>OZ021679.1:9767703-10367703 GCA_963978505.1 Listrodromus nycthemerus | reverse complement strand
CGCAAGTCGTCGAATCGCCGAAACAGGGAATCGACGTTTCTAGCTCGCTGTAGGCGTTGCCGGACGCTCTATCTACGTCAAAACGCTTACATTCGCTGAAATACATGAAATCTATGCATTTGCAACTAGCTAGAGCGTTTCGTTCGCTCGCAAGTCGTCGAATCGCCGAAACCGAGAATCGACGTTTCTATCTCGCTGTAGGCGTTGCAGAACGCTCAATCTGTGTCGAAACGCTTTCATTCGCTGAAATACATGAAATATATGCATTTGCAGCAAGCTAGAGCGTTTCGTTCGCTCGCAAGTCGTCGAATCCCCGAAACCGAGAATCGACGTTTCTAGCTCGCTGTAGGCGTTGCCGAACGCTCAATCTGCGTCGAAACGCTTACATTCGCTGAAATACATGAAATCTATGCATTTGCAGCGACTTGGAGCGTTTCGTTCGCCCGCAAGTCGTCGAATCGCCGAAACCGAGAATCGACGTTTCAAGCTGGCTGTAGGCGTTGCCGAACGCTCAATCTGCGTCGAAACGCTTTCATTCACTGAAATACGTGAAATCTATGCATTTGCAGCGACCTAGAGCGTTTCGTTCGCTCGAGGGCCGTCGAATCGCCGAAACCGAGAATCGACGTTTCTAGCTCGCTCCAGGTGTTGCCGGACGCTCAATCTGCATCGAAACGCTTTCACTCACTGAAATACATGAAATCTATGCATTTGCAGCGACCTAGAGCGTTTCGTTCGCTCGCAAGTCGTCGAATCGCCGAAACCGAGAATCGGCGCTTCTAGCTCGCTGTAGGCGGTGCAGGACGCTCAATCTGGTTCGAAACGCTTACATTCGCTGAAATACATGAAATCTATGCATTTGCAGCGACCTAGAGCGTTTCGTTCGACCGCAAGTCGTCGAATCGCCGAAACCGAGAATCGACGTTTCTAGCTCGCTGTAGGCGTCGCAGAACGCTCAATCTGCGTCGAAACGCTTACTTTCGCTGAAATACATGAAATCTATGCATTTGCAGCGACTTGGAGCGTTTCGTTCGCTCGCAAGTCGTCGAATCGCCGAAACCGAGAATTGACGTTGCTAGCTCGCTGTAGGCGTTGCCGGACGCTCTATCTACGTCAAAACGCTTACATTCGCTGAAATACATGAAATCTATGCATTTGCAACTAGCTAGAGCGTTTCGTTCGCTCGCAAGTCGTCGAATCGCCGAAACCGAGAATTGACGTTTCTAGCTGGCTGTAGGCGTTGCTGGACGCTCAATCTGCGTCGAAACGCTTTCATTCACTGAAATACGTGAAATCTATGCATTTGCAGCGACCTAGAGCGTTTCGTTCGCTCGCAAGTCGTCGAATCGCCGAAACCGAGAATCGACGTTTCTAGCTTGCTGTAGGCGTTGCAGAACGCTCAATCTGTATCGAAACGCTTTCATTCGCTGAAAGACATGAAATCTATGCATTTGCAGCAAGCTAGAGCGTTTCGTTCGCTCGCAAGTCGTCGAATCGCCGAAACCGAGAATCGACGTTTCTAGCTCGCTGTAGGCGTTGCCGAACGCTCAATCTGCGTCGAAACGCTTTCATTCACTGAAATACGTGAAATCTATGCATTTGCAGCGACCTAGAGCGTTTCGTTCGCTCGAGGGCCGTCGAATCGCCGAAACCGAGAATCGACGTTTCTAGCTCGCTGTAGGTGTTGCCGGACGCTCAATCTGCATCGAAACGCTTTCACTCACTGAAATACATGAAATCTATGCATTTGCAGCGACCTAGAGCGTTTCGTTCGCTCGCAAGTCGTCGAATCGCCGAAACCGAGAATCGACGCTTCTAGCTCGCTGTAGGCGGTGCAGGACGCTCAATCTGGTTCGAAACACTTACATTCGCTGAAATACATGAAATCTATGCATTTGCAGCGACCTAGAGCGTTTCGTTCGCCCGCAAGTCGCCGAGTCGCCGAAACCGAGAATCGACGTTTGTAGCTCGCTGTAGGCTTTGCCGGACGCTCAATCTGCGTCGAAACGCTTTCATTCACTGAATTACGTGAAATCTATGCATTTGCAGCTACCTAGAGCGTTTCGTTCGCTCGCAAGTCGTCGAATCGCCGAAACCGAGAATCGACGTTTCTAGCTCGCTGTAGGCGTTGCCGAACGCTTAATCTGCGTTGAAACGCTTTCATTCACTGAAATACGTGAAATCTATGCATTTGCAGCGACCTAGAGCGTTTCGTTCGCTCGCAAGTCGTCGAATCGCCGAAACCGAGAATCGACGCTTCTAGCTCGCTGTAGGCGGTGCAGGATGCTCAATCTGGTTCGAAACGCTTACATTCGCTGAAATACATGAAATCTATGCATTTGCAGCGACCTAGAGCGTTTCGTTCGCCTGCAAGTCGTCGAATTGCCGAAACCGAGAATCGACGTTTCTAGCTGGCTGTAGGCGTTGCCGGACGCTCAATCTGCGTCGAAACGCTTTCATTCACTGAAATACGTGAAATCTATGCATTTGCAGCGACCTAGAGCGTTTCGTTCGCTCGCAAGTCGTCGAATCGCCGAAACCGAGAATCGACGTTTCTAGCTCGCTGTAGGCGTTGCAGAACGCTCAATCTGTGTCTAAACGCTTTCATTCGCTGAAATACATGAAATCTATGCATTTGCAGCAAGCTAGAGCGTTCCGTTCGCTCGCAAGTCGTCGAATCGCCGAAACCGAGAATCGACGTTTCTAGCTCGCTGTAGGCGTTGCCGGACGCTCAATCTGCGTCGAAACGCATTCATTCACTGAAATACGTGAAATCTATGCATTTGCAGCTACCTAGAGCGTTTCGTTCGCTCGCAAGTCGTCGAATCGCCGAAACCGAGAATCGACGTTTCTAGCTCGCTGTAGGCGTTGCAGAACGCTCAATCTGCGTCGAAACGCTCACATTCGCTGAAATACATGAAATCTATGCATTTGCAGCGACTTTGAGCGTTTCGTTCGCCCGCAAGGCGTCGAATCGTCGAAACCGAGAATCGACGTTTCAAGCTGGCTGTAGGCGTTGCCGAACGCTCAATCTGCGTCGAAACGCTTTCATTCACTGAAATACGTGAAATCTATGCATTTGCAGCTAGCTAGAGCGTTTCGTTCGCTCGCAAGTCGTCGAATCGCCGAAACAGGGAATCGACGTTTCTAGCTCGCTGTAGGCGTTGCCGGACGCTCTATCTACGTCAAATCGCTTACATTCGCTGAAATACATGAAATCTACGCATTTGCAACTAGCTAGAGCGTTTCGTTCGCTCGCAAGTCGTCGAATCGCCGAAACCGAGAATCGACGTTTCTAGCTGGCTGTAGGCGTTGCCGGACGCTCAATCTGCGTCGAAACGCTTTCATTCACTGAAATACGTGAAATCTATGCATTTGCAGCGACCTAGAGCGTTTCGTTCGCTCGCAAGTCGTCGAATCGCCGAAACAGGGAATCGACGTTTCTAGCTCGCTGTAGGCGTTGCCGGACGCTCAATCTGTGTCGAAACGCTTACATTCGCTGAAATACATGAAATCTATGCATTTGCAGCGACTTGGAGCGTTTCGTTCGCTCGCAAGTCGTCGAATCGCCGAAACAGAGAATCGACGTTTCAAGCTCGCTGTAGGCGTTGCCGAACGCTCAATCTGCGTCGAAACGCTTTCGTTCACTGAATTACGTGAAATCTATGCATTTGCAGCTAGCTAGAGCGTTTCGTTCGCTCGCAAGTCGTCGAATCGCCGAAACCGAGAATTGACGTTTCTAGCTCGATGTAGGCGTTGCAGAACGCTCAATCTGTGTCGAAACGCTTTCATTCACTGAAATACGTGAAATCTATGCATTTGCAGCTAGCTAGAGCGTTTCGTTCGCTCGCAAGTCGTCGAATCGCCGAAACCGAGAATCGACGTTTCTAGCTCGCTGTAGGTGTTGCCGGACGCTCAATCTGCATCGAAACGCTTTCACTCACTGAAATACATGAAATCTATGCATTTGCAGCGACCTAGAGCGTTTCGTTCGCTCGCAAGTCGTCGAATCGCCGAAACCGAGAATCGACGCTTCTAGCTCGCTGTAGGCGGTGCAGGACGCTCAATCTGGTTCGAAACACTTACATTCGCTGAAATACATGAAATCTATGCATTTGCAGCGACCTAGAGCGTTTCGTTCGCCCGCAAGTCGCCGAGTCGCCGAAACCGAGAATCGACGTTTGTAGCTCGCTGTAGGCTTTGCCGGACGCTCAATCTGCGTCGAAACGCTTTCATTCACTGAATTACGTGAAATCTATGCATTTGCAGCTACCTAGAGCGTTTCGTTCGCTCGCAAGTCGTCGAATCGCCGAAACCGAGAATCGACGTTTCTAGCTCGCTGTAGGCGTTGCCGAACGCTTAATCTGCGTCGAAACGCTTTCATTCACTGAAATACGTGAAATCTATGCATTTGCAGCGACCTAGAGCGTTTCGTTCGCTCGCAAGTCGTCGAATCGCCGAAACCGAGAATCGACGCTTCTAGCTCGCTGTAGGCGGTGCAGGATGCTCAATCTGGTTCGAAACGCTTACATTCGCTGAAATACATGAAATCTATGCATTTGCAGCGACCAAGAGCGTTTCGTTCGCCTGCAAGTCGTCGAATTGCCGAAACCGAGAATCGACGTTTCTAGCTGGCTGTAGGCGTTGCCGGACGCTCAATCTGCGTCGAAACGCTTTCATTCACTGAAATACGTGAAATCTATGCATTTGCAGCGACCTAGAGCGTTTCGTTCGCTCGCAAGTCGTCGAATTGCCGAAACCGAGAATCGACGTTTCTAGCTCGCTGTAGGCGTTGCAGAACGCTCAATCTGTGTCGAAACGCTTTCATTCACTGAAATACGTGAAATCTATGCATTTGCAGCGACCTAGAGCGTTTCGTTCGCTCGCAAGTCGTCGAATCGCCGAAACCGAGAATCGACGTTTCTAGCTCGCTGTAGGCGTTGCCGAACGCTTAATCTGCGTCGAAACGCTTTCATTCACTGAAATACGTGAAATCTATGCATTTGCAGCGACCTAGAGCGTTTCGTTCGCTCGCAAGTCGTCGAATCGCCGAAACCGAGAATCGACGCTTCTAGCTCGCTGTAGGCGGTGCAGGATGCTCAATCTGGTTCGAAACGCTTACATTCGCTGAAATACATGAAATCTATGCATTTGCAGCGACCTAGAGCGTTTCGTTCGCCTGCAAGTCGTCGAATTGCCGAAACCGAGAATCGACGTTTCTAGCTGGCTGTAGGCGTTGCCGGACGCTCAATCTGCGTCGAAACGCTTTCATTCACTGAAATACGTGAAATCTATGCATTTGCAGCGACCTAGAGCGTTTCGTTCGCTCGCAAGTCGTCGAATCGCCGAAACCGAGAATCGACGTTTCTAGCTCGCTGTAGGCGTTGCAGAACGCTCAATCTGTGTCTAAACGCTTTCATTCGCTGAAATACATGAAATCTATGCATTTGCAGCAAGCTAGAGCGTTCCGTTCGCTCGCAAGTCGTCGAATCGCCGAAACCGAGAATCGACGTTTCTAGCTCGCTGTAGGCGTTGCCGGACGCTCAATCTGCGTCGAAACACTTTCATTCACTGAAATACGTGAAATCTATGCATTTGCAGCTACCTAGAGCGTTTCGTTCGCTCGCAAGTCGTCGAATCGCCGAAACCGAGAATCGACGTTTCTAGCTCGCTGTAGGCGTTGCAGAACGCTCAATCTGCGTCGAAACGCTCACATTCGCTGAAATACATGAAATCTATGCATTTGCAGCGACTTTGAGCGTTTCGTTCGCCCGCAAGGCGTCGAATCGTCGAAACCGAGAATCGACGTTTCAAGCTGGCTGTAGGCGTTGCCGAACGCTCAATCTGCGTCGAAACGCTTTCATTCACTGAAATACGTGAAATCTATGCATTTGCAGCTAGCTAGAGCGTTTCGTTCGCTCGCAAGTCGTCGAATCGCCGAAACAGGGAATCGACGTTTCTAGCTCGCTGTAGGCGTTGCCGGACGCTCTATCTACGTCAAATCGCTTACATTCGCTGAAATACATGAAATCTACGCATTTGCAACTAGCTAGAGCGTTTCGTTCGCTCGCAAGTCGTCGAATCGCCGAAACCGAGAATCGACGTTTCTAGCTGGCTGTAGGCGTTGCCGGACGCTCAATCTGCGTCGAAACGCTTTCATTCACTGAAATACGTGAAATCTATGCATTTGCAGCGACCTAGAGCGTTTCGTTCGCTCGCAAGTCGTCGAATCGCCGAAACAGGGAATCGACGTTTCTAGCTCGCTGTAGGCGTTGCCGGACGCTCAATCTGTGTCGAAACGCTTACATTCGCTGAAATACATGAAATCTATGCATTTGCAGCGACTTGGAGCGTTTCGTTCGCTCGCAAGTCGTCGAATCGCCGAAACAGAGAATCGACGTTTCAAGCTCGCTGTAGGCGTTGCCGAACGCTCAATCTGCGTCGAAACGCTTTCGTTCACTGAATTACGTGAAATCTATGCATTTGCAGCTAGCTAGAGCGTTTCGTTCGCTCGCAAGTCGTCGAATCGCCGAAACCGAGAATTGACGTTTCTAGCTCGATGTAGGCGTTGCAGAACGCTCAATCTGTGTCGAAACGCTTTCATTCACTGAAATACGTGAAATCTATGCATTTGCAGCTAGCTAGAGCGTTTCGTTCGCTCGCAAGTCGTCGAATCGCCGAAACCGAGAATCGACGTTTCTAGCTCGCTGTAGGTGTTGCCGGACGCTCAATCTGCATCGAAACGCTTTCACTCACTGAAATACATGAAATCTATGCATTTGCAGCGACCTAGAGCGTTTCGTTCGCTCGCAAGTCGTCGAATCGCCGAAACCGAGAATCGACGCTTCTAGCTCGCTGTAGGCGGTGCAGGACGCTCAATCTGGTTCGAAACACTTACATTCGCTGAAATACATGAAATCTATGCATTTGCAGCGACCTAGAGCGTTTCGTTCGCCCGCAAGTCGCCGAGTCGCCGAAACCGAGAATCGACGTTTGTAGCTCGCTGTAGGCTTTGCCGGACGCTCAATCTGCGTCGAAACGCTTTCATTCACTGAATTACGTGAAATCTATGCATTTGCAGCTACCTAGAGCGTTTCGTTCGCTCGCAAGTCGTCGAATCGCCGAAACCGAGAATCGACGTTTCTAGCTCGCTGTAGGCGTTGCCGAACGCTTAATCTGCGTCGAAACGCTTTCATTCACTGAAATACGTGAAATCTATGCATTTGCAGCGACCTAGAGCGTTTCGTTCGCTCGCAAGTCGTCGAATCGCCGAAACCGAGAATCGACGCTTCTAGCTCGCTGTAGGCGGTGCAGGATGCTCAATCTGGTTCGAAACGCTTACATTCGCTGAAATACATGAAATCTATGCATTTGCAGCGACCTAGAGCGTTTCGTTCGCCTGCAAGTCGTCGAATTGCCGAAACCGAGAATCGACGTTTCTAGCTGGCTGTAGGCGTTGCCGGACGCTCTATCTACGTCAAAACGCTTACATTCGCTGAAATACATGAAATCTATGCATTTGCAACTAGCTAGAGCGTTTCGTTCGCTCGCAAGTCGTCGAATCGCCGAAACCGAGAATCGACGTTTCTATCTCGCTGTAGGCGTTGCAGAACGCTCAATCTGTGTCGAAACGCTTTCATTCGCTGAAATACATGAAATATATGCATTTGCAGCAAGCTAGAGCGTTTCGTTCGCTCGCAAGTCGTCGAATCCCCGAAACCGAGAATCGACGTTTCTAGCTCGCTGTAGGCGTTGCCGAACGCTCAATCTGCGTCGAAACGCTTACATTCGCTGAAATACATGAAATCTATGCATTTGCAGCGACTTGGAGCGTTTCGTTCGCCCGCAAGTCGTCGAATCGCCGAAACCGAGAATCGACGTTTCAAGCTGGCTGTAGGCGTTGCCGAACGCTCAATCTGCGTCGAAACGCTTTCATTCACTGAAATACGTGAAATCTATGCATTTGCAGCGACCTAGAGCGTTTCGTTCGCTCGAGGGCCGTCGAATCGCCGAAACCGAGAATCGACGTTTCTAGCTCGCTCCAGGTGTTGCCGGACGCTCAATCTGCATCGAAACGCTTTCACTCACTGAAATACATGAAATCTATGCATTTGCAGCGACCTAGAGCGTTTCGTTCGCTCGCAAGTCGTCGAATCGCCGAAACCGAGAATCGGCGCTTCTAGCTCGCTGTAGGCGGTGCAGGACGCTCAATCTGGTTCGAAACGCTTACATTCGCTGAAATACATGAAATCTATGCATTTGCAGCGACCTAGAGCGTTTCGTTCGACCGCAAGTCGTCGAATCGCCGAAACCGAGAATCGACGTTTCTAGCTCGCTGTAGGCGTCGCAGAACGCTCAATCTGCGTCGAAACGCTTACTTTCGCTGAAATACATGAAATCTATGCATTTGCAGCGACTTGGAGCGTTTCGTTCGCTCGCAAGTCGTCGAATCGCCGAAACCGAGAATTGACGTTGCTAGCTCGCTGTAGGCGTTGCCGGACGCTCTATCTACGTCAAAACGCTTACATTCGCTGAAATACATGAAATCTATGCATTTGCAACTAGCTAGAGCGTTTCGTTCGCTCGCAAGTCGTCGAATCGCCGAAACCGAGAATTGACGTTTCTAGCTGGCTGTAGGCGTTGCTGGACGCTCAATCTGCGTCGAAACGCTTTCATTCACTGAAATACGTGAAATCTATGCATTTGCAGCGACCTAGAGCGTTTCGTTCGCTCGCAAGTCGTCGAATCGCCGAAACCGAGAATCGACGTTTCTAGCTTGCTGTAGGCGTTGCAGAACGCTCAATCTGTATCGAAACGCTTTCATTCGCTGAAAGACATGAAATCTATGCATTTGCAGCAAGCTAGAGCGTTTCGTTCGCTCGCAAGTCGTCGAATCGCCGAAACCGAGAATCGACGTTTCTAGCTCGCTGTAGGCGTTGCCGAACGCTCAATCTGCGTCGAAACGCTTTCATTCACTGAAATACGTGAAATCTATGCATTTGCAGCGACCTAGAGCGTTTCGTTCGCTCGAGGGCCGTCGAATCGCCGAAACCGAGAATCGACGTTTCTAGCTCGCTGTAGGTGTTGCCGGACGCTCAATCTGCATCGAAACGCTTTCACTCACTGAAATACATGAAATCTATGCATTTGCAGCGACCTAGAGCGTTTCGTTCGCTCGCAAGTCGTCGAATCGCCGAAACCGAGAATCGACGCTTCTAGCTCGCTGTAGGCGGTGCAGGACGCTCAATCTGGTTCGAAACACTTACATTCGCTGAAATACATGAAATCTATGCATTTGCAGCGACCTAGAGCGTTTCGTTCGCCCGCAAGTCGCCGAGTCGCCGAAACCGAGAATCGACGTTTGTAGCTCGCTGTAGGCTTTGCCGGACGCTCAATCTGCGTCGAAACGCTTTCATTCACTGAATTACGTGAAATCTATGCATTTGCAGCTACCTAGAGCGTTTCGTTCGCTCGCAAGTCGTCGAATCGCCGAAACCGAGAATCGACGTTTCTAGCTCGCTGTAGGCGTTGCCGAACGCTTAATCTGCGTTGAAACGCTTTCATTCACTGAAATACGTGAAATCTATGCATTTGCAGCGACCTAGAGCGTTTCGTTCGCTCGCAAGTCGTCGAATCGCCGAAACCGAGAATCGACGCTTCTAGCTCGCTGTAGGCGGTGCAGGATGCTCAATCTGGTTCGAAACGCTTACATTCGCTGAAATACATGAAATCTATGCATTTGCAGCGACCTAGAGCGTTTCGTTCGCCTGCAAGTCGTCGAATTGCCGAAACCGAGAATCGACGTTTCTAGCTGGCTGTAGGCGTTGCCGGACGCTCAATCTGCGTCGAAACGCTTTCATTCACTGAAATACGTGAAATCTATGCATTTGCAGCGACCTAGAGCGTTTCGTTCGCTCGCAAGTCGTCGAATCGCCGAAACCGAGAATCGACGTTTCTAGCTCGCTGTAGGCGTTGCAGAACGCTCAATCTGTGTCTAAACGCTTTCATTCGCTGAAATACATGAAATCTATGCATTTGCAGCAAGCTAGAGCGTTCCGTTCGCTCGCAAGTCGTCGAATCGCCGAAACCGAGAATCGACGTTTCTAGCTCGCTGTAGGCGTTGCCGGACGCTCAATCTGCGTCGAAACGCATTCATTCACTGAAATACGTGAAATCTATGCATTTGCAGCTACCTAGAGCGTTTCGTTCGCTCGCAAGTCGTCGAATCGCCGAAACCGAGAATCGACGTTTCTAGCTCGCTGTAGGCGTTGCAGAACGCTCAATCTGCGTCGAAACGCTCACATTCGCTGAAATACATGAAATCTATGCATTTGCAGCGACTTTGAGCGTTTCGTTCGCCCGCAAGGCGTCGAATCGTCGAAACCGAGAATCGACGTTTCAAGCTGGCTGTAGGCGTTGCCGAACGCTCAATCTGCGTCGAAACGCTTTCATTCACTGAAATACGTGAAATCTATGCATTTGCAGCTAGCTAGAGCGTTTCGTTCGCTCGCAAGTCGTCGAATCGCCGAAACAGGGAATCGACGTTTCTAGCTCGCTGTAGGCGTTGCCGGACGCTCTATCTACGTCAAATCGCTTACATTCGCTGAAATACATGAAATCTACGCATTTGCAACTAGCTAGAGCGTTTCGTTCGCTCGCAAGTCGTCGAATCGCCGAAACCGAGAATCGACGTTTCTAGCTGGCTGTAGGCGTTGCCGGACGCTCAATCTGCGTCGAAACGCTTTCATTCACTGAAATACGTGAAATCTATGCATTTGCAGCGACCTAGAGCGTTTCGTTCGCTCGCAAGTCGTCGAATCGCCGAAACAGGGAATCGACGTTTCTAGCTCGCTGTAGGCGTTGCCGGACGCTCAATCTGTGTCGAAACGCTTACATTCGCTGAAATACATGAAATCTATGCATTTGCAGCGACTTGGAGCGTTTCGTTCGCTCGCAAGTCGTCGAATCGCCGAAACAGAGAATCGACGTTTCAAGCTCGCTGTAGGCGTTGCCGAACGCTCAATCTGCGTCGAAACGCTTTCGTTCACTGAATTACGTGAAATCTATGCATTTGCAGCTAGCTAGAGCGTTTCGTTCGCTCGCAAGTCGTCGAATCGCCGAAACCGAGAATTGACGTTTCTAGCTCGATGTAGGCGTTGCAGAACGCTCAATCTGTGTCGAAACGCTTTCATTCACTGAAATACGTGAAATCTATGCATTTGCAGCTAGCTAGAGCGTTTCGTTCGCTCGCAAGTCGTCGAATCGCCGAAACCGAGAATCGACGTTTCTAGCTCGCTGTAGGTGTTGCCGGACGCTCAATCTGCATCGAAACGCTTTCACTCACTGAAATACATGAAATCTATGCATTTGCAGCGACCTAGAGCGTTTCGTTCGCTCGCAAGTCGTCGAATCGCCGAAACCGAGAATCGACGCTTCTAGCTCGCTGTAGGCGGTGCAGGACGCTCAATCTGGTTCGAAACACTTACATTCGCTGAAATACATGAAATCTATGCATTTGCAGCGACCTAGAGCGTTTCGTTCGCCCGCAAGTCGCCGAGTCGCCGAAACCGAGAATCGACGTTTGTAGCTCGCTGTAGGCTTTGCCGGACGCTCAATCTGCGTCGAAACGCTTTCATTCACTGAATTACGTGAAATCTATGCATTTGCAGCTACCTAGAGCGTTTCGTTCGCTCGCAAGTCGTCGAATCGCCGAAACCGAGAATCGACGTTTCTAGCTCGCTGTAGGCGTTGCCGAACGCTTAATCTGCGTCGAAACGCTTTCATTCACTGAAATACGTGAAATCTATGCATTTGCAGCGACCTAGAGCGTTTCGTTCGCTCGCAAGTCGTCGAATCGCCGAAACCGAGAATCGACGCTTCTAGCTCGCTGTAGGCGGTGCAGGATGCTCAATCTGGTTCGAAACGCTTACATTCGCTGAAATACATGAAATCTATGCATTTGCAGCGACCAAGAGCGTTTCGTTCGCCTGCAAGTCGTCGAATTGCCGAAACCGAGAATCGACGTTTCTAGCTGGCTGTAGGCGTTGCCGGACGCTCAATCTGCGTCGAAACGCTTTCATTCACTGAAATACGTGAAATCTATGCATTTGCAGCGACCTAGAGCGTTTCGTTCGCTCGCAAGTCGTCGAATTGCCGAAACCGAGAATCGACGTTTCTAGCTCGCTGTAGGCGTTGCAGAACGCTCAATCTGTGTCGAAACGCTTTCATTCACTGAAATACGTGAAATCTATGCATTTGCAGCGACCTAGAGCGTTTCGTTCGCTCGCAAGTCGTCGAATCGCCGAAACCGAGAATCGACGTTTCTAGCTCGCTGTAGGCGTTGCCGAACGCTTAATCTGCGTCGAAACGCTTTCATTCACTGAAATACGTGAAATCTATGCATTTGCAGCGACCTAGAGCGTTTCGTTCGCTCGCAAGTCGTCGAATCGCCGAAACCGAGAATCGACGCTTCTAGCTCGCTGTAGGCGGTGCAGGATGCTCAATCTGGTTCGAAACGCTTACATTCGCTGAAATACATGAAATCTATGCATTTGCAGCGACCTAGAGCGTTTCGTTCGCCTGCAAGTCGTCGAATTGCCGAAACCGAGAATCGACGTTTCTAGCTGGCTGTAGGCGTTGCCGGACGCTCAATCTGCGTCGAAACGCTTTCATTCACTGAAATACGTGAAATCTATGCATTTGCAGCGACCTAGAGCGTTTCGTTCGCTCGCAAGTCGTCGAATCGCCGAAACCGAGAATCGACGTTTCTAGCTCGCTGTAGGCGTTGCAGAACGCTCAATCTGTGTCTAAACGCTTTCATTCGCTGAAATACATGAAATCTATGCATTTGCAGCAAGCTAGAGCGTTCCGTTCGCTCGCAAGTCGTCGAATCGCCGAAACCGAGAATCGACGTTTCTAGCTCGCTGTAGGCGTTGCCGGACGCTCAATCTGCGTCGAAACACTTTCATTCACTGAAATACGTGAAATCTATGCATTTGCAGCTACCTAGAGCGTTTCGTTCGCTCGCAAGTCGTCGAATCGCCGAAACCGAGAATCGACGTTTCTAGCTCGCTGTAGGCGTTGCAGAACGCTCAATCTGCGTCGAAACGCTCACATTCGCTGAAATACATGAAATCTATGCATTTGCAGCGACTTTGAGCGTTTCGTTCGCCCGCAAGGCGTCGAATCGTCGAAACCGAGAATCGACGTTTCAAGCTGGCTGTAGGCGTTGCCGAACGCTCAATCTGCGTCGAAACGCTTTCATTCACTGAAATACGTGAAATCTATGCATTTGCAGCTAGCTAGAGCGTTTCGTTCGCTCGCAAGTCGTCGAATCGCCGAAACAGGGAATCGACGTTTCTAGCTCGCTGTAGGCGTTGCCGGACGCTCTATCTACGTCAAATCGCTTACATTCGCTGAAATACATGAAATCTACGCATTTGCAACTAGCTAGAGCGTTTCGTTCGCTCGCAAGTCGTCGAATCGCCGAAACCGAGAATCGACGTTTCTAGCTGGCTGTAGGCGTTGCCGGACGCTCAATCTGCGTCGAAACGCTTTCATTCACTGAAATACGTGAAATCTATGCATTTGCAGCGACCTAGAGCGTTTCGTTCGCTCGCAAGTCGTCGAATCGCCGAAACAGGGAATCGACGTTTCTAGCTCGCTGTAGGCGTTGCCGGACGCTCAATCTGTGTCGAAACGCTTACATTCGCTGAAATACATGAAATCTATGCATTTGCAGCGACTTGGAGCGTTTCGTTCGCTCGCAAGTCGTCGAATCGCCGAAACAGAGAATCGACGTTTCAAGCTCGCTGTAGGCGTTGCCGAACGCTCAATCTGCGTCGAAACGCTTTCGTTCACTGAATTACGTGAAATCTATGCATTTGCAGCTAGCTAGAGCGTTTCGTTCGCTCGCAAGTCGTCGAATCGCCGAAACCGAGAATTGACGTTTCTAGCTCGATGTAGGCGTTGCAGAACGCTCAATCTGTGTCGAAACGCTTTCATTCACTGAAATACGTGAAATCTATGCATTTGCAGCTAGCTAGAGCGTTTCGTTCGCTCGCAAGTCGTCGAATCGCCGAAACCGAGAATCGACGTTTCTAGCTCGCTGTAGGTGTTGCCGGACGCTCAATCTGCATCGAAACGCTTTCACTCACTGAAATACATGAAATCTATGCATTTGCAGCGACCTAGAGCGTTTCGTTCGCTCGCAAGTCGTCGAATCGCCGAAACCGAGAATCGACGCTTCTAGCTCGCTGTAGGCGGTGCAGGACGCTCAATCTGGTTCGAAACACTTACATTCGCTGAAATACATGAAATCTATGCATTTGCAGCGACCTAGAGCGTTTCGTTCGCCCGCAAGTCGCCGAGTCGCCGAAACCGAGAATCGACGTTTGTAGCTCGCTGTAGGCTTTGCCGGACGCTCAATCTGCGTCGAAACGCTTTCATTCACTGAATTACGTGAAATCTATGCATTTGCAGCTACCTAGAGCGTTTCGTTCGCTCGCAAGTCGTCGAATCGCCGAAACCGAGAATCGACGTTTCTAGCTCGCTGTAGGCGTTGCCGAACGCTTAATCTGCGTCGAAACGCTTTCATTCACTGAAATACGTGAAATCTATGCATTTGCAGCGACCTAGAGCGTTTCGTTCGCTCGCAAGTCGTCGAATCGCCGAAACCGAGAATCGACGCTTCTAGCTCGCTGTAGGCGGTGCAGGATGCTCAATCTGGTTCGAAACGCTTACATTCGCTGAAATACATGAAATCTATGCATTTGCAGCGACCTAGAGCGTTTCGTTCGCCTGCAAGTCGTCGAATTGCCGAAACCGAGAATCGACGTTTCTAGCTGGCTGTAGGCGTTGCCGGACGCTCAATCTGCGTCGAAACGCTTTCATTCACTGAAATACGTGAAATCTATGCATTTGCAGCGACCTAGAGCGTTTCGTTCGCTCGCAAGTCGTCGAATTGCCGAAACCGAGAATCGACGTTTCTAGCTCGCTGTAGGCGTTGCAGAACGCTCAATCTGTGTCGAAACGCTTTCATTCACTGAAATACGTGAAATCTATGCATTTGCAGCGACCTAGAGCGTTTCGTTCGCTCGCAAGTCGTCGAATCGCCGAAAAAGGGAATCGACGTTTCTAGCTCGCTGTAGGCGTTGCCGGACGCTCAATCTGCGTCGAGACTCTTTCATTCACTGAAATACGTGAAATCTATGCATTCGTAGCGACCTAGAGCGTTTCGTTCGCTCGCAAGTCGTCGAATCGCCGAAACCGAGAATCGACGTTTCTAGCTTGCTGTAGGCGTTGCAGAACGCTCAATCTCTGTCGAAACGCTTTCATTCGCTGAAAGACATGAAATCTATGCATTTGCAGCAAGCTAGAGCGTTTCGTTCGCTCGCAAGTCGTCGAATCGCCGAAACCGAGAATCGACGTTTCTAGCTCGCTGTAGGCGTTGCCGAACGCTCAATCTGCGTCGAGACGCTTACATTCGCTGAAATACATGAAATCTATGCATTTGCAGCGACTTGGAGCGTTTCGTTCGCTCGCAAGTCGTCGAATCGCCGACACCGAGAATCGACGTTTCAAGCTCGCTGTAGGCGTTGCCGAACGCTCAATCTGCGTCGAAACGCTTTCATTCACTGAAATACGTGAAATCTATGCATTTGCAGCGACCTAGAGCGTTTCGTTCGCTCGAGGGCCGTCGAATCGCCGAAACCGAGAATCGACGTTTCTAGCTCGCTGTAGGTGTTGCCGGACGCTCAATCTGCATCGAAACGCTTTCACTCACTGAAATACATGAAATCTATGCATTTGCAGCGACCTAGAGCGTTTCGTTCGCTCGCAAGTCGTCGAATCGCCGAAACCGAGAATCGACGTTTCTAGCTCGCTGTAGGCGTTGCAGAACGCTCAATCTGTGTCTAAACGCTTTCATTCGCTGAAATACATGAAATCTATGCATTTGCAGCAAGCTAGAGCGTTCCGTTCGCTCGCAAGTCGTCGAATCGCCGAAACCGAGAATCGACGTTTCTAGCTCGCTGTAGGCGTTGCCGGACGCTCAATCTGCGTCGAAACGCTTTCATTCACTGAAATACGTGAAATCTATGCATTTGCAGCTACCTAGAGCGTTTCGTTCGCTCGCAAGTCGTCGAATCGCCGAAACCGAGAATCGACGTTTCTAGCTCGCTGTAGGCGTTGCCGAACGCTTAATCTGCGTCGAAACGCTTTCATTCACTGAAATACATGAAATCTACGCATTTGCAACTAGCTAGAGCGTTTCGTTCGCTCGCAAGTCGTCGAATCGCCGAAACCGAGAATCGACGTTTCTAGCTGGCTGTAGGCGTTGCCGGACGCTCAATCTGCGTCGAAACGCTTTCATTCACTGAAATACGTGAAATCTATGCATTTGCAGCGACCTAGAGCGTTTCGTTCGCTCGCAAGTCGTCGAATCGCCGAAACAGGGAATCGACGTTTCTAGCTCGCTGTAGGCGTTGCCGGACGCTCAATCTGTGTCGAAACGCTTACATTCGCTGAAATACATGAAATCTATGCATTTGCAGCGACTTGGAGCGTTTCGTTCGCTCGCAAGTCGTCGAATCGCCGAAACAGAGAATCGACGTTTCAAGCTCGCTGTAGGCGTTGCCGAACGCTCAATCTGCGTCGAAACGCTTTCGTTCACTGAATTACGTGAAATCTATGCATTTGCAGCTAGCTAGAGCGTTTCGTTCGCTCGCAAGTCGTCGAATCGCCGAAACCGAGAATTGACGTTTCTAGCTCGATGTAGGCGTTGCAGAACGCTCAATCTGTGTCGAAACGCTTTCATTCACTGAAATACGTGAAATCTATGCATTTGCAGCTAGCTAGAGCGTTTCGTTCGCTCGCAAGTCGTCGAATCGCCGAAACCGAGAATCGACGTTTCTAGCTCGCTGTAGGTGTTGCCGGACGCTCAATCTGCATCGAAACGCTTTCACTCACTGAAATACATGAAATCTATGCATTTGCAGCGACCTAGAGCGTTTCGTTCGCCTGCAAGTCGTCGAATTGCCGAAACCGAGAATCGACGTTTCTAGCTGGCTGTAGGCGTTGCCGGACGCTCAATCTGCGTCGAAACGCTTTCATTCACTGAAATACGTGAAATCTATGCATTTGCAGCGACCTAGAGCGTTTCGTTCGCTCGCAAGTCGTCGAATTGCCGAAACCGAGAATCGACGTTTCTAGCTCGCTGTAGGCGTTGCAGAACGCTCAATCTGTGTCGAAACGCTTTCATTCACTGAAATACGTGAAATCTATGCATTTGCAGCGACCTAGAGCGTTTCGTTCGCTCGCAAGTCGTCGAATCGCCGAAACAGGGAATCGACGTTTCTAGCTCGCTGTAGGCGTTGCCGAACGCTCAATCTGCGTCGAGACGCTTACATTCGCTGAAATACATGAAATCTATGCATTTGCAGCGACTTGGAGCGTTTCGTTCGCTCGCAAGTCGTCGAATCGCCGACACCGAGAATCGACGTTTCAAGCTCGCTGTAGGCGTTGCCGAACGCTCAATCTGCGTCGAAACGCTTTCATTCACTGAAATACGTGAAATCTATGCATTTGCAGCGACCTAGAGCGTTTCGTTCGCTCGAGGGCCGTCGAATCGCCGAAACCGAGAATCGACGTTTCTAGCTCGCTGTAGGTGTTGCCGGACGCTCAATCTGCATCGAAACGCTTTCACTCACTGAAATACATGAAATCTATGCATTTGCAGCGACCTAGAGCGTTTCGTTCGCTCGCAAGTCGTCGAATCGCCGAAACCGAGAATCGACGCTTCTAGCTCGCTGTAGGCGGTGCAGGACGCTCAATCTGGTTCGAAACACTTACATTCGCTGAAATACATGAAATCTATGCATTTGCAGCGACCTAGAGCGTTTCGTTCGCTCGCAAGTCGTCGAATCGCCGAAACCGAGAATCGACGTTTCTAGCTCGCTGTAGGCGTTGCAGAATGCTCAATCTGCGTCGAAACGCTTACATTCGCTGAAATACATGAAATCTATGCATTTGCAGCGACTTGGAGCGTTTCGTTCGCCCGCAAGTCGTCGAATCGCCGAAACCGAGAATCGAC
Organism: Listrodromus nycthemerus; assembly: GCA_963978505.1. Classification (NCBI taxonomy): domain Eukaryota; kingdom Metazoa; phylum Arthropoda; class Insecta; order Hymenoptera; family Ichneumonidae; genus Listrodromus; species Listrodromus nycthemerus. The sequence goes on along the minus strand of OZ021679.1, from coordinate 10,349,612 downwards.
GCTTCTAGCTCGCTGTAGGCGGTGCAGGACGCTCAATCTGGTTCGAAACACTTACATTCGCTGAAATACATGAAATCTATGCATTTGCAGCGACCTAGAGCGTTTCGTTCGCCCGCAAGTCGTCGAGTCGCCGAAACCGAGAATCGACGTTTCTAGCTGGCTGTAGGCGTTGCCGGACGCTCAATCTGCGTCGAAACGCTTTCATTCACTGAAATACGTGAAATCTATGCATTTGCAGCGACCTAGAGCGTTTCGTTCGCTCGCAAGTCGTCGAATTGCCGAAACCGAGAATCGACGTTTCTAGCTCGCTGTAGGCGTTGCAGAACGCTCAATCTGTGTCGAAACGCTTTCATTCACTGAAATACGTGAAATCTATGCATTTGCAGCGACCTAGAGCGTTTCGTTCGCTCGCAAGTCGTCGAATCGCCGAAACAGGGAATCGACGTTTCTAGCTCGCTGTAGGCGTTGCCGGACGCTCAATCTGCGTCGAGACTCTTTCATTCACTGAAATACGTGAAATCTATGCATTCGTAGCGACCTAGAGCGTTTCGTTCGCTCGCAAGTCGTCGAATCGCCGAAACCGAGAATCGACGTTTCTAGCTTGCTGTAGGCGTTGCAGAACGCTCAATCTGTGTCGAAACGCTTTCATTCGCTGAAAGACATGAAATCTATGCATTTGCAGCAAGCTAGAGCGTTTCGTTCGCTCGCAAGTCGTCGAATCGCCGAAACCGAGAATCGACGTTTCTAGCTCGCTGTAGGCGTTGCCGAACGCTCAATCTGCGTCGAGACGCTTACATTCGCTGAAATACATGAAATCTATGCATTTGCAGCGACTTGGAGCGTTTCGTTCGCCCGCAAGTCGTCGAATCGCCGAAACCGAGAATCGACGCTTCTAGCTCGCTGTAGGCGGTGCAGGACGCTCAATCTGCGTCGAAACGCTTTCATTCACTGAAATACGTGAAATCTATGCATTTGCAGCGACCTAGAGCGTTTCGTTCGCTCGCAAGTCGTCGAATCGCCGAAACCGAGAATCGACGCTTCTAGCTCGCTGTAGGCGGTGCAGGACGCTCAATCTGGTTCGAAACGCTTACATTCGCTGAAATACATGAAATCTATGCGTTTGCAGCGACCTAGAGCGTTTCGTTCGCCTGCAAGTCGTCGAATTGCCGAAACCGAGAATCGACGTTTCTAGCTGGCTGTAGGCGTTGCCGGACGCTCAATCTGCGTCGAAACGCTTTCATTCACTGAAATACGTGAAATCTATGCATTTGCTGCGACCTAGAGCGTTTCGTTCGCTCGCAAGTCGTCGAATCGCCGAAACCGAGAATCGACGTTTCTAGCTCGCTGTAGGCGTTGCAGAACGCTCAATCTGCGTCGAAACGCTTACATTCGCTGAAATACATGAAATCTATGCATTTGCAGCGACTTGGAGCGTTTCGTTCGCTCGCAAGTCGTCGAATCGCCGAAACCGAGAATTGACGTTGCTAGCTCGCTGTAGGCGTTGCCGGACGCTCAATCTGCGTCGAAACGCTTTCATTCACTGAAATAGGGAAATCAATGCATTTGCAGCTAGCTAGAGCGTTTCGTTCGCTCGCAAGTCGTCGAATCGCCGAAACAGGGAATCGACGTTTCTAGCTCGCTGTAGGCGTTGCCGGACGCTCTATCTACGTCAAAACGCTTACATTCGCTGAAATACATGAAATCTATGCATTTGCAACTAGCTAGAGCGTTTCGTTCGCTCGCAAGTCGTCGAATCGCCGAAACCGAGAATCGACGTTTCTAGCTGGCTGTAGGCGTTGCCGGACGCTCAATCTGCGTCGAAACGCTTTCATTCACTGAAATACGTGAAATCTATGCATTTGCAGCGACCTAGAGCGTTTCGTTCGCTCGCAAGTCGTCGAATCGCCGAAACCGAGAATCGACGTTTCTATCTCGCTGTAGGCGTTGCAGAACGCTCAATCTGTGTCGAAACGCTTTCATTCGCTGAAATACATGAAATATATGCATTTGCAGCAAGCTAGAGCGTTTCGTTCGCTCGCAAGTCGTCGAATCGCCGAAACCGAGAATCGACGTTTCTAGCTCGCTGTAGGCGTTGCCGAACGCTCAATCTGCGTCGAGACTCTTTCATTCACTGAAATACGTGAAATCTATGCATTCGTAGCGACCTAGAGCGTTTCGTTCGCACGCAAGTCGTCGAATCGCCGAAACCGAGAATCGACGTTTCTAGCTCGCTGTAGGCGTTGCAGAACGCTCAATCTACGTCGAAACGCTTACATTCGCTGAAATACATGAAATCTATGCATTTGCAGCGACTTGGAGCGTTTCGTTCTCTCGCAAGTCGTCGAATCGCCGAAACCGAGAATCGACGTTTCTAGCTCGCTGTAGGCGTTGCCGGACGCTCTATCTACGTCAAAACGCTTACATTCGCTGAAATACATGAAATCTACGCATTTGCAACTAGCTAGAGCGTTTCGTTCGCTCGCAAGTCGTCGAATCGCCGAAACCGAGAATCGACGTTTCTAGCTGGCTGTAGGCGTTGCCGGACGCTCAATCTGCGTCGAAACGCTTTCATTCACTGAAATACGTGAAATCTATGCATTTGCAGCGACCTAGAGCGTTTCGTTCGCTCGCAAGTCGTCGAATCGCCGAAACAGAGAATCGACGTTTCAAGCTCGCTGTAGGCGTTGCCGAACGCTCAATCTGCGTCGAAACGCTTTCGTTCACTGAATTACGTGAAATCTATGCATTTGCAGCTAGCTAGAGCGTTTCGTTCGCTCGCAAGTCGTCGAATCGCCGAAACCGAGAATTGACGTTTCTAGCTCGATGTAGGCGTTGCCGGACGCTCAATCTGCGTTGAAACGCTTTCATTCACTGAAATACGTGAAATCTATGCATTTGCAGCTAGCTAGAGCGTTTCGTTCGCTCGCAAGTCGTCGAATCGCCGAAACAGAGAATCGACGTTTCTAGCTGGCTGTAGGCGTTGCCGGACGCTCAATCTGCGTCGAAACGCTTTCATTCTCTGAAATACGTGAAATCTATGCATTTGCAGCGACCTAGAGCGTTTCGTTCGCTCGCAAGTCGTCGAATCGCCGAAACCGAGAATCGACGTTTCTAGCTCGCTGTAGGCGTTGCAGAACGCTCCATCTGCGTCGAAACGCTTACATTCGCTGAAATACATGAAATCTATGCATTTGCAGCGACTTGGAGCGTTTCGTTCGCTCGCAAGTCGTCGAATCGCCGAAACCGAGAATCGACGTTTCTAGCTCGCTGTAGGCGTTGCAGAACGCTCAATCTGCGTCGAAACGCTTACATTCGCTGAAATACATGAAATCTATGCATTTGCAGCGACCTAGAGCGTTTCGTTCGCTCGAGGGCCGTCGAATCGCCGAAACCGAGAATCGACGTTTCTAGCTCGCTGTAGGTGTTGCCGGACGCTCAATCTGCATCGAAACGCTTTCACTCACTGAAATACATGAAATCTATGCATTTGCAGCGACCTAGAGCGTTTCGTTCGCTCGCAAGTCGTCGAATCGCCGAAACCGAGAATCGACGCTTCTAGCTCGCTGTAGGCGGTGCAGGACGCTCAATCTGGTTCGAAACACTTACATTCGCTGAAATACATAAAATCTATGCATTTGCAGCGACCTAGAGCGTTTCGTTCGCCCGCAAGTCGTCGAGTCGCCGAAACCGAGAATCGACGTTTGTAGCTCGCTGTAGGCTTTGCCGGACGCTCAATCTGCGTCGAAACGCTTTCATTCACTGAATTACGTGAAATCTATGCATTTGCAGCTACCTAGAGCGTTTCGTTCGCTCGCAAGTCGTCGAATCGCCGAAACCGAGAATCGACGTTTCTAGCTCGCTGTAGGCGTTGCAGAATGCTCAATCTGCGTCGAAACGCTTACATTCGCTGAAATACATGAAATCTATGCATTTGCAGCGACTTGGAGCGTTTCGTTCGCCCGCAAGTCGTCGAATCGCCGAAACCGAGAATCGACGTTTCAAGCTGGCTGTAGGCGTTGCCGAACGCTCAATCTGCGTCGAAACGCTTTCATTCACTGAAATACGTGAAATCTATGCATTTGCAGCGACTTGGAGCGTTTCGTTCGCCCGCAAGTCGTCGAATCGCCGAAACCGAGAATCGACGTTTCAAGCTGGCTGTAGGCGTTGCCGAACGCTCAATCTGCGTCGAAACGCTTTCATTCACTGAAATACGTGAAATCTATGCATTTGCAGCGACCTAGAGCGTTTCGTTCGCTCGCAAGTCGTCGAATCGCCGAAACCGAGAATCGACGCTTCTAGCTCGCTGTAGGCGGTGCAGGACGCTCAATCTGGTTCGAAACGCTTACATTCGCTGAAATACATGAAATCTATGCGTTTGCAGCGACCTAGAGCGTTTCGTTCGCCTGCAAGTCGTCGAATTGCCGAAACCGAGAATCGACGTTTCTAGCTGGCTGTAGGCGTTGCCGGACGCTCAATCTGCGTCGAAACGCTTTCATTCACTGAAATACGTGAAATCTATGCATTTGCTGCGACCTAGAGCGTTTCGTTCGCTCGCAAGTCGTCTAATCGCCGAAACCGAGAATCGACGTTTCTAGCTCGCTGTAGGCGTTGCAGAACGCTCAATCTGCGTCGAAACGCTTTCATTCGCTGAAATACATGAAATCTATGCATTTGCAGCGACCTAGAGCGTTTCGTTCGCTCGAGGGCCGTCGAATCGCCGAAACCGAGAATCGACGTTTCTAGCTCGCTGTAGGTGTTGCCGGACGCTCAATCTGCATCGAAACGCTTTCACTCACTGAAATACATGAAATCTATGCATTTGCAGCGACCTAGAGCGTTTCGTTCGCTCGCAAGTCGTCGAATCGCCGAAACCGAGAATCGACGCTTCTAGCTCGCTGTAGGCGGTGCAGGACGCTCAATCTGGTTCGAAACACTTACATTCGCTGAAATACATGAAATCTATGCATTTGCAGCGACCTAGAGCGTTTCGTTCGCCCGCAAGTCGTCGAGTCGCCGAAACCGAGAATCGACGTTTGTAGCTCGCTGTAGGCTTTGCCGGACGCTCAATCTGCGTCGAAACGCTTTCATTCACTGAATTACGTGAAATCTATGCATTTGCAGCTACCTAGAGCGTTTCGTTCGCTCGCAAGTCGTCGAATCGCCGAAACCGAGAATCGACGTTTCTAGCTCGCTGTAGGCGTTGCAGAATGCTCAATCTGCGTCGAAACGCTTACATTCGCTGAAATACATGAAATCTATGCATTTGCAGCGACTTGGAGCGTTTCGTTCGCCCGCAAGTCGTCGAATCGCCGAAACCGAGAATCGACGTTTCAAGCTGGCTGTAGGCGTTGCCGAACGCTCAATCTGCGTCGAAACGCTTTCATTCACTGAAATACGTGAAATCTATGCATTTGCAGCGACCTAGAGCGTTTCGTTCGCTCGCAAGTCGTCGAATCGCCGAAACCGAGAATCGACGCTTCTAGCTCGCTGTAGGCGGTGCAGGACGCTCAATCTGGTTCGAAACACTTACATTCGCTGAAATACATGAAATCTATGCATTTGCAGCGACCTAGAGCGTTTCGTTCGCCCGCAAGTCGTCGAGTCGCCGAAACCGAGAATCGACGTTTGTAGCTCGCTGTAGGCTTTGCCGGACGCTCAATCTGCGTCGAAACGCTTTCATTCACTGAATTACGTGAAATCTATGCATTTGCAGCTACCTAGAGCGTTTCGTTCGCTCGCAAGTCGTCGAATCGCCGAAACCGAGAATCGACGTTTCTAGCTCGCTGTAGGCGTTGCAGAATGCTCAATCTGCGTCGAAACGCTTACATTCGCTGAAATACATGAAATCTATGCATTTGCAGCGACTTGGAGCGTTTCGTTCGCCCGCAAGTCGTCGAATCGCCGAAACCGAGAATCGACGTTTCAAGCTGGCTGTAGGCGTTGCCGAACGCTCAATCTGCGTCGAAACGCTTTCATTCACTGAAATACGTGAAATCTATGCATTTGCAGCGACCTAGAGCGTTTCGTTCGCTCGCAAGTCGTCGAATCGCCGAAACCGAGAATCGACGCTTCTAGCTCGCTGTAGGCGGTGCAGGACGCTCAATCTGGTTCGAAACGCTTACATTCGCTGAAATACATGAAATCTATGCGTTTGCAGCGACCTAGAGCGTTTCGTTCGCCTGCAAGTCGTCGAATTGCCGAAACCGAGAATCGACGTTTCTAGCTGGCTGTAGGCGTTGCCGGACGCTCAATCTGCGTCGAAACGCTTTCATTCACTGAAATACGTGAAATCTATGCATTTGCTGCGACCTAGAGCGTTTCGTTCGCTCGCAAGTCGTCTAATCGCCGAAACCGAGAATCGACGTTTCTAGCTCGCTGTAGGCGTTGCAGAACGCTCAATCTGCGTCGAAACGCTTACATTCGCTGAAATACATGAAATCTATGCATTTGCAGCGACTTGGAGCGTTTCGTTCGCTCGCAAGTCGTCGAATCGCCGAAACCGAGAATTGACGTTGCTAGCTCGCTGTAGGCGTTGCCGGACGCTCAATCTGCGTCGAAACGCTTTCATTCACTGAAATAGGGAAATCAATGCATTTGCAGCTAGCTAGAGCGTTTCGTTCGCTCGCAAGTCGTCGAATCGCCGAATCAGGGAATCGACGTTTCTAGCTCGCTGTAGGCGTTGCCGGACGCTCTATCTACGTCAAAACGCTTACATTCGCTGAAATACATGAAATCTATGCATTTGCAACTAGCTAGAGCGTTTCGTTCGCTCGCAAGTCGTCGAATCGCCGAAACCGAGAATCGACGTTTCTAGCTGGCTGTAGGCGTTGCCGGACGCTCAATCTGCGTCGAAACGCTTTCATTCACTGAAATACGTGAAATCTATGCATTTGCAGCGACCTAGAGCGTTTCGTTCGCTCGCAAGTCGTCGAATCGCCGAAACCGAGAATCGACGTTTCTAGCTCGCTGTAGGCGTTGCAGAACGCTCAATCTGTGTCGAAACGCTTTCATTCGCTGAAATACATGAAATCTATGCATTTGCAGCAAGCTAGAGCGTTTCGTTCGCTCGCAAGTCGTCGAATCGCCGAAACCGAGAATCGACGTTTCTAGCTCGCTGTAGGCGTTGCCGAACGCTCAATCTGCGTCGAGACTCTTTCATTCACTGAAATACGTGAAATCTATGCATTCGTAGCGACCTAGAGCGTTTCGTTCGCTGGCAAGTCGTCGAATCGCCGAAACCGAGAATCGACGTTTCTAGCTCGCTGTAGGCGTTGCAGAACGCTCAATCTGCGTCGAAACGCTTACATTCGCTGAAATACATGAAATCTATGCATTTGCAGCGACGTGGAGCGTTTCGTTCGCTCGCAAGTCGTCGAATCGCCGAAACCGAGAATCGACGTTTCTAGCTCGCTGTAGGCGTTGCCGGACGCTCAATCTGCATCGAAACGCTTTCATTCACTGAAATACGTGAAATCTATGCATTTGCAGCTACCTAGAGCGTTTCGTTCGCTCGCAAGTCGTCGAATCGCCGAAACCGAGAATCGACGTTTCTAGCTTGCTGTAGGCGTTGCAGAACGCTCAATCTGCGTCGAAACGCTCACATTCGCTGAAATACATGAAATCTATGCATTTGCAGCGACTTTGAGCGTTTCGTTCGCCCGCAAGTCGTCGAATCGCCGAAACCGAGAATCGACGTTTCAAGCTGGCTGTAGGCGTTGCCGAACGCTCAATCTGCGTCGAAACGCTTTCATTCACTGAAATACGTGAAATCTATGCATTTGCAGCTAGCTAGAGCGTTTCGTTCGCTCGCAAGTCGTCGAATCGCCGAAACAGGGAATCGACGTTTCTAGCTCGCTGTAGGCGTTGCCGGACGCTCTATCTACGTCAAAACGCTTACATTCGCTGAAATACATGAAATCTACGCATTTGCAACTAGCTAGAGCGTTTCGTTCGCTCGCAAGTCGTCGAATCGCCGAAACCGAGAATCGACGTTTCTAGCTGGCTGTAGGCGTTGCCGGACGCTCAATCTGCGTCGAAACGCTTTCATTCACTGAAATACGTGAAATCTATGCATTTGCAGCGACCTAGAGCGTTTCGTTCGCTCGCAAGTCGTCGAATCGCCGAAACAGGGAATCGACGTTTCTAGCTCGCTGTAGGCGTTGCCGGACGCTCAATCTGTGTCGAAACGCTTACATTCGCTGAAATACATGAAATCTATGCATTTGCAGCGACTTGGAGCGTTTCGTTCGCTCGCAAGTCGTCGAATCGCCGAAACAGAGAATCGACGTTTCAAGCTCGCTGTAGGCGTTGCCGAACGCTCAATCTGCGTCGAAACGCTTTCGTTCACTGAATTACGTGAAATCTATGCATTTGCAGCTAGCTAGAGCGTTTCGTTCGCTCGCAAGTCGTCGAATCGCCGAAACAGAGAATCGACGTTTCTAGCTGGCTGTAGGCGTTGCCGGACGCTCAATCTGCGTCGAAACGCTTTCATTCTCTGAAATACGTGAAATCTATGCATTTGCAGCGACCTAAAGCGTTTCGTTCGCTCGCAAGTCGTCGAATCGCCGAAACCGAGAATCGACGTTTCTAGCTCGCTGTAGGCGTTGCCGAACGCTCAATCTGCGTCGAGACTATTTCATTCACTGAAATACGTGAAATCTATGCATTCGTAGCGACCTAGAGCGTTTCGTTCGCTCGCAAGTCGTCGAATCGCCGAAACCGAGAATCGACGTTTCTAGCTCGCTGTAGGCGTTGCCGGACGCTCTATCTACGTCAAAACGCTTACATTCGCTGAAAGACATGAAATCTACGCATTTGCAACTAGCTAGAGCGTTTCGTTCGCTCGCAAGTCGTCGAATCGCCGAAACCGAGAATCGACGTTTCTAGCTGGCTGTAGGCGTTGCCGGACGCTCAATCTGCGTCGAAACGCTTTCGTTCACTGAATTACGTGAAATCTATGCATTTGCAGCTAGCTAGAGCGTTTCGTTCGCTCGCAAGTCGTCGAATCGCCGAAACCGAGAATTGACGTTTCTAGCTCGATGTAGGCGTTGCCGGACGCTCAATCTGCGTTGAAACGCTTTCATTCACTGAAATACGTGAAATCTATGCATTTGCAGCTAGCTAGAGCGTTTCGTTCGCTCGCAAGTCGTCGAATCGCCGAAACAGAGAATCGACGTTTCTAGCTGGCTGTAGGCGTTGCCGGACGCTCAATCTGCGTCGAAACGCTTTCATTCTCTGAAATACGTGAAATCTATGCATTTGCAGCGACCTAGAGCGTTTCGTTCGCTCGCAAGTCGTCGAATCGCCGAAACCGAGAATCGACGTTTCTAGCTCGCTGTAGGCGTTGCAGAACGCTCCATCTGCGTCGAAACGCTTACATTCGCTGAAATACATGAAATCTATGCATTTGCAGCGACTTGGAGCGTTTCGTTCGCTCGCAAGTCGTCGAATCGCCGAAACCGAGAATCGACGTTTCAAGCTCGCTGTAGGCGTTGCCGAACGCTTAATCTGCGTCGAAACGCTTTCTTTCACTGAAATACGGGAAATCTATGCATTTGCAGCGACCTAGAGCGTTTCGTTCGCCCGCAAGTCGTCGAATTGCCGAAACCGAGAATCGACGTTTCTAGCTGGCTGTAGGCGTTGCCGGACGCTCAATCTGCGTCGAAACGCTTTCATTCACTGAAATACGTGAAATCTATGCATTTGCAGTGACCTAGAGCGTTTCGTTCGCTCGCAAGTCGTCGAATCGCCGAAACCGAGAATCGACGTTTCTAGCTCGCTGTAGGCGTTGCAGAACGCTCAATCTGCGTCGAAACGCTTACATTCGCTGAAATACATGAAATCTATGCATTTGCAGCGACTTGGAGCGTTTCGTTCGCTCGCAAGTCGTCGAATCGCCGAAACCGAGAATCGACGTTTCAAGCTCGCTGTAGGCGTTGCCGGACGCTCAATCTGCGTCGAAACGCTTTCATTCACTGAAATACGTGAAATCTATGCATTTGCAGCGACCTAGAGCGTTTCGTTCGCCCGCAAGTCGTCGAGTCGCCGAAACCGAAAATCGACGTTTGTAGCTCGCTGTAGGCGTTGCCGGACGCTCAACCTGCGTCGAAACGCTTTTATTCACTGAAATACGTGAAATCTATGCATTTGCAGCTACCTAGAGCGATTCGTTCGCTCGCAAGTCGTCGAATCGCCGAAACCGAGAATCGACGTTTCTAGCTCGCTGTAGGCGTTGCAGAATGCTCAATCTGCGTCGAAACGCTTACATTCGCTGAAATACATGAAATCTATGTATTTGCAGCGACTTGGAGCGTTTCGTTCGCCCGCAAGTCGTCGAATCGCCGAAACCGAAAATCGACGTTTCAAGCTGGCTGTAGGCGTTGCCGAACGCTCAATCTGCGTCGAAACGCTTTCATTCACTGAAATACGTGAAATCTATGCATTTGCAGCGACTTGGAGCGTTTCGTTCGCTCGCAAGTCGTCGAATCGCCGAAACCGAGAATTGACGTTGCTAGCTCGCTGTAGGCGTTGCCGGACGCTCAATCTGCGTCGAAACGCTTTCATTCACTGAAATAGGGAAATCTATGCATTTGCAGCTAGCTAGAGCGTTTCGTTCGCTCGCAAGTCGTCGAATCGCCGAAACAGGGAATCGACGTTTCTAGCTCGCTGTAGGCGTTGCCGGACGCTCTATCTACGTCTAAACGCTTACATTCGCTGAAATACATGAAATCTATGCATTTGCAGCGACCTAGAGCGTTTCGTTCGCTCGCAAGTCGTCGAATCGCCGAAACCGAGAATCGACGTTTCTAGCTGGCTGTAGGCGTTGCCGGACGCTCAATCTGCGTCGAAACGCTTTCATTCACTGAAATACGTGAAATCTATGCATTTGCAGCGACCTAGAGCGTTTCGTTCGCTCGCAAGTCGTCGAATCGCCGAAACCGAGAATCGACGTTTCTATCTCGCTGTAGGCGTTGCCGAACGCTCAATCTGCGTCGAAACGCTTTCATTCACTGAAATACGTGAAATCTATGCATTTGCAGCGACTTGGAGCGTTTCGTTCGCTCGCAAGTCGTCGAATCGCCGAAACCGAGAATCGACGTTTCTAGCTCGCTGTAGGCGTTGCCGAACGCTTAATCTGCGTCGAAACGCTTTCATTCACTGAAATACGTGAAATCTATGCATTTGCAGCGACCTAGAGCGTTTCGTTCGCTCGCAAGTCGTCGAATCGCCGAAACCGAGAATCGACGCTTCTAGCTCGCTGTAGGCGGTGCAGGATGCTCAATCTGGTTCGAAACGCTTACATTCGCTGAAATACATGAAATCTATGCATTTGCAGCGACCTAGAGCGTTTCGTTCGCCTGCAAGTCGTCGAATTGCCGAAACCGAGAATCGACGTTTCTAGCTGGCTGTAGGCGTTGCCGGACGCTCAATCTGCGTCGAAACGCTTTCATTCACTGAAATACGTGAAATCTATGCATTTGCAGCGACCTAGAGCGTTTCGTTCGCTCGCAAGTCGTCGAATCGCCGAAACCGAGAATCGACGTTTCTAGCTCGCTGTAGGCGTTGCAGAACGCTCAATCTGTGTCTAAACGCTTTCATTCGCTGAAATACATGAAATCTATGCATTTGCAGCAAGCTAGAGCGTTCCGTTCGCTCGCAAGTCGTCGAATCGCCGAAACCGAGAATCGACGTTTCTAGCTCGCTGTAGGCGTTGCCGGACGCTCAATCTGCGTCGAAACGCTTTCATTCACTGAAATACGTGAAATCTATGCATTTGCAGCTACCTAGAGCGTTTCGTTCGCTCGCAAGTCGTCGAATCGCCGAAACCGAGAATCGACGTTTCTAGCTCGCTGTAGGCGTTGCAGAACGCTCAATCTGCGTCGAAACGCTCACATTCGCTGAAATACATGAAATCTATGCATTTGCAGCGACTTTGAGCGTTTCGTTCGCCCGCAAGGCGTCGAATCGTCGAAACCGAGAATCGACGTTTCAAGCTGGCTGTAGGCGTTGCCGAACGCTCAATCTGCGTCGAAACGCTTTCATTCACTGAAATACGTGAAATCTATGCATTTGCAGCTAGCTAGAGCGTTTCGTTCGCTCGCAAGTCGTCGAATCGCCGAAACAGGGAATCGACGTTTCTAGCTCGCTGTAGGCGTTGCCGGACGCTCTATCTACGTCAAATCGCTTACATTCGCTGAAATACATGAAATCTACGCATTTGCAACTAGCTAGAGCGTTTCGTTCGCTCGCAAGTCGTCGAATCGCCGAAACCGAGAATCGACGTTTCTAGCTGGCTGTAGGCGTTGCCGGACGCTCAATCTGCGTCGAAACGCTTTCATTCACTGAAATACGTGAAATCTATGCATTTGCAGCGACCTAGAGCGTTTCGTTCGCTCGCAAGTCGTCGAATCGCCGAAACAGGGAATCGACGTTTCTAGCTCGCTGTAGGCGTTGCCGGACGCTCAATCTGTGTCGAAACGCTTACATTCGCTGAAATACATGAAATCTATGCATTTGCAGCGACTTGGAGCGTTTCGTTCGCTCGCAAGTCGTCGAATCGCCGAAACAGAGAATCGACGTTTCAAGCTCGCTGTAGGCGTTGCCGAACGCTCAATCTGCGTCGAAACGCTTTCGTTCACTGAATTACGTGAAATCTATGCATTTGCAGCTAGCTAGAGCGTTTCGTTCGCTCGCAAGTCGTCGAATCGCCGAAACCGAGAATTGACGTTTCTAGCTCGATGTAGGCGTTGCAGAACGCTCAATCTGTGTCGAAACGCTTTCATTCACTGAAATACGTGAAATCTATGCATTTGCAGCTAGCTAGAGCGTTTCGTTCGCTCGCAAGTCGTCGAATCGCCGAAACCGAGAATCGACGTTTCTAGCTCGCTGTAGGTGTTGCCGGACGCTCAATCTGCATCGAAACGCTTTCACTCACTGAAATACATGAAATCTATGCATTTGCAGCGACCTAGAGCGTTTCGTTCGCTCGCAAGTCGTCGAATCGCCGAAACCGAGAATCGACGCTTCTAGCTCGCTGTAGGCGGTGCAGGACGCTCAATCTGGTTCGAAACACTTACATTCGCTGAAATACATGAAATCTATGCATTTGCAGCGACCTAGAGCGTTTCGTTCGCCCGCAAGTCGCCGAGTCGCCGAAACCGAGAATCGACGTTTGTAGCTCGCTGTAGGCTTTGCCGGACGCTCAATCTGCGTCGAAACGCTTTCATTCACTGAATTACGTGAAATCTATGCATTTGCAGCTACCTAGAGCGTTTCGTTCGCTCGCAAGTCGTCGAATCGCCGAAACCGAGAATCGACGTTTCTAGCTCGCTGTAGGCGTTGCCGAACGCTTAATCTGCGTCGAAACGCTTTCATTCACTGAAATACGTGAAATCTATGCATTTGCAGCGACCTAGAGCGTTTCGTTCGCTCGCAAGTCGTCGAATCGCCGAAACCGAGAATCGACGCTTCTAGCTCGCTGTAGGCGGTGCAGGATGCTCAATCTGGTTCGAAACGCTTACATTCGCTGAAATACATGAAATCTATGCATTTGCAGCGACCTAGAGCGTTTCGTTCGCCTGCAAGTCGTCGAATTGCCGAAACCGAGAATCGACGTTTCTAGCTGGCTGTAGGCGTTGCCGGACGCTCAATCTGCGTCGAAACGCTTTCATTCACTGAAATACGTGAAATCTATGCATTTGCAGCGACCTAGAGCGTTTCGTTCGCTCGCAAGTCGTCGAATTGCCGAAACCGAGAATCGACGTTTCTAGCTCGCTGTAGGCGTTGCAGAACGCTCAATCTGTGTCGAAACGCTTTCATTCACTGAAATACGTGAAATCTATGCATTTGCAGCGACCTAGAGCGTTTCGTTCGCTCGCAAGTCGTCGAATCGCCGAAACAGGGAATCGACGTTTCTAGCTCGCTGTAGGCGTTGCCGGACGCTCAATCTGCGTCGAGACTCTTTCATTCACTGAAATACGTGAAATCTATGCATTCGTAGCGACCTAGAGCGTTTCGTTCGCTCGCAAGTCGTCGAATCGCCGAAACCGAGAATCGACGTTTCTAGCTTGCTGTAGGCGTTGCAGAACGCTCAATCTGTGTCGAAACGCTTTCATTCGCTGAAAGACATGAAATCTATGCATTTGCAGCAAGCTAGAGCGTTTCGTTCGCTCGCAAGTCGTCGAATCGCCGAAACCGAGAATCGACGTTTCTAGCTCGCTGTAGGCGTTGCCGAACGCTCAATCTGCGTCGAGACGCTTACATTCGCTGAAATACATGAAATCTATGCATTTGCAGCGACTTGGAGCGTTTCGTTCGCTCGCAAGTCGTCGAATCGCCGACACCGAGAATCGACGTTTCAAGCTCGCTGTAGGCGTTGCCGAACGCTCAATCTGCGTCGAAACGCTTCCATTCACTGAAATACGTGAAATCTATGCATTTGCAGCGACCTAGAGCGTTTCGTTCGCTCGAGGGCCGTCGAATCGCCGAAACCGAGAATCGACGTTTCTAGCTCGCTGTAGGTGTTGCCGGACGCTCAATCTGCATCGAAACGCTTTCACTCACTGAAATACATGAAATCTATGCATTTGCAGCGACCTAGAGCGTTTCGTTCGCTCGCAAGTCGTCGAATCGCCGAAACCGAGAATCGACGTTTCTAGCTCGCTGTAGGCGTTGCAGAACGCTCAATCTGTGTCTAAACGCTTTCATTCGCTGAAATACATGAAATCTATGCATTTGCAGCAAGCTAGAGCGTTCCGTTCGCTCGCAAGTCGTCGAATCGCCGAAACCGAGAATCGACGTTTCTAGCTCGCTGTAGGCGTTGCCGGACGCTCAATCTGCGTCGAAACGCTTTCATTCACTGAAATACGTGAAATCTATGCATTTGCAGCTACCTAGAGCGTTTCGTTCGCTCGCAAGTCGTCGAATCGCCGAAACCGAGAATCGACGTTTCTAGCTCGCTGTAGGCGTTGCAGAACGCTCAATCTGCGTCGAAACGCTCACATTCGCTGAAATACATGAAATCTATGCATTTGCAGCGACTTTGAGCGTTTCGTTCGCCCGCAAGGCGTCGAATCGTCGAAACCGAGAATCGACGTTTCAAGCTGGCTGTAGGCGTTGCCGAACGCTCAATCTGCGTCGAAACGCTTTCATTCACTGAAATACGTGAAATCTATGCATTTGCAGCTAGCTAGAGCGTTTCGTTCGCTCGCAAGTCGTCGAATCGCCGAAACAGGGAATCGACGTTTCTAGCTCGCTGTAGGCGTTGCCGGACGCTCTATCTACGTCAAATCGCTTACATTCGCTGAAATACATGAAATCTACGCATTTGCAACTAGCTAGAGCGTTTCGTTCGCTCGCAAGTCGTCGAATCGCCGAAACCGAGAATCGACGTTTCTAGCTGGCTGTAGGCGTTGCCGGACGCTCAATCTGCGTCGAAACGCTTTCATTCACTGAAATACGTGAAATCTATGCATTTGCAGCGACCTAGAGCGTTTCGTTCGCTCGCAAGTCGTCGAATCGCCGAAACAGGGAATCGACGTTTCTAGCTCGCTGTAGGCGTTGCCGGACGCTCAATCTGTGTCGAAACGCTTACATTCGCTGAAATACATGAAATCTATGCATTTGCAGCGACTTGGAGCGTTTCGTTCGCTCGCAAGTCGTCGAATCGCCGAAACAGAGAATCGACGTTTCAAGCTCGCTGTAGGCGTTGCCGAACGCTCAATCTGCGTCGAAACGCTTTCGTTCACTGAATTACGTGAAATCTATGCATTTGCAGCTAGCTAGAGCGTTTCGTTCGCTCGCAAGTCGTCGAATCGCCGAAACCGAGAATTGACGTTTCTAGCTCGATGTAGGCGTTGCAGAACGCTCAATCTGTGTCGAAACGCTTTCATTCACTGAAATACGTGAAATCTATGCATTTGCAGCTAGCTAGAGCGTTTCGTTCGCTCGCAAGTCGTCGAATCGCCGAAACCGAGAATCGACGTTTCTAGCTCGCTGTAGGTGTTGCCGGACGCTCAATCTGCATCGAAACGCTTTCACTCACTGAAATACATGAAATCTATGCATTTGCAGCGACCTAGAGCGTTTCGTTCGCTCGCAAGTCGTCGAATCGCCGAAACCGAGAATCGACGCTTCTAGCTCGCTGTAGGCGGTGCAGGACGCTCAATCTGGTTCGAAACACTTACATTCGCTGAAATACATGAAATCTATGCATTTGCAGCGACCTAGAGCGTTTCGTTCGCCCGCAAGTCGCCGAGTCGCCGAAACCGAGAATCGACGTTTGTAGCTCGCTGTAGGCTTTGCCGGACGCTCAATCTGCGTCGAAACGCTTTCATTCACTGAATTACGTGAAATCTATGCATTTGCAGCTACCTAGAGCGTTTCGTTCGCTCGCAAGTCGTCGAATCGCCGAAACCGAGAATCGACGTTTCTAGCTCGCTGTAGGCGTTGCCGAACGCTTAATCTGCGTCGAAACGCTTTCATTCACTGAAATACATGAAATCTACGCATTTGCAACTAGCTAGAGCGTTTCGTTCGCTCGCAAGTCGTCGAATCGCCGAAACCGAGAATCGACGTTTCTAGCTGGCTGTAGGCGTTGCCGGACGCTCAATCTGCGTCGAAACGCTTTCATTCACTGAAATACGTGAAATCTATGCATTTGCAGCGACCTAGAGCGTTTCGTTCGCTCGCAAGTCGTCGAATCGCCGAAACAGGGAATCGACGTTTCTAGCTCGCTGTAGGCGTTGCCGGACGCTCAATCTGTGTCGAAACGCTTACATTCGCTGAAATACATGAAATCTATGCATTTGCAGCGACTTGGAGCGTTTCGTTCGCTCGCAAGTCGTCGAATCGCCGAAACAGAGAATCGACGTTTCAAGCTCGCTGTAGGCGTTGCCGAACGCTCAATCTGCGTCGAAACGCTTTCGTTCACTGAATTACGTGAAATCTATGCATTTGCAGCTAGCTAGAGCGTTTCGTTCGCTCGCAAGTCGTCGAATCGCCGAAACCGAGAATTGACGTTTCTAGCTCGATGTAGGCGTTGCAGAACGCTCAATCTGTGTCGAAACGCTTTCATTCACTGAAATACGTGAAATCTATGCATTTGCAGCTAGCTAGAGCGTTTCGTTCGCTCGCAAGTCGTCGAATCGCCGAAACCGAGAATCGACGTTTCTAGCTCGCTGTAGGTGTTGCCGGACGCTCAATCTGCATCGAAACGCTTTCACTCACTGAAATACATGAAATCTATGCATTTGCAGCGACCTAGAGCGTTTCGTTCGCCTGCAAGTCGTCGAATTGCCGAAACCGAGAATCGACGTTTCTAGCTGGCTGTAGGCGTTGCCGCACGCTCAATCTGCGTCGAAACGCTTTCATTCACTGAAATACGTGAAATCTATGCATTTGCAGCGACCTAGAGCGTTTCGTTCGCTCGCAAGTCGTCGAATTGCCGAAACCGAGAATCGACGTTTCTAGCTCGCTGTAGGCGTTGCAGAACGCTCAATCTGTGTCGAAACGCTTTCATTCACTGAAATACGTGAAATCTATGCATTTGCAGCGACCTAGAGCGTTTCGTTCGCTCGCAAGTCGTCGAATCGCCGAAACAGGGAATCGACGTTTCTAGCTCGCTGTAGGCGTTGCCGGACGCTCAATCTGCGTCGAGACTCTTTCATTCACTGAAATACGTGAAATCTATGCATTCGTAGCGACCTAGAGCGTTTCGTTCGCTCGCAAGTCGTCGAATCGCCGAAACCGAGAATCGACGTTTCTAGCTTGCTGTAGGCGTTGCAGAACGCTCAATCTGTGTCGAAACGCTTTCATTCGCTGAAAGACATGAAATCTATGCATTTGCAGCAAGCTAGAGCGTTTCGTTCGCTCGCAAGTCGTCGAATCGCCGAAACCGAGAATCGACGTTTCTAGCTCGCTGTAGGCGTTGCCGAACGCTCAATCTGCGTCGAGACGCTTACATTCGCTGAAATACATGAAATCTATGCATTTGCAGCGACTTGGAGCGTTTCGTTCGCTCGCAAGTCGTCGAATCGCCGACACCGAGAATCGACGTTTCAAGCTCGCTGTAGGCGTTGCCGAACGCTCAATCTGCGTCGAAACGCTTTCATTCACTGAAATACGTGAAATCTATGCATTTGCAGCGACCTAGAGCGTTTCGTTCGCTCGAGGGCCGTCGAATCGCCGAAACCGAGAATCGACGTTTCTAGCTCGCTGTAGGTGTTGCCGGACGCTCAATCTGCATCGAAACGCTTTCACTCACTGAAATACATGAAATCTATGCATTTGCAGCGACCTAGAGCGTTTCGTTCGCTCGCAAGTCGTCGAATCGCCGAAACCGAGAATCGACGCTTCTAGCTCGCTGTAGGCGGTGCAGGACGCTCAATCTGGTTCGAAACACTTACATTCGCTGAAATACATGAAATCTATGCATTTGCAGCGACCTAGAGCGTTTCGTTCGCTCGCAAGTCGTCGAATCGCCGAAACCGAGAATCGACGTTTCTAGCTCGCTGTAGGCGTTGCAGAATGCTCAATCTGCGTCGAAACGCTTACATTCGCTGAAATACATGAAATCTATGCATTTGCAGCGACTTGGAGCGTTTCGTTCGCCCGCAAGTCGTCGAATCGCCGAAACCGAGAATCGACGCTTCTAGCTCGCTGTAGGCGGTGCAGGACGCTCAATCTGGTTCGAAACACTTACATTCGCTGAAATACATGAAATCTATGCATTTGCAGCGACCTAGAGCGTTTCGTTCGCCCGCAAGTCGTCGAGTCGCCGAAACCGAGAATCGACGTTTCTAGCTGGCTGTAGGCGTTGCCGGACGCTCAATCTGCGTCGAAACGCTTTCATTCACTGAAATACGTGAAATCTATGCATTTGCAGCGACCTAGAGCGTTTCGTTCGCTCGCAAGTCGTCGAATTGCCGAAACCGAGAATCGACGTTTCTAGCTCGCTGTAGGCGTTGCAGAACGCTCAATCTGTGTCGAAACGCTTTCATTCACTGAAATACGTGAAATCTATGCATTTGCAGCGACCTAGAGCGTTTCGTTCGCTCGCAAGTCGTCGAATCGCCGAAACAGGGAATCGACGTTTCTAGCTCGCTGTAGGCGTTGCCGGACGCTCAATCTGCGTCGAGACTCTTTCATTCACTGAAATACGTGAAATCTATGCATTCGTAGCGACCTAGAGCGTTTCGTTCGCTCGCAAGTCGTCGAATCGCCGAAACCGAGAATCGACGTTTCTAGCTTGCTGTAGGCGTTGCAGAACGCTCAATCTGTGTCGAAACGCTTTCATTCGCTGAAAGACATGAAATCTATGCATTTGCAGCAAGCTAGAGCGTTTCGTTCGCTCGCAAGTCGTCGAATCGCCGAAACCGAGAATCGACGTTTCTAGCTCGCTGTAGGCGTTGCCGAACGCTCAATCTGCGTCGAGACGCTTACATTCGCTGAAATACATGAAATCTATGCATTTGCAGCGACTTGGAGCGTTTCGTTCGCTCGCAAGTCGTCGAATCGCCGACACCGAGAATCGACGTTTCAAGCTCGCTGTAGGCGTTGCCGAACGCTCAATCTGCGTCGAAACGCTTTCATTCACTGAAATACGTGAAATCTATGCATTTGCAGCGACCTAGAGCGTTTCGTTCGCTCGAGGGCCGTCGAATCGCCGAAACCGAGAATCGACGTTTCTAGCTCGCTGTAGGTGTTGCCGGACGCTCAATCTGCATCGAAACGCTTTCACTCACTGAAATACATGAAATCTATGCATTTGCAGCGACCTAGAGCGTTTCGTTCGCTCGCAAGTCGTCGAATCGCCGAAACCGAGAATCGACGCTTCTAGCTCGCTGTAGGCGGTGCAGGACGCTCAATCTGGTTCGAAACACTTACATTCGCTGAAATACATGAAATCTATGCATTTGCAGCGACCTAGAGCGTTTCGTTCGCTCGCAAGTCGTCGAATCGCCGAAACCGAGAATCGACGTTTCTAGCTCGCTGTAGGCGTTGCAGAATGCTCAATCTGCGTCGAAACGCTTACATTCGCTGAAATACATGAAATCTATGCATTTGCAGCGACTTGGAGCGTTTCGTTCGCCCGCAAGTCGTCGAATCGCCGAAACCGAGAATCGACGCTTCTAGCTCGCTGTAGGCGGTGCAGGACGCTCAATCTGGTTCGAAACACTTACATTCGCTGAAATACATGAAATCTATGCATTTGCAGCGACCTAGAGCGTTTCGTTCGCCCGCAAGTCGTCGAGTCGCCGAAACCGAGAATCGACGTTTGTAGCTCGCTGTAGGCTTTGCCGGACGCTCAATCTGCGTCGAAACGCTTTCATTCACTGAATTACGTGAAATCTATGCATTTGCAGCTACCTAGAGCGTTTCGTTCGCTCGCAAGTCGTCGAATCGCCGAAACCGAGAATCGACGTTTCTAGCTGGCTGTAGGCGTTGCCGGACGCTCAATCTGCGTCGAAACGCTTTCATTCACTGAAATACGTGAAATCTATGCATTTGCAGCGACCTAGAGCGTTTCGTTCGCTCGCAAGTCGTCGAATCGCCGAAACCGAGAATCGACGTTTCAAGCTGGCTGTAGGCGTTGCCGAACGCTCAATCTGCGTCGAAACGCTTTCATTCACTGAAATACGTGAAATCTATGCATTTGCAGCGACCTAGAGCGTTTCGTTCGCTCGCAAGTCGTCGAATCGCCGAAACCGAGAATCGACGCTTCTAGCTCGCTGTAGGCGGTGCAGGACGCTCAATCTGGTTCGAAACGCTTACATTCGCTGAAATACATGAAATCTATGCGTTTGCAGCGACCTAGAGCGTTTCGTTCGCCTGCAAGTCGTCGAATTGCCGAAACCGAGAATCGACGTTTCTAGCTGGCTGTAGGCGTTGCCGGACGCTCAATCTGCGTCGAAACGCTTTCATTCACTGAAATACGTGAAATCTATGCATTTGCTGCGACCTAGAGCGTTTCGTTCGCTCGCAAGTCGTCGAATCGCCGAAACCGAGAATCGACGTTTCTAGCTCGCTGTAGGCGTTGCAGAACGCTCAATCTGCGTCGAAACGCTTACATTCGCTGAAATACATGAAATCTATGCATTTGCAGCGACTTGGAGCGTTTCGTTCGCTCACAAGTCGTCGAATCGCCGAAACCGAGAATTGACGTTGCTAGCTCGCTGTAGGCGTTGCCGGACGCTCAATCTGCGTCGAAACGCTTTCATTCACTGAAATAGGGAAATCAATGCATTTGCAGCTAGCTAGAGCGTTTCGTTCGCTCGCAAGTCGTCGAATCGCCGAAACAGGGAATCGACGTTTCTAGCTCGCTGTAGGCGTTGCCGGACGCTCTATCTACGTCAAAACGCTTACATTCGCTGAAATACATGAAATCTATGCATTTGCAACTAGCTAGAGCGTTTCGTTCGCTCGCAAGTCGTCGAATCGCCGAAACCGAGAATCGACGTTTCTAGCTGGCTGTAGGCGTTGCCGGACGCTCAATCTGCGTCGAAACGCTTTCATTCACTGAAATACGTGAAATCTATGCATTTGCAGCGACCTAGAGCGTTTCGTTCGCTCGCAAGTCGTCGAATCGCCGAAACCGAGAATCGACGTTTCTATCTCGCTGTAGGCGTTGCAGAACGCTCAATCTGTGTCGAAACGCTTTCATTCGCTGAAATACATGAAATATATGCATTTGCAGCAAGCTAGAGCGTTTCGTTCGCTCGCAAGTCGTCGAATCGCCGAAACCGAGAATCGACGTTTCTAGCTCGCTGTAGGCGTTGCCGAACGCTCAATCTGCGTCGAGACTCTTTCATTCACTGAAATACGTGAAATCTATGCATTCGTAGCGACCTAGAGCGTTTCGTTCGCACGCAAGTCGTCGAATCGCCGAAACCGAGAATCGACGTTTCTAGCTCGCTGTAGGCGTTGCAGAACGCTCAATCTACGTCGAAACGCTTACATTCGCTGAAATACATGAAATCTATGCATTTGCAGCGACTTGGAGCGTTTCGTTCTCTCGCAAGTCGTCGAATCGCCGAAACCGAGAATCGACGTTTCTAGCTCGCTGTAGGCGTTGCCGGACGCTCTATCTACGTCAAAACGCTTACATTCGCTGAAATACATGAAATCTACGCATTTGCAACTAGCTAGAGCGTTTCGTTCGCTCGCAAGTCGTCGAATCGCCGAAACCGAGAATCGACGTTTCTAGCTGGCTGTAGGCGTTGCCGGACGCTCAATCTGCGTCGAAACGCTTTCATTCACTGAAATACGTGAAATCTATGCATTTGCAGCGACCTAGAGCGTTTCGTTCGCTCGCAAGTCGTCGAATCGCCGAAACAGAGAATCGACGTTTCAAGCTCGCTGTAGGCGTTGCCGAACGCTCAATCTGCGTCGAAACGCTTTCGTTCACTGAATTACGTGAAATCTATGCATTTGCAGCTAGCTAGAGCGTTTCGTTCGCTCGCAAGTCGTCGAATCGCCGAAACCGAGAATTGACGTTTCTAGCTCGATGTAGGCGTTGCCGGACGCTCAATCTGCGTTGAAACGCTTTCATTCACTGAAATACGTGAAATCTATGCATTTGCAGCTAGCTAGAGCGTTTCGTTCGCTCGCAAGTCGTCGAATCGCCGAAACAGAGAATCGACGTTTCTAGCTGGCTGTAGGCGTTGCCGGACGCTCAATCTGCGTCGAAACGCTTTCATTCTCTGAAATACGTGAAATCTATGCATTTGCAGCGACCTAGAGCGTTTCGTTCGCTCGCAAGTCGTCGAATCGCCGAAACCGAGAATCGACGTTTCTAGCTCGCTGTAGGCGTTGCAGAACGCTCCATCTGCGTCGAAACGCTTACATTCGCTGAAATACATGAAATCTATGCATTTGCAGCGACTTGGAGCGTTTCGTTCGCTCGCAAGTCGTCGAATCGCCGAAACCGAGAATCGACGTTTCTAGCTCGCTGTAGGCGTTGCCGAACGCTCAATCTGCGTCGAAACGCTTTCATTCACTGAAATACGTGAAATCTATGCATTTGCAGCGACCTAGAGCGTTTCGTTCGCTCGAGGGCCGTCGAATCGCCGAAACCGAGAATCGACGTTTCTAGCTCGCTGTAGGTGTTGCCGGACGCTCAATCTGCATCGAAACGCTTTCACTCACTGAAATACATGAAATCTATGCATTTGCAGCGACCTAGAGCGTTTCGTTCGCTCGCAAGTCGTCGAATCGCCGAAACCGAGAATCGACGCTTCTAGCTCGCTGTAGGCGGTGCAGGACGCTCAATCTGGTTCGAAACACTTACATTCGCTGAAATACATGAAATCTATGCATTTGCAGCGACCTAGAGCGTTTCGTTCGCCCGCAAGTCGTCGAGTCGCCGAAACCGAGAATCGACGTTTGTAGCTCGCTGTAGGCTTTGCCGGACGCTCAATCTGCGTCGAAACGCTTTCATTCACTGAATTACGTGAAATCTATGCATTTGCAGCTACCTAGAGCGTTTCGTTCGCTCGCAAGTCGTCGAATCGCCGAAACCGAGAATCGACGTTTCTAGCTCGCTGTAGGCGTTGCAGAATGCTCAATCTGCGTCGAAACGCTTACATTCGCTGAAATACATGAAATCTATGCATTTGCAGCGACTTGGAGCGTTTCGTTCGCCCGCAAGTCGTCGAATCGCCGAAACCGAGAATCGACGTTTCAAGCTGGCTGTAGGCGTTGCCGAACGCTCAATCTGCGTCGAAACGCTTTCATTCACTGAAATACGTGAAATCTATGCATTTGCAGCGACCTAGAGCGTTTCGTTCGCTCGCAAGTCGTCGAATCGCCGAAACCGAGAATCGACGTTTCTAGCTCGCTGTAGGCGTTGCAGAATGCTCAATCTGCGTCGAAACGCTTACATTCGCTGAAATACATGAAATCTATGCATTTGCAGCGACTTGGAGCGTTTCGTTCGCCCGCAAGTCGTCGAATCGCCGAAACCGAGAATCGACGTTTCAAGCTGGCTGTAGGCGTTGCCGAACGCTCAATCTGCGTCGAAACGCTTTCATTCACTGAAATACGTGAAATCTATGCATTTGCAGCGACCTAGAGCGTTTCGTTCGCTCGCAAGTCGTCGAATCGCCGAAACCGAGAATCGACGCTTCTAGCTCGCTGTAGGCGGTGCAGGACGCTCAATCTGGTTCGAAACGCTTACATTCGCTGAAATACATGAAATCTATGCGTTTGCAGCGACCTAGAGCGTTTCGTTCGCCTGCAAGTCGTCGAATTGCCGAAACCGAGAATCGACGTTTCTAGCTGGCTGTAGGCGTTGCCGGACGCTCAATCTGCGTCGAAACGCTTTCATTCACTGAAATACGTGAAATCTATGCATTTGCTGCGACCTAGAGCGTTTCGTTCGCTCGCAAGTCGTCGAATCGCCGAAACCGAGAATCGACGTTTCTAGCTCGCTGTAGGCGTTGCAGAACGCTCAATCTGCGTCGAAACGCTTACATTCGCTGAAATACATGAAATCTATGCATTTGCAGCGACTTGGAGCGTTTCGTTCGCTCGCAAGTCGTCGAATCGCCGAAACCGAGAATTGACGTTGCTAGCTCGCTGTAGGCGTTGCCGGACGCTCAATCTGCGTCGAAACGCTTTCATTCACTGAAATAGGGAAATCAATGCATTTGCAGCTAGCTAGAGCGTTTCGTTCGCTCGCAAGTCGTCGAATCGCCGAATCAGGGAATCGACGTTTCTAGCTCGCTGTAGGCGTTGCCGGACGCTCTATCTACGTCAAAACGCTTACATTCGCTGAAATACATGAAATCTATGCATTTGCAACTAGCTAGAGCGTTTCGTTCGCTCGCAAGTCGTCGAATCGCCGAAACCGAGAATCGACGTTTCTAGCTGGCTGTAGGCGTTGCCGGACGCTCAATCTGCGTCGAAACGCTTTCATTCACTGAAATACGTGAAATCTATGCATTTGCAGCGACCTAGAGCGTTTCGTTCGCTCGCAAGTCGTCGAATCGCCGAAACCGAGAATCGACGTTTCTAGCTCGCTGTAGGCGTTGCAGAACGCTCAATCTGTGTCGAAACGCTTTCAATCGCTGAAATACATGAAATCTATGCATTTGCAGCAAGCTAGAGCGTTTCGTTCGCTCGCAAGTCGTCGAATCGCCGAAACCGAGAATCGACGTTTCTAGCTCGCTGTAGGCGTTGCCGAACGCTCAATCTGCGTCGAGACTCTTTCATTCACTGAAATACGTGAAATCTATGCATTCGTAGCGACCTAGAGCGTTTCGTTCGCTGGCAAGTCGTCGAATCGCCGAAACCGAGAATCGACGTTTCTAGCTCGCTGTAGGCGTTGCAGAACGCTCAATCTGCGTCGAAACGCTTACATTCGCTGAAATACATGAAATCTATGCATTTGCAGCGACGTGGAGCGTTTCGTTCGCTCGCAAGTCGTCGAATCGCCGAAACCGAGAATCGACGTTTCTAGCTCGCTGTAGGCGTTGCCGGACGCTCAATCTGCATCGAAACGCTTTCATTCACTGAAATACGTGAAATCTATGCATTTGCAGCTAGCTAGAGCGTTTCGTTCGCTCGCAAGTCGTCGAATCGCCGAAACAGGGAATCGACGTTTCTAGCTCGCTGTAGGCGTTGCCGGACGCTCTATCTACGTCAAAACGCTTACATTCGCTGAAATACATGAAATCTACGCATTTGCAACTAGCTAGAGCGTTTCGTTCGCTCGCAAGTCGTCGAATCGCCGAAACCGAGAATCGACGTTTCTAGCTGGCTGTAGGCGTTGCCGGACGCTCAATCTGCGTCGAAACGCTTTCATTCACTGAAATACGTGAAATCTATGCATTTGCAGCGACCTAGAGCGTTTCGTTCGCTCGCAAGTCGTCGAATCGCCGAAACAGGGAATCGACGTTTCTAGCTCGCTGTAGGCGTTGCCGGACGCTCAATCTGTGTCGAAACGCTTACATTCGCTGAAATACATGAAATCTATGCATTTGCAGCGACTTGGAGCGTTTCGTTCGCTCGCAAGTCGTCGAATCGCCGAAACAGAGAATCGACGTTTCAAGCTCGCTGTAGGCGTTGCCGAACGCTCAATCTGCGTCGAAATGCTTTCGTTCACTGAATTACGTGAAATCTATGCATTTGCAGCTAGCTAGAGCGTTTCGTTCGCTCGCAAGTCGTCGAATCGCCGAAACAGAGAATCGACGTTTCTAGCTGGCTGTAGGCGTTGCCGGACGCTCAATCTGCGTCGAAACGCTTTCATTCTCTGAAATACGTGAAATCTATGCATTTGCAGCGACCTAAAGCGTTTCGTTCGCTCGCAAGTCGTCGAATCGCCGAAACCGAGAATCGACGTTTCTAGCTCGCTGTAGGCGTTGCCGAACGCTCAATCTGCGTCGAGACTATTTCATTCACTGAAATACGTGAAATCTATGCATTCGTAGCGACCTAGAGCGTTTCGTTCGCTCGCAAGTCGTCGAATCGCCGAAACCGAGAATCGACGTTTCTAGCTCGCTGTAGGCGTTGCAGAACGCTCAATCTACGTCGAAACGCTTACATTCGCTGAAATACATGAAATCTATGCATTTGCAGCGACTTGGAGCGTTTCGTTCGCTCGCAAGTCGTCGAATCGCCGAAACCGAGAATCGACGTTTCTAGCTCGCTGTAGGCGTTGCAGAACGCTCAATCTGCGTCGAAACGCTTACATTCGCTGAAATACATGAAATCTATGCATTTGCAGCGACTTGGAGCGTTTCGTTCGCTCGCAAGTCGTCGAATCGCCGAAACCGAGAATCGACGTTTCAAGCTCGCTGTAGGCGTTGCCGGACGCTCAATCTGCGTCGAAACGCTTTCATTCACTGAAATACGTGAAATCTATGCATTTGCAGCGACCTAGAGCGTTTCGTTCGCCCGCAAGTCGTCGAGTCGCCGAAACCGAAAATCGACGTTTGTAGCTCGCTGTAGGCGTTGCCGGACGCTCAACCTGCGTCGAAACGCTTTTATTCACTGAAATACGTGAAATCTATGCATTTGCAGCTACCTAGAGCGATTCGTTCGCTCGCAAGTCGTCGAATCGCCGAAACCGAGAATCGACGTTTCTAGCTCGCTGTAGGCGTTGCAGAATGCTCAATCTGCGTCGAAACGCTTACATTCGCTGAAATACATGAAATCTATGTATTTGCAGCGACTTGGAGCGCTTCGTTCGCCCGCAAGTCGTCGAATCGCCGAAACCGAAAATCGACGTTTCAAGCTGGCTGTAGGCGTTGCCGAACGCTCAATCTGCGTCGAAACGCTTTCATTCACTGAAATACGTGAAATCTATGCATTTGCAGCGACTTGGAGCGTTTCGTTCGCTCGCAAGTCGTCGAATCGCCGAAACCGAGAATTGACGTTGCTAGCTCGCTGTAGGCGTTGCCGGACGCTCAATCTGCGTCGAAACGCTTTCATTCACTGAAATAGGGAAATCTATGCATTTGCAGCTAGCTAGAGCGTTTCGTTCGCTCGCAAGTCGTCGAATCGCCGAAACAGGGAATCGACGTTTCTAGCTCGCTGTAGGCGTTGCCGGACGCTCTATCTACGTCTAAACGCTTACATTCGCTGAAATACATGAAATCTATGCATTTGCAGCGACCTAGAGCGTTTCGTTCGCTCGCAAGTCGTCGAATCGCCGAAACCGAGAATCGACGTTTCTAGCTGGCTGTAGGCGTTGCCGGACGCTCAATCTGCGTCGAAACGCTTTCATTCACTGAAATACGTGAAATCTATGCATTTGCAGCGACCTAGAGCGTTTCGTTCGCTCGCAAGTCGTCGAATCGCCGAAACCGAGAATCGACGTTTCTATCTCGCTGTAGGCGTTGCCGAACGCTCAATCTGCGTCGAAACGCTTTCATTCACTGAAATACGTGAAATCTATGCATTTGCAGCGACTTGGAGCGTTTCGTTCGCTCGCAAGTCGTCGAATCGCCGAAACCGAGAATCGACGTTTCAAGCTCGCTGTAGGCGTTGCCGAACGCTCAATCTGCGTCGAAACGCTTTCATTCACTGAAATACGTGAAATCTATGCATTTGCAGCGACTTGGAGCGTTTCGTTCGCTCGCAAGTCGTCGAATCGCCGAAACCGAGAATCGACGTTTCAAGCTCGCTGTAGGCGTTGCCGAACGCTCAATCTGCGTCGAAACGCTTTCATTCACTGAAATACGTGAAATCTATGCATTTGCAGCGACCTAGAGCGTTTCGTTCGCTCGAGGGCCGTCGAATCGCCGAAACCGAGAATCGACGTTTCTAGCTCGCTGTAGGTGTTGCCGGACGCTCAATCTGCATCGAAACGCTTTCACTCACTGAAATACATGAAATCTATGCATTTGCAGCGACCTAGAGCGTTTCGTTCGCTCGCAAGTCGTCGAATCGCCGAAACCGAGAATCGATGCTTCTAGCTCGCTGTAGGCGGTGCAGGACGCTCAATCTGGTTCGAAACACTTACATTCGCTGAAATACATGAAATCTATGCATTTGCAGCGACCTAGAGCGTTTCGTTCGCCCGCTAGTCGTCGAATTGCCGAAACCGAGAATCGACGTTTCTAGCTGGCTGTAGGCGTTGCCGGACGCTCAATCTGCGTCGAAACGCTTACATTCGCTGAAATACATGAAATCTATGCATTTGCAGCGACTTGGAGCGTTTCGTTCGCTCGCAAGTCGTCGAATAGCCGAAACCGAGAATTGACGTTGCTAGCTCGCTGTAGGCGTTGCCGGACGCTCAATCTGCGTCGAAACGCTTTCATTCACTGAAATAGGGAAATCTATGCATTTGCAGCTAGCTAGAGCGTTTCGTTCGCTCGCAAGTCGTCGAATCGCCGAAACAGGGAATCGACGTTTCTAGCTCGCTGTAGGCGTTGCCGGACGCTCTATCTACGTCAAAACGCTTACATTCGCTGAAATACATGAAATCTATGCATTTGCAACTAGCTAGAGCGTTTCGTTCGCTCGCAAGTCGTCGAATCGCCGAAACCGAGAATCGACGTTTCTAGCTTGCTGTAGGCGTTGCCGAACGCTCAATCTGCGTCGAGACGCTTTCATTCACTGAAATACGTGAAATCTATGCATTCGTAGCGACCTAGAGCGTTTCGTTCGCTCGCAAGTCGTCGAATCGCCGAAACCGAGAATCGACGTTTCTAGCTCGCTGTAGGCGTTGCAGAACGCTCAATCTGCGTCGAAACGCTTACATTCGCTGAAATACATGAAATCTATGCATTTGCAGCGACTTGGAGCGTTTCGTTCGCTCGCAAGTCGTCGAATCGCCGAAACCGAGAATCGACGTTTCTAGCTCGCTGTAGGCGTTGCAGAACGCTCAATCTGCGTCGAAACGCTTACATTCGCTGAAATACATGAAATCTATGCATTTGCAGCGACTTGGAGCGTTTCGTTCGCTCGCAAGTCGTCGAATCGCCGAAACCGAGAATCGACGTTTCAAGCTCGCTGTAGGCGTTGCCGAACGCTCAATCTGCGTCGAAACGCTTTCATTCACTGAAATACGTGAAATCTATGCATTTGCAGCGACCTAGAGCGTTTCGTTCGCCCGCAAGTCGTCGAGTCGCCGAAACCGAGAATCGACGTTTGTAGCTCGCTGTAGGCTTTGCCGGACGCTCAATCTGCGTCGAAACGCTTTCATTCACTGAATTACGTGAAATCTATGCATTTGCAGCTACCTAGAGCGTTTCGTTCGCTCGCAAGTCGTCGAATCGCCGAAACCGAGAATCGACGTTTCTAGCTCGCTGTAGGCGTTGCAGAATGCTCAATCTGCGTCGAAACGCTTACATTCGCTGAAATACATGAAATCTATGCATTTGCAGCGACTTGGAGCGTTTCGTTCGCCCGCAAGTCGTCGCATCGCCGAAACCGAGAATCGACGTTTCAAGCTGGCTGTAGGCGTTGCCGAACGCTCAATCTTCGTCGAAACGCTTTCATTCACTGAAATACGTGAAATCTATGCATTTGCAGCGACCTAGAGCGTTTCGTTCGCTCGCAAGTCGTCGAATCGCCGAAACCGAGAATCGACGCTTCTAGCTCGCTGTAGGCGGTGCAGGACGCTCAATCTGGTTCGAAACGCTTACATTCGCTGAAATACATGAAATCTATGCGTTTGCAGCGACCTAGAGCGTTTCGTTCGCCTGCAAGTCGTCGAATTGCCGAAACCGAGAATCGACGTTTCTAGCTGGCTGTATGCGTTGCCGGACGCTCAATCTGCGTCGAAACGCTTTCATTCACTGAAATACGTGAAATCTATGCATTTGCTGCGACCTAGAGCGTTTCGTTCGCTCGCAAGTCGTCGAATCGCCGAAACCGAGAATCGACGTTTCTAGCTCGCTGTAGGCGTTGCAGAACGCTCAATCTGCGTCGAAACGCTTACATTCGCTGAAATACATGAAATCTATGCATTTGCAGCGACTTGGAGCGTTTCGTTCGCTCGCAAGTCGTCGAATCGCCGAAACCGAGAATTGACGTTGCTAGCTCGCTGTAGGCGTTGCCGGACCCTCAATCTGCGTCGAAACGCTTTCATTCACTGAAATAGGGAAATCAATGCATTTGCAGCTAGCTAGAGCGTTTCGTTCGCTCGCAAGTCGTCGAATCGCCGAAACAGGGAATCGACGTTTCTAGCTCGCTGTAGGCGTTGCCGGACGCTCTATCTACGTCAAAACGCTTACATTCGCTGAAATACATGAAATCTATGCATTTGCAACTAGCTAGAGCGTTTCGTTCGCTCGCAAGTCGTCGAATCGCCGAAACCGAGAATCGACGTTTCTATCTCGCTGTAGGCGTTGCAGAACGCTCAATCTGTGTCGAAACGCTTTCATTCGCTGAAATACATGAAATATATGCATTTGCAGCAAGCTAGAGCGTTTCGTTCGCTCGCAAGTCGTCGAATCCCCGAAACCGAGAATCGACGTTTCTAGCTCGCTGTAGGCGTTGCCGAACGCTCAATCTGCGTCGAAACGCTTACATTCGCTGAAATACATGAAATCTATGCATTTGCAGCGACTTGGAGCGTTTCGTTCGCCCGCAAGTCGTCGAATCGCCGAAACCGAGAATCGACGTTTCAAGCTGGCTGTAGGCGTTGCCGAACGCTCAATCTGCGTCGAAACGCTTTCATTCACTGAAATACGTGAAATCTATGCATTTGCAGCGACCTAGAGCGTTTCGTTCGCTCGAGGGCCGTCGAATCGCCGAAACCGAGAATCGACGTTTCTAGCTCGCTCCAGGTGTTGCCGGACGCTCAATCTGCATCGAAACGCTTTCACTCACTGAAATACATGAAATCTATGCATTTGCAGCGACCTAGAGCGTTTCGTTCGCTCGCAAGTCGTCGAATCGCCGAAACCGAGAATCGGCGCTTCTAGCTCGCTGTAGGCGGTGCAGGACGCTCAATCTGGTTCGAAACGCTTACATTCGCTGAAATACATGAAATCTATGCATTTGCAGCGACCTAGAGCGTTTCGTTCGACCGCAAGTCGTCGAATCGCCGAAACCGAGAATCGACGTTTCTAGCTCGCTGTAGGCGTCGCAGAACGCTCAATCTGCGTCGAAACGCTTACTTTCGCTGAAATACATGAAATCTATGCATTTGCAGCGACTTGGAGCGTTTCGTTCGCTCGCAAGTCGTCGAATCGCCGAAACCGAGAATTGACGTTGCTAGCTCGCTGTAGGCGTTGCCGGACGCTCTATCTACGTCAAAACGCTTACATTCGCTGAAATACATGAAATCTATGCATTTGCAACTAGCTAGAGCGTTTCGTTCGCTCGCAAGTCGTCGAATCGCCGAAACCGAGAATTGACGTTTCTAGCTGGCTGTAGGCGTTGCTGGACGCTCAATCTGCGTCGAAACGCTTTCATTCACTGAAATACGTGAAATCTATGCATTTGCAGCGACCTAGAGCGTTTCGTTCGCTCGCAAGTCGTCGAATCGCCGAAACCGAGAATCGACGTTTCTAGCTTGCTGTAGGCGTTGCAGAACGCTCAATCTGTATCGAAACGCTTTCATTCGCTGAAAGACATGAAATCTATGCATTTGCAGCAAGCTAGAGCGTTTCGTTCGCTCGCAAGTCGTCGAATCGCCGAAACCGAGAATCGACGTTTCTAGCTCGCTGTAGGCGTTGCCGAACGCTCAATCTGCGTCGAAACGCTTTCATTCACTGAAATACGTGAAATCTATGCATTTGCAGCGACCTAGAGCGTTTCGTTCGCTCGAGGGCCGTCGAATCGCCGAAACCGAGAATCGACGTTTCTAGCTCGCTGTAGGTGTTGCCGGACGCTCAATCTGCATCGAAACGCTTTCACTCACTGAAATACATAAAATCTATGCATTTGCAGCGACCTAGAGCGTTTCGTTCGCTCGCAAGTCGTCGAATCGCCGAAACCGAGAATCGACGCTTCTAGCTCGCTGTAGGCGGTGCAGGACGCTCAATCTGGTTCGAAACACTTACATTCGCTGAAATACATGAAATCTATGCATTTGCAGCGACCTAGAGCGTTTCGTTCGCCCGCAAGTCGCCGAGTCGCCGAAACCGAGAATCGACGTTTGTAGCTCGCTGTAGGCTTTGCCGGACGCTCAATCTGCGTCGAAACGCTTTCATTCACTGAATTACGTGAAATCTATGCATTTGCAGCTACCTAGAGCGTTTCGTTCGCTCGCAAGTCGTCGAATCGCCGAAACCGAGAATCGACGTTTCTAGCTCGCTGTAGGCGTTGCCGAACGCTTAATCTGCGTCGAAACGCTTTCATTCACTGAAATACGTGAAATCTATGCATTTGCAGCGACCTAGAGCGTTTCGTTCGCTCGCAAGTCGTCGAATCGCCGAAACCGAGAATCGACGCTTCTAGCTCGCTGTAGGCGGTGCAGGATGCTCAATCTGGTTCGAAACGCTTACATTCGCTGAAATACATGAAATCTATGCATTTGCAGCGACCTAGAGCGTTTCGTTCGCCTGCAAGTCGTCGAATTGCCGAAACCGAGAATCGACGTTTCTAGCTGGCTGTAGGCGTTGCCGGACGCTCAATCTGCGTCGAAACGCTTTCATTCACTGAAATACGTGAAATCTATGCATTTGCAGCGACCTAGAGCGTTTCGTTCGCTCGCAAGTCGTCGAATCGCCGAAACCGAGAATCGACGTTTCTAGCTCGCTGTAGGCGTTGCAGAACGCTCAATCTGTGTCTAAACGCTTTCATTCGCTGAAATACATGAAATCTATGCATTTGCAGCAAGCTAGAGCGTTCCGTTCGCTCGCAAGTCGTCGAATCGCCGAAACCGAGAATCGACGTTTCTAGCTCGCTGTAGGCGTTGCCGGACGCTCAATCTGCGTCGAAACGCTTTCATTCACTGAAATACGTGAAATCTATGCATTTGCAGCTACCTAGAGCGTTTCGTTCGCTCGCAAGTCGTCGAATCGCCGAAACCGAGAATCGACGTTTCTAGCTCGCTGTAGGCGTTGCAGAACGCTCAATCTGCGTCGAAACGCTCACATTCGCTGAAATACATGAAATCTATGCATTTGCAGCGACTTTGAGCGTTTCGTTCGCCCGCAAGGCGTCGAATCGTCGAAACCGAGAATCGACGTTTCAAGCTGGCTGTAGGCGTTGCCGAACGCTCAATCTGCGTCGAAACGCTTTCATTCACTGAAATACGTGAAATCTATGCATTTGCAGCTAGCTAGAGCGTTTCGTTCGCTCGCAAGTCGTCGAATCGCCGAAACAGGGAATCGACGTTTCTAGCTCGCTGTAGGCGTTGCCGGACGCTCTATCTACGTCAAATCGCTTACATTCGCTGAAATACATGAAATCTACGCATTTGCAACTAGCTAGAGCGTTTCGTTCGCTCGCAAGTCGTCGAATCGCCGAAACCGAGAATCGACGTTTCTAGCTGGCTGTAGGCGTTGCCGGACGCTCAATCTGCGTCGAAACGCTTTCATTCACTGAAATACGTGAAATCTATGCATTTGCAGCGACCTAGAGCGTTTCGTTCGCTCGCAAGTCGTCGAATCGCCGAAACAGGGAATCGACGTTTCTAGCTCGCTGTAGGCGTTGCCGGACGCTCAATCTGTGTCGAAACGCTTACATTCGCTGAAATACATGAAATCTATGCATTTGCAGCGACTTGGAGCGTTTCGTTCGCTCGCAAGTCGTCGAATCGCCGAAACAGAGAATCGACGTTTCAAGCTCGCTGTAGGCGTTGCCGAACGCTCAATCTGCGTCGAAACGCTTTCGTTCACTGAATTACGTGAAATTGTTACGTCCCGGTTGTTACAAGTGAGTTTTTAAAACAGTGAAAGTTGTGGGCTCCCGTTTAGACGAGAATGTGCTCGTCAAGGATGAAGCCCGGCTGATTCCCTTTACTTGCGCTCTGGGCTATTATAATTAATCTTACCTTTTATTTCCAGGTGGATGTAGTACGTGGACGAGGATCGTCGAGCGTAGCGGGTGAAGATGTTGGCTTTCGTCCCTCACTCCAAAGTCACTATTGGAATGTGGGGGTTCTCGTGGTCCACTGCGATAAGGTTTGCTCGGAGAGTGAGAACCCTCGTGGCTTCCTCGATGATGACGTACTTCTGTACCCGTGCGAAGAAACGTACGTCCGAGATTATCTGCGGCCCGGAGTTCTGTTTATGTTCGGCGAACGCGGCGGTCGAGATCGTCTCGAGTTCGCGATAGAGTTTGGACGCTGTCGGCACGTTATGTCCGATCACAGTACGTTGTTTACCGCAAGCGATAGCGATAGCCCGGCGGATTTGTCGCTTCACTCCACCTCGTCGTCTGCCCATAAAGGATATTTATGTGACTAAAGATGGGTCTCAGCCTTGACTTGAATTTTAGGCAGAGGAGTGACGGGAGTGTGCGAGTATACTCCGTGTGCACGATAAAGAGCACCACGGGAGTTTCTCTGGAGGAATCTTTAGGTAATGAATCCCGCGTGGGTGATAGGGATCACGGCGGTGAGTCAATCGGAAGAATGTTGGAAGCTGGCTGTATGCCGAGGACTCTGCGTGCACGAGAAGAGCACAGCGAGAGTCGAGGATCAAGGATAGGGTTTTGGCTAGGAACGAAGTCAGCGTGCACGTGGAAGAGCACAACGAGACTCCAAGAGAGTGGAAAGTAGGTTTTCGTCTAGACGAAGATCCACTCTTAGCAACTGACTCTAAAGATTTCAGAAATGATTAACACTGGTTAATAGGCAAAATAGAGTATATTTGTAAGACAAAAATGAGGTGAATACAATAGGTCTTTACACGACACTGGATCGCGGAGCAAAGTAGCGTTACACAGTCGATGCGCGGATACTTTCTACTAGGTATTATTCCCGCCTGGAGCTTCACTTACTGTACGTCGCTTCACAGGATATTCGCGGTACGCGTGGTCTATACTCTAATGGACATAGGTTCGTCCTTGGTTAGAGGTTCGCTGCTTACTGCTGTCCGGAGCGCCGGAGTCGTATTTAAACCCCTACGCTTACCCAAGGTGGTGGGGGTACAGTACGGCGAAGTGGAGGGGCCCGCTTGCCCTCTCGCTTGCACCGGGGCGAGTCATCCAGTCCATGCGCTTCGGGGTTTTTCCCGAAACGCCAAATGCGTTGGGGGTTTTTCCTGAAACCTCCGTTGGTTTTCCCCAAGGTGCCAGATGTGGCGCGGGTTTTTCCGAAAACGCTGGATGTGTCGCCCTACGTGCAATAGTATATTTTATGACCTTGTCCTTTGGTCGCCCTGGTGCACTAAATGTACGTCGCCCAGGGCGAACAAAGGATGGGGAATTCCTATTTAAGATTACATGAATAGCGAACTGCTTATGTCTAGAACGCTATATTGTGTATTATTTCGGAGACTTATAATATAGCTTATTCTATTATTCGGGGTATGCTATATATATATATTCTATCGTTGATACTATTATTTAATGTTGCATACATGTGTTTTGCTATGCACGCATGCTTGTTCTGCGAGTCGATGCGAGGACGTAACACGTCCCCCCTTTTAGTCGAACGCAGTGCCTAGGCTCTTCGTTCGCGTGGCGAAAAGCCGGTCGGAGAGTTCCGCATCGACACCAGAGAGCCGGGTTGGTTCCTTAGGCGGAAGGGTTGGATATCCTGATGACTCCTCTGCTGGTCCTGCTGATGGTGAAGGGGGCGTAGCTGCTACTTCCTCCAGGTGATGATCGCTAGTTGGTGAGTTCCGTGCCCGCAGCTCTTTTTTGTGAGCCAGAGTCACCAGTAGCCCGGTGATGGAGCTCCAAAGTGCTCCAAGGAGGTACAGGCTCCAGCCGTATAGTGAGTGTAGCGCGTACCCGTGAATGCAGGTGTCTATTGCGAGCTTTATTACTCTTGCCACCAGGAAGATCCCGATGAGGCCTGCGCTGGCCGTTCCGAATTGGAGGAATCCGTTCCATATTCGGTGCGCCGCGTTGTCGGCAATGTGATTCAATGTACTCTCGTCAAGGAGACCCCGAAGGGAGATGCTACCTGATGGTACCTGGTATCCTGCTGATCCTCGTGCCAGGTGATTGAGAACCGCAGGTTTTTCGGCAGGAAACATTATGCGGTCCCTCAGCTTCTCGATGTCTGTCTCGGAGTATATACCGCTTGATGCCAAGTTCCCTGGTGAGGTGTATTTCCAAGTTGGTCTTGACAGAGGTTCCAATCGCTGAGGTGGTAGTACTTCGATTGGTTGGGGTGTGAAGCGGTACCAAGTGTTCTCTATCTGGTACTGTGTTGGCAACAGTGGATCGCACTCGATTTGTGTGGCCGACTTTAGTAGCATCCTTGATGTTGTTGACAGGAACAGGGAGTCGTTTCTGAATGTTACTGGCAGTTCGTGGTAACATGTGGTCGTTCTACGCAGTTTGCATTCGATCGGTACGCATTTGATGATGTGGGCCACCTCTCCCGCTATGACGGCCATGTAGCCCGGACCTTTCATTACAGTGTAGGCGAACTGCTCGGGTAGGATTGCTGCAGTTGATAGGGCGTTTTGTAACACCTGTTTCTCGATTCTGCAGCGTTGGATGAGAATGTCGCGATAAAGCGTATTCATCTGCCCCCGTATATGTTTCTCGACGTAGATGAATTTCGAGTTGATGTACGTAAAGATGTCCAGATTGCTGACCGACACCTTCCTTTGGGGTATCGGAGACTGGCCCTTTGTTGTCTCTAGGATGAACAATTTCGGGTGCTCTGTCCTGATGAGGGAGTAACCGCAAATGTTGATCGGGTATTGTGTTTGTTTGGCTAAAGCGAAAGTCGTTGATTGGGTGTTCAGGGTGTAAACGTCTGGTGATTTTGCATTATCGTCAGTCGCCTCTAATTTGGTGGCGATCCCTTCGTAGAGCACATCGTATCGGTTGAGTCCGCATGAGTCCATCGGTGCCGCCTTCCAAAACGCGCTGTTTCCGTGGATGTCGATGCAATGCTCGTCTGTCAGAGTGCACTGGGTACCAGAAGGTAGGATGATCTTGTTTTGTGCGAGGTTGACAGTCGCACGATAGTTATAGATGGCGACCTTTACAGATGCGGTGACAAAGACCTTGTTCCAGTTTCCGTATGGGTCGCTGTACTGTGTGCCTTCGCAGTTACCATCCAGGTCAATGGAGCCGCCCATAGTGACTGAACGGTGTTCCGTGGTGTTGCGTTTTAGTCCTACCAACTCGGCGGAGAAACTAAGTTGTATTATGCCAGTTCCTTGTAGTCGTTGACACGCACGTTCGTCCAGGTCTTGCAGGTACACCTGGCGTCCCCCGTGGACCGCCGAGTTATGTGAACTCATGCCACAGTGAGTGATGGTGCGATCGATCTGCACCTTGCATTGCGTCACCTCGGTGCTGTCGAATTCGGATAGTTGAAGAAGCTGGATGTACACCGGCGTTGGTTTCGGCTCTGAGTGAGGGACGTCGCACTCTCCCACTCCGTTGAGTGATATAGTGGTTACGTTCAGGGTAGAGCCTCCGCAATCGTACCCAACGAGAGGTGAAGCCTGGTGTATCAGGTGGTTAATCCCCATGAGGAGGATGAGCAAGGTTGGCCTCATCCTGTAACACATATGGTTTAGCACTGAGTTTCGTCAACCGGAGCTTGTTGGTGTGGACCACCTTTCGTTTGCCCTTAAAGTTAATGACAACGTTTCCCCTGGATAACACCTCGATAACCCTGAAGGGTTCAGTGTATTGATCACCGAACTTGCCGGTGTTTGGTTCTTTTAGCATAAGAACCGTGTCTCCGACACCAAAGTGCTGAGGGTTGATGTTTTTGTCGTAGTAATTCTTGGATTTTTGCTTTGCCCTGTTTAGGTTCTCCGCTGCCAACTCTTGAAGTCCGTGGATTCTATTGAAGAGGTTCTGAATGTACTCCGCGTATGTCGGATCTTTGTCTTCCTCGACCTCGTTGCGACCCGAGGGTAGCCTCGCTGTTCTGCCGAAGATGAGTTCGTGTGGCGTGAACCCGGTGCCTTCGTGACAGCTGGTGTTGTAGGAGAATGCGGCCATCTCCAAGAAGTCGTCCCAGTCGTGATGTTTGTCCACGTATTGTTTCAAGTATTCTGCCAGTACGTGGTGAGATCGCTCGATTGACCCGTTGGTTTGTGGGTGGTAAGCCGTTGTCTTGTATTGCTTAACCCGAAATTTTCTAGCGATGTTTTTCAGGAGCGCGCTGCAAAAGTTCGACCCCTGATCAGTAAGCAGCGCCTTTGGTGCCCCGAATCTGGCGATGAAGGATTTCGTGAACGCGTCGCTGATGTCCATAGACGTGGTGCCGTGCAGCGGTATTGCCAATGAATATTTTGTCAGCAGGTCTTGAATTGTGAGTATGTGGGTGTTGCCCTTGGTGGTAGTCGGTAGGGGCCCGACAATATCCATAGATATTTTATCGAAGGCTGCTCCGGGTGTGTCTGTTATTACCATGGGTTGTTTGGTCTTGATTCTCACAAGTTTCTTCAATTGGCAGTTTCTACAATGCTGGATGTAATCCTGTACGTCTGTTTTCATGTTCTTCCAGAAATATCGATACCTAATGCGTTTATACGTCTTGGTGACACCCTTGTGTCCACCGAGCAGAGAATCATGGTTTTCAGCGATAATGTTTCTTCGTTCTGTTTCGGGTGGCGTTTCGATGAGCTGTTTGCATATTGTGATTCTAACAGGTAAGTCCGCTAAACTATTCTTGACTCTATTTTGGACTTCAATCCAAGGGATCGAATCCAGCCATTCTGTTTTTGCTATGCTTGCCGTTTTTAGTCCTAGTTCTCGTATTACTTCCCTTAGCGAGTTCAATACTTCAACCAGGTCATCGATGGAGGCATTAGCCCTTAGGTCAGTTTTTATTGGCAATGCTATTAGTTTTTTGTTTCTATTCGCTGTTACGCGGGCTCGACTAAGTGCCAAGTCTTTTAGTACTGGTAGTTTTTTATTTGCCTCTATGTCCTTGGCGCCTGCGTCGATCGGTTGACCTTTAGTCGTCACGAAGCATACGAGATTGTCTTTTTGCATAGTCAGCCTATCCCTTGTTTCTATCAGCTCGAATGTTATTGGTGTACCCGGTGTTTTGTCGTAGGGTATAGAGACTGGGTCAAAGATTTCCTCGTCAGAATCAGATGATTCGTCGTCGGCTATCCCATCCTCCTCTATCGACGAGCTGTCGAAGAGGACGGGAGCGGGAGTATCCGCTTCTGAGTCGCTACTCGAGCTAGGGTTACTCGATACGCTATTTTCGGGGACTGGAGGTCTTGCTTCGGCGGATTTCCTGGGAATGGTTTCGAATATTGCCGAGTCGGTACTGGAGCTTGATTCAATCGCTCTTCGTGCTGGGGCGCTAATTTTTTCGGAGTTTACGGCCGGATTGCGTGAAAGCGCATCAGCATTGCTGTTTATCCTGCCCGGTTTATAAATGATTTTATATTGATAATTAGCAAGTTTTAGCCGCCAGTGCACGAGTCGGTTCGCCGGGTCTTTTACGGAGTGCAGCCAGACTAATGGCTTGTGATCGGTGACCAGTAGAAACTCTCTGCCGTACACGTAATGCCTAAATTGAGCTACGGCGTATACAATTGCCAATAGCTCCTTTTCGATCGTTGAATAGTTTTCTTCGGCTTTAGTAAGAGTACGTGAAGCGTATGATATTGGTCTGTCTTTACCGATCGTTCCCTGGCTGATGACCGCGCCGATTGCTATGTTAGAGGCATCGGTCGTGATAATAAACGTTTGAGTAAAATCGGGATGCTGAAGGACAGGGGCATTACAAAGTGCTTCGCGTAATGTTTCGAACGCCTGCTCCTGTGCGTCAGTCCACTTAAATGTTGATTCCTTTTTTAAAAGTTGGGTCATTGGTTTTGCAATGCCCGAAAAATTTTCGATAAACCGGCGGTAGTACCCTGCCAGACCGAGAAACTGTTTTATTTTCTTTGGGTTAATTGGCCTTGGGTATTTCCGAATTGATTCTAGTTTTCCCGGATCTGGTTTGACGCCTTGTTCGCTAATGACGTGGCCCAGGTACGCGACTTCCTTCCGGAGGAATTCGCATTTATCCGGCTGGAGTCTAAGGTTTGCGTTTCGGAGTCTCTGCACCAATTTCCGGAATTTGACTTCGTGTTCGTGAAGCGAACTGGCATAGATAACTATGTCGTCAAGATAAACGAATAGTTCCACGCCCTGTAGCCCGCACAACACCCTGTCCATGAGACGTTGGAATGTTGCGGGTGCGTTCTTAAGCCCG
This sequence comes from Listrodromus nycthemerus, assembly GCA_963978505.1. NCBI lineage: Eukaryota > Metazoa > Arthropoda > Insecta > Hymenoptera > Ichneumonidae > Listrodromus > Listrodromus nycthemerus. Next base: position 10,308,898 of record OZ021679.1, on the reverse strand, counting down.
AATGGCATTCTATTGAATTGATAGTGGCCAAACGGTGTTGAGAAAGCAGTTTTATGCGCATCCTCTGGGTGTACTTTTATCTGGTGGAACCCGCTTGCCAGGTCGAAAACCGAGAAATATTTCGCGCTTCCGAGCTGATCGAGTATCTCCGTGATATTCGGGAGGGGATACGCGTCTCCGATTGTTTTTTCATTAAGGTGGCGATAATCGATGACCATGCGCCACCTGGGGTTGCCGTGCGAGTCGGCCTTCTTCGGCACGATCCATAACGGTGAGCTGAACGGTGAGTTGGATGGTTCGATTATCTCGCCTTTTATTAATTCCGATACGTTCTTGGTGATTTCGTCCTTATGCGCGGGCGGAAACCGATATTGTCGTGTAAATACCGGTTGCTCGTCGGTGGTCGCGATCCTGTGTTCTATCGCGTTTGTTGCCCCGAGGGGTGTTCCGGGTATATAGAAAAGGTCGATACTCTCGCGTATCAGCTTTGAAATGCTGCCGCGTTCCTCTTCGTTGAGGTGTTCTAGACGGAAAAGATCGGTAATTTCCTCGATGCCGGCCTGCTTGTTAACGTGTTGAGCGGTGAGCGTACGCGCTGTCGGGTTCTGCCCTATCGATTCGCCACGGAGCGTGTTACGCGTATTTACGTAGTCAACATCATTCCCCACCGGATCCCGTACACAGAGCTCGAATGCTTCTAGAGTAACCGTCGGAACGGTGAGCTCGATGTCTTCGTCGGTTGTGTTGAATGCCTTCAGATGAGCTATACCCTTAACGTTGGACACGATGGCTTCCCCCGCATATATGCCTTCGCCCAGGTCAAGCCGAGGAACGTATCCTTCGGTCATATCCGCGTTTCGGATCCTAATTTGGAATACGCAGCCCGATCTGCTTGGAATTTTGTATTTATTTGAATTTTTAAATGCGACTTGGTGGTTCCCCCAACTCACGATTTCCTTTTTCCAGTCTATGGCGGCTTTATTCCGTCCGAAGAATTCTGACCCTAGAATCGCGGCCTGTGGTATGGGGAAGTCGTCGTTGACCACGTGGAACTCCGATTTCGTTCCCAATACATCTAGGGTTGTTCGTCCAATCGTAAGGACTGGTTCTTTTGATATGCCCTGTAGTTTAAGTAAAGTTGTTTCGTCGACCTTTACGTCTGCTTTAAGGGCTATATTTTTTACTAAATTGGGATCGGATCCGGAATCTACCAAAAATTCGCTTCTTTGTGTAAGCTCCGGAGCCTCAATATCGAGTATTGGTATAAATGAATTTCGGCTTAGTCGAACGTTTGCGTTTCCAACGATTCGCCGCTGGTTTGTGCCTCTACTTGATCCCGTATTTGGGCTGTTTTCACAGGGTGCTTGACAGTGCCCTCCGACCGTCCCGCACCCGAGTTTGGCGGTCGTGGGTCCCCGTTTCCCGGCTTCCTATTTTCGTCGTTTCGTCGTTTAAAGCATTGTTCGCGCGTATGACCCGGTTTGCTACAGTAATCGCACATCGCGCCTTTGGTTGTTTCGCGTTTATTCCTGTCGTTGCGTTGAGGACGCAACTCCGGATGGCTCAGCCAACACTTTTCGGCTATGTGACCTGGTTTACTGCAATTACTGCAGTGTGGTTTGTCGGCTGTGGAAATCCTGACTTGTGCGGATGATAGTGCGGTCTTTGGTTCCGTTCTACCGGAAAAGTGCGCTGTATCGCGGTGTATTTCTTTTTCGACGCGGATTGCGGTCGCGTAAGCGCTTGGAAGGTCGTTGTATCCTTCGAGTCTCACGCGGAATCTAAAATCTGGCGGAAGGCCAGCGAGGAAACACAATAATGTCTCGTTCTCAAAGTATTGTTTACGATCGCGTGTGAGGGGACCGAGGTATTTGGATTCGCCATCGAGGATGGCGCAATGAAGGTCTTTGACGCGGCTGATATAATCGATCACGTGCTCGTTTTTGCTTTTTACAATATTTCCTAATTCTCCGCGGTATTGATTCACAGACTTGGATGCGCCGAAAATCGTTTTGAGCTGTTCGCTGAAAGTGTCGATTGTCAGAAAAACGTCGTCTTCTACGGCGGTGTAAGCTCTACCCCGTAATTTATTGCGAAGAAGTCGGGTCAATGTTGGTTCGCATTCGGGCGGAAACAACTCCTTTAAACGATTACAGGCTCGAATGAATTTTAAAACGGGCGTGCTTTCGCCGTCAAAAGTGGGCACGGATTCCAATGCTTCTTTGTAGCTCAGCCGTGGCACTATTGGATCGTGTATTGCCGGTAACCGAGGCGCTCTAGGTAAGGTCGTTGGAGAAATATTACTAGATTGTTGGCGGCGTATATCGCGTAGTTCTGCGAGATCGTCTTTGAAATTCGCGACATCGTGAATTAAGGTCCGCAGGGTTTCCATAATCGCAGTATTTTCCGTGACTGAAATGTTGTTGCTTGCGGCTCCGTCGGTATTTGCAAGGAAGTGACTCCGCTCTGCGGCTTCATGTGCGGAGGCTAAGCGTTCGGCTTGTTGCCTCTCACGGTCGATGAATTCGTTTTCACGCGTTTGAAGCTGCCTATATCTATGTTCGGCGTCGTGTTCGCGATCCTGAACGGCTTTTTCCTGTTCCGCGAGACGCTGTTGTTTCAATAGTAATTGATCCTGGAGGATCTTTATCTCGTCCTCTGACAGAGGCTTCTGTATTTTCTGGGACCGAGTTTCCATTTTTATTGTTTAATTAAGAGGGTTCGAGTAAAGGTAATCAGCAAGTATCCCACCGCTGTCACCAATAATTTTCACTGTTACGTCCCGGTTGTTACAAGTGAGTTTTTAAAACAGTGAAAGTTGTGGGCTCCCGTTTAGACGAGAATGTGCTCGTCAAGGATGAAGCCCGGCTGATTCCCTTTACTTGCGCTCTGGGCTATTATAATTAATCTTACCTTTTATTTCCAGGTGGATGTAGTACGTGGACGAGGATCGTCGAGCGTAGCGGGTGAAGATGTTGGCTTTCGTCCCTCACTCCAAAGTCACTATTGGAATGTGGGGGTTCTCGTGGTCCACTGCGATAAGGTTTGCTCGGAGAGTGAGAACCCTCGTGGCTTCCTCGATGATGACGTACTTCTGTACCCGTGCGAAGAAACGTACGTCCGAGATTATCTGCGGCCCGGAGTTCTGTTTATGTTCGGCGAACGCGGCGGTCGAGATCGTCTCGAGTTCGCGATAGAGTTTGGACGCTGTCGGCACGTTATGTCCGATCACAGTACGTTGTTTACCGCAAGCGATAGCGATAGCCCGGCGGATTTGTCGCTTCACTCCACCTCGTCGTCTGCCCATAAAGGATATTTATGTGACTAAAGATGGGTCTCAGCCTTGACTTGAATTTTAGGCAGAGGAGTGACGGGAGTGTGCGAGTATACTCCGTGTGCACGATAAAGAGCACCACGGGAGTTTCTCTGGAGGAATCTTTAGGTAATGAATCCCGCGTGGGTGATAGGGATCACGGCGGTGAGTCAATCGGAAGAATGTTGGAAGCTGGCTGTATGCCGAGGACTCTGCGTGCACGAGAAGAGCACAGCGAGAGTCGAGGATCAAGGATAGGGTTTTGGCTAGGAACGAAGTCAGCGTGCACGTGGAAGAGCACAACGAGACTCCAAGAGAGTGGAAAGTAGGTTTTCGTCTAGGCGAAGATCCACTCTTAGCAACTGACTCTAAGGATTTCAGAAATGATTAACACTGGTTAATAGGCAAAATAGAGTATATTTGTAAGACAAAAATGAGGTGAATACAATAGGTCTTTACACGACACTGGATCGCGGAGCAAAGTAGCGTTACACAGTCGATGCGCGGATACTTTCTACTAGGTATTATTCCCGCCTGGAGCTTCACTTACTGTACGTCGCTTCACAGGATATTCGCGGTACGCGTGGTCTATACTCTAATGGACATAGGTTCGTCCTTGGTTAGAGGTTCGCTGCTTACTGCTGTCCGGAGCGCCGGAGTCGTATTTAAACCCCTACGCTTACCCAAGGTGGTGGGGGTACAGTACGGCGAAGTGGAGGGGCCCGCTTGCCCTCTCGCTTGCACCGGGGCGAGTCATCCAGTCCATGCGCTTCGGGGTTTTTCCCGAAACGCCAAATGCGTTGGGGGTTTTTCCTGAAACCTCCGTTGGTTTTCCCCAAGGTGCCAGATGTGGCGCGGGTTTTTCCGAAAACGCTGGATGTGTCGCCCTACGTGCAATAGTATATTTTATGACCTTGTCCTTTGGTCGCCCTGGTGCACTAAATGTACGTCGCCCAGGGCGAACAAAGGATGGGGAATTCCTATTTAAGATTACATGAATAGCGAACTGCTTATGTCTAGAACGCTATATTGTGTATTATTTCGGAGACTTATAATATAGCTTATTCTATTATTCGGGGTATGCTATATATATATATTCTATCGTTGATACTATTATTTAATGTTGCATACATGTGTTTTGCTATGCACGCATGCTTGTTCTGCGAGTCGATGCGAGGACGTAACATACATGAAATCTATGCATTTGCAGCGACGTGGAGCGTTTCGTTCGCTCGCAAGTCGTCGAATCGCCGAAACCGAGAATCGACGTTTCTAGCTCGCTGTAGGCGTTGCCGGACGCTCAATCTGCATCGAAACGCTTTCATTCACTGAAATACGTGAAATCTATGCATTTGCAGCTACCTAGAGCGTTTCGTTCGCTCGCAAGTCGTCGAATCGCCGAAACCGAGAATCGACGTTTCTAGCTTGCTGTAGGCGTTGCAGAACGCTCAATCTGCGTCGAAACGCTCACATTCGCTGAAATACATGAAATCTATGCATTTGCAGCGACTTTGAGCGTTTCGTTCGCCCGCAAGTCGTCGAATCGCCGAAACCGAGAATCGACGTTTCAAGCTGGCTGTAGGCGTTGCCGAACGCTCAATCTGCGTCGAAACGCTTTCATTCACTGAAATACGTGAAATCTATGCATTTGCAGCTAGCTAGAGCGTTTCGTTCGCTCGCAAGTCGTCGAATCGCCGAAACAGGGAATCGACGTTTCTAGCTCGCTGTAGGCGTTGCCGGACGCTCTATCTACGTCAAAACTCTTACATTCGCTGAAATACATGAAATCTACGCATTTGCAACTAGCTAGAGCGTTTCGTTCGCTCGCAAGTCGTCGAATCGCCGAAACCGAGAATCGACGTTTCTAGCTGGCTGTAGGCGTTGCCGGACGCTCAATCTGCGTCGAAACGCTTTCATTCACTGAAATACGTGAAATCTATGCATTTGCAGCGACCTAGAGCGTTTCGTTCGCTCGCAAGTCGTCGAATCGCCGAAACAGGGAATCGACGTTTCTAGCTCGCTGTAGGCGTTGCCGGACGCTCAATCTGTGTCGAAACGCTTACATTCACTGAAATACATGAAATCTATGCATTTGCAGCGACTTGGAGCGTTTCGTTCGCTCGCAAGTCGTCGAATCGCCGAAACAGAGAATCGACGTTTCAAGCTCGCTGTAGGCGTTGCCGAACGCTCAATCTGCGTCGAAACGCTTTCGTTCACTGAATTACGTGAAATCTATGCATTTGCAGCTAGCTAGAGCGTTTCGTTCGCTCGCAAGTCGTCGAATCGCCGAAACAGAGAATCGACGTTTCTAGCTGGCTGTAGGCGTTGCCGGACGCTCAATCTGCGTCGAAACGCTTTCATTCTCTGAAATACGTGAAATCTATGCATTTGCAGCTAGCTAGAGCGTTTCGTTCGCTCGCAAGTCGTCGAATCGCCGAAACCGAGAATTGACGTTTCTAGCTCGATGTAGGCGTTGCCGGACGCTCAATCTGCGTTGAAACGCTTTCATTCACTGAAATACGTGAAATCTATGCATTTGCAGCTAGCTAGAGCGTTTCGTTCGCTCGCAAGTCGTCGAATCGCCGAAACAGAGAATCGACGTTTCTAGCTGGCTGTAGGCATTGCCGGACGCTCAATCTGCGTCGAAACGCTTTCATTCTCTGAAATACGTGAAATCTATGCATTTGCAGCGACCTAGAGCGTTTCGTTCGCTCGCAAGTCGTCGAATCGCCGAAACCGAGAATCGACGTTTCTAGCTCGCTGTAGGCGTTGCAGAACGCTCAATCTGCGTCGAAACGCTTACATTCGCTGAAATACATGAAATCTATGCATTTGCAGCGACTTGGAGCGTTTCGTTCGCTCGCAAGTCGTCGAATCGCCGAAACCGAGAATCGACGTTTCTAGCTCGCTGTAGGCGTTGCAGAACGCTCAATCTGCGTCGAAACGCTTACATTCGCTGAAATACATGAAATCTATGCATTTGCAGCGACTTGGAGCGTTTCGTTCGCTCGCAAGTCGTCGAATCGCCGAAACCGAGAATCGACGTTTCTAGCTGGCTGTAGGCGTTGCCGGACGCTCAATCTGCGTCGAAACGCTTTCATTCACTGAAATACGTGAAATCTATGCATTTGCAGCGACCTAGAGCGTTTCGTTCGCTCGCAAGTCGTCGAATCGCCGAAACCGAGAATCGACGTTTCTATCTCGCTGTAGGCGTTGCAGAACGCTCAATCTGTGTCGAAACGCTTTCATTCGCTGAAATACATGAAATATATGCATTTGCAGCAAGCTAGAGCGTTTCGTTCGCTCGCAAGTCGTCGAATCGCCGAAACCGAGAATCGACGTTTCTAGCTCGCTGTAGGCGTTGCCGAACGCTCAATCTGCGTCGAAACGCTTACATTCGCTGAAATACATGAAATCTAAGCATTTGCAGCGACTTGGAGCGTTTCGTTCGCCCGCAAGTCGTCGAATCGCCGAAACCGAGAATCGACGTTTCAAGCTGGCTGTAGGCGTTGCCGAACGCTCAATCTGCGTCGAAACGCTTTCATTCACTGAAATATGTGAAATCTATGCATTTGCAGCGACCTAGAGCGTTTCGTTCGCTCGAGGGCCGTCGAATCGCCGAAACCGAGAATAGACGTTTCTAGCTCGCTCCAGGTGTTGCCGGACGCTCAATCTGCATCGAAACGCTTTCACTCACTGAAATACATGAAATCTATGCATTTGCAGCGACCTAGAGGGTTTCGTTCGCTCGCAAGTCGTCGAATCGCCGAAACCGAGAATCGACGCTTCTAGCTCGCTGTAGGCGGTGCAGGACGCTCAATCTGGTTCGAAACGCTTACATTCGCTGAAATACATGAAATCTATGCATTTGCAGCGACCTAGAGCGTTTCGTTCGCCCGCAAGTCGTCGAATTGCCGAAACCGAGAATCGACGTTTCTAGCTGGCTGTAGGCGTTGCCGGACGCTCAATCTGCGTCGAAACGCTTTCATTCACTGAAATACGTAAAATCTATGCATTTGCAGCGACCTACAGCGTTTCGTTCGCTCGCAAGTCGTCGAATCGCCGAAACCGAGAATCGACGTTTCTAGCTCGCTGTAGGCGTTGCAGAACGCTCAATCTGCGTCGAAACGCTTACATTCGCTGAAATACATGAAATCTATGCATTTGCAGCGACTTGGAGCGTTTCGTTCGCTCGCAAGTCGTCGAATCGCCGAAACCGAGAATTGACGTTGCTAGCTCGCTGTAGGCGTTGCCGGACGCTCAATCTGCGTCAAAACGCTTTCATTCACTGAAATAGGGAAATCTATGCATTTGCAGCTAGCTAGAGCGTTTCGTTCGCTCGCAAGTCGTCGAATCGCCGAATCAGGGAATCGACGTTTCTAGCTCGCTGTAGGCGTTGCCGGACGCTCTATCTACGTCAAAACGCTTACATTCGCTGAAATACATGAAATCTATGCATTTGCAACTAGCTAGAGCGTTTCGTTCGCTCGCAAGTCGTCGAATCGCCGAAACCGAGAATCGACGTTTCTAGCTGGCTGTAGGCGTTGCCGGACGCTCAATCTGCGTCGAAACGCTTTCATTCACTGAAATACGTGAAATCTATGCATTTGCAGCGACCTAGAGCGTTTCGTTCGCTCGCAAGTCGTCGAATCGCCGAAACCGAGAATCGACGTTTCTAGCTCGCTGTAGGCGTTGCAGAACGCTCAATCTGTGTCGAAACGCTTTCATTCGCTGAAATACATGAAATCTATGCATTTGCAGCAAGCTAGAGCGTTTCGTTCGCTCGCAAGTCGTCGAATCGCCGAAACCGAGAATCGACGTTTCTAGCTCGCTGTAGGCGTTGCCGAACGCTCAATCTGCGTCGAGACTCTTTCATTCACTGAAATACGTGAAATCTATGCATTCGTAGCGACCTAGAGCGTTTCGTTCGCTGGCAAGTCGTCGAATCGCCGAAACCGAGAATCGACGTTTCTAGCTCGCTGTAGGCGTTGCAGAACGCTCAATCTGCGTCGAAACGCTTACATTCGCTGAAATACATGAAATCTATGCATTTGCAGCGACGTGGAGCGTTTCGTTCGCTCGCAAGTCGTCGAATCGCCGAAACCGAGAATCGACGTTTCTAGCTCGCTGTAGGCGTTGCCGGACGCTCAATCTGCATCGAAACGCTTTCATTCACTGAAATACGTGAAATCTATGCATTTGCAGCTACCTAGAGCGTTTCGTTCGCTCGCAAGTCGTCGAATCGCCGAAACCGAGAATCGACGTTTCTAGCTTGCTGTAGGCGTTGCAGAACGCTCAATCTGCGTCGAAACGCTCACATTCGCTGAAATACATGAAATCTATGCATTTGCAGCGACTTTGAGCGTTTCGTTCGCCCGCAAGTCGTCGAATCGCCGAAACCGAGAATCGACGTTTCAAGCTGGCTGTAGGCGTTGCCGAACGCTCAATCTGCGTCGAAACGCTTTCATTCACTGAAATACGTGAAATCTATGCATTTGCAGCTAGCTAGAGCGTTTCGTTCGCTCGCAAGTCGTCGAATCGCCGAAACAGGGAATCGACGTTTCTAGCTCGCTGTAGGCGTTGCCGGACGCTCTATCTACGTCAAAACGCTTACATTCGCTGAAATACATGAAATCTACGCATTTGCAACTAGCTAGAGCGTTTCGTTCGCTCGCAAGTCGTCGAATCGCCGAAACCGAGAATCGACGTTTCTAGCTGGCTGTAGGCGTTGCCGGACGCTCAATCTGCGTCGAAACGCTTTCATTCACTGAAATACGTGAAATCTATGCATTTGCAGCGACCTAGAGCGTTTCGTTCGCTCGCAAGTCGTCGAATCGCCGAAACAGGGAATCGACGTTTCTAGCTCGCTGTAGGCGTTGCCGGACGCTCAATCTGTGTCGAAACGCTTACATTCGCTGAAATACATGAAATCTATGCATTTGCAGCGACTTGGAGCGTTTCGTTCGCTCGCAAGTCGTCGAATCGCCGAAACAGAGAATCGACGTTTCAAGCTCGCTGTAGGCGTTGCCGAACGCTCAATCTGCGTCGAAACGCTTTCGTTCACTGAATTACGTGAAATCTATGCATTTGCAGCTAGCTAGAGCGTTTCGTTCGCTCGCAAGTCGTCGAATCGCCGAAACAGAGAATCGACGTTTCTAGCTGGCTGTAGGCGTTGCCGGACGCTCAATCTGCGTCGAAACGCTTTCATTCTCTGAAATACGTGAAATCTATGCATTTGCAGCTAGCTAGAGCGTTTCGTTCGCTCGCAAGTCGTCGAATCGCCGAAACCGAGAATTGACGTTTCTAGCTCGATGTAGGCGTTGCCGGACGCTCAATCTGCGTTGAAACGCTTTCATTCACTGAAATACGTGAAATCTATGCATTTGCAGCTAGCTAGAGCGTTTCGTTCGCTCGCAAGTCGTCGAATCGCCGAAACAGAGAATCGACGTTTCTAGCTGGCTGTAGGCGTTGCCGGACGCTCAATCTGCGTCGAAACGCTTTCATTCTCTGAAATACGTGAAATCTATGCATTTGCAGCGACCTAGAGCGTTTCGTTCGCTCGCAAGTCGTCGAATCGCCGAAACCGAGAATCGACGTTTCTAGCTCGCTGTAGGCGTTGCAGAACGCTCCATCTGCGTCGAAACGCTTACATTCGCTGAAATACATGAAATCTATGCATTTGCAGCGACTTGGAGCGTTTCGTTCGCTCGCAAGTCGTCGAATCGCCGAAACCGAGAATCGACGTTTCAAGCTCGCTGTAGGCGTTGCCGAACGCTTAATCTGCGTCGAAACGCTTTCTTTCACTGAAATACGGGAAATCTATGCATTTGCAGCGACCTAGAGCGTTTCGTTCGCCCGCAAGTCGTCGAATTGCCGAAACCGAGAATCGACGTTTCTAGCTGGCTGTAGGCGTTGCCGGACGCTCAATCTGCGTCGAAACGCTTTCATTCACTGAAATACGTGAAATCTATGCATTTGCAGTGACCTAGAGCGTTTCGTTCGCTCGCAAGTCGTCGAATCGCCGAAACCGAGAATCGACGTTTCTAGCTCGCTGTAGGCGTTGCAGAACGCTCAATCTGCGTCGAAACGCTTACATTCGCTGAAATACATGAAATCTATGCATTTGCAGCGACTTGGAGCGTTTCGTTCGCTCGCAAGTCGTCGAATCGCCGAAACCGAGAATCGACGTTTCAAGCTCGCTGTAGGCGTTGCCGGACGCTCAATCTGCGTCGAAACGCTTTCATTCACTGAAATACGTGAAATCTATGCATTTGCAGCGACCTAGAGCGATTCGTTCGCTCGCAAGTCGTCGAATCGCCGAAACCGAGAATCGACGTTTCTAGCTCGCTGTAGGCGTTGCAGAATGCTCAATCTGCGTCGAAACGCTTACATTCGCTGAAATACATGAAATCTATGTATTTGCAGCGACTTGGAGCGTTTCGTTCGCCCGCAAGTCGTCGAATCGCCGAAACCGAAAATCGACGTTTCAAGCTGGCTGTAGGCGTTGCCGAACGCTCAATCTGCGTCGAAACGCTTTCATTCACTGAAATACGTGAAATCTATGCATTTGCAGCGACTTGGAGCGTTTCGTTCGCTCGCAAGTCGTCGAATCGCCGAAACCGAGAATTGACGTTGCTAGCTCGCTGTAGGCGTTGCCGGACGCTCAATCTGCGTCGAAACGCTTTCATTCACTGAAATAGGGAAATCTATGCATTTGCAGCTAGCTAGAGCGTTTCGTTCGCTCGCAAGTCGTCGAATCGCCGAAACAGGGAATCGACGTTTCTAGCTCGCTGTAGGCGTTGCCGGACGCTCTATCTACGTCTAAACGCTTACATTCGCTGAAATACATGAAATCTATGCATTTGCAGCGAGCTAGAGCGTTTCGTTCGCTCGCAAGTCGTCGAATCGCCGAAACCGAGAATCGACGTTTCTAGCTGGCTGTAGGCGTTGCCGGACGCTCAATCTGCGTCGAAACGCTTTCATTCACTGAAATACGTGAAATCTATGCATTTGCAGCGACCTAGAGCGTTTCGTTCGCTCGCAAGTCGTCGAATCGCCGAAACCGAGAATCGACGTTTCTATCTCGCTGTAGGCGTTGCCGAACGCTCAATCTGCGTCGAAACGCTTTCATTCACTGAAATACGTGAAATCTATGCATTTGCAGCGACTTGGAGCGTTTCGTTCGCTCGCAAGTCGTCGAATCGCCGAAACCGAGAATCGACGTTTCAAGCTCGCTGTAGGCGTTGCCGAACGCTCAATCTGCGTCGAAACGCTTTCATTCACTGAAATACGTGAAATCTATGCATTTGCAGCGACTTGGAGCGTTTCGTTCGCTCGCAAGTCGTCGAATCGCCGAAACCGAGAATCGACGTTTCAAGCTCGCTGTAGGCGTTGCCGAACGCTCAATCTGCGTCGAAACGCTTTCATTCACTGAAATACGTGAAATCTATGCATTTGCAGCGACCTAGAGCGTTTCGTTCGCTCGAGGGCCGTCGAATCGCCGAAACCGAGAATCGACGTTTCTAGCTCGCTGTAGGTGTTGCCGGACGCTCAATCTGCATCGAAACGCTTTCACTCACTGAAATACATGAAATCTATGCATTTGCAGCGACCTAGAGCGTTTCGTTCGCTCGCAAGTCGTCGAATCGCCGAAACCGAGAATCGATGCTTCTAGCTCGCTGTAGGCGGTGCAGGACGCTCAATCTGGTTCGAAACACTTACATTCGCTGAAATACATGAAATCTATGCATTTGCAGCGACCTAGAGCGTTTCGTTCGCCCGCTAGTCGTCGAATTGCCGAAACCGAGAATCGACGTTTCTAGCTGGCTGTAGGCGTTGCCGGACGCTCAATCTGCGTCGAAACGCTTACATTCGCTGAAATACATGAAATCTATGCATTTGCAGCGACTTGGAGCGTTTCGTTCGCTCGCAAGTCGTCGAATAGCCGAAACCGAGAATTGACGTTGCTAGCTCGCTGTAGGCGTTGCCGGACGCTCAATCTGCGTCGAAACGCTTTCATTCACTGAAATAGGGAAATCTATGCATTTGCAGCTAGCTAGAGCGTTTCGTTCGCTCGCAAGTCGTCGAATCGCCGAAACAGGGAATCGACGTTTCTAGCTCGCTGTAGGCGTTGCCGGACGCTCTATCTACGTCAAAACGCTTACATTCGCTGAAATACATGAAATCTATGCATTTGCAACTAGCTAGAGCGTTTCGTTCGCTCGCAAGTCGTCGAATCGCCGAAACCGAGAATCGACGTTTCTAGCTTGCTGTAGGCGTTGCCGAACGCTCAATCTGCGTCGAGACGCTTTCATTCACTGAAATACGTGAAATCTATGCATTCGTAGCGACCTAGAGCGTTTCGTTCGCTCGCAAGTCGTCGAATCGCCGAAACCGAGAATCGACGTTTCTAGCTCGCTGTAGGCGTTGCAGAACGCTCAATCTGCGTCGAAACGCTTACATTCGCTGAAATACATGAAATCTATGCATTTGCAGCGACTTGGAGCGTTTCGTTCGCTCGCAAGTCGTCGAATCGCCGAAACCGAGAATCGACGTTTCTAGCTCGCTGTAGGCGTTGCAGAACGCTCAATCTGCGTCGAAACGCTTACATTCGCTGAAATACATGAAATCTATGCATTTGCAGCGACTTGGAGCGTTTCGTTCGCTCGCAAGTCGTCGAATCGCCGAAACCGAGAATCGACGTTTCAAGCTCGCTGTAGGCGTTGCCGAACGCTCAATCTGCGTCGAAACGCTTTCATTCACTGAAATACGTGAAATCTATGCATTTGCAGCGACCTAGAGCGTTTCGTTCGCCCGCAAGTCGTCGAGTCGCCGAAACCGAGAATCGACGTTTGTAGCTCGCTGTAGGCTTTGCCGGACGCTCAATCTGCGTCGAAACGCTTTCATTCACTGAATTACGTGAAATCTATGCATTTGCAGCTACCTAGAGCGTTTCGTTCGCTCGCAAGTCGTCGAATCGCCGAAACCGAGAATCGACGTTTCTAGCTCGCTGTAGGCGTTGCAGAATGCTCAATCTGCGTCGAAACGCTTACATTCGCTGAAATACATGAAATCTATGCATTTGCAGCGACTTGGAGCGTTTCGTTCGCTCGCAAGTCGTCGAATCGCCGAAACCGAGAATCGACGTTTCAAGCTGGCTGTAGGCGTTGCCGAACGCTCAATCTGCGTCGAAACGCTTTCATTCACTGAAATACGTGAAATCTATGCATTTGCAGCGACCTAGAGCGTTTCGTTCGCTCGCAAGTCGTCGAATCGCCGAAACCGAGAATCGACGCTTCTAGCTCGCTGTAGGCGGTGCAGGACGCTCAATCTGGTTCGAAACGCTTACATTCGCTGAAATACATGAAATCTATGCGTTTGCAGCGACCTAGAGCGTTTCGTTCGCCTGCAAGTCGTCGAATTGCCGAAACCGAGAATCGACGTTTCTAGCTGGCTGTATGCGTTGCCGGACGCTCAATCTGCGTCGAAACGCTTTCATTCACTGAAATACGTGAAATCTATGCATTTGCTGCGACCTAGAGCGTTTCGTTCGCTCGCAAGTCGTCGAATCGCCGAAACCGAGAATAGACGTTTCTAGCTCGCTGTAGGCGTTGCAGAACGCTCAATCTGCGTCGAAACGCTTACATTCGCTGAAATACATGAAATCTATGCATTTGCAGCGACTTGGAGCGTTTCGTTCGCTCGCAAGTCGTCGAATCGCCGAAACCGAGAATTGACGTTGCTAGCTCGCTGTAGGCGTTGCCGGACCCTCAATCTGCGTCGAAACGCTTTCATTCACTGAAATAGGGAAATCAATGCATTTGCAGCTAGCTAGAGCGTTTCGTTCGCTCGCAAGTCGTCGAATCGCCGAAACAGGGAATCGACGTTTCTAGCTCGCTGTAGGCGTTGCCGGACGCTCTATCTACGTCAAAACGCTTACATTCGCTGAAATACATGAAATCTATGCATTTGCAACTAGCTAGAGCGTTTCGTTCGCTCGCAAGTCGTCGAATCGCCGAAACCGAGAATCGACGTTTCTATCTCGCTGTAGGCGTTGCCGGACGCTCAATCTGCGTCGAAACGCTTACATTCGCTGAAATACATGAAATCTATGCATTTGCAGCGACTTGGAGCGTTTCGTTCGCTCGCAAGTCGTCGAATCGCCGAAACCGAGAATCGACGTTTCTAGCTCGCTGTAGGCGTTGCAGAACGCTCAATCTGCGTCGAAACGCTTACATTCGCTGAAATACATGAAATCTATGCATTTGCAGCGACTTGGAGCGTTTCGTTCGCTCGCAAGTCGTCGAATCGCCGAAACCGAGAATCGACGTTTCAAGCTCGCTGTAGGCGTTGCCGAACGCTCAATCTGCGTCGAAACGCTTTCATTCACTGAAATACGTGAAATCTATGCATTTGCAGCGACCTAGAGCGTTTCGTTCGCCCGCAAGTCGTCGAGTCGCCGAAACCGAGAATCGACGTTTGTAGCTCGCTGTAGGCTTTGCCGGACGCTCAATCTGCGTCGAAACGCTTTCATTCACTGAATTACGTGAAATCTATGCATTTGCAGCTACCTAGAGCGTTTCGTTCGCTCGCAAGTCGTCGAATCGCCGAAACCGAGAATCGACGTTTCTAGCTCGCTCCAGGTGTTGCCGGACGCTCAATCTGCATCGAAACGCTTTCACTCACTGAAATACATGAAATCTATGCATTTGCAGCGACCTAGAGCGTTTCGTTCGCTCGCAAGTCGTCGAATCGCCGAAACCGAGAATCGGCGCTTCTAGCTCGCTGTAGGCGGTGCAGGACGCTCAATCTGGTTCGAAACGCTTACATTCGCTGAAATACATGAAATCTATGCATTTGCAGCGACCTAGAGCGTTTCGTTCGACCGCAAGTCGTCGAATCGCCGAAACCGAGAATCGACGTTTCTAGCTCGCTGTAGGCGTCGCAGAACGCTCAATCTGCGTCGAAACGCTTACTTTCGCTGAAATACATGAAATCTATGCATTTGCAGCGACTTGGAGCGTTTCGTTCGCTCGCAAGTCGTCGAATCGCCGAAACCGAGAATTGACGTTTCTAGCTGGCTGTAGGCGTTGCCGGACGCTCAATCTGCGTCGAAACGCTTTCATTCACTGAAATACGTGAAATCTATGCATTTGCAGCGACCTAGAGCGTTTCGTTCGCTCGCAAGTCGTCGAATCGCCGAAACCGAGAATCGACGTTTCTAGCTTGCTGTAGGCGTTGCAGAACGCTCAATCTGTATCGAAACGCTTTCATTCGCTGAAAGACATGAAATCTATGCATTTGCAGCAAGCTAGAGCGTTTCGTTCGCTCGCAAGTCGTCGAATCGCCGAAACCGAGAATCGACGTTTCTAGCTCGCTGTAGGCGTTGCCGAACGCTCAATCTGCGTCGAAACGCTTTCATTCACTGAAATACGTGAAATCTATGCATTTGCAGCGACCTAGAGCGTTTCGTTCGCTCGAGGGCCGTCGAATCGCCGAAACCGAGAATCGACGTTTCTAGCTCGCTGTAGGTGTTGCCGGACGCTCAATCTGCATCGAAACGCTTTCACTCACTGAAATACATGAAATCTATGCATTTGCAGCGACCTAGAGCGTTTCGTTCGCTCGCAAGTCGTCGAATCGCCGAAACCGAGAATCGACGCTTCTAGCTCGCTGTAGGCGGTGCAGGACGCTCAATCTGGTTCGAAACACTTACATTCGCTGAAATACATGAAATCTATGCATTTGCAGCGACCTAGAGCGTTTCGTTCGCCCGCAAGTCGCCGAGTCGCCGAAACCGAGAATCGACGTTTGTAGCTCGCTGTAGGCTTTGCCGGACGCTCAATCTGCGTCGAAACGCTTTCATTCACTGAATTACGCGAAATCTATGCATTTGCAGCTACCTAGAGCGTTTCGTTCGCTCGCAAGTCGTCGAATCGCCGAAACCGAGAATCGACGTTTCTAGCTCGCTGTAGGCGTTGCCGAACGCTTAATCTGCGTCGAAACGCTTTCATTCACTGAAATACGTGAAATCTATGCATTTGCAGCGACCTAGAGCGTTTCGTTCGCTCGCAAGTCGTCGAATCGCCGAAACCGAGAATCGACGCTTCTAGCTCGCTGTAGGCGGTGCAGGATGCTCAATCTGGTTCGAAACGCTTACATTCGCTGAAATACATGAAATCTATGCATTTGCAGCGACCTAGAGCGTTTCGTTCGCCTGCAAGTCGTCGAATTGCCGAAACCGAGAATCGACGTTTCTAGCTGGCTGTAGGCGTTGCCGGACGCTCAATCTGCGTCGAAACGCTTTCATTCACTGAAATACGTGAAATCTATGCATTTGCAGCGACCTAGAGCGTTTCGTTCGCTCGCAAGTCGTCGAATCGCCGAAACCGAGAATCGACGTTTCTAGCTCGCTGTAGGCGTTGCAGAACGCTCAATCTGTGTCTAAACGCTTTCATTCGCTGAAATACATGAAATCTATGCATTTGCAGCAAGCTAGAGCGTTCCGTTCGCTCGCAAGTCGTCGAATCGCCGAAACCGAGAATCGACGTTTCTAGCTCGCTGTAGGCGTTGCCGGACGCTCAATCTGCGTCGAAACGCTCACATTCGCTGAAATACATGAAATCTATGCATTTGCAGCGACTTTGAGCGTTTCGTTCGCCCGCAAGGCGTCGAATCGTCGAAACCGAGAATCGACGTTTCAAGCTGGCTGTAGGCGTTGCCGAACGCTCAATCTGCGTCGAAACGCTTTCATTCACTGAAATACGTGAAATCTATGCATTTGCAGCTAGCTAGAGCGTTTCGTTCGCTCGCAAGTCGTCGAATCGCCGAAACAGGGAATCGACGTTTCTAGCTCGCTGTAGGCGTTGCCGGACGCTCTATCTACGTCAAATCGCTTACATTCGCTGAAATACATGAAATCTACGCATTTGCAACTAGCTAGAGCGTTTCGTTCGCTCGCAAGTCGTCGAATCGCCGAAACCGAGAATCGACGTTTCTAGCTCGCTGTAGGCGTTGCAGAACGCTCAATCTGTGTCGAAACGCTTTCATTCGCTGAAATACATGAAATCTATGCATTTGCAGCAAGCTAGAGCGTTTCGTTCGCTCGCAAGTCGTCGAATCGCCGAAACCGAGAATCGACGTTTCTAGCTCGCTGTAGGCGTTGCCGAACGCTCAATCTGCGTCGAGACTCTTTCATTCACTGAAATACGTGAAATCTATGCATTCGTAGCGACCTAGAGCGTTTCGTTCGCTCGCAAGTCGTCGAATCGCCGAAACCGAGAATCGACGTTTCTAGCTCGCTGTAGGCGTTGCCGGACGCTCAATCTGCGTCGAAACGCTTTCATTCACTGAAATACGTGAAATCTATGCATTTGCAGCTACCTAGAGCGTTTCGTTCGCTCGCAAGTCGTCGAATCGCCGAAACCGAGAATCGACGTTTCTAGCTCGCTGTAGGCGTTGCAGAACGCTCAATCTGGTTCGAAACGCTTACATTCGCTGAAATACATGAAATCTACGCATTTGCAACTAGCTAGAGCGTTTCGTTCGCTCGCAAGTCGTCGAATCGCCGAAACCGAGAATCGACGTTTCTAGCTGGCTGTAGGCGTTGCCGGACGCTCAATCTGCGTCGAAACGCTTTCATTCACTGAAATACGTGAAATCTATGCATTTGCAGCGACCTAGAGCGTTTCGTTCGCTCGCAAGTCGTCGAATCGCCGAAACAGGGAATCGACGTTTCTAGCTCGCTGTAGGCGTTGCCGGACGCTCAATCTGCGTCGAAACGCTTTCATTCACTGAAATACGTGAAATCTATGCATTTGCAGCGACTTGGAGCGTTTCGTTCGCTCGCAAGTCGTCGAATCGCCGAAACCGAGAATCGACGTTTCAAGCTCGCTGTAGGCGTTGCCGAACGCTCAATCTGCGTCGAAACGCTTTCGTTCACTGAATTACGTGAAATCTATGCATTTGCAGCTAGCTAGAGCGTTTCGTTCGCTCGCAAGTCGTCGAATCGCCGAAACCGAGAATTGACGTTTCTAGCTCGATGTAGGCGTTGCAGAACGCTCAATCTGTGTCGAAACGCTTTCATTCACTGAAATACGTGAAATCTATGCATTTGCAGCTAGCTAGAGCGTTTCGTTCGCTCGCAAGTCGTCGAATCGCCGAAACCGAGAATCGACGTTTCTAGCTCGCTGTAGGTGTTGCCGGACGCTCAATCTGCATCGAAACGCTTTCACTCACTGAAATACATGAAATCTATGCATTTGCAGCGACCTAGAGCGTTTCGTTCGCTCGCAAGTCGTCGAATCGCCGAAACCGAGAATCGACGCTTCTAGCTCGCTGTAGGCGGTGCAGGACGCTCAATCTGGTTCGAAACACTTACATTCGCTGAAATACATGAAATCTATGCATTTGCAGCGACCTAGAGCGTTTCGTTCGCCCGCAAGTCGCCGAGTCGCCGAAACCGAGAATCGACGTTTGTAGCTCGCTGTAGGCTTTGCCGGACGCTCAATCTGCGTCGAAACGCTTTCATTCACTGAATTACGTGAAATCTATGCATTTGCAGCTACCTAGAGCGTTTCGTTCGCTCGCAAGTCGTCGAATCGCCGAAACCGAGAATCGACGTTTCTAGCTCGCTGTAGGCGTTGCCGAACGCTTAATCTGCGTCGAAACGCTTTCATTCACTGAAATACGTGAAATCTATGCATTTGCAGCGACCTAGAGCGTTTCGTTCGCTCGCAAGTCGTCGAATCGCCGAAACCGAGAATCGACGCTTCTAGCTCGCTGTAGGCGGTGCAGGATGCTCAATCTGGTTCGAAACGCTTACATTCGCTGAAATACATGAAATCTATGCATTTGCAGCGACCTAGAGCGTTTCGTTCGCCTGCAAGTCGTCGAATTGCCGAAACCGAGAATCGACGTTTCTAGCTGGCTGTAGGCGTTGCCGGACGCTCAATCTGCGTCGAAACGCTTTCATTCACTGAAATACGTGAAATCTATGCATTTGCAGCGACCTAGAGCGTTTCGTTCGCTCGCAAGTCGTCGAATTGCCGAAACCGAGAATCGACGTTTCTAGCTCGCTGTAGGCGTTGCAGAACGCTCAATCTGTGTCGAAACGCTTTCATTCGCTGAAATACATGAAATCTATGCATTTGCAGCAAGCTAGAGCGTTTCGTTCGCTCGCAAGTCGTCGAATCGCCGAAACCGAGAATCGACGTTTCTAGCTCGCTGTAGGCGTTGCCGAACGCTCAATCTGCGTCGAGACTCTTTCATTCACTGAAATACGTGAAATCTATGCATTCGTAGCGACCTAGAGCGTTTCGTTCGCTCGCAAGTCGTCGAATCGCCGAAACCGAGAATCGACGTTTCTAGCTCGCTGTAGGCGTTGCCGGACGCTCAATCTGCGTCGAAACGCTTTCATTCACTGAAATACGTGAAATCTATGCATTTACAGCTACCTAGAGCGTTTCGTTCGCTCGCAAGTCGTCGAATCGCCGAAACCGAGAATCGACGTTTCTAGCTCGCTGTAGGCGTTGCAGAACGCTCAATCTGGTTCGAAACGCTTACATTCGCTGAAATACATGAAATCTACGCATTTGCAACTAGCTAGAGCGTTTCGTTCGCTCGCAAGTCGTCGAATCGCCGAAACCGAGAATCGACGTTTCTAGCTGGCTGTAGGCGTTGCCGGACGCTCAATCTGCGTCGAAACGCTTTCATTCACTGAAATACGTGAAATCTATGCATTTGCAGCGACCTAGAGCGTTTCGTTCGCTCGCAAGTCGTCGAATCGCCGAAACCGAGAATCGACGTTTCTATCTCGCTGTAGGCGTTGCCGAACGCTCAATCTGCGTCGAAACGCTTTCATTCACTGAAATACGTGAAATCTATGCATTTGCAGCGACTTGGAGCGTTTCGTTCGCTCGCAAGTCGTCGAATCGCCGAAACCGAGAATCGACGTTTCAAGCTCGCTGTAGGCGTTGCCGAACGCTCAATCTGCGTCGAAACGCTTTCATTCACTGAAATACGTGAAATCTATGCATTTGCAGCGACTTGGAGCGTTTCGTTCGCTCGCAAGTCGTCGAATCGCCGAAACCGAGAATCGACGTTTCAAGCTCGCTGTAGGCGTTGCCGAACGCTCAATCTGCGTCGAAACGCTTTCATTCACTGAAATACGTGAAATCTATGCATTTGCAGCGACCTAGAGCGTTTCGTTCGCTCGAGGGCCGTCGAATCGCCGATACCGAGAATCGACGTTTCTAGCTCGCTGTAGGTGTTGCCGGACGCTCAATCTGCATCGAAACGCTTTCACTCACTGAAATACATGAAATCTATGCATTTGCAGCGACCTAGAGCGTTTCGTTCGCTCGCAAGTCGTCGAATCGCCGAAACCGAGAATCGATGCTTCTAGCTCGCTGTAGGCGGTGCAGGACGCTCAATCTGGTTCGAAACACTTACATTCGCTGAAATACATGAAATCTATGCATTTGCAGCGACCTAGAGCGTTTCGTTCGCCCGCTAGTCGTCGAATTGCCGAAACCGAGAATCGACGTTTCTAGCTGGCTGTAGGCGTTGCCGGACGCTCAATCTGCGTCGAAACGCTTACATTCGCTGAAATACATGAAATCTATGCATTTGCAGCGACTTGGAGCGTTTCGTTCGCTCGCAAGTCGTCGAATAGCCGAAACCGAGAATTGACGTTGCTAGCTCGCTGTAGGCGTTGCCGGACGCTCAATCTGCGTCGAAACGCTTTCATTCACTGAAATAGGGAAATCTATGCATTTGCAGCTAGCTAGAGCGTTTCGTTCGCTCGCAAGTCGTCGAATCGCCGAAACAGGGAATCGACGTTTCTAGCTCGCTGTAGGCGTTGCCGGACGCTCTATCTACGTCAAAACGCTTACATTCGCTGAAATACATGAAATCTATGCATTTGCAACTAGCTAGAGCGTTTCGTTCGCTCGCAAGTCGTCGAATCGCCGAAACCGAGAATCGACGTTTCTAGCTTGCTGTAGGCGTTGCCGAACGCTCAATCTGCGTCGAGACGCTTTCATTCACTGAAATACGTGAAATCTATGCATTCGTAGCGACCTAGAGCGTTTCGTTCGCTCGCAAGTCGTCGAATCGCCGAAACCGAGAATCGACGTTTGTAGCTCGCTGTAGGCTTTGCCGGACGCTCAATCTGCGTCGAAACGCTTTCATTCACTGAATTACGTGAAATCTATGCATTTGCAGCTACCTAGAGCGTTTCGTTCGCTCGCAAGTCGTCGAATCGCCGAAACCGAGAATCGACGTTTCTAGCTCGCTGTAGGCGTTGCAGAATGCTCAATCTGCGTCGAAACGCTTACATTCGCTGAAATACATGAAATCTATGCATTTGCAGCGACTTGGAGCGTTTCGTTCGCCCGCAAGTCGTCGCATCGCCGAAACCGAGAATCGACGTTTCAAGCTGGCTGTAGGCGTTGCCGAACGCTCAATCTGCGTCGAAACGCTTTCATTCACTGAAATACGTGAAATCTATGCATTTGCAGCGACCTAGAGCGTTTCGTTCGCTCGCAAGTCGTCGAATCGCCGAAACCGAGAATCGACGCTTCTAGCTCGCTGTAGGCGGTGCAGGACGCTCAATCTGGTTCGAAACGCTTACATTCGCTGAAATACATGAAATCTATGCGTTTGCAGCGACCTAGAGCGTTTCGTTCGCCTGCAAGTCGTCGAATTGCCGAAACCGAGAATCGACGTTTCTAGCTGGCTGTATGCGTTGCCGGACGCTCAATCTGCGTCGAAACGCTTTCATTCACTGAAATACGTGAAATCTATGCATTTGCTGCGACCTAGAGCGTTTCGTTCGCTCGCAAGTCGTCGAATCGCCGAAACCGAGAATAGACGTTTCTAGCTCGCTGTAGGCGTTGCAGAACGCTCAATCTGCGTCGAAACGCTTACATTCGCTGAAATACATGAAATCTATGCATTTGCAGCGACTTGGAGCGTTTCGTTCGCTCGCAAGTCGTCGAATCGCCGAAACCGAGAATTGACGTTGCTAGCTCGCTGTAGGCGTTGCCGGACCCTCAATCTGCGTCGAAACGCTTTCATTCACTGAAATAGGGAAATCAATGCATTTGCAGCTAGCTAGAGCGTTTCGTTCGCTCGCAAGTCGTCGAATCGCCGAAACAGGGAATCGACGTTTCTAGCTCGCTGTAGGCGTTGCCGGACGCTCTATCTACGTCAAAACGCTTACATTCGCTGAAATACATGAAATCTATGCATTTGCAACTAGCTAGAGCGTTTCGTTCGCTCGCAAGTCGTCGAATCGCCGAAACCGAGAATCGACGTTTCTATCTCGCTGTAGGCGTTGCCGGACGCTCTATCTACGTCAAAACGCTTACATTCGCTGAAATACATGAAATCTATGCATTTGCAACTAGCTAGAGCGTTTCGTTCGCTCGAGGGCCGTCGAATCGCCGAAACCGAGAATCGACGTTTCTAGCTCGCTCCAGGTGTTGCCGGACGCTCAATCTGCATCGAAACGCTTTCACTCACTGAAATACATGAAATCTATGCATTTGCAGCGACCTAGAGCGTTTCGTTCGCTCGCAAGTCGTCGAATCGCCGAAACCGAGAATCGGCGCTTCTAGCTCGCTGTAGGCGGTGCAGGACGCTCAATCTGGTTCGAAACGCTTACATTCGCTGAAATACATGAAATCTATGCATTTGCAGCGACCTAGAGCGTTTCGTTCGACCGCAAGTCGTCGAATCGCCGAAACCGAGAATCGACGTTTCTAGCTCGCTGTAGGCGTCGCAGAACGCTCAATCTGCGTCGAAACGCTTACTTTCGCTGAAATACATGAAATCTATGCATTTGCAGCGACTTGGAGCGTTTCGTTCGCTCGCAAGTCGTCGAATCGCCGAAACCGAGAATTGACGTTTCTAGCTGGCTGTAGGCGTTGCCGGACGCTCAATCTGCGTCGAAACGCTTTCATTCACTGAAATACGTGAAATCTATGCATTTGCAGCGACCTAGAGCGTTTCGTTCGCTCGCAAGTCGTCGAATCGCCGAAACCGAGAATCGACGTTTCTAGCTTGCTGTAGGCGTTGCAGAACGCTCAATCTGTATCGAAACGCTTTCATTCGCTGAAAGACATGAAATCTATGCATTTGCAGCAAGCTAGAGCGTTTCGTTCGCTCGCAAGTCGTCGAATCGCCGAAACCGAGAATCGACGTTTCTAGCTCGCTGTAGGCGTTGCCGAACGCTCAATCTGCGTCGAAACGCTTTCATTCACTGAAATACGTGAAATCTATGCATTTGCAGCGACTTGGAGCGTTTCGTTCGCTCGCAAGTCGTCGAATCGCCGAAACCGAGAATTGACGTTGCTAGCTCGCTGTAGGCGTTGCCGGACCCTCAATCTGCGTCGAAACGCTTTCATTCACTGAAATAGGGAAATCAATGCATTTGCAGCTAGCTAGAGCGTTTCGTTCGCTCGCAAGTCGTCGAATCGCCGAAACAGGGAATCGACGTTTCTAGCTCGCTGTAGGCGTTGCCGGACGCTCTATCTACGTCAAAACGCTTACATTCGCTGAAATACATGAAATCTATGCATTTGCAACTAGCTAGAGCGTTTCGTTCGCTCGCAAGTCGTCGAATCGCCGAAACCGAGAATCGACGTTTCTATCTCGCTGTAGGCGTTGCAGAACGCTCAATCTGTGTCGAAACGCTTTCATTCGCTGAAATACATGAAATATATGCATTTGCAGCAAGCTAGAGCGTTTCGTTCGCTCGCAAGTCGTCGAATCCCCGAAACCGAGAATCGACGTTTCTAGCTCGCTGTAGGCGTTGCCGAACGCTCAATCTGCGTCGAAACGCTTACATTCGCTGAAATACATGAAATCTATGCATTTGCAGCGACTTGGAGCGTTTCGTTCGCCCGCAAGTCGTCGAATCGCCGAAACCGAGAATCGACGTTTCAAGCTGGCTGTAGGCGTTGCCGAACGCTCAATCTGCGTCGAAACGCTTTCATTCACTGAAATACGTGAAATCTATGCATTTGCAGCGACCTAGAGCGTTTCGTTCGCTCGAGGGCCGTCGAATCGCCGAAACCGAGAATCGACGTTTCTAGCTCGCTCCAGGTGTTGCCGGACGCTCAATCTGCATCGAAACGCTTTCACTCACTGAAATACATGAAATCTATGCATTTGCAGCGACCTAGAGCGTTTCGTTCGCTCGCAAGTCGTCGAATCGCCGAAACCGAGAATCGGCGCTTCTAGCTCGCTGTAGGCGGTGCAGGACGCTCAATCTGGTTCGAAACGCTTACATTCGCTGAAATACATGAAATCTATGCATTTGCAGCGACCTAGAGCGTTTCGTTCGACCGCAAGTCGTCGAATCGCCGAAACCGAGAATCGACGTTTCTAGCTCGCTGTAGGCGTCGCAGAACGCTCAATCTGCGTCGAAACGCTTACTTTCGCTGAAATACATGAAATCTATGCATTTGCAGCGACTTGGAGCGTTTCGTTCGCTCGCAAGTCGTCGAATCGCCGAAACCGAGAATTGACGTTGCTAGCTCGCTGTAGGCGTTGCCGGACGCTCTATCTACGTCAAAACGCTTACATTCGCTGAAATACATGAAATCTATGCATTTGCAACTAGCTAGAGCGTTTCGTTCGCTCGCAAGTCGTCGAATCGCCGAAACCGAGAATTGACGTTTCTAGCTGGCTGTAGGCGTTGCCGGACGCTCAATCTGCGTCGAAACGCTTTCATTCACTGAAATACGTGAAATCTATGCATTTGCAGCGACCTAGAGCGTTTCGTTCGCTCGCAAGTCGTCGAATCGCCGAAACCGAGAATCGACGTTTCTAGCTTGCTGTAGGCGTTGCAGAACGCTCAATCTGTATCGAAACGCTTTCATTCGCTGAAAGACATGAAATCTATGCATTTGCAGCAAGCTAGAGCGTTTCGTTCGCTCGCAAGTCGTCGAATCGCCGAAACCGAGAATCGACGTTTCTAGCTCGCTGTAGGCGTTGCCGAACGCTCAATCTGCGTCGAAACGCTTTCATTCACTGAAATACGTGAAATCTATGCATTTGCAGCGACCTAGAGCGTTTCGTTCGCTCGAGGGCCGTCGAATCGCCGAAACCGAGAATCGACGTTTCTAGCTCGCTGTAGGTGTTGCCGGACGCTCAATCTGCATCGAAACGCTTTCACTCACTGAAATACATGAAATCTATGCATTTGCAGCGACCTAGAGCGTTTCGTTCGCTCGCAAGTCGTCGAATCGCCGAAACCGAGAATCGACGCTTCTAGCTCGCTGTAGGCGGTGCAGGACGCTCAATCTGGTTCGAAACACTTACATTCGCTGAAATACATGAAATCTATGCATTTGCAGCGACCTAGAGCGTTTCGTTCGCCCGCAAGTCGCCGAGTCGCCGAAACCGAGAATCGACGTTTGTAGCTCGCTGTAGGCTTTGCCGGACGCTCAATCTGCGTCGAAACGCTTTCATTCACTGAATTACGTGAAATCTATGCATTTGCAGCTACCTAGAGCGTTTCGTTCGCTCGCAAGTCGTCGAATCGCCGAAACCGAGAATCGACGTTTCTAGCTCGCTGTAGGCGTTGCCGAACGCTTAATCTGCGTCGAAACGCTTTCATTCACTGAAATACGTGAAATCTATGCATTTGCAGCGACCTAGAGCGTTTCGTTCGCTCGCAAGTCGTCGAATCGCCGAAACCGAGAATCGACGTTTCTAGCTCGCTGTAGGCGTTGCAGAACGCTCAATCTGCGTCGAAACGCTTACATTCGCTGAAATACATGAAATCTATGCATTTGCAGCGACTTGGAGCGTTTCGTTCGCTCGCAAGTCGTCGAATCGCCGAAACCGAGAATTGACGTTGCTAGCTCGCTGTAGGCGTTGCCGGACCCTCAATCTGCGTCGAAACGCTTTCATTCACTGAAATAGGGAAATCAATGCATTTGCAGCTAGCTAGAGCGTTTCGTTCGCTCGCAAGTCGTCGAATCGCCGAAACAGGGAATCGACGTTTCTAGCTCGCTGTAGGCGTTGCCGGACGCTCTATCTACGTCAAAACGCTTACATTCGCTGAAATACATGAAATCTATGCATTTGCAACTAGCTAGAGCGTTTCGTTCGCTCGCAAGTCGTCGAATCGCCGAAACCGAGAATCGACGTTTCTATCTCGCTGTAGGCGTTGCCGGACGCTCTATCTACGTCAAAACGCTTACATTCGCTGAAATACATGAAATCTATGCATTTGCAACTAGCTAGAGCGTTTCGTTCGCTCGCAAGTCGTCGAATCGCCGAAACCGAGAATCGACGTTTCTATCTCGCTGTAGGCGTTGCAGAACGCTCAATCTGTGTCGAAACGCTTTCATTCGCTGAAATACATGAAATATATGCATTTGCAGCAAGCTAGAGCGTTTCGTTCGCTCGCAAGTCGTCGAATCCCCGAAACCGAGAATCGACGTTTCTAGCTCGCTGTAGGCGTTGCCGAACGCTCAATCTGCGTCGAAACGCTTACATTCGCTGAAATACATGAAATCTATGCATTTGCAGCGACTTGGAGCGTTTCGTTCGCCCGCAAGTCGTCGAATCGCCGAAACCGAGAATCGACGTTTCAAGCTGGCTGTAGGCGTTGCCGAACGCTCAATCTGCGTCGAAACGCTTTCATTCACTGAAATACGTGAAATCTATGCATTTGCAGCGACCTAGAGCGTTTCGTTCGCTCGAGGGCCGTCGAATCGCCGAAACCGAGAATCGACGTTTCTAGCTCGCTCCAGGTGTTGCCGGACGCTCAATCTGCATCGAAACGCTTTCACTCACTGAAATACATGAAATCTATGCATTTGCAGCGACCTAGAGCGTTTCGTTCGCTCGCAAGTCGTCGAATCGCCGAAACCGAGAATCGGCGCTTCTAGCTCGCTGTAGGCGGTGCAGGACGCTCAATCTGGTTCGAAACGCTTACATTCGCTGAAATACATGAAATCTATGCATTTGCAGCGACCTAGAGCGTTTCGTTCGACCGCAAGTCGTCGAATCGCCGAAACCGAGAATCGACGTTTCTAGCTCGCTGTAGGCGTCGCAGAACGCTCAATCTGCGTCGAAACGCTTACTTTCGCTGAAATACATGAAATCTATGCATTTGCAGCGACTTGGAGCGTTTCGTTCGCTCGCAAGTCGTCGAATCGCCGAAACCGAGAATTGACGTTTCAAGCTGGCTGTAGGCGTTGCCGGACGCTCAATCTGCGTCGAAACGCTTTCATTCACTGAAATACGTGAAATCTATGCATTTGCAGCGACCTAGAGCGTTTCGTTCGCTCGCAAGTCGTCGAATCGCCGAAACCGAGAATCGACGTTTCTAGCTTGCTGTAGGCGTTGCAGAACGCTCAATCTGTATCGAAACGCTTTCATTCGCTGAAAGACATGAAATCTATGCATTTGCAGCAAGCTAGAGCGTTTCGTTCGCTCGCAAGTCGTCGAATCGCCGAAACCGAGAATCGACGTTTCTAGCTCGCTGTAGGCGTTGCCGAACGCTCAATCTGCGTCGAAACGCTTTCATTCACTGAAATACGTGAAATCTATGCATTTGCAGCGACCTAGAGCGTTTCGTTCGCTCGAGGGCCGTCGAATCGCCGAAACCGAGAATCGACGTTTCTAGCTCGCTGTAGGTGTTGCCGGACGCTCAATCTGCATCGAAACGCTTTCACTCACTGAAATACATGAAATCTATGCATTTGCAGCGACCTAGAGCGTTTCGTTCGCTCGCAAGTCGTCGAATCGCCGAAACCGAGAATCGACGCTTCTAGCTCGCTGTAGGCGGTGCAGGACGCTCAATCTGGTTCGAAACACTTACATTCGCTGAAATACATGAAATCTATGCATTTGCAGCGACCTAGAGCGTTTCGTTCGCCCGCAAGTCGCCGAGTCGCCGAAACCGAGAATCGACGTTTGTAGCTCGCTGTAGGCTTTGCCGGACGCTCAATCTGCGTCGAAACGCTTTCATTCACTGAATTACGTGAAATCTATGCATTTGCAGCTACCTAGAGCGTTTCGTTCGCTCGCAAGTCGTCGAATCGCCGAAACCGAGAATCGACGTTTCTAGCTCGCTGTAGGCGTTGCCGAACGCTTAATCTGCGTCGAAACGCTTTCATTCACTGAAATACGTGAAATCTATGCATTTGCAGCGACCTAGAGCGTTTCGTTCGCTCGCAAGTCGTCGAATCGCCGAAACCGAGAATCGACGTTTCTAGCTCGCTGTAGGCGTTGCAGAACGCTCAATCTGCGTCGAAACGCTTACATTCGCTGAAATACATGAAATCTATGCATTTGCAGCGACTTGGAGCGTTTCGTTCGCTCGCAAGTCGTCGAATCGCCGAAACCGAGAATTGACGTTGCTAGCTCGCTGTAGGCGTTGCCGGACCCTCAATCTGCGTCGAAACGCTTTCATTCACTGAAATAGGGAAATCAATGCATTTGCAGCTAGCTAGAGCGTTTCGTTCGCTCGCAAGTCGTCGAATCGCCGAAACAGGGAATCGACGTTTCTAGCTCGCTGTAGGCGTTGCCGGACGCTCTATCTACGTCAAAACGCTTACATTCGCTGAAATACATGAAATCTATGCATTTGCAACTAGCTAGAGCGTTTCGTTCGCTCGCAAGTCGTCGAATCGCCGAAACCGAGAATCGACGTTTCTATCTCGCTGTAGGCGTTGCAGAACGCTCAATCTGTGTCGAAACGCTTTCATTCGCTGAAATACATGAAATATATGCATTTGCAGCAAGCTAGAGCGTTTCGTTCGCTCGCAAGTCGTCGAATCCCCGAAACCGAGAATCGACGTTTCTAGCTCGCTGTAGGCGTTGCCGAACGCTCAATCTGCGTCGAAACGCTTACATTCGCTGAAATACATGAAATCTATGCATTTGCAGCGACTTGGAGCGTTTCGTTCGCCCGCAAGTCGTCGAATCGCCGAAACCGAGAATCGACGTTTCAAGCTGGCTGTAGGCGTTGCCGAACGCTCAATCTGCGTCGAAACGCTTTCATTCACTGAAATACGTGAAATCTATGCATTTGCAGCGACCTAGAGCGTTTCGTTCGCTCGAGGGCCGTCGAATCGCCGAAATCGAGAATCGACGTTTCTAGCTCGCTCCAGGTGTTGCCGGACGCTCAATCTGCATCGAAACGCTTTCACTCACTGAAATACATGAAATCTATGCATTTGCAGCGACCTAGAGCGTTTCGTTCGCTCGCAAGTCGTCGAATCGCCGAAACCGAGAATCGGCGCTTCTAGCTCGCTGTAGGCGGTGCAGGACGCTCAATCTGGTTCGAAACGCTTACATTCGCTGAAATACATGAAATCTATGCATTTGCAGCGACCTAGAGCGTTTCGTTCGACCGCAAGTCGTCGAATCGCCGAAACCGAGAATCGACGTTTCTAGCTCGCTGTAGGCGTCGCAGAACGCTCAATCTGCGTCGAAACGCTTACTTTCGCTGAAATACATGAAATCTATGCATTTGCAGCGACTTGGAGCGTTTCGTTCGCTCGCAAGTCGTCGAATCGCCGAAACCGAGAATTGACGTTGCTAGCTCGCTGTAGGCGTTGCCGGACGCTCTATCTACGTCAAAACGCTTACATTCGCTGAAATACATGAAATCTATGCATTTGCAACTAGCTAGAGCGTTTCGTTCGCTCGCAAGTCGTCGAATCGCCGAAACCGAGAATTGACGTTTCTAGCTGGCTGTAGGCGTTGCCGGACGCTCAATCTGCGTCGAAACGCTTTCATTCACTGAAATACGTGAAATCTATGCATTTGCAGCGACCTAGAGCGTTTCGTTCGCTCGCAAGTCGTCGAATCGCCGAAACCGAGAATCGACGTTTCTAGCTTGCTGTAGGCGTTGCAGAACGCTCAATCTGTATCGAAACGCTTTCATTCGCTGAAAGACATGAAATCTATGCATTTGCAGCAAGCTAGAGCGTTTCGTTCGCTCGCAAGTCGTCGAATCGCCGAAACCGAGAATCGACGTTTCTAGCTCGCTGTAGGCGTTGCCGAACGCTCAATCTGCGTCGAAACGCTTTCATTCACTGAAATACGTGAAATCTATGCATTTGCAGCGACCTAGAGCGTTTCGTTCGCTCGAGGGCCGTCGAATCGCCGAAACCGAGAATCGACGTTTCTAGCTCGCTGTAGGTGTTGCCGGACGCTCAATCTGCATCGAAACGCTTTCACTCACTGAAATACATGAAATCTATGCATTTGCAGCGACCTAGAGCGTTTCGTTCGCTCGCAAGTCGTCGAATCGCCGAAACCGAGAATCGACGCTTCTAGCTCGCTGTAGGCGGTGCAGGACGCTCAATCTGGTTCGAAACACTTACATTCGCTGAAATACATGAAATCTATGCATTTGCAGCGACCTAGAGCGTTTCGTTCGCCCGCAAGTCGCCGAGTCGCCGAAACCGAGAATCGACGTTTGTAGCTCGCTGTAGGCTTTGCCGGACGCTCAATCTGCGTCGAAACGCTTTCATTCACTGAATTACGTGAAATCTATGCATTTGCAGCTACCTAGAGCGTTTCGTTCGCTCGCAAGTCGTCGAATCGCCGAAACCGAGAATCGACGTTTCTAGCTCGCTGTAGGCGTTGCCGAACGCTTAATCTGCGTCGAAACGCTTTCATTCACTGAAATACGTGAAATCTATGCATTTGCAGCGACCTAGAGCGTTTCGTTCGCTCGCAAGTCGTCGAATCGCCGAAACCGAGAATCGACGCTTCTAGCTCGCTGTAGGCGGTGCAGGATGCTCAATCTGGTTCGAAACGCTTACATTCGCTGAAATACATGAAATCTATGCATTTGCAGCGACCTAGAGCGTTTCGTTCGCCTGCAAGTCGTCGAATTGCCGAAACCGAGAATCGACGTTTCTAGCTGGCTGTAGGCGTTGCCGGACGCTCAATCTGCGTCGAAACGCTTTCATTCACTGAAATACGTGAAATCTATGCATTTGCAGCGACCTAGAGCGTTTCGTTCGCTCGCAAGTCGTCGAATCGCCGAAACCGAGAATCGACGTTTCTAGCTCGCTGTAGGCGTTGCAGAACGCTCAATCTGTGTCTAAACGCTTTCATTCGCTGAAATACATGAAATCTATGCATTTGCAGCAAGCTAGAGCGTTCCGTTCGCTCGCAAGTCGTCGAATCGCCGAAACCGAGAATCGACGTTTCTAGCTCGCTGTAGGCGTTGCCGGACGCTCAATCTGCGTCGAAACGCTTTCATTCACTGAAATACGTGAAATCTATGCATTTGCAGCTACCTAGAGCGTTTCGTTCGCTCGCAAGTCGTCGAATCGCCGAAACCGAGAATCGACGTTTCTAGCTCGCTGTAGGCGTTGCAGAACGCTCAATCTGCGTCGAAACGCTCACATTCGCTGAAATACATGAAATCTATGCATTTGCAGCGACTTTGAGCGTTTCGTTCGCCCGCAAGGCGTCGAATCGTCGAAACCGAGAAACGACGTTTCAAGCTGGCTGTAGGCGTTGCCGAACGCTCAATCTGCGTCGAAACGCTTTCATTCACTGAAATACGTGAAATCTATGCATTTGCAGCTAGCTAGAGCGTTTCGTTCGCTCGCAAGTCGTCGAATCGCCGAAACAGGGAATCGACGTTTCTAGCTCGCTGTAGGCGTTGCCGGACGCTCTATCTACGTCAAATCGCTTACATTCGCTGAAATACATGAAATCTACGCATTTGCAACTAGCTAGAGCGTTTCGTTCGCTCGCAAGTCGTCGAATCGCCGAAACCGAGAATCGACGTTTCTAGCTGGCTGTAGGCGTTGCCGGACGCTCAATCTGCGTCGAAACGCTTTCATTCACTGAAATACGTGAAATCTATGCATTTGCAGCGACCTAGAGCGTTTCGTTCGCTCGCAAGTCGTCGAATCGCCGAAACAGGGAATCGACGTTTCTAGCTCGCTGTAGGCGTTGCCGGACGCTCAATCTGTGTCGAAACGCTTACATTCGCTGAAATACATGAAATCTATGCATTTGCAGCGACTTGGAGCGTTTCGTTCGGTCGCAAGTCGTCGAATCGCCGAAACAGAGAATCGACGTTTCAAGCTCGCTGTAGGCGTTGCCGAACGCTCAATCTGCGTCGAAACGCTTTCGTTCACTGAATTACGTGAAATCTATGCATTTGCAGCTAGCTAGAGCGTTTCGTTCGCTCGCAAGTCGTCGAATCGCCGAAACCGAGAATTGACGTTTCTAGCTCGATGTAGGCGTTGCAGAACGCTCAATCTGTGTCGAAACGCTTTCATTCACTGAAATACGTGAAATCTATGCATTTGCAGCTAGCTAGAGCGTTTCGTTCGCTCGCAAGTCGTCGAATCGCCGAAACCGAGAATCGACGTTTCTAGCTCGCTGTAGGTGTTGCCGGACGCTCAATCTGCATCGAAACGCTTTCACTCACTGAAATACATGAAATCTATGCATTTGCAGCGACCTAGAGCGTTTCGTTCGCCCGCAAGTCGCCGAGTCGCCGAAACCGAGAATCGACGTTTGTAGCTCGCTGTAGGCTTTGCCGGACGCTCAATCTGCGTCGAAACGCTTTCATTCACTGAATTACGTGAAATCTATGCATTTGCAGCTACCTAGAGCGTTTCGTTCGCTCGCAAGTCGTCGAATCGCCGAAACCGAGAATCGACGTTTCTAGCTCGCTGTAGGCGTTGCCGGACGCTCAATCTGCGTCGAAACGCTTTCATTCACTGAAATACGTGAAATCTATGCATTTGCAGCTACCTAGAGCGTTTCGTTCGCTCGCAAGTCGTCGAATCGCCGAAACCGAGAATCGACGTTTCTAGCTCGCTGTAGGCGTTGCAGAACGCTCAATCTGGTTCGAAACGCTTACATTCGCTGAAATACATGAAATCTACGCATTTGCAACTAGCTAGAGCGTTTCGTTCGCTCGCAAGTCGTCGAATCGCCGAAACCGAGAATCGACGTTTCTAGCTGGCTGTAGGCGTTGCCGGACGCTCAATCTGCGTCGAAACGCTTTCATTCACTGAAATACGTGAAATCTATGCATTTGCAGCGACCTAGAGCGTTTCGTTCGCTCGCAAGTCGTCGAATCGCCGAAACAGGGAATCGACCTTTCTACCTCGCTGTAGGCGTTGCCGGACGCTCAATCTGTGTCGAAACGCTTACATTCGCTGAAATACATGAAATCTATGCATTTGCAGCGACTTGGAGCGTTTCGTTCGCCCGCAAGTCGTCGAATCGCCGAAACCGAGAATCGACGTTTCAAGCTGGCTGTAGGCGTTGCCGAACGCTCAATCTGCGTCGAAACGCTTTCATTCACTGAAATACGTGAAATCTATGCATTTGCAGCGACCTAGAGCGTTTCGTTCGCTCGAGGGCCGTCGAATCGCCGAAACCGAGAATCGACGTTTCTAGCTCGCTCCAGGTGTTGCCGGACGCTCAATCTGCATCGAAACGCTTTCACTCACTGAAATACATGAAATCTATGCATTTGCAGCGACCTAGAGCGTTTCGTTCGCTCGCAAGTCGTCGAATCGCCGAAACCGAGAATCGGCGCTTCTAGCTCGCTGTAGGCGGTGCAGGACGCTCAATCTGGTTCGAAACGCTTACATTCGCTGAAATACATGAAATCTATGCATTTGCAGCGACCTAGAGCGTTTCGTTCGACCGCAAGTCGTCGAATCGCCGAAACCGAGAATCGACGTTTCTAGCTCGCTGTAGGCGTCGCAGAACGCTCAATCTGCGTCGAAACGCTTACTTTCGCTGAAATACATGAAATCTATGCATTTGCAGCGACTTGGAGCGTTTCGTTCGCTCGCAAGTCGTCGAATCGCCGAAACCGAGAATTGACGTTGCTAGCTCGCTGTAGGCGTTGCCGGACGCTCTATCTACGTCAAAACGCTTACATTCGCTGAAATACATGAAATCTATGCATTTGCAACTAGCTAGAGCGTTTCGTTCGCTCGCAAGTCGTCGAATCGCCGAAACCGAGAATTGACGTTTCTAGCTGGCTGTAGGCGTTGCCGGACGCTCAATCTGCGTCGAAACGCTTTCATTCACTGAAATACGTGAAATCTATGCATTTGCAGCGACCTAGAGCGTTTCGTTCGCTCGCAAGTCGTCGAATCGCCGAAACCGAGAATCGACGTTTCTAGCTTGCTGTAGGCGTTGCAGAACGCTCAATCTGTATCGAAACGCTTTCATTCGCTGAAAGACATGAAATCTATGCATTTGCAGCAAGCTAGAGCGTTTCGTTCGCTCGCAAGTCGTCGAATCGCCGAAACCGAGAATCGACGTTTCTAGCTCGCTGTAGGCGTTGCCGAACGCTCAATCTGCGTCGAAACGCTTTCATTCACTGAAATACGTGAAATCTATGCATTTGCAGCGACCTAGAGCGTTTCGTTCGCTCGAGGGCCGTCGAATCGCCGAAACCGAGAATCGACGTTTCTAGCTCGCTGTAGGTGTTGCCGGACGCTCAATCTGCATCGAAACGCTTTCACTCACTGAAATACATGAAATCTATGCATTTGCAGCGACCTAGAGCGTTTCGTTCGCTCGCAAGTCGTCGAATCGCCGAAACCGAGAATCGACGCTTCTAGCTCGCTGTAGGCGGTGCAGGACGCTCAATCTGGTTCGAAACACTTACATTCGCTGAAATACATGAAATCTATGCATTTGCAGCGACCTAGAGCGTTTCGTTCGCCCGCAAGTCGCCGAGTCGCCGAAACCGAGAATCGACGTTTGTAGCTCGCTGTAGGCTTTGCCGGACGCTCAATCTGCGTCGAAACGCTTTCATTCACTGAATTACGTGAAATCTATGCATTTGCAGCTACCTAGAGCGTTTCGTTCGCTCGCAAGTCGTCGAATCGCCGAAACCGAGAATCGACGTTTCTAGCTCGCTGTAGGCGTTGCCGAACGCTTAATCTGCGTCGAAACGCTTTCATTCACTGAAATACGTGAAATCTATGCATTTGCAGCGACCTAGAGCGTTTCGTTCGCTCGCAAGTCGTCGAATCGCCGAAACCGAGAATCGACGCTTCTAGCTCGCTGTAGGCGGTGCAGGATGCTCAATCTGGTTCGAAACGCTTACATTCGCTGAAATACATGAAATCTATGCATTTGCAGCGACCTAGAGCGTTTCGTTCGCCTGCAAGTCGTCGAATTGCCGAAACCGAGAATCGACGTTTCTAGCTGGCTGTAGGCGTTGCCGGACGCTCAATCTGCGTCGAAACGCTT
Source organism: Listrodromus nycthemerus (assembly GCA_963978505.1). Taxonomy (NCBI): domain Eukaryota; kingdom Metazoa; phylum Arthropoda; class Insecta; order Hymenoptera; family Ichneumonidae; genus Listrodromus; species Listrodromus nycthemerus. The sequence continues at coordinate 10,273,341 of OZ021679.1, read as the reverse complement.
TCATTCACTGAAATACGTGAAATCTATGCATTTGCAGCGACCTAGAGCGTTTCGTTCGCTCGCAAGTCGTCGAATCGCCGAAACCGAGAATCGACGTTTCTAGCTCGCTGTAGGCGTTGCAGAACGCTCAATCTGTGTCTAAACGCTTTCATTCGCTGAAATACATGAAATCTATGCATTTGCAGCAAGCTAGAGCGTTCCGTTCGCTCGCAAGTCGTCGAATCGCCGAAACCGAGAATCGACGTTTCTAGCTCGCTGTAGGCGTTGCCGGACGCTCAATCTGCGTCGAAACGCTTTCATTCACTGAAATACGTGAAATCTATGCATTTGCAGCTACCTAGAGCGTTTCGTTCGCTCGCAAGTCGTCGAATCGCCGAAACCGAGAATCGACGTTTCTAGCTCGCTGTAGGCGTTGCAGAACGCTCAATCTGCGTCGAAACGCTCACATTCGCTGAAATACATGAAATCTATGCATTTGCAGCGACTTTGAGCGTTTCGTTCGCCCGCAAGGCGTCGAATCGTCGAAACCGAGAAACGACGTTTCAAGCTGGCTGTAGGCGTTGCCGAACGCTCAATCTGCGTCGAAACGCTTTCATTCACTGAAATACGTGAAATCTATGCATTTGCAGCTAGCTAGAGCGTTTCGTTCGCTCGCAAGTCGTCGAATCGCCGAAACAGGGAATCGACGTTTCTAGCTCGCTGTAGGCGTTGCCGGACGCTCTATCTACGTCAAATCGCTTACATTCGCTGAAATACATGAAATCTACGCATTTGCAACTAGCTAGAGCGTTTCGTTCGCTCGCAAGTCGTCGAATCGCCGAAACCGAGAATCGACGTTTCTAGCTGGCTGTAGGCGTTGCCGGACGCTCAATCTGCGTCGAAACGCTTTCATTCACTGAAATACGTGAAATCTATGCATTTGCAGCGACCTAGAGCGTTTCGTTCGCTCGCAAGTCGTCGAATCGCCGAAACAGGGAATCGACGTTTCTAGCTCGCTGTAGGCGTTGCCGGACGCTCAATCTGTGTCGAAACGCTTACATTCGCTGAAATACATGAAATCTATGCATTTGCAGCGACTTGGAGCGTTTCGTTCGGTCGCAAGTCGTCGAATCGCCGAAACAGAGAATCGACGTTTCAAGCTCGCTGTAGGCGTTGCCGAACGCTCAATCTGCGTCGAAACGCTTTCGTTCACTGAATTACGTGAAATCTATGCATTTGCAGCTAGCTAGAGCGTTTCGTTCGCTCGCAAGTCGTCGAATCGCCGAAACCGAGAATTGACGTTTCTAGCTCGATGTAGGCGTTGCAGAACGCTCAATCTGTGTCGAAACGCTTTCATTCACTGAAATACGTGAAATCTATGCATTTGCAGCTAGCTAGAGCGTTTCGTTCGCTCGCAAGTCGTCGAATCGCCGAAACCGAGAATCGACGTTTCTAGCTCGCTGTAGGTGTTGCCGGACGCTCAATCTGCATCGAAACGCTTTCACTCACTGAAATACATGAAATCTATGCATTTGCAGCGACCTAGAGCGTTTCGTTCGCCCGCAAGTCGCCGAGTCGCCGAAACCGAGAATCGACGTTTGTAGCTCGCTGTAGGCTTTGCCGGACGCTCAATCTGCGTCGAAACGCTTTCATTCACTGAATTACGTGAAATCTATGCATTTGCAGCTACCTAGAGCGTTTCGTTCGCTCGCAAGTCGTCGAATCGCCGAAACCGAGAATCGACGTTTCTAGCTCGCTGTAGGCGTTGCCGGACGCTCAATCTGCGTCGAAACGCTTTCATTCACTGAAATACGTGAAATCTATGCATTTGCAGCTACCTAGAGCGTTTCGTTCGCTCGCAAGTCGTCGAATCGCCGAAACCGAGAATCGACGTTTCTAGCTCGCTGTAGGCGTTGCAGAACGCTCAATCTGGTTCGAAACGCTTACATTCGCTGAAATACATGAAATCTACGCATTTGCAACTAGCTAGAGCGTTTCGTTCGCTCGCAAGTCGTCGAATCGCCGAAACCGAGAATCGACGTTTCTAGCTGGCTGTAGGCGTTGCCGGACGCTCAATCTGCGTCGAAACGCTTTCATTCACTGAAATACGTGAAATCTATGCATTTGCAGCGACCTAGAGCGTTTCGTTCGCTCGCAAGTCGTCGAATCGCCGAAACAGGGAATCGACCTTTCTACCTCGCTGTAGGCGTTGCCGGACGCTCAATCTGTGTCGAAACGCTTACATTCGCTGAAATACATGAAATCTATGCATTTGCAGCGACTTGGAGCGTTTCGTTCGCTCGCAAGTCGTCGAATCGCCGAAACAGAGAATCGACGTTTCAAGCTCGCTGTAGGCGTTGCCGAACGCTCAATCTGCGTCGAAACGCTTTCGTTCACTGAATTACGTGAAATCTATGCATTTGCAGCTAGCTAGAGCGTTTCGTTCGCTCGCAAGTCGTCGAATCGCCGAAACCGAGAATTGACGTTTCTAGCTCGATGTAGGCGTTGCAGAACGCTCAATCTGTGTCGAAACGCTTTCATTCACTGAAATACGTGAAATCTATGCATTTGCAGCTAGCTAGAGCGTTTCGTTCGCTCGCAAGTCGTCGAATCGCCGAAACAGAGAATCGACGTTTCTAGCTGGCTGTAGGCGTTGCCGGACGCTCAATCTGCGTCGAAACGCTTTCATTCTCTGAAATACGTGAAATCTATGCATTTGCAGCGATCTAGAGCGTTTCGTTCGCTCGCAAGTCGTCGAATCGCCGAAACCGAGAATCGACGTTTCTAGCTCGCTGTAGGCGTTGCAGAACGCTCAATCTGTGTCGAAACGCTTTCATTCGCTGAAGTACATGAAATCTATGCATTTGCAGCAAGCTAGAGCGTTTCGTTCGCTCGCAAGTCGTCGAATCGCCGAAACCGAGAATCGACGTTTCTAGCTCGCTGTAGGCGTTGCCGAACGCTCAATCTGCGTCGAGACTCTTTCATTCACTGAAATACGTGAAATCTATGCATTCGTAGCGACCTAGAGCGTTTCGTTCGCTCGCAAGTCGTCGAATCGCCGAAACCGAGAATCGACGTTTCTAGCTCGCTGTAGGCGTTGCAGAACGCTCAATCTACGTCGAAACGCTTACATTCGCTGAAATACATGAAATCTATGCATTTGCAGCGACTTGGAGCGTTTCGTTCTCTCGCAAGTCGTCGAATCGCCGAAACCGAGAATCGACGTTTCTAGCTCGCTGTAGGCGTTGCCGGACGCTCAATCTGCGTCGAAACGCTTTCATTCACTGAAATACGTGAAATCTATGCATTTGCAGCTACCTAGAGCGTTTCGTTCGCTCGCAAGTCGTCGAATCGCCGAAACCGAGAATCGACGTTTCTAGCTCGCTGTAGGCGTTGCAGAACGCTCAATCTGTGTCAAAACGCTTTCATTCGCTGAAATACATGAAATCTATGCATTTGCAGCAAGCTAGAGCGTTTCGTTCGCTCGCAAGTCGTCGAATCGCCGAAACCGAGAATCGACGTTTCTAGCTGGCTGTAGGCGTTGCCGGACGCTCAATCTGCGTCGAAACGCTTTCATTCACTGGAATACGTGAAATCTATGCATTTGCAGCGACCTAGAGCGTTTCGTTCGCTCGCAAGTCGTCGAATCGCCGAAACCGAGAATCGACGTTTCTAGCTCGCTGTAGGCGTTGCAGAACGCTCAATCTGCGTCGAAACGCTTACATTCGCTGAAATACATGAAATCTATGCATTTGCAGCGACTTGGAGCGTTTCGTTCGCTCGCAAGTCGTCGAATCGCCGAAACCGAGAATTGACGTTGCTAGCTCGCTGTAGGCGTTGCCGGACGCTCAATCTGCGTCGAAACGCTTTCATTCACTGAAATAGGGAAATCTATGCATTTGCAGCTAGCTAGAGCGTTTCGTTCGCTCGCAAGTCGTCGAATCGCCGAAACAGGGAATCGACGTTTCTAGCTCGCTGTAGGCGTTGCCGGACGCTCTATCTACGTCAAAACGCTTACATTCGCTGAAATACATGAAATCTATGCATTTGCAGCGACCTAGAGCGTTTCGTTCGCTCGCAAGTCGTCGAATCGCCGAAACAGGGAATCGACGTTTCTAGCTCGCTGTAGGCGTTGCCGGACGCTCTATCTACGTCAAAACGCTTACATTCGCTGAAATACATGAATTCTATGCATTTGCAGCGACCTAGAGCGTTTCGTTCGCTCGCAAGTCGTCGAATCGCCGAAACCGAGAATCGACGTTTCTAGCTGGCTGTAGGCGTTGCCGGACGCTCAATCTGCGTCGAAACGCTTTCATTCACTGAAATATGTGAAATCTATCCATTTGCAGCGACCTAGAGCGTTTCGTTCGCTCGCAAGTCGTCGAATCGCCGAAACCGAGAATCGACGTTTCTAGCTCGCTGTAGGCGTTGCAGAACGCTCAATCTGTGTCAAAACGCTTTCATTCGCTGAAATACATGAAATCTATGCATTTGCAGCAAGCTAGAGCGTTTCGTTCGCTCGCAAGTCGTCGAATCGCCGAAACCGAGAATCGACGTTTCTAGCTCGCTGTAGGCGTTGCAGAACGCTCAATCTGCGTCGAAACGCTTACATTCGCTGAAATACATGAAATCTATGCATTTGCAGCGACTTGGAGCGTTTCGTTCGCTCGCAAGTCGTCGAATCGCCGAAACCGAGAATTGACGTTGCTAGCTCGCTGTAGGCGTTGCCGGACGCTCAATCTGCGTCGAAACGCTTTCATTCACTGAAATAGGGAAATCTATGCATTTGCAGCTAGCTAGAGCGTTTCGTTCGCTCGCAAGTCGTCGAATCGCCGAAACAGGGAATCGACGTTTCTAGCTCGCTGTAGGCGTTGCCGGACGCTCTATCTACGTCAAAACGCTTACATCCGCTGAAATACATGAAATCTATGCATTTGCAGCGACCTAGAGCGTTTCGTTCGCTCGCAAGTCGTCGAATCGCCGAAACAGGGAATCGACGTTTCTAGCTCGCTGTAGGCGTTGCCGGACGCTCAATCTGCGTCGAAACGCTTTCATTCACTGAAATACGTGAAATCTATCCATTTGCAGCGACCTAGAGCGTTTCGTTCGCTCGCAAGTCGTCGAATCGCCGAAACCGAGAATCGACGTTTCTAGCTCGCTGTAGGCGTTGCAGAACGCTCAATCTGTGTCAAAACGCTTTCATTCGCTGAAATACATGAAATCTATGCATTTGCAGCAAGCTAGAGCGTTTCGTTCGCTCGCAAGTCGTCGAATCGCCGAAACCGAGAATCGACGTTTCTAGCTCGCTGTAGGCGTTGCCGAACGCTCAATCTGCGTCGAGACGCTTTCATTCGCTGAAATACATGAAATCTATGCATTTGCAGCGACTTGGAGCGTTTCGTTCGCTCGCAAGTCGTCGAATCGCCGAAACCGAGAATCGACGTTTCAAGCTCGCTGTAGGCGTTGCCGAACGCTCAATCTGCGTCGAAACGCTTTCATTCACTGAAATACGTGAAATCTATGCATTTGCAGCGACCTAGAGCGTTTCGTTCGCTCGAGGGCCGTCGAATCGCCGAAACCGAGAATCGACGTTTCTAGCTCGCTGTAGGTGTTGCCGGACGCTGAATCTGCATCGAAACGCTTTCACTCACTGAAATACATGAAATCTATGCATTTGCAGCGACCTAGAGCGTTTCGTTCGCTCGCAAGTCGTCGAATCGCCGAAACCGAGAATCGACGCTTCTAGCTCGCTGTAGGCGGTGCAGGACGCTCAATCTGGTTCGAAACACTTACATTCGCTGAAATACATGAAATCTATGCATTTGCAGCGACCTAGAGCGTTTCGTTCGCCCGCAAGTCGTCGAGTCGCCGAAACCGAAAATCGACGTTTGTAGCTCGCTGTAGGCGTTGCCGGACGCGAAATCTGCGTCGAAACGCTTTTATTCACTGAAATACGTGAAATCTATGCATTTGCAGCTACCTAGAGCGTTTCGTTCGCTCGCAAGTCGTCGAATCGCCGAAACCGAGAATCGACGTTTCTAGCTCGCTGTAGGCGTTGCAGAATGCTCAATCTGCGTCGAAACGCTTACATTCGCTGAAATACATGAAATCTATGCATTTGCAGCGACTTGGAGCGTTTCGTTCGCCCGCAAGTCGTCGAATCGCCGAAACCGAGAATCGACGTTTCAAGCTGGCTGTAGGCGTTGCCGAACGCTCAATCTGCGTCGAAACGCTTTCATTCACTGAATTACGTGAAATCTATGCATTTGCAGCGACCTAGAGCGTTTCGTTCGCTCGAGGGCCGTCGAATCGCCGAAACCGAGAATCGACGTTTCTAGCTCGCTCCAGGTGTTGCCGGACGCTCAATCTGCATCGAAACGCTTTCACTCACTGAAATACATGAAATCTATGCATTTGCAGCGACCTAGAGCGTTTCGTTCGCTCGCAAGTCGTCGAATCGCCGAAACCGAGAATCGACGCTTCTAGCTCGCTGTAGGCGGTGCAGGACGCTCAATCTGGTTCGAAACGCTTACATTCGCTGAAATACATGAAATCTATGCATTTGCAGCTACCTAGACCGTTTCGTTCGCCCGCAAGTCGTCGAATTGCCGAAACCGAGAATCGACGTTTCTAGCTGGCTGTAGGCGTTGCCGGACGCTCAATCTGCGTCGAAACGCTTTCATTCACTGAAATACGTGAAATCTATGCATTTGCAGCGACCTAGAGCGTTTCGTTCGCTCGCAAGTCGTCGAATCGCCGAAACCGAGAATCGACGTTTCTAGCTCGCTGTAGGCGTTGCAGAACGCTCAATCTGCGTCGAAACGCTTACATTCGCTGAAATACATGAAATCTATGCATTTGCAGCGACTTGGAGCGTTTCGTTCGCTCGCAAGTCGTCGAATCGCCGAAACAGGGAATCGACGTTTCTAGCTCGCTGTAGGCGTTGCCGGACGCTCTATCTACGTCAAAACGCTTACATTCGCTGAAATACATGAAATCTATGCATTTGCAGCGACCTAGAGCGTTTCGTTCGCTCGCAAGTCGTCGAATCGCCGAAACCGAGAATCGACGTTTCTAGCTGGCTGTAGGCGTTGCCGGACGCTCAATCTGCGTCGAAACGCTTTCATTCACTGAAATATGTGAAATCTATCCATTTGCAGCGACCTAGAGCGTTTCGTTCGCTCGCAAGTCGTCGAATCGCCGAAACCGAGAATCGACGTTTCTAGCTCGCTGTAGGCGTTGCAGAACGCTCAATCTGTGTCAAAACGCTTTCATTCGCTGAAATACATGAAATCTATGCATTTGCAGCAAGCTAGAGCGTTTCGTTCGCTCGCAAGTCGTCGAATCGCCGAAACCGAGAATCGACGTTTCTAGCTCGCTGTAGGCGTTGCAGAACGCTCAATCTGCGTCGAAACGCTTACATTCGCTGAAATACATGAAATCTATGCATTTGCAGCGACTTGGAGCGTTTCGTTCGCTCGCAAGTCGTCGAATCGCCGAAACCGAGAATTGACGTTGCTAGCTCGCTGTAGGCGTTGCCGGACGCTCTATCTACGTCAAAACGCTTACATTCGCTGAAATACATGAAATCTATGCATTTGCAGCGACCTAGAGCGTTTCGTTCGCTCGCAAGTCGTCGAATCGCCGAAACCGAGAATCGACGTTTCTAGCTGGCTGTAGGCGTTGCCGGACGCTCAATCTGCGTCGAAACGCTTTCATTCACTGAAATACGTGAAATCTATGCATTTGCAGCGACCTAGAGCGTTTCGTTCGCTCGCAAGTCGTCGAATCGCCGAAACCGAGAATCGACGTTTCTAGCTCGCTGTAGGCGTTGCAGAACGCTCAATCTGTGTCAAAACGCTTTCATTCGCTGAAATACATGAAATCTATGCATTTGCAGCAAGCTAGAGCGTTTTGTTCGCTCGCAAGTCGTCGAATCGCCGAAACCGAGAATCGACGTTTCTAGCTCGCTGTAGGCGTTGCCGAACGCTCAATCTGCGTCGAGACGCTTTCATTCACTGAAATACGTGAAATCTATGCATTCGTAGCGACCTAGAGCGTTTCGTTCGCTCGCAAGTCGTCGAATCGCCGAAACCGAGAATCGACGTTTCAAGCTCGCTGTAGGCGTTGCCGAACGCTCAATCTGCGTCGAAACGCTTTCATTCACTGAAATACGTGAAATCTATGCATTTGCAGCGACTTGGAGCGTTTCGTTCGCTCGCAAGTCGTCGAATCGCCGAAACCGAGAATCGACGTTTCAAGCTCGCTGTAGGCGTTGCCAAACGCTCAATCTGCGTCGAAACGCTTTCATTCACTGAAATACGTGAAATCTATGCATTTGCAGCGACTTGGAGCGTTTCGTTCGCTCGCAAGTCGTCGAATCGCCGACACCGAGAATCGACGTTTCAAGCTCGCTGTAGGCGTTGCCGAACGCTCAATCTGCGTCGAAACGCTTTCATTCACTGAAATACGTGAAATCTATGCATTTGCAGCGACCTAGAGCGTTTCGTTCGCTCGAGGGCCGTCGAATCGCCGAAACCGAGAATCGACGTTTCTAGCTCGCTGTAGGTGTTGCCGGACGCTCAATCTGCATCGAAACGCTTTCACTCACTGAAATACATGAAATCTATGCATTTGCAGCGACCTAGAGCGTTTCGTTCGCTCGCAAGTCGTCGAATCGCCGAAACCGAGAATCGACGCTTCTAGCTCGCTGTAGGCGGTGCAGGACGCTCAATCTGGTTCGAAACACTTACATTCGCTGAAATACATGAAATCTATGCATTTGCAGCGACCTAGAGCGTTTCGTTCGCCCGCAAGTCGTCGAGTCGCCGAAACCGAGAATCGACGTTTGTAGCTCGCTGTAGGCTTTGCCGGACGCTCAATCTGCGTCGAAACGCTTTCATTCACTGAATTACGTGAAATCTATGCATTTGCAGCTACCTAGAGCGTTTCGTTCGCTCGCAAGTCGTCGAATCGCCGAAACCGAGAATCGACGTTTCTAGCTCGCTGTAGGCGTTGCAGAATGCTCAATCTGCGTCGAAATGCTTACATTCGCTGAAATACATGAAATCTATGCATTTGCAGCGACTTGGAGCGTTTCGTTCGCCCGCAAGTCGTCGAATCGCCGAAACCGAGAATCGACGTTTCAAGCTGGCTGTAGGCGTTGCCGAACGCTCAATCTGCGTCGAAACGCTTTCATTCACTGAAATACGTGAAATCTATGCATTTGCAGCGACCTAGAGCGTTTCGTTCGCTCGCAAGTCGTCGAATCGCCGAAACCGAGAATCGACGCTTCTAGCTCGCTGTAGGCGGTGCAGGACGCTCAATCTGCGTCGAAACGCTTTCATTCACTGGAATACGTGAAATCTATGCATTTGCAGCGACCTAGAGCGTTTCGTTCGCTCGCAAGTCGTCGAATCGCCGAAACCGAGAATCGACGTTTCTAGCTCGCTGTAGGCGTTGCAGAACGCTCAATCTGCGTCGAAACGCTTACATTCGCTGAAATACATGAAATCTATGCATTTGCAGCGACTTGGAGCGTTTCGTTCGCTCGCAAGTCGTCGAATCGCCGAAACCGAGAATTGACGTTGCTAGCTCGCTGTAGGCGTTGCCGGACGCTCAATCTGCGTCGAAACGCTTTCATTCACTGAAATAGGGAAATCTATGCATTTGCAGCTAGCTAGAGCGTTTCGTTCGCTCGCAAGTCGTCGAATCGCCGAAACAGGGAATCGACGTTTCTAGCTCGCTGTAGGCGTTGCCGGACGCTCTATCTACGTCAAAACGCTTACATTCGCTGAAATACATGAAATCTATGCATTTGCAGCGACCTAGAGCGTTTCGTTCGCTCGCAAGTCGTCGAATCGCCGAAACAGGGAATCGACGTTTCTAGCTCGCTGTAGGCGTTGCCGGACGCTCTATCTACGTCAAAACGCTTACATTCGCTGAAATACATGAATTCTATGCATTTGCAGCGACCTAGAGCGTTTCGTTCGCTCGCAAGTCGTCGAATCGCCGAAACCGAGAATCGACGTTTCTAGCTGGCTGTAGGCGTTGCCGGACGCTCAATCTGCGTCGAAACGCTTTCATTCACTGAAATATGTGAAATCTATCCATTTGCAGCGACCTAGAGCGTTTCGTTCGCTCGCAAGTCGTCGAATCGCCGAAACCGAGAATCGACGTTTCTAGCTCGCTGTAGGCGTTGCAGAACGCTCAATCTGTGTCAAAACGCTTTCATTCGCTGAAATACATGAAATCTATGCATTTGCAGCAAGCTAGAGCGTTTCGTTCGCTCGCAAGTCGTCGAATCGCCGAAACCGAGAATCGACGTTTCTAGCTCGCTGTAGGCGTTGCAGAACGCTCAATCTGCGTCGAAACGCTTACATTCGCTGAAATACATGAAATCTATGCATTTGCAGCGACTTGGAGCGTTTCGTTCGCTCGCAAGTCGTCGAATCGCCGAAACCGAGAATTGACGTTGCTAGCTCGCTGTAGGCGTTGCCGGACGCTCAATCTGCGTCGAAACGCTTTCATTCACTGAAATAGGGAAATCTATGCATTTGCAGCTAGCTAGAGCGTTTCGTTCGCTCGCAAGTCGTCGAATCGCCGAAACAGGGAATCGACGTTTCTAGCTCGCTGTAGGCGTTGCCGGACGCTCTATCTACGTCAAAACGCTTACATCCGCTGAAATACATGAAATCTATGCATTTGCAGCGACCTAGAGCGTTTCGTTCGCTCGCAAGTCGTCGAATCGCCGAAACAGGGAATCGACGTTTCTAGCTCGCTGTAGGCGTTGCCGGACGCTCAATCTGCGTCGAAACGCTTTCATTCACTGAAATACGTGAAATCTATCCATTTGCAGCGACCTAGAGCGTTTCGTTCGCTCGCAAGTCGTCGAATCGCCGAAACCGAGAATCGACGTTTCTAGCTCGCTGTAGGCGTTGCAGAACGCTCAATCTGTGTCAAAACGCTTTCATTCGCTGAAATACATGAAATCTATGCATTTGCAGCAAGCTAGAGCGTTTCGTTCGCTCGCAAGTCGTCGAATCGCCGAAACCGAGAATCGACGTTTCTAGCTCGCTGTAGGCGTTGCCGAACGCTCAATCTGCGTCGAGACGCTTTCATTCGCTGAAATACATGAAATCTATGCATTTGCAGCGACTTGGAGCGTTTCGTTCGCTCGCAAGTCGTCGAATCGCCGAAACCGAGAATCGACGTTTCAAGCTCGCTGTAGGCGTTGCCGAACGCTCAATCTGCGTCGAAACGCTTTCATTCACTGAAATACGTGAAATCTATGCATTTGCAGCGACCTAGAGCGTTTCGTTCGCTCGAGGGCCGTCGAATCGCCGAAACCGAGAATCGACGTTTCTAGCTCGCTGTAGGTGTTGCCGGACGCTGAATCTGCATCGAAACGCTTTCACTCACTGAAATACATGAAATCTATGCATTTGCAGCGACCTAGAGCGTTTCGTTCGCTCGCAAGTCGTCGAATCGCCGAAACCGAGAATCGACGCTTCTAGCTCGCTGTAGGCGGTGCAGGACGCTCAATCTGGTTCGAAACACTTACATTCGCTGAAATACATGAAATCTATGCATTTGCAGCGACCTAGAGCGTTTCGTTCGCCCGCAAGTCGTCGAGTCGCCGAAACCGAAAATCGACGTTTGTAGCTCGCTGTAGGCGTTGCCGGACGCGAAATCTGCGTCGAAACGCTTTTATTCACTGTAATACGTGAAATCTATGCATTTGCAGCTACCTAGAGCGTTTCGTTCGCTCGCAAGTCGTCGAATCGCCGAAACCGAGAATCGACGTTTCTAGCTCGCTGTAGGCGTTGCAGAATGCTCAATCTGCGTCGAAACGCTTACATTCGCTGAAATACATGAAATCTATGCATTTGCAGCGACTTGGAGCGTTTCGTTCGCCCGCAAGTCGTCGAATCGCCGAAACCGAGAATCGACGTTTCAAGCTGGCTGTAGGCGTTGCCGAACGCTCAATCTGCGTCGAAACGCTTTCATTCACTGAATTACGTGAAATCTATGCATTTGCAGCGACCTAGAGCGTTTCGTTCGCTCGAGGGCCGTCGAATCGCCGAAACCGAGAATCGACGTTTCTAGCTCGCTCCAGGTGTTGCCGGACGCTCAATCTGCATCGAAACGCTTTCACTCACTGAAATACATGAAATCTATGCATTTGCAGCGACCTAGAGCGTTTCGTTCGCTCGCAAGTCGTCGAATCGCCGAAACCGAGAATCGACGCTTCTAGCTCGCTGTAGGCGGTGCAGGACGCTCAATCTGGTTCGAAACGCTTACATTCGCTGAAATACATGAAATCTATGCATTTGCAGCTACCTAGACCGTTTCGTTCGCCCGCAAGTCGTCGAATTGCCGAAACCGAGAATCGACGTTTCTAGCTGGCTGTAGGCGTTGCCGGACGCTCAATCTGCGTCGAAACGCTTTCATTCACTGAAATACGTGAAATCTATGCATTTGCAGCGACCTAGAGCGTTTCGTTCGCTCGCAAGTCGTCGAATCGCCGAAACCGAGAATCGACGTTTCTAGCTCGCTGTAGGCGTTGCAGAACGCTCAATCTGCGTCGAAACGCTTACATTCGCTGAAATACATGAAATCTATGCATTTGCAGCGACTTGGAGCGTTTCGTTCGCTCGCAAGTCGTCGAATCGCCGAAACAGGGAATCGACGTTTCTAGCTCGCTGTAGGCGTTGCCGGACGCTCTATCTACGTCAAAACGCTTACATTCGCTGAAATACATGAAATCTATGCATTTGCAGCGACCTAGAGCGTTTCGTTCGCTCGCAAGTCGTCGAATCGCCGAAACCGAGAATCGACGTTTCTAGCTGGCTGTAGGCGTTGCCGGACGCTCAATCTGCGTCGAAACGCTTTCATTCACTGAAATATGTGAAATCTATCCATTTGCAGCGACCTAGAGCGTTTCGTTCGCTCGCAAGTCGTCGAATCGCCGAAACCGAGAATCGACGTTTCTAGCTCGCTGTAGGCGTTGCAGAACGCTCAATCTGTGTCAAAACGCTTTCATTCGCTGAAATACATGAAATCTATGCATTTGCAGCAAGCTAGAGCGTTTTGTTCGCTCGCAAGTCGTCGAATCGCCGAAACCGAGAATCGACGTTTCTAGCTCGCTGTAGGCGTTGCCGAACGCTCAATCTGCGTCGAGACGCTTTCATTCACTGAAATACGTGAAATCTATGCATTCGTAGCGACCTAGAGCGTTTCGTTCGCTCGCAAGTCGTCGAATCGCCGAAACCGAGAATCGACGTTTCAAGCTCGCTGTAGGCGTTGCCGAACGCTCAATCTGCGTCGAAACGCTTTCATTCACTGAAATACGTGAAATCTATGCATTTGCAGCGACTTGGAGCGTTTCGTTCGCTCGCAAGTCGTCGAATCGCCGAAACCGAGAATCGACGTTTCAAGCTCGCTGTAGGCGTTGCCAAACGCTCAATCTGCGTCGAAACGCTTTCATTCACTGAAATACGTGAAATCTATGCATTTGCAGCGACTTGGAGCGTTTCGTTCGCTCGCAAGTCGTCGAATCGCCGACACCGAGAATCGACGTTTCAAGCTCGCTGTAGGCGTTGCCGAACGCTCAATCTGCGTCGAAACGCTTTCATTCACTGAAATACGTGAAATCTATGCATTTGCAGCGACCTAGAGCGTTTCGTTCGCTCGAGGGCCGTCGAATCGCCGAAACCGAGAATCGACGTTTCTAGCTCGCTGTAGGTGTTGCCGGACGCTCAATCTGCATCGAAACGCTTTCACTCACTGAAATACATGAAATCTATGCATTTGCAGCGACCTAGAGCGTTTCGTTCGCTCGCAAGTCGTCGAATCGCCGAAACCGAGAATCGACGCTTCTAGCTCGCTGTAGGCGGTGCAGGACGCTCAATCTGGTTCGAAACACTTACATTCGCTGAAATACATGAAATCTATGCATTTGCAGCGACCTAGAGCGTTTCGTTCGCCCGCAAGTCGTCGAGTCGCCGAAACCGAGAATCGACGTTTGTAGCTCGCTGTAGGCTTTGCCGGACGCTCAATCTGCGTCGAAACGCTTTCATTCACTGAATTACGTGAAATCTATGCATTTGCAGCTACCTAGAGCGTTTCGTTCGCTCGCAAGTCGTCGAATCGCCGAAACCGAGAATCGACGTTTCTAGCTCGCTGTAGGCGTTGCAGAATGCTCAATCTGCGTCGAAATGCTTACATTCGCTGAAATACATGAAATCTATGCATTTGCAGCGACTTGGAGCGTTTCGTTCGCCCGCAAGTCGTCGAATCGCCGAAACCGAGAATCGACGTTTCAAGCTGGCTGTAGGCGTTGCCGAACGCTCAATCTGCGTCGAAACGCTTTCATTCACTGAAATACGTGAAATCTATGCATTTGCAGCGACCTAGAGCGTTTCGTTCGCTCGCAAGTCGTCGAATCGCCGAAACCGAGAATCGACGCTTCTAGCTCGCTGTAGGCGGTGCAGGACGCTCAATCTGCGTCGAAACGCTTTCATTCACTGGAATACGTGAAATCTATGCATTTGCAGCGACCTAGAGCGTTTCGTTCGCTCGCAAGTCGTCGAATCGCCGAAACCGAGAATCGACGTTTCTAGCTCGCTGTAGGCGTTGCAGAACGCTCAATCTGCGTCGAAACGCTTACATTCGCTGAAATACATGAAATCTATGCATTTGCAGCGACTTGGAGCGTTTCGTTCGCTCGCAAGTCGTCGAATCGCCGAAACCGAGAATTGACGTTGCTAGCTCGCTGTAGGCGTTGCCGGACGCTCAATCTGCGTCGAAACGCTTTCATTCACTGAAATAGGGAAATCTATGCATTTGCAGCTAGCTAGAGCGTTTCGTTCGCTCGCAAGTCGTCGAATCGCCGAAACAGGGAATCGACGTTTCTAGCTCGCTGTAGGCGTTGCCGGACGCTCTATATACGTCAAAACGCTTACATTCGCTGAAATACATGAAATCTATGCATTTGCAGCGACCTAGAGCGTTTCGTTCGCTCGCAAGTCGTCGAATCGCCGAAACAGGGAATCGACGTTTCTAGCTCGCTGTAGGCGTTGCCGGACGCTCTATCTACGTCAAAACGCTTACATTCGCTGAAATACATGAAATCTATGCATTTGCAGCGACCTAGAGCGTTTCGTTCGCTCGCAAGTCGTCGAATCGCCGAAACCGAGAATCGACGTTTCTAGCTGGCTGTAGGCGTTGCCGGACGCTCAATCTGCGTCGAAACGCTTTCATTCACTGAAATATGTGAAATCTATCCATTTGCAGCGACCTAGAGCGTTTCGTTCGCTCGCAAGTCGTCGAATCGCCGAAACCGAGAATCGACGTTTCTAGCTCGCTGTAGGCGTTGCAGAACGCTCAATCTGTGTCAAAACGCTTTCATTCGCTGAAATACATGAAATCTATGCATTTGCAGCAAGCTAGAGCGTTTCGTTCGCTCGCAAGTCGTCGAATCGCCGAAACCGAGAATCGACGTTTCTAGCTCGCTGTAGGCGTTGCAGAACGCTCAATCTGCGTCGAAACGCTTACATTCGCTGAAATACATGAAATCTATGCATTTGCAGCGACTTGGAGCGTTTCGTTCGCTCGCAAGTCGTCGAATCGCCGAAACCGAGAATTGACGTTGCTAGCTCGCTGTAGGCGTTGCCGGACGCTCAATCTGCGTCGAAACGCTTTCATTCACTGAAATAGGGAAATCTATGCATTTGCAGCTAGCTAGAGCGTTTCGTTCGCTCGCAAGTCGTCGAATCGCCGAAACAGGGAATCGACGTTTCTAGCTCGCTGTAGGCGTTGCCGGACGCTCTATCTACGTCAAAACGCTTACATTCGCTGAAATACATGAAATCTATGCATTTGCAGCGACCTAGAGCGTTTCGTTCGCTCGCAAGTCGTCGAATCGCCGAAACAGGGAATCGACGTTTCTAGCTCGCTGTAGGCGTTGCCGGACGCTCAATCTGCGTCGAAACGCTTTCATTCACTGAAATACGTGAAATCTATCCATTTGCAGCGACCTAGAGCGTTTCGTTCGCTCGCAAGTCGTCGAATCGCCGAAACCGAGAATCGACGTTTCTAGCTCGCTGTAGGCGTTGCAGAACGCTCAATCTGTGTCAAAACGCTTTCATTCGCTGAAATACATGAAATCTATGCATTTGCAGCAAGCTAGAGCGTTTCGTTCGCTCGCAAGTCGTCGAATCGCCGAAACCGAGAATCGACGTTTCTAGCTCGCTGTAGGCGTTGCCGAACGCTCAATCTGCGTCGAGACGCTTTCATTCGCTGAAATACATGAAATCTATGCATTTGCAGCGACTTGGAGCGTTTCGTTCGCTCGCAAGTCGTCGAATCGCCGAAACCGAGAATCGACGTTTCAAGCTCGCTGTAGGCGTTGCCGAACGCTCAATCTGCGTCGAAACGCTTTCATTCACTGAAATACGTGAAATCTATGCATTTGCAGCGACCTAGAGCGTTTCGTTCGCTCGAGGGCCGTCGAATCGCCGAAACCGAGAATCGACGTTTCTAGCTCGCTGTAGGTGTTGCCGGACGCTGAATCTGCATCGAAACGCTTTCACTCACTGAAATACATGAAATCTATGCATTTGCAGCGACCTAGAGCGTTTCGTTCGCTCGCAAGTCGTCGAATCGCCGAAACCGAGAATCGACGCTTCTAGCTCGCTGTAGGCGGTGCAGGACGCTCAATCTGGTTCGAAACACTTACATTCGCTGAAATACATGAAATCTATGCATTTGCAGCGACCTAGAGCGTTTCGTTCGCCCGCAAGTCGTCGAGTCGCCGAAACCGAAAATCGACGTTTGTAGCTCGCTGTAGGCGTTGCCGGACGCGAAATCTGCGTCGAAACGCTTTTATTCACTGAAATACGTGAAATCTATGCATTTGCAGCTACCTAGAGCGTTTCGTTCGCTCGCAAGTCGTCGAATCGCCGAAACCGAGAATCGACGTTTCTAGCTCGCTGTAGGCGTTGCAGAATGCTCAATCTGCGTCGAAACGCTTACATTCGCTGAAATACATGAAATCTATGCATTTGCAGCGACTTGGAGCGTTTCGTTCGCCCGCAAGTCGTCGAATCGCCGAAACCGAGAATCGACGTTTCAAGCTGGCTGTAGGCGTTGCCGAACGCTCAATCTGCGTCGAAACGCTTTCATTCACTGAAATACGTGAAATCTATGCATTTGCAGCGACCTAGAGCGTTTCGTTCGCTCGAGGGCCGTCGAATCGCCGAAACCGAGAATCGACGTTTCTAGCTCGCTCCAGGTGTTGCCGGACGCTCAATCTGCATCGAAACGCTTTCACTCACTGAAATACATGAAATCTATGCATTTGCAGCGACCTAGAGCGTTTCGTTCGCTCGCAAGTCGTCGAATCGCCGAAACCGAGAATCGACGCTTCTAGCTCGCTGTAGGCGGTGCAGGACGCTCAATCTGGTTCGAAACACTTACATTCGCTGAAATACATGAAATCTATGCATTTGCAGCGACCTAGAGCGTTTCGTTCGCCCGCAAGTCGTCGAGTCGCCGAAACCGAGAATCGACGTTTGTAGCTCGCTGTAGGCTTTGCCGGACGCTCAATCTGCGTCGAAACGCTTTCATTCACTGAATTACGTGAAATCTATGCATTTGCAGCTACCTAGAGCGTTTCGTTCGCTCGCAAGTCGTCGAATCGCCGAAACCGAGAATCGACGTTTCTAGCTCGCTGTAGGCGTTGCAGAATGCTCAATCTGCGTCGAAACGCTAACATTCGCTGAAATACATGAAATCTATGCATTTGCAGCGACTTGGAGCGTTTCGTTCGCCCGCAAGTCGTCGAATCGCCGAAATCGAGAATCGACGTTTCAAGCTGGCTGTAGGCGTTGCCGAACGCTCAATCTGCGTCGAAACGCTTTCATTCACTGAAATACGTGAAATCTATGCATTTGCAGCGACCTAGAGCGTTTCGTTCGCTCGCAAGTCGTCGAATCGCCGAAACCGAGAATCGACGCTTCTAGCTCGCTGTAGGCGGTGCAGGACGCTCAATCTGGTTCGAAACGCTTACATTCGCTGAAATACATGAAATCTATGCGTTTGCAGCGACCTAGAGCGTTTCGTTCGCCTGCAAGTCGTCGAATTGCCGAAACCGAGAATCGACGTTTCTAGCTGGCTGTAGGCGTTGCCGGACGCTCAATCTGCGTCGAAACGCTTTCATTCACTGAAATACGTGAAATCTATGCATTTGCTGCGACCTAGAGCGTTTCGTTCGCTCGCAAGTCGTCGAATCGCCGAAACCGAGAATCGACGTTTCTAGCTCGCTGTAGGCGTTGCAGAACGCTCAATCTGCGTCGAAACGCTTACATTCGCTGAAATACATGAAATCTATGCATTTGCAGCGACTTGGAGCGTTTCGTTCGCTCGCAAGTCGTCGAATCGCCGAAACCGAGAATTGACGTTGCTAGCTCGCTGTAGGCGTTGCCGGACGCTCAATCTGCGTCGAAACGCTTTCATTCACTGAAATAGGGAAATCAATGCATTTGCAGCAAGCTAGAGCGTTTCGTTCGCTCGCAAGTCGTCGAATCGCCGAAACCGAGAATCGACGTTTCTAGCTCGCTGTAGGCGTTGCCGAACGCTCAATCTGCGTCGAAACGCTTACATTCGCTGAAATACATGAAATCTATGCATTTGCAGCGACTTGGAGCGTTTCGTTCGCCCGCAAGTCGTCGAATCGCCGAAACCGAGAATCGACGTTTCAAGCTGGCTGTAGGCGTTGCCGAACGCTCAATCTGCGTCGAAACGCTTTCATTCACTGAAATACGTGAAATCTATGCATTTGCAGCGACCTAGAGCGTTTCGTTCGCTCGAGGGCCGTCGATTCGCCGAAACCGAGAATCGACGTTTCTAGCTCGCTCCAGGTGTTGCCGGACGCTCAATCTGCATCGAAACGCTTTCACTCACTGAAATACATGAAATCTATGCATTTGCAGCGACCTAGAGGGTTTCGTTCGCTCGCAAGTCGTCGAATCGCCGAAACCGAGAATCGACGCTTCTAGCTCGCTGTAGGCGGTGCAGGACGCTCAATCTGGTTCGAAACGCTTACATTCGCTGAAATACATGAAATCTATGCATTTGCAGCGACCTAGAGCGTTTCGTTCGCCCGCAAGTCGTCGAATTGCCGAAACCGAGAATCGACGTTTCTAGCTGGCTGTAGGCGTTGCCGGACGCTCAATCTGCGTCGAGACGCTTACATTCGCTGAAATACATGAAATCTATGCATTTGCAGCGACCTAGAGCGTTTCGTTCGCTCGAGGGCCGTCGAATCGCCGAAACCGAGAATCGACGTTTCTAGCTCGCTGTAGGTGTTGCCTGACGCTCAATCTGCATCGAAACGCTTTCACTCACTGAAATACATGAAATCTATGCATTTGCAGCGACCTAGAGCGTTTCGTTCGCTCGCAAGTCGTCGAATCGCCGAAACCGAGAATCGACGTTTCTAGCTCGCTGTAGGCGTTGCCAAACGCTCAATCTGCGTCGAAACGCTTTCATTCACTGAAATACGTGAAATCTATGCATTTGCAGCGACTTGGAGCGTTTCGTTCGCTCGCAAGTCGTCGAATCGCCGACACCGAGAATCGACGTTTCAAGCTCGCTGTAGGCGTTGCCGAACGCTCAATCTGCGTCGAAACGCTTTCATTCACTGAAATACGTGAAATCTATGCATTTGCAGCGACCTAGAGCGTTTCGTTCGCTCGAGGGCCGTCGAATCGCCGAAACCGAGAATCGACGTTTCTAGCTCGCTGTAGGTGTTGCCGGACGCTCAATCTGCATCGAAACGCTTTCACTCACTGAAATACATGAAATCTATGCATTTGCAGCGACCTAGAGCGTTTCGTTCGCTCGCAAGTCGTCGAATCGCCGAAACCGAGAATCGACGCTTCTAGCTCGCTGTAGGCGGTGCAGGACGCTCAATCTGGTTCGAAACACTTACATTCGCTGAAATACATGAAATCTATGCATTTGCAGCGACCTAGAGCGTTTCGTTCGCCCGCAAGTCGTCGAGTCGCCGAAACCGAGAATCGACGTTTGTAGCTCGCTGTAGGCTTTGCCGGACGCTCAATCTGCGTCGAAACGCTTTCATTCACTGAATTACGTGAAATCTATGCATTTGCAGCTACCTAGAGCGTTTCGTTCGCTCGCAAGTCGTCGAATCGCCGAAACCGAGAATCGACGTTTCTAGCTCGCTGTAGGCGTTGCAGAATGCTCAATCTGCGTCGAAATGCTTACATTCGCTGAAATACATGAAATCTATGCATTTGCAGCGACTTGGAGCGTTTCGTTCGCCCGCAAGTCGTCGAATCGCCGAAACCGAGAATCGACGTTTCAAGCTGGCTGTAGGCGTTGCCGAACGCTCAATCTGCGTCGAAACGCTTTCATTCACTGAAATACGTGAAATCTATGCATTTGCAGCGACCTAGAGCGTTTCGTTCGCTCGCAAGTCGTCGAATCGCCGAAACCGAGAATCGACGCTTCTAGCTCGCTGTAGGCGGTGCAGGACGCTCAATCTGCGTCGAAACGCTTTCATTCACTGGAATACGTGAAATCTATGCATTTGCAGCGACCTAGAGCGTTTCGTTCGCTCGCAAGTCGTCGAATCGCCGAAACCGAGAATCGACGTTTCTAGCTCGCTGTAGGCGTTGCAGAACGCTCAATCTGCGTCGAAACGCTTACATTCGCTGAAATACATGAAATCTATGCATTTGCAGCGACTTGGAGCGTTTCGTTCGCTCGCAAGTCGTCGAATCGCCGAAACCGAGAATTGACGTTGCTAGCTCGCTGTAGGCGTTGCCGGACGCTCAATCTGCGTCGAAACGCTTTCATTCACTGAAATAGGGAAATCTATGCATTTGCAGCTAGCTAGAGCGTTTCGTTCGCTCGCAAGTCGTCGAATCGCCGAAACAGGGAATCGACGTTTCTAGCTCGCTGTAGGCGTTGCCGGACGCTCTATATACGTCAAAACGCTTACATTCGCTGAAATACATGAAATCTATGCATTTGCAGCGACCTAGAGCGTTTCGTTCGCTCGCAAGTCGTCGAATCGCCGAAACAGGGAATCGACGTTTCTAGCTCGCTGTAGGCGTTGCCGGACGCTCTATCTACGTCAAAACGCTTACATTCGCTGAAATACATGAAATCTATGCATTTGCAGCGACCTAGAGCGTTTCGTTCGCTCGCAAGTCGTCGAATCGCCGAAACCGAGAATCGACGTTTCTAGCTGGCTGTAGGCGTTGCCGGACGCTCAATCTGCGTCGAAACGCTTTCATTCACTGAAATATGTGAAATCTATCCATTTGCAGCGACCTAGAGCGTTTCGTTCGCTCGCAAGTCGTCGAATCGCCGAAACCGAGAATCGACGTTTCTAGCTCGCTGTAGGCGTTGCAGAACGCTCAATCTGTGTCAAAACGCTTTCATTCGCTGAAATACATGAAATCTATGCATTTGCAGCAAGCTAGAGCGTTTCGTTCGCTCGCAAGTCGTCGAATCGCCGAAACCGAGAATCGACGTTTCTAGCTCGCTGTAGGCGTTGCAGAACGCTCAATCTGCGTCGAAACGCTTACATTCGCTGAAATACATGAAATCTATGCATTTGCAGCGACTTGGAGCGTTTCGTTCGCTCGCAAGTCGTCGAATCGCCGAAACCGAGAATTGACGTTGCTAGCTCGCTGTAGGCGTTGCCGGACGCTCAATCTGCGTCGAAACGCTTTCATTCACTGAAATAGGGAAATCTATGCATTTGCAGCTAGCTAGAGCGTTTCGTTCGCTCGCAAGTCGTCGAATCGCCGAAACAGGGAATCGACGTTTCTAGCTCGCTGTAGGCGTTGCCGGACGCTCAATCTGCGTCGAAACGCTTTCATTCACTGAAATACGTGAAATCTATCCATTTGCAGCGACCTAGAGCGTTTCGTTCGCTCGCAAGTCGTCGAATCGCCGAAACCGAGAATCGACGTTTCTAGCTCGCTGTAGGCGTTGCAGAACGCTCAATCTGTGTCAAAACGCTTTCATTCGCTGAAATACATGAAATCTATGCATTTGCAGCAAGCTAGAGCGTTTCGTTCGCTCGCAAGTCGTCGAATCGCCGAAACCGAGAATCGACGTTTCTAGCTCGCTGTAGGCGTTGCCGAACGCTCAATCTGCGTCGAGACGCTTTCATTCGCTGAAATACATGAAATCTATGCATTTGCAGCGACTTGGAGCGTTTCGTTCGCTCGCAAGTCGTCGAATCGCCGAAACCGAGAATCGACGTTTCAAGCTCGCTGTAGGCGTTGCCGAACGCTCAATCTGCGTCGAAACGCTTTCATTCACTGAAATACGTGAAATCTATGCATTTGCAGCGACCTAGAGCGTTTCGTTCGCTCGAGGGCCGTCGAATCGCCGAAACCGAGAATCGACGTTTCTAGCTCGCTGTAGGTGTTGCCGGACGCTGAATCTGCATCGAAACGCTTTCACTCACTGAAATACATGAAATCTATGCATTTGCAGCGACCTAGAGCGTTTCGTTCGCTCGCAAGTCGTCGAATCGCCGAAACCGAGAATCGACGCTTCTAGCTCGCTGTAGGCGGTGCAGGACGCTCAATCTGGTTCGAAACACTTACATTCGCTGAAATACATGAAATCTATGCATTTGCAGCGACCTAGAGCGTTTCGTTCGCCCGCAAGTCGTCGAGTCGCCGAAACCGAAAATCGACGTTTGTAGCTCGCTGTAGGCGTTGCCGGACGCGAAATCTGCGTCGAAACGCTTTTATTCACTGAAATACGTGAAATCTATGCATTTGCAGCTACCTAGAGCGTTTCGTTCGCTCGCAAGTCGTCGAATCGCCGAAACCGAGAATCGACGTTTCTAGCTCGCTGTAGGCGTTGCAGAATGCTCAATCTGCGTCGAAACGCTTACATTCGCTGAAATACATGAAATCTATGCATTTGCAGCGACTTGGAGCGTTTCGTTCGCCCGCAAGTCGTCGAATCGCCGAAACCGAGAATCGACGTTTCAAGCTGGCTGTAGGCGTTGCCGAACGCTCAATCTGCGTCGAAACGCTTTCATTCACTGAAATACGTGAAATCTATGCATTTGCAGCGACCTAGAGCGTTTCGTTCGCTCGAGGGCCGTCGAATCGCCGAAACCGAGAATCGACGTTTCTAGCTCGCTCCAGGTGTTGCCGGACGCTCAATCTGCATCGAAACGCTTTCACTCACTGAAATACATGAAATCTATGCATTTGCAGCGACCTAGAGCGTTTCGTTCGCTCGCAAGTCGTCGAATCGCCGAAACCGAGAATCGACGCTTCTAGCTCGCTGTAGGCGGTGCAGGACGCTCAATCTGGTTCGAAACACTTACATTCGCTGAAATACATGAAATCTATGCATTTGCAGCGACCTAGAGCGTTTCGTTCGCCCGCAAGTCGTCGAGTCGCCGAAACCGAGAATCGACGTTTGTAGCTCGCTGTAGGCTTTGCCGGACGCTCAATCTGCGTCGAAACGCTTTCATTCACTGAATTACGTGAAATCTATGCATTTGCAGCTACCTAGAGCGTTTCGTTCGCTCGCAAGTCGTCGAATCGCCGAAACCGAGAATCGACGTTTCTAGCTCGCTGTAGGCGTTGCAGAATGCTCAATCTGCGTCGAAACGCTTACATTCGCTGAAATACATGAAATCTATGCATTTGCAGCGACTTGGAGCGTTTCGTTCGCCCGCAAGTCGTCGAATCGCCGAAATCGAGAATCGACGTTTCAAGCTGGCTGTAGGCGTTGCCGAACGCTCAATCTGCGTCGAAACGCTTTCATTCACTGAAATACGTGAAATCTATGCATTTGCAGCGACCTAGAGCGTTTCGTTCGCTCGCAAGTCGTCGAATCGCCGAAACCGAGAATCGACGCTTCTAGCTCGCTGTAGGCGGTGCAGGACGCTCAATCTGGTTCGAAACGCTTACATTCGCTGAAATACATGAAATCTATGCGTTTGCAGCGACCTAGAGCGTTTCGTTCGCCTGCAAGTCGTCGAATTGCCGAAACCGAGAATCGACGTTTCTAGCTGGCTGTAGGCGTTGCCGGACGCTCAATCTGCGTCGAAACGCTTTCATTCACTGAAATACGTGAAATCTATGCATTTGCTGCGACCTAGAGCGTTTCGTTCGCTCGCAAGTCGTCGAATCGCCGAAACCGAGAATCGACGTTTCTAGCTCGCTGTAGGCGTTGCAGAACGCTCAATCTGCGTCGAAACGCTTACATTCGCTGAAATACATGAAATCTATGCATTTGCAGCGACTTGGAGCGTTTCGTTCGCTCGCAAGTCGTCGAATCGCCGAAACCGAGAATTGACGTTGCTAGCTCGCTGTAGGCGTTGCCGGACGCTCAATCTGCGTCGAAACGCTTTCATTCACTGAAATAGGGAAATCAATGCATTTGCAGCAAGCTAGAGCGTTTCGTTCGCTCGCAAGTCGTCGAATCGCCGAAACCGAGAATCGACGTTTCTAGCTCGCTGTAGGCGTTGCCGAACGCTCAATCTGCGTCGAAACGCTTACATTCGCTGAAATACATGAAATCTATGCATTTGCAGCGACTTGGAGCGTTTCGTTCGCCCGCAAGTCGTCGAATCGCCGAAACCGAGAATCGACGTTTCAAGCTGGCTGTAGGCGTTGCCGAACGCTCAATCTGCGTCGAAACGCTTTCATTCACTGAAATACGTGAAATCTATGCATTTGCAGCGACCTAGAGCGTTTCGTTCGCTCGAGGGCCGTCGATTCGCCGAAACCGAGAATCGACGTTTCTAGCTCGCTCCAGGTGTTGCCGGACGCTCAATCTGCATCGAAACGCTTTCACTCACTGAAATACATGAAATCTATGCATTTGCAGCGACCTAGAGGGTTTCGTTCGCTCGCAAGTCGTCGAATCGCCGAAACCGAGAATCGACGCTTCTAGCTCGCTGTAGGCGGTGCAGGACGCTCAATCTGGTTCGAAACGCTTACATTCGCTGAAATACATGAAATCTATGCATTTGCAGCGACCTAGAGCGTTTCGTTCGCCCGCAAGTCGTCGAATTGCCGAAACCGAGAATCGACGTTTCTAGCTGGCTGTAGGCGTTGCCGGACGCTCAATCTGCGTCGAGACGCTTACATTCGCTGAAATACATGAAATCTATGCATTTGCAGCGACCTAGAGCGTTTCGTTCGCTCGAGGGCCGTCGAATCGCCGAAACCGAGAATCGACGTTTCTAGCTCGCTGTAGGTGTTGCCTGACGCTCAATCTGCATCGAAACGCTTTCACTCACTGAAATACATGAAATCTATGCATTTGCAGCGACCTAGAGCGTTTCGTTCGCTCGCAAGTCGTCGAATCGCCGAAACCGAGAATCGACGTTTCTAGCTCGCTGTAGGCGTTGCAGAATGCTCAATCTGCGTCGAAACGTTTACATTCGCTGAAATACATGAAATCTATGCATTTGCAGCGACTTGGAGCGTTTCGTTCGCCCGCAAGTCGTCGAATCGCCGAAACCGAGAATCGACGTTTCAAGCTGGCTGTAGGCGTTGCCGAACGCTTAATCTGCGTCGAAACGCTTTCATTCACTGAAATACGTGAAATCTATGCATTTGCAGCGACCTAGAGCGTTTCGTTCGCTCGCAAGTCGTCGAATCGCCGAAACCGAGAATCGACGCTTCTAGCTCGCTGTAGGCGGTGCAGGACGCTCAATCTGGTTCGAAACGCTTACATTCGCTGAAATACATGAAATCTATGCATTTGCAGCGACCTAGAGCGTTTCGTTCGCCTGCAAGTCGTCGAATTGCCGAAACCGAGAATCGACGTTTCTAGCTGGCTGTAGGCGTTGCCGGACGCTCAATCTGCGTCGAAACGCTTTCATTCACTGAAATACGTGAAATCTATGCATTTGCAGCGACCTAGAGCGTTTCGTTCGCTCGCAAGTCGTCGAATCGCCGAAACCGAGAATCGACGTTTCTAGCTCGCTGTAGGCGTTGCCGAACGCTTAATCTGCGTCGAAACGCTTTCATTCACTGAAATACGTGAAATCTATGCATTTGCAGCGACCTAGAGCGTTTCGTTCGCTCGCAAGTCGTCGAATCGCCGAAACCGAGAATCGACGTTTCTAGCTCGCTGTAGGCGTTGCAGAACGCTGAATCTACGTCGAAACGCTTACATTCGCTGAAATACATGAAATCTATGCATTTGCAGCGACTTGGAGCGTTTCGTTCGCTCGCAAGTCGTCGAATCGCCGAAACCGAGAATCGACGTTTCTAGCTCGCTGTAGGCGTTGCCGGACGCTCAATCTGCGTCGAAACGCTTTCATTCACTGAAATACGTGAAATCTATGCATTTGCAGCTACCTAGAGAGTTTCGTTCGCTCGCAAGTCGTCGAATCGCCGAAACCGAGAATCGACGCTTCTAGCTCGCTGTAGGCGGTGCAGGACGCTCAATCTGGTTCGAAACGCTTACATTCGCTGAAATACATGAAATCTATGCATTTGCAGCGACCTAGAGCGTTTCGTTCGCCTGCAAGTCGTCGAATTGCCGAAACCGAGAATCGACGTTTCTAGCTGGCTGTAGGCGTTGCCGGACGCTCAATCTGCGTCGAAACGCTTTCATTCACTGAAATACGTGAAATCTATGCATTTGCAGCGACCTAGAGCGTTTCGTTCGCTCGCAAGTCGTCGAATCGCCGAAACCGAGAATCGACGTTTCTAGCTCGGTGTAGGCGTTGCAGAACGCTCAATCTGTGTCGAAACGCTTTCATTCGCTGAAATACATGAAATCTATGCATTTGCAGCAAGCTAGAGCGTTTCGTTCGCTCGCAAGTCGTCGAATCGCCGAAACCGAGAATCGACGTTTCTAGCTCGCTGTAGGCGTTGCCGAACGCTCAATCTGCGTCGAGACTCTTTCATTCACTGAAATACGTGAAATCTATGCATTCGTAGCGACCTAGAGCGTTTCGTTCGCTGGCAAGTCGTCGAATCGCCGAAACCGAGAATCGACGTTTCTAGCTCGCTGTAGGCGTTGCAGAACGCTCAATCTGCGTCGAAACGCTTACATTCGCTGAAATACATGAAATCTATGCATTTGCAGCGACGTGGAGCGTTTCGTTCGCTCGCAAGTCGTCGAATCGCCGAAACCGAGAATCGACGTTTCTAGCTCGCTGTAGGCGTTGCCGGACGCTCAATCTGCATCGAAACGCTTTCATTCACTGAAATACGTGAAATCTATGCATTTGCAGCTACCTAGAGCGTTTCGTTCGCTCGCAAGTCGTCGAATCGCCGAAACCGAGAATCGACGTTTCTAGCTCGCTGTAGGCGTTGCAGAACGCTCAATCTGCGTCGAAACGCTCACATTCGCTGAAATACATGAAATCTATGCATTTGCAGCGACTTTGAGCGTTTCGTTCGCCCGCAAGTCGTCGAATCGCCGAAACCGAGAATCGACGTTTCAAGCTGGCTGTAGGCGTTGCCGAACGCTCAATCTGCGTCGAAACGCTTTCATTCACTGAAATACGTGAAATCTATGCATTTGCAGCTAGCTAGAGCGTTTCGTTCGCTCGCAAGTCGTCGAATCGCCGAAACAGGGAATCGACGTTTCTAGCTCGCTGTAGGCGTTGCCGGACGCTCTATCTACGTCAAAACGCTTACATTCGCTGAAATACATGAAATCTACGCATTTGCAACTAGCTAGAGCGTTTCGTTCGCTCGCAAGTCGTCGAATCGCCGAAACAGGGAATCGACGTTTCTAGCTCGCTGTAGGCGTTGCCGGACGCTCAATCTGTGTCGAAACGCTTACATTCGCTGAAATACATGAAATCTATGCATTTGCAGCGACGTGGAGCGTTTCGTTCGCTCGCAAGTCGTCGAATCGCCGAAACAGAGAATCGACGTTTCAAGCTCGCTGTAGGCGTTGCCGAACGCTCAATCTGCGTCGAAACGCTTTCGTTCACTGAATTACGTGAAATCTATGCATTTGCAGCTAGCTAGAGCGTTTCGTTCGCTCGCAAGTCGTCGAATCGCCGAAACCGAGAATTGACGTTTCTAGCTCGATGTAGGCGTTGCAGAACGCTCAATCTGTGTCGAAACGCTTTCATTCACTGAAATACGTGAAATCTATGCATTTGCAGCTAGCTAGAGCGTTTCGTTCGCTCGCAAGTCGTCGAATCGCCGAAACAGGGAATCGACGTTTCTAGCTCGCTGTAGGCGTTGCCGGACGCTCTATCTACGTCAAAACGCTTACATTCGCTGAAATACATGAAATCTACGCATTTGCAACTAGCTAGAGCGTTTCGTTCGCTCGCAAGTCGTCGAATCGCCGAAACAGGGAATCGACGTTTCTAGCTCGCTGTAGGCGTTGCCGGACGCTCAATCTGTGTCGAAACGCTTACATTCGCTGAAATACATGAAATCTATGCATTTGCAGCGACTTGGAGCGTTTCGTTCGCTCGCAAGTCGTCGAATCGCCGAAACAGAGAATCGACGTTTCAAGCTCGCTGTAGGCGTTGCCGAACGCTCAATTTGCGTCGAAACGCTTTCGTTCACTGAATTACGTGAAATCTATGCATTTGCAGCTAGCTAGAGCGTTTCGTTCGCTCGCAAGTCGTCGAATCGCCGAAACCGAGAATTGACGTTTCTAGCTCGATGTAGGCGTTGCAGAACGCTCAATCTGTGTCGAAACGCTTTCATTCACTGAAATACGTGAAATCTATGCATTTGCAGCTAGCTAGAGCGTTTCGTTCGCTCGCAAGTCGTCGAATCGCCGAAACAGAGAATCGACGTTTCTAGCTGGCTGTAGGCGTTGCCGGACGCTCAATCTGCGTCGAAACGCTTTCATTCTCTGAAATACGTGAAATCTATGCATTTGCAGCGACCTAAAGCGTTTCGTTCACTCGCAAGTCGTCGAATCGCCGAAACCGAGAATCGACGTTTCTAGCTCGCTGTAGGCGTTGCAGAACGCTCAATCTGTGTCGAAACGCTTTCATTCGCTGAAATACATGAAATCTATGCATTTGCAGCAAGCTAGAGCGTTTCGTTCGCTCACAAGTCGTCGAATCGCCGAAACCGAGAATCGACGTTTCTAGCTCGCTGTAGGCGTTGCCGAACGCTCAATCTGCGTCGAGACTCTTTCATTCACTGAAATACGTGAAATCTATGCATTCGTAGCGACCTAGAGCGTTTCGTTCGCTCGCAAGTCGTCGAATCGCCGAAACCGAGAATCGACGTTTCTAGCTCGCTGTAGGCGTTGCAGAACGCTCAATCTACGTCGAAACGCTTACATTCGCTGAAATACATGAAATCTATGCATTTGCAGCGACTTGGAGCGTTTCGTTCTCTCGCAAGTCGTCGAATCGCCGAAACCGAGAATCGACGTTTCTAGCTCGCTGTAGGCGTTGCCGGACGCTCTATCTACGTCAAAACGCTTACATTCGCTGAAATACATGAAATCTACGCATTTGCAACTAGCTAGAGCGTTTCGTTCGCTCGCAAGTCGTCGAATCGCCGAAACCGAGAATCGACGTTTCTAGCTGGCTGTAGGCGTTGCCGGACGCTCAATCTGCGTCGAAACGCTTTCATTCACTGAAATACCTGAAATCTATGCATTTGCAGCGACCTAGAGCGTTTCGTTCGCTCGCAAGTCGTCGAATCGCCGAAACAGAGAATCGACGTTTCAAGCTCGCTGTAGGCGTTGCCGGACGCTCAATCTGTGTCGAAACGCTTACATTCGCTGAAATACATGAAATCTATGCATTTGCAGCGACTTGGAGCGTTTCGTTCGCTCGCAAGTCGTCGAATCGCCGAAACAGAGAATCGACGTTTCAAGCTCGCTGTAGGCGTTGCCGAACGCTCAATCTGCGTCGAAACGCTTTCGTTCACTGAATTACGTGAAATCTATGCATTTGCAGCTAGCTAGAGCGTTTCGTTCGCTCGCAAGTCGTCGAATCGCCGAAACCGAGAATTGACGTTTCTAGCTCGATGTAGGCGTTGCCGGACGCTCAATCTGCGTTGAAACGCTTTCATTCACTGAAATACGTGAAATCTATGCATTTGCAGCGAGCTAGAGCGTTTCGTTCGCTCGCAAGTCGTCGAATCGCCGAAACAGAGAATCGACGTTTCTAGCTGGCTGTAGGCGTTGCCGGACGCTCAATCTGCGTCGAAACGCTTTCATTCTCTGAAATACGTGAAATCTATGCATTTGCAGCGACCTAGAGCGTTTCGTTCGCTCGCAAGTCGTCGAATCGCCGAAACCGAGAATCGACGTTTCTAGCTCGCTGTAGGCGTTGCAGAACGCTCCATCTGCGTCGAAACGCTTACATTCGCTGAAATACATGAAATCTATGCATTTGCAGCGACTTGGAGCGTTTCGTTCGCTCGCAAGTCGTCGAATCGCCGAAACCGAGAATCGACGTTTCAAGCTCGCTGTAGGCGTTGCCGAACGCTTAATCTGCGTCGAAACGCTTTCTTTCACTGAAATACGGGAAATCTATGCATTTGCAGCGACCTAGAGCGTTTCGTTCGCCCGCAAGTCGTCGAATTGCCGAAACCGAGAATCGACGTTTCTAGCTGGCTGTAGGCGTTGCCGGACGCTCAATCTGCGTCGAAACGCTTTCATTCACTGAAATACGTGAAATCTATGCATTTGCAGTGACCTAGAGCGTTTCGTTCGCTCGCAAGTCGTCGAATCGCCGAAACCGAGAATCGACGTTTCTAGCTCGCTGTAGGCGTTGCAGAACGCTCAATCTGCGTCGAAACGCTTACATTCGCTGAAATACATGAAATCTATGCATTTGCAGCGACTTGGAGCGTTTCGTTCGCTCGCAAGTCGTCGAATCGCCGAAACCGAGAATCGACGTTTCAAGCTCGCTGTAGACGTTGCCGGACGCTCAATCTGCGTCGAAACGCTTTCATTCACTGAAATACGTGAAATCTATGCATTTGCAGCGACCTAGAGCGTTTCGTTCGCCCGCAAGTCGTCGAGTCGCCGAAACCGAAAATCGACGTTTGTAGCTCGCTGTAGGCGTTGCCGGACGCTCAACCTGCGTCGAAACGCTTTTATTCACTGAAATACGTGAAATCTATGCATTTGCAGCGACTTGGAGCGTTTCGTTCGCTCGCAAGTCGTCGAATCGCCGAAACCGAGAATCGACGTTTCAAGCTCGCTGTAGGCGTTGCCGAACGCTCAATCTGCGTCGAAACGCTTTCATTCACTGAAATACGTGAAATCTATGCATTTGCAGCGACCTAGAGCGTTTCGTTCGCTCGAGGGCCGTCGAATCGCCGAAACCGAGAATCGACGTTTCTAGCTCGCTGTAGGTGTTGCCGGACGCTCAATCTGCATCGAAACGCTTTCACTCACTGAAATACATGAAATCTATGCATTTGCAGCGACCTAGAGCGTTTCGTTCGCTCGCAAGTCGTCGAATCGCCGAAACCGAGAATCGATGCTTCTAGCTCGCTGTAGGCGGTGCAGGACGCTCAATCTGGTTCGAAACACTTACATTCGCTGAAATACATGAAATCTATGCATTTGCAGCGACCTAGAGCGTTTCGTTCGCCCGCTAGTCGTCGAATTGCCGAAACCGAGAATCGACGTTTCTAGCTGGCTGTAGGCGTTGCCGGACGCTCAATCTGCGTCGAAACGCTTACATTCGCTGAAATACATGAAATCTATGCATTTGCAGCGACTTGGAGCGTTTCGTTCGCTCGCAAGTCGTCGAATAGCCGAAACCGAGAATTGACGTTGCTAGCTCGCTGTAGGCGTTGCCGGACGCTCAATCTGCGTCGAAACGCTTTCATTCACTCAAATAGGGAAATCTATGCATTTGCAGCTAGCTAGAGCGTTTCGTTCGCTCGCAAGTCGTCGGATCGCCGAAACAGGGAATCGACGTTTCTAGCTCGCTGTAGGCGTTGCCGGACGCTCTATCTACGTCAAAACGCTTACATTCGCTGAAATACATGAAATCTATGCATTTGCAACTAGCTAGAGCGTTTCGTTCGCTCGCAAGTCGTCGAATCGCCGAAACCGAGAATCGACGTTTCTAGCTCGCTGTAGGCGTTGCCGAACGCTTAATCTGCGTCGAAACGCTTTCATTCACTGAAATACGTGAAATCTATGCATTTGCAGCGACCTAGAGCGTTTCGTTCGCTCGCAAGTCGTCGAATCGCCGAAACCGAGAATCGACGCTTCTAGCTCGCTGTAGGCGGTGCAGGATGCTCAATCTGGTTCGCAACGCTTACATTCGCTGAAATACATGAAATCTATGCATTTGCAGCGACCTAGAGCGTTTCGTTCGCCTGCAAGTCGTCGAATTGCCGAAACCGAGAATCGACGTTTCTAGCTGGCTGTAGGCGTTGCCGGACGCTCAATCTGCGTCGAAACGCTTTCATTCACTGAAATACGTGAAATCTATGCATTTGCAGCGACCTAGAGCGTTTCGTTCGCTCGCAAGTCGTCGAATCGCCGAAACCGAGAATCGACGTTTCTAGCTCGCTGTAGGCGTTGCAGAACGCTCAATCTGTGTCTAAACGCTTTCATTCGCTGAAATACATGAAATCTATGCATTTGCAGCGACTTGGAGCGTTTCGTTCGCTCGCAAGTCGTCGAATCGCCGAAACCGAGAATCGACGTTTCTAGCTCGCTGTACGCGTTGCCGGACGCTCAATCTGCGTCGAAACGCTTTCATTCACTGAAATACGTGAAATCTATGCATTTGCAGCTACCTAGAGCGTTTCGTTCGCTCGCAAGTCGTCGAATCGCCGAAACCGAGAATCGACGTTTCTAGCTCGCTGTAGGCGTTGCAGAACGCTCAATCTGCGTCGAAACGCTCACATTCGCTGAAATACATGAAATCTATGCATTTGCAGCGACTTTGAGCGTTTCGTTCGCCCGCAAGTCGTCGAATCGCCGAAACCGAGAATCGACGTTTCAAGCTGGCTGTAGGCGTTGCCGAACGCTCAATCTGCGTCGAAACGCTTTCATTCACTGAAATACGTGAAATCTATGCATTTGCAGCTAGCTAGAGCGTTTCGTTCGCTCGCAAGTCGTCGAATCGCCGAAACAGGGAATCGACGTTTCTAGCTCGCTGTAGGCGTTGCCGGACGCTCTATCTACGTCAAATCGCTTACATTCGCTGAAATACATGAAATCTACGCATTTGCAACTAGTTAGAGCGTTTCGTTCGTTCGCAAGTCGTCGAATCGCCGAAACCGAGAATCGACGTTTCTAGCTGGCTGTAGGCGTTGCCGGACGCTCAATCTGCGTCGAAACGCTTTCATTCACTGAAATACGTGAAATCTATGCATTTGCAGCGACCTAGAGCGTTTCGTTCGCTCGCAAGTCGTCGAATCGCCGAAACAGGGAATCGACGTTTCTAGCTCGCTGTAGGCGTTGCCGGACGCTCAATCTGTGTCGAAACGCTTACATTCGCTGAAATACATGAAATCTATGCATTTGCAGCGACTTGGAGCGTTTCGTTCGCTCGCAAGTCGTCGAATCGCCGAAACAGAGAATCGACGTTTCAAGCTCGCTGTAGGCGTTGCCGAACGCTCAATCTGCGTCGAAACGCTTTCGATCACTGAATTACGTGAAATCTATGCATTTGCAGCAAGCTAGAGCGTTCCGTTCGCTCGCAAGTCGTCGAATCGCCGAAACCGAGAATCGACGTTTCTAGCTCGCTGTAGGCGTTGCCGAACGCTCAATCTGCGTCGAGACTCTTTCATTCACTGAAATACGTGAAATCTATGCATTCGTAGCGACCTAGAGCGTTTCGTTCGCTCGCAAGTCGTCGAATCGCCGAAACCGAGAATCGACGTTTCTAGCTCGCTGTAGGCGTTGCAGAACGCTCAATCTGCGTCGAAACGCTTACATTCGCCGAAATACATGAAATCTATGCATTTGCAGCGACTTGGAGCGTTTCGTTCGCTCGCAAGTCGTCGAATCGCCGAAACCGAGAATCGACGTTTCTAGCTCGCTGTACGCGTTGCCGGACGCTCAATCTGCGTCGAAACGCTTTCATTCACTGAAATACGTGAAATCTATGCATTTGCAGCTACCTAGAGCGTTTCGTTCGCTCGCAAGTCGTCGAATCGCCGAAACCGAGAATCGACGTTTCTATCTCGCTGTAGGCGTTGCAGAACGCTCAATCTGTGTCGAAACGCTTTCATTCGCTGAAATACATGAAATATATGCATTTGCAGCAAGCTAGAGCGTTTCGTTCGCTCGCAAGTCGTCGAATCGCCGAAACCGAGAATCGACGTTTCTAGCTCGCTGTAGGCGTTGCCAAACGCTCAATCTGCGTCGAAACGCTTACATTCGCTGAAATACATGAAATCTATGCATTTGCAGCGACTTGGAGCGTTTCGTTCGCCCGCAAGTCGTCGAATCGCCGAAACCGAGAATCGACGTTTCAAGCTGGCTGTAGGCGTTGCCGAACGCTCAATCTGCGTCGAAACGCTTTCATTCACTGAAATACGTGAAATCTATGCATTTGCAGCGACCTAGAGCGTTTCGTTCGCTCGAGGGCCGTCGAATCGCCGAAACCGAGAATCGACGTTTCTAGCTCGCTCCAGGTGTTGCCGGACGCTCAATCTGCATCGAAACGCTTTCACTCACTGAAATACATGAAATCTATGCATTTGCAGCGACCTAGAGCGTTTCGTTCGCTCGCAAGTCGTCGAATCGCCGAAACCGAGAATCGACGCTTCTAGCTCGCTGTAGGCGGTGCAGGACGCTCAATCTGGTTCGAAACGCTTACATTCGCTGAAATACATGAAATCTATGCATTTGCAGCGACCTAGAGCGTTTCGTTCGACCGCAAGTCGTCGAATCGCCGAAACCGAGAATCGACGTTTCTAGCTCGCTGTAGGCGTCGCAGAACGCTCAATCTGCGTCGAAACGCTTACTTTCGCTGAAATACATGAAATCTATGCATTTGCAGCGACTTGGAGCGTTTCGTTCGCTCGCAAGTCGTCGAATCGCCGAAACCGAGAATTGACGTTGCTAGCTCGCTGTAGGCGTTGCCGGATGCTCAATCTGCGTCAAAACGCTTTCATTCACTGAAATAGGGAAATCTATGCATTTGCAGCTAGCTAGAGCGTTTCGTTCGCTCGCAAGTCGTCGAATCGCCGAAACAGGGAATCGACGTTTCTAGCTCGCTGTAGGCGTTGCCGGACGCTCTATCTACGTCAAAACGCTTACATTCGCTGAAATACATGAAATCTATGCATTTGCAACTAGCTAGAGCGTTTCGTTCGCTCGCAAGTCGTCGAATCGCCGAAACCGAGAATTGACGTTTCTAGCTGGCTGTAGGCGTTGCCGGACGCTCAATCTGCGTCGAAACGCTTTCATTCACTGAAATACGTGAAATCTATGCATTTGCAGCGACCTAGAGCGTTTCGTTCGCTCGCAAGTCGTCGAATCGCCGAAACCGAGAATCGACGTCTCTAGCTTGCTGTAGGCGTTGCAGAACACTCAATCTGTGTCGAAACGCTTTCATTCGCTGAAAGACATGAAATCTATGCATTTGCAGCAAGCTAGAGCGTTTCGTTCGCTCGCAAGTCGTCGAATCGCCGAAACCGAGAATCGACGTTTCTAGCTCGCTGTAGGCGTTGCCGAACGCTCAATCTGCGTCGAAACGCTTTCATTCACTGAAATACGTGAAATCTATGCATTTGCAGCGACCTAGAGCGTTTCGTTCGCTCGAGGGCCGTCGAATCGCCGAAACCGAGAATCGACGTTTCTAGCTCGCTGTAGGTGTTGCCGGACGCTCAATCTGCATCGAAACGCTTTCACTCACTGAAATACATGAAATCTATGCATTTGCAGCGACCTAGAGCGTTTCGTTCGCTCGCAAGTCGGCGAATCGCCGAAACCGAGAATCGACGCTTCTAGCTCGCTGTAGGCGGTGCAGGACGCTCAATCTGGTTCGAAACACTTACATTCGCTGAAATACATGAAATCTATGCATTTGCAGCGACCTAGAGCGTTTCGTTCGCCTGCAAGTCGTCGAATTGCCGAAACCGAGAATCGACGTTTCTAGCTGGCTGTAGGCGTTGCCGGACGCTCAATCTGCGTCGAAACGCTTTCATTCACTGAAATACGTGAAATCTATGCATTTGCAGCGACCTAGAGCGTTTCGTTCGCTCGCAAGTCGTCGAATCGCCGAAACCGAGAATCGACGTTTCTAGCTCGCTGTAGGCGTTGCAGAACGCTCAATCTGTGTCTAAACGCTTTCATTCGCTGAAATACATGAAATCTATGCATTTGCAGCGACTTGGAGCGTTTCGTTCGCTCGCAAGTCGTCGAATCGCCGAAACCGAGAATCGACGTTTCTAGCTCGCTGTACGCGTTGCCGGACGCTCAATCTGCGTCGAAACGCTTTCATTCACTGAAATACGTGAAATCTATGCATTTGCAGCTACCTAGAGCGTTTCGTTCGCTCGCAAGTCGTCGAATCGCCGAAACCGAGAATCGACGTTTCTAGCTCGCTGTAGGCGTTGCAGAACGCTCAATCTGCGTCGAAACGCTCACATTCGCTGAAATACATGAAATCTATGCATTTGCAGCGACTTTGAGCGTTTCGTTCGCCCGCAAGTCGTCGAATCGCCGAAACCGAGAATCGACGTTTCAAGCTGGCTGTAGGCGTTGCCGAACGCTCAATCTGCGTCGAAACGCTTTCATTCACTGAAATACGTGAAATCTATGCATTTGCAGCTAGCTAGAGCGTTTCGTTCGCTCGCAAGTCGTCGAATCGCCGAAACAGGGAATCGACGTTTCTAGCTCGCTGTAGGCGTTGCCGGACGCTCTATCTACGTCAAATCGCTTACATTCGCTGAAATACATGAAATCTACGCATTTGCAACTAGCTAGAGCGTTTCGTTCGCTCGCAAGTCGTCGAATCGCCGAAACCGAGAATCGACGTTTCTAGCTGGCTGTAGGCGTTGCCGGACGCTCAATCTGCGTCGAAACGCTTTCATTCACTGAAATACGTGAAATCTATGCATTTGCAGCGACCTAGAGCGTTTCGTTCGCTCGCAAGTCGTCGAATCGCCGAAACAGGGAATCGACGTTTCTAGCTCGCTGTAGGCGTTGCCGGACGCTCAATCTGTGTCGAAACGCTTACATTCGCTGAAATACATGAAATCTATGCATTTGCAGCGACTTGGAGCGTTTCGTTCGCTCGCAAGTCGTCGAATCGCCGAAACAGAGAATCGACGTTTCAAGCTCGCTGTAGGCGTTGCCGAACGCTCAATCTGCGTCGAAACGCTTTCGATCACTGAATTACGTGAAATCTATGCATTTGCAGCAAGCTAGAGCGTTCCGTTCGCTCGCAAGTCGTCGAATCGCCGAAACCGAGAATCGACGTTTCTAGCTCGCTGTAGGCGTTGCCGAACGCTCAATCTGCGTCGAGACTCTTTCATTCACTGAAACACGTGAAATCTATGCATTCGTAGCGACCTAGAGCGTTTCGTTCGCTCGCAAGTCGTCGAATCGCCGAAACCGAGAATCGACGTTTCTAGCTCGCTGTAGGCGTTGCAGAACGCTCAATCTGCGTCGAAACGCTTACATTCGCCGAAATACATGAAATCTATGCATTTGCAGCGACTTGGAGCGTTTCGTTCGCTCGCAAGTCGTCGAATCGCCGAAACCGAGAATCGACGTTTCTAGCTCGCTGTACGCGTTGCCGGACGCTCAATCTGCGTCGAAACGCTTTCATTCACTGAAATACGTGAAATCTATGCATTTGCAGCTACCTAGAGCGTTTCGTTCGCTCGCAAGTCGTCGAATCGCCGAAACCGAGAATCGACGTTTCTAGCTCGCTGTAGGCGTTGCAGAACGCTCAATCTGCGTCGAAACGCTCACATTCGCTGAAATACATGAAAT
The DNA here is from genome assembly GCA_963978505.1 of Listrodromus nycthemerus. Taxonomy (NCBI): domain Eukaryota; kingdom Metazoa; phylum Arthropoda; class Insecta; order Hymenoptera; family Ichneumonidae; genus Listrodromus; species Listrodromus nycthemerus. The sequence continues at coordinate 10,235,442 of OZ021679.1, read as the reverse complement.
CTATGCATTTGCAGCGACCTAGAGCGTTTCGTTCGCTCGCAAGTCGTCGAATCGCCGAAACAGGGAATCGACGTTTCTAGCTCGCTGTAGGCGTTGCCGGACGCTCAATCTGTGTCGAAACGCTTACATTCGCTGAAATACATGAAATCTATGCATTTGCAGCGACTTGGAGCGTTTCGTTCGCTCGCAAGTCGTCGAATCGCCGAAACAGAGAATCGACGTTTCAAGCTCGCTGTAGGCGTTGCCGAACGCTCAATCTGCGTCGAAACGCTTTCGTTCACTGAATTACGTGAAATCTATGCATTTGCAGCTAGCTAGAGCGTTTCGTTCGCTCGCAAGTCGTCGAATCGCCGAAACCGAGAATTGACGTTTCTAGCTCGATGTAGGCGTTGCAGAACGCTCAATCTGTGTCGAAACGCTTTCATTCACTGAAATACGTGAAATCTATGCATTTGCAGCTAGCTAGAGCGTTTCGTTCGCTCGCAAGTCGTCGAATCGCCGAAACAGAGAATCGACGTTTCTAGCTGGCTGTAGGCGTTGCCGGACGCTCAATCTGCGTCGAAACGCTTTCATTCTCTGAAATACGTGAAATCTATGCATTTGCAGCGACCTAGAGCGTTTCGTTCGCTCGCAAGTCGTCGAATCGCCGAAACCGAGAATCGACGTTTCTAGCTCGCTGTAGGCGTTGCAGAACGCTCAATCTGTGTCGAAACGCTTTCATTCGCTGAAATACATGAAATCTATGCATTTGCAGCAAGCTAGAGCGTTTCGTTCGCTCGCAAGTCGTCGAATCGCCGAAACCGAGAATCGACGTTTCTAGCTCGCTGTAGGCGTTGCCGAACGCTCAATCTGCGTCGAGACTCTTTCATTCACTGAAATACGTGAAATCTATGCATTCGTAGCGACCTAGAGCGTTTCGTTCGCTCGCAAGTCGTCGAATCGCCGAAACCGAGAATCGACGTTTCTAGCTCGCTGTAGGCGTTGCAGAACGCTCAATCTACGTCGAAACGCTTACATTCGCTGAAATACATGAAATCTATGCATTTGCAGCGACTTGGAGCGTTTCGTTCGCTCGCAAGTCGTCGAATCGCCGAAACCGAGAATCGACGTTTCTAGCTCGCTGTAGGCGTTGCCGGACGCTCAATCTGCGTCGAAACGCTTTCATTCACTGAAATACGTGAAATCTATGCATTTGCAGCTACCTAGAGAGTTTCGTTCGCTCGCAAGTCGTCGAATCGCCGAAACCGAGAATCGACGCTTCTAGCTCGCTGTAGGCGGTGCAGGACGCTCAATCTGGTTCGAAACGCTTACATTCGCTGAAATACATGAAATCTATGCATTTGCAGCGACCTACAGCGTTTCGTTCGCCTGCAAGTCGTCGAATTGCCGAAACCGAGAATCGACGTTTCTAGCTGGCTGTAGGCGTTGCCGGACGCTCAATCTGCGTCGAAACGCTTTCATTCACTGAAATACGTGAAATCTATGCATTTGCAGCAAGCTAGAGCGTTTCGTTCGCTCGCAAGTCGTCGAATCGCCGAAACCGAGAATCGACGTTTCTAGCTCGCTGTAGGCGTTGCCGAACGCTCAATCTGCGTCGAGACTCTTTCATTCACTGAAATACGTGAAATCTATGCATTCGTAGCGACCTAGAGCGTTTCGTTCGCTCGCAAGTCGTCGAATCGCCGAAACCGAGAATCGACGTTTCTAGCTCGCTGTAGGCGTTGCAGAACGCTCAATCTGCGTCGAAACGCTTACATTCGCTGAAATACATGAAATCTATGCATTTGCAGCGACTTGGAGCGTTTCGTTCGCTCGCAAGCCGTCGAATCGCCGAAACCGAGAATCGACGTTTCTAGCTCGCTGTAGGCGTTGCCGGACGCTCAATCTGCGTCGAAACGCTTTCATTCACTGAAATACGTGAAATCTATGCATTTGCAGCTACCTAGAGCGTTTCGTTCGCTCGCAAGTCGTCGAATCGCCGAAACCGAGAATCGACGTTTCTAGCTCGCTGTAGGCGTTGCAGAACGCTCAATCTGCGTCGAAACGCTCACATTCGCTGAAATACATGAAATCTATGCATTTGCAGCGACTTTGAGCGTTTCGTTCGCCCGCAAGTCGTCGAATCGCCGAAACCGAGAATCGACGTTTCAAGCTGGCTGTAGGCGTTGCCGAACGCTCAATCTGCGTCGAAACGCTTTCATTCACTGAAATACGTGAAATCTATGCATTTGCAGCTAGCTAGAGCGTTTCGTTCGCTCGCAAGTCGTCGAATCGCCGAAACAGGGAATCGACGTTTCTAGCTCGCTGTAGGCGTTGCCGGACGCTCTATCTACGTCAAAACGCTTACATTCGCTGAAATACATGAAATCTACGCATTTGCAACTAGCTAGAGCGTTTCGTTCGCTCGCAAGTCGTCGAATCGCCGAAACCGAGAATCGACGTTTCTAGCTGGCTGTAGGCGTTGCCGGACGCTCAATCTGCGTCGAAACGCTTTCATTCACTGAAATACGTGAAATCTATGCATTTGCAGCGACCTAGAGCGTTTCGTTCGCTCGCAAGTCGTCGAATCGCCGAAACAGGGAATCGACCTTTCTACCTCGCTGTAGGCGTTGCCGGACGCTCAATCTGTGTCGAAACGCTTACATTCGCTGAAATACATGAAATCTATGCATTTGCAGCGACTTGGAGCGTTTCGTTCGCTCGCAAGTCGTCGAATCGCCGAAACAGAGAATCGACGTTTCAAGCTCGCTGTAGGCGTTGCCGAACGCTCAATCTGCGTCGAAACGCTTTCGTTCACTGAATTACGTGAAATCTATGCATTTGCAGCTAGCTAGAGCGTTTCGTTCGCTCGCAAGTCGTCGAATCGCCGAAACCGAGAATTGACGTTTCTAGCTCGATGTAGGCGTTGCAGAACGCTCAATCTGTGTCGAAACGCTTTCATTCACTGAAATACGTGAAATCTATGCATTTGCAGCTAGCTAGAGCGTTTCGTTCGCTCGCAAGTCGTCGAATCGCCGAAACAGAGAATCGACGTTTCTAGCTGGCTGTAGGCGTTGCCGGACGCTCAATCTGCGTCGAAACGCTTTCATTCTCTGAAATACGTGAAATCTATGCATTTGCAGCGACCTAGAGCGTTTCGTTCGCTCGCAAGTCGTCGAATCGCCGAAACCGAGAATCGACGTTTCTAGCTCGCTGTAGGCGTTGCAGAACGCTCAATCTGCGTCGAAACGCTTAGATTCGCTGAAATACATAAAATCTATGCATTTGCAGCGACTTGGAGCGTTTCGTTCGCTCGCAAGTCGTCGAATCGCCGAAACCGAGAATTGACGTTGCTAGCTCGCTGTAGGCGTTGCCGGACGCTCAATCTGCGTCGAAACGCTTTCATTCACTGAAATAGGGAAATCTATGCATTTGCAGCTAGCTAGAGCGTTTCGTTCGCTCGCAAGTCGTCGAATCGCCGAAACAGGGAATCGACGTTTCTAGCTCGCTGTAGGCGTTGCCGGACGCTCTATCTACGTCAAAACGCTTACATTCGCTGAAATACATGAAATCTATGCATTTGCAGCGACCTAGAGCGTTTCGTTCGCTCGCAAGTCGTCGAATCGCCGAAACAGGGAATCGACGTTTCTAGCTCGCTGTAGGCGTTGCCGGACGCTCTATCTACGTCAAAACGCTTACATTCGCTGAAATACATGAAATCTATGCATTTGCAGCGACCTAGAGCGTTTCGTTCGCTCGCAAGTCGTCGAATCGCCGAAACAGAGAATCGACGTTTCAAGCTCGCTGTAGGCGTTGCCGAACGCTCAATCTGCGTCGAAACGCTTTCGTTCACTGAATTACGTGAAATCTATGCATTTGCAGCTAGCTAGAGCGTTTCGTTCGCTCGCAAGTCGTCGAATCGCCGAAACCGAGAATTGACGTTTCTAGCTCGATGTAGGCGTTGCAGAACACTCAATCTGTGTCGAAACGCTTTCATTCACTGAAATACGTGAAATCTATGCATTTGCAGCTAGCTAGAGCGTTTCGTTCGCTCGCAAGTCGTCGAATCGCCGAAACAGAGAATCGACGTTTCTAGCTGGCTGTAGGCGTTGCCGGACGCTCAATCTGCGTCGAAACGCTTTCATTCTCTGAAATACGTGAAATCTATGCATTTGCAGCGACCTAGAGCGTTTCGTTCGCTCGCAAGTCGTCGAATCGCCGAAACCGAGAATCGACGTTTCTAGCTTGCTGTAGGCGTTGCAGAACGCTCTATCTACGTCAAAACGCTTACATTCGCTGAAATACATGAAATCTATGCATTTGCAGCGACCTAGAGCGTTTCGTTCGCTCGCAAGTCGTCGAACCGCCGAAACAGGGAATCGACGTTTCTAGCTCGCTGTAGGCGTTGCCGGACGCTCAATCTGCGTCGAAACGCTTTCATTCACTGAAATAGGGAAATCTATGCGTTTGCAGCTAGCTAGAGCGTTTCGTTCGCTCGCAAGTCGTCGAATCGCCGAAACAGGGAATCGACGTTTCTAGCTCGCTGTAGGCGTTGCCGGACGCTCAATCTGCGTCGAAACGCTTTCATTCACTGAAATACGTGAAATCTATCCATTTGCAGCGACCTAGAGCGTTTCGTTCGCTCGCAAGTCGTCGAATCGCCGAAACCGAGAATCGACGTTTCTAGCTCGCTGTAGGCGTTGCAGAACGCTCAATCTGTGTCAAAACGCTTTCATTCGCTGAAATACATGAAATCTATGCATTTGCAGCAAGCTAGAGCGTTTCGTTCGCTCGCAAGTCGTCGAATCGCCGAAACCGAGAATCGACGTTTCAAGCTCGCTGTAGGCGTTGCCGAACGCTCAATCTGCGTCGAAACGCTTTCATTCACTGAAATACGTGAAATCTATGCATTTGCAGCGACCTAGAGCGTTTCGTTCGCTCGAGGGCCGTCGAATCGCCGAAACCGAGAATCGACGTTTCTAGCTCGCTGTAGGTGTTGCCGGACGCTGAATCTGCATCGAAACGCTTTCACTCACTGAAATACATGAAATCTATGCATTTGCAGCGACCTAGAGCGTTTCGTTCGCTCGCAAGTCGTCGAATCGCCGAAACCGAGAATCGACGCTTCTAGCTCGCTGTAGGCGGTGCAGGACGCTCAATCTGGTTCGAAACACTTACATTCGCTGAAATACATGAAATCTATGCATTTGCAGCGACCTAGAGCGTTTCGTTCGCCCGCAAGTCGTCGAGTCGCCGAAACCGAAAATCGACGTTTGTAGCTCGCTGTAGGCGTTGCCGGACGCGAAATCTGCGTCGAAACGCTTTTATTCACTGAAATACGTGAAATCTATGCATTTGCAGCTACCTAGAGCGTTTCGTTCGCTCGCAAGTCGTCGAATCGCCGAAACCGAGAATCGACGTTTCTAGCTCGCTGTAGGCGTTGCAGAATTCTCAATCTGCGTCGAAACGCTTACATTCGCTGAAATACATGAAATCTATGCATTTGCAGCGACTTGGAGCGTTTCGTTCGCCCGCAAGTCGTCGAATCGCCGAAACCGAGAATCGACGTTTCAAGCTGGCTGTAGGCGTTGCCGAACGCTCAATCTGCGTCGAAACGCTTTCATTCACTGAAATACGTGAAATCTATGCATTTGCAGCGACCTAGAGCGTTTCGTTCGCTCGAGGGCCGTCGAATCGCCGAAACCGAGAATCGACGTTTCTAGCTCGCTCCAGGTGTTGCCGGACGCTCAATCTGCATCGAAACGCTTTCACTCACTGAAATACATGAAATCTATGCATTTGCAGCGACCTAGAGCGTTTCGTTCGCTCGCAAGTCGTCGAATCGCCGAAACCGAGAATCGACGCTTCTAGCTCGCTGTAGGCGGTGCAGGACGCTCAATCTGGTTCGAAACGCTTACATTCGCTGAAATACATGAAATCTATGCATTTGCAGCGACCTAGACCGTTTCGTTCGCCCGCAAGTCGTCGAATTGCCGAAACCGAGAATCGACGTTTCTAGCTGGCTGTAGGCGTTGCCGGACGCTCAATCTGCGTCGAAACGCTTTCATTCACTGAAATACGTGAAATCTATGCATTTGCAGCGACCTAGAGCGTTTCGTTCGCTCGCAGGTCGTCGAATCGCCGAAACCGAGAATTGACGTTGCTAGCTCGCTGTAGGCGTTGCCGGACGCACTATCTACGTCAAAACGCTTACATTCGCTGAAATACATGAAATCTATGCATTTGCAGCGACCTAGAGCGTTTCGTTCGCTCGCAAGTCGTCGAATCGCCGAAACCGAGAATCGACGTTTCTAGCTGGCTGTAGGCGTTGCCGGACGCTCAATCTGCGTCGAAACGCTTTCATTCACTGAAATACGTGAAATCTATGCATTTGCAGCGACCTAGAGCGTTTCGTTCGCTCGCAAGTCGTCGAATCGCCGAAACCGAGAATCGACGTTTCTAGCTCGCTGTAGGCGTTGCAGAACGCTCAATCTGTGTCAAAACGCTTTCATTCGCTGAAATACATGAAATCTATGCATTTGCAGCAAGCTAGAGCGTTTCGTTCGCTCGCAAGTCGTCGAATCGCCGAAACCGAGAATCGACGTTTCTAGCTCGCTGTAGGCGTTGCCGAACGCTCAATCTGCGTCGAGACGCTTTCATTCACTGAAATACGTGAAATCTATGCATTCGTAGCGACCTAGAGCGTTTCGTTCGCTCGCAAGTCGTCGAATCGCCGAAACCGAGAATCGACGTTTCAAGCTCGCTGTAGGCGTTGCCGAACGCTCAATCTGCGTCGAAACGCTTTCATTCACTGAAATACGTGAAATCTATGCATTTGCAGCGACTTGGAGCGTTTCGTTCGCTCGCAAGTCGTCGAATCGCCGAAACCGAGAATCGACGTTTCAAGCTCGCTGTAGGCGTTGCCAAACGCTCAATCTGCGTCGAAACGCTTTCATTCACTGAAATACGTGAAATCTATGCATTTGCAGCGACTTGGAGCGTTTCGTTCGCTCGCAAGTCGTCGAATCGCCGAAACCGAGAATCGACGTTTCAAGCTCGCTGTAGGCGTTGCCGAACGCTCAATCTGCGTCGAAACGCTTTCATTCACTGAAATACGTGAAATCTATGCATTTGCAGCGACCTAGAGCGTTTCGTTCGCTCGCAAGTCGTCGAATCGCCGAAACCGAGAATCGACGTTTCTAGCTCGCTGTAGGCGTTGCAGAACGCTCAATCTGTGTCAAAGCGCTTTCATTCGCTGAAATACATGAAATCTATGCATTTGCAGCAAGCTAGAGCCTTTCGTTCGCTCGCAAGTCGTCGAATCGCCGAAACCGAGAATCGACGTTTCTAGCTCGGTGTAGGCGTTGCCGAACGCTCAATCTGCGTCGAGACGCTTTCATTCACTGAAATACGTGAAATCTATGCATTCGTAGCGACCTAGAGCGTTTCGTTCGCTCGCAAGTCGTCGAATCGCCGAAACCGAGAATCGACGTTTCAAGCTCGCTGTAGGCGTTGCCGAACGCTCAATCTGCGTCGAAACGCTTTCATTCACTGAAATACGTGAAATCTATGCATTTGCAGCGACTTGGAGCGTTTCGTTCGCTCGCAAGTCGTCGAATCGCCGAAACCGAGAATCGACGTTTCAAGCTCGCTGTAGGCGTTGCCGAACGCTCAATCTGCGTCGAAACGCTTTCATTCACTGAAATACGTGAAATCTATGCATTTGCAGCGACTTGGAGCGTTTCGTTCGCTCGCAAGTCGTCGAATCGCCGAAACCGAGAATCGACGTTTCAAGCTCGCTGTAGGCGTTGCCGAACGCTCAATCTGCGTCGAAACGCTTTCATTCACTGAAATACGTGAAATCTATGCATTTGCAGCGACCTAGAGCGTTTCGTTCGCTCGAGGGCCGTCGAATCGCCGAAACCGAGAATCGACGTTTCTAGCTCGCTGTAGGTGTTGCCGGACGCTCAATCTGCATCGAAACGCTTTCACTCACTGGAATACATGAAATCTATGCATTTGCAGCGACCTAGAGCGTTTCGTTCGCTCGCAAGTCGTCGAATCGCCGAAACCGAGAATCGATGCTTCTAGCTCGCTGTAGGCGGTGCAGGACGCTCAATCTGGTTCGAAACACTTACATTCGCTGAAATACATGAAATCTATGCATTTGCAGCGACCTAGAGCGTTTCGTTCGCCCGCTAGTCGTCGAATTGCCGAAACCGAGAATCGATGTTTCTAGCTGGCTGTAGGCGTTGCCGGACGCTCAATCTGCGTCGAAACGCTTACATTCGCTGAAATACATGAAATCTATGCATTTGCAGCGACTTGGAGCGTTTCGTTCGCTCGCAAGTCGTCGAATAGCCGAAACCGAGAATTGACGTTGCTAGCTCGCTGTAGGCGTTGCCGGACGCTCAATCTGCGTCGAAACGCTTTCATTCACTGAAATAGGGAAATCTATGGATTTGCAGCTAGCTAGAGCGTTTCGTTCGCTCGCAAGTCGTCGAATCGCCGAAACAGGGAATCGACGTTTCTAGCTCGCTGTAGGCGTTGCCGGACGCTCTATCTACGTCAAAACGCTTACATTCGCTGAAATACATGAAATCTATGCATTTGCAACTAGCTAGAGCGTTTCGTTCGCTCGCAAGTCGTCGAATCGCCGAAACCGAGAATCGACGTTTCTAGCTTGCTGTAGGCGTTGCCGAACGCTCAATCTGCGTCGAGACGCTTTCATTCACTGAAATACGTGAAATCTATGCATTCGTAGCGACCTAGAGCGTTTCGTTCGCTCGCAAGTCGTCGAATCGCCGAAACCGAGAATCGACGTTTCTAGCTCGCTGTAGGCGTTGCAGAACGCTCAATCTGCGTCGAAACGCTTACATTCGCTGAAATACATGAAATCTATGCATTTGCAGCGACTTGGAGCGTTTCGTTCGCTCGCAAGTCGTCGAATCGCCGAAACCGAGAATCGACGTTTCTAGCTCGCTGTAGGCGTTGCAGAACGCTCAATCTGCGTCGAAACGCTTACATTCGCTGAAATACATGAAATCTATGCATTTGCAGCGACTTGGAGCGTTTCGTTCGCTCGCAAGTCGTCGAATCGCCGAAACCGAGAATCGACGTTTCAAGCTCGCTGTAGGCGTTGCCGAACGCTCAATCTGCGTCGAAACGCTTTCATTCACTGAAATACGTGAAATCTATGCATTTGCAGCGACTTGGAGCGTTTCGTTCGCTCGCAAGTCGTCGAATCGCCGAAACCGAGAATCGACGTTTCAAGCTCGCTGTAGGCGTTGCCGAACGCTCAATCTGCGTCGAAACGCTTTCATTCACTGAAATACGTGAAATCTATGCATTTGCAGCGACCTAGAGCGTTTCGTTCGCTCGAGGGCCGTCGAATCGCCGAAACCGAGAATCGACGTTTCTAGCTCGCTGTAGGTGTTGCCGGACGCTCAATCTGCATCGAAACGCTTTCACTCACTGAAATACATGAAATCTATGCATTTGCAGCGACCTAGAGCGTTTCGTTCGCTCGCAAGTCGTCGAATCGCCGAAACCGAGAATTGACGCTTCTAGCTCGCTGTAGGCGGTGCAGGACGCTCAATCTGGTTCGAAACACTTACATTCGCTGAAATACATGAAATCTATGCATTTGCAACTAGCTAGAGCGTTTCGTTCGCTCGCAAGTCGTCGAATCGCCGAAACCGAGAATCGACGTTTCTAGCTTGCTGTAGGCGTTGCCGAACGCTCAATCTGCGTCGAGACGCTTTCATTCACTGAAATACGTGAAATCTATGCATTCGTAGCGACCTAGAGCGTTTCGTTCGCTCGCAAGTCGTCGAATCGCCGAAACCGAGAATCGACGTTTCTAGCTCGCTGTAGGCGTTGCAGAACGCTCAATCTGCGTCGAAACGCTTACATTCGCTGAAATACATGAAATCTATGCATTTGCAGCGACTTGGAGCGTTTCGTTCGCTCGCAAGTCGTCGAATCGCCGAAACCGAGAATCGACGTTTCTAGCTCGCTGTAGGCGTTGCAGAACGCTCAATCTGCGTCGAAACGCTTACATTCGCTGAAATACATGAAATCTATGCATTTGCAGCGACTTGGAGCGTTTCGTTCGCTCGCAAGTCGTCGAATCGCCGAAACCGAGAATCGACGTTTCAAGCTCGCTGTAGGCGTTGCCGAACGCTCAATCTGCGTCGAAACGCTTTCATTCACTGAAATACGTGAAATCTATGCATTTGCAGCGACTTGGAGCGTTTCGTTCGCTCGCAAGTCGTCGAATCGCCGAAACCGAGAATCGACGTTTCAAGCTCGCTGTAGGCGTTGCCGAACGCTCAATCTGCGTCGAAACGCTTTCATTCACTGAAATACGTGAAATCTATGCATTTGCAGCGACCTAGAGCGTTTCGTTCGCTCGAGGGCCGTCGAATCGCCGAAACCGAGAATCGACGTTTCTAGCTCGCTGTAGGTGTTGCCGGACGCTCAATCTGCATCGAAACGCTTTCACTCACTGAAATACATGAAATCTATGCATTTGCAGCGACCTAGAGCGTTTCGTTCGCTCGCAAGTCGTCGAATCGCCGAAACCGAGAATTGACGCTTCTAGCTCGCTGTAGGCGGTGCAGGACGCTCAATCTGGTTCGAAACACTTACATTCGCTGAAATACATGAAATCTATGCATTTGCAACTAGCTAGAGCGTTTCGTTCGCTCGCAAGTCGTCGAATCGCCGAAACCGAGAATCGACGTTTCTAGCTCGCTGTAGGCGTTGCCGAACGCTCAATCTGCGTCGAGACGCTTTCATTCACTGAAATACGTGAAATCTATGCATTCGTAGCGACCTAGAGCGTTTCGTTCGCTCGCAAGTCGTCGAATCGCCGAAACCGAGAATCGACGTTTCTAGCTCGCTGTAGGCGTTGCAGAACGCTCAATCTGCGTCGAAACGCTTACATTCGCTGAAATACATGAAATCTATGCATTTGCAGCGACTTGGAGCGTTTCGTTCGCTCGCAAGTCGTCGAATCGCCGAAACCGAGAATCGACGTTTCTAGCTCGCTGTAGGCGTTGCAGAACGCTCAATCTGCGTCGAAACGCTTACATTCGCTGAAATACATGAAATCTATGCATTTGCAGCGACTTGGAGCGTTTCGTTCGCTCGCAAGTCGTCGAATCGCCGAAACCGAGAATCGACGTTTCAAGCTCGCTGTAGGCGTTGCCGAACGCTCAATCTGCGTCGAAACGCTTTCATTCACTGAAATACGTGAAATCTATGCATTTGCAGCGACTTGGAGCGTTTCGTTCGTTTGCAAGTCGTCGAATCGGCCATACTAAGAATCGACATTTCTAGCTCGCTTTGGGCGTTTCCGGACGCTCAATCTGCATCGAAACGCTTTTATTCATTGAAATGCATGAAATCTATGCATTTGCAGCGACCTAGAGTGTTTCGTTCCGTCGCACGTCGTCGAATCGCCGAAACCAAGAATCGACGTTTTTAGCTCGCTGTGGGCGTTGCCGGACGCTCAATGTGCGTCGAAACGCTTTCATTCACTGAAATACATGAAATCTATGCACTTGCCGCTACCTAGGACATTTCGTTCGATCGCGAGTCGTCGAATCACCGGAACCGAGAATCGACGTTTCTAGCTCACTGAAATCGTTTCCGGAGTCTCAATGTGCGTCGAAACGCTTTCATTCACCGAAATACATGAAATCTATGCATTTGCAGCGACCTATAGCGTTTCGTTCGTTTGCAAGTCGTCGAATCGCCGAAACCAAGAATCGACGTTTCTAGCTCGCTGTGGGCGTTTTCGGACGCTTAATCTGCGTCGCAACGCTCAAATTCACCTAAATACATGAAATCTATGCATTTGCAGCGACCTAGAGCCTTTTGTTCGATCGCATGTTGTCGAATCGCCGAAACCGACAATCGACGTTTCTAGCTCGCTGTGACCGATTCCGGAGGCTCAATGTGCGTCAAAATACTTAGATTCACTGAAATACGTGAAATCTATGGATTTGCACCAACCTAGAGCGTTTCGTTCGATCGCACGTCGTCGAATGTCCGAAACCGAGAATCGACGTTTCTGGCTCGCTTTAATCGTTTCCGGAGGCTTAATGTCCGCCAAAACGCCTAGATTCACTAAAATACATTCAATCTATGCATTTGCAGCGACCTAGAGCGTTGCGTTCGATCGCAAGTCATCGAATCGCCTAAACCTGGAATCTACGTTTCTAGCTCGCTGTAATCGTTTCCGGAGGCTCACCGAGCAAACATGTATGCGCACCAATGTATACGTATACACAATCAGAAGGTAACATCGACCGTCGGTAATATCAACCAACGATAACTTACCATCAAAAGTAACATCGACCGTCGGTAATACTGACTACAAAAGGGCGGCTCACCTTTGTATCAAGCCGCCGCATTGAGTAATTCAACTCCAAGTAGATAAGGCAATAGGCTAAAATTCGCTTAACCCAAACAAGGCGGCTGACCATTGTACCAAGCCGCCGCATCGAGTAATTCAACCCTAACTTGATCAGATACTAGAATAAACCTCGCATAACCAAAACAAGGCGGCTCACCTTTTCACCAATCCGCCGCGTCGAGTAATTTAACTCCACGTAGATAAGATATTAGAATAAACTCACCCATAAGCTAAAGCGATGGACCTTTTTCCTACGGTGTTCCGCGTCACACCGATAAGACCCTCTCCGACACGTCAAAGAAAGGAATAAAAACCTCAGATATTTGTCCGTCGGGCAGTCATCGTCGTACCTCCGAACGGAACAAACTTCTGTCCAACGAAACATTATATTCGTAACGCGTACATACCGGAGTGACGTACTACAAGCGAAGCTGTCGGGCGGATCGTTGTCGTGACGTTTTCATGTCGCGCATCGAAATATTGTAAAACGTAAATTACTCCGCGATTCTCTCAATCGTGTAACACTTTTGTAACGTTTAAAAATAAGTTTCAATCAATATACTCTCATTTCATCTGTTAAACGGTGTTTAATTCCGTGAATTCCCTCACTCGCGATTCTCACAATAAAACACCTGCATCGAGTGAAGTTCGAGCCACCTTATTACGCCAGTGGAGTCTCGTTGTGCTCTCTAACGTGCACGCTGATTCCTCCTCAAACACCAAATTTCCACTTTGACCACTTTGTTGTTCTCTCCTAACGTGTACGCTGGTGATCATTGAAACCCTTCTTACAACCTCTCGCGGTACTCTTTAACGTGCACGCTGAGTAACTCCATCTCGGGCCATCCATTTCCTCAATCAACTGAAACTCACGTCGATGCGGAGTTGAAATTTATTTAAACCTTTCGATGGGCAGGCGCCGAGGAGGTGTAAAACGACAGATCCGCCGAGCTCTCGTCGTCGCGTTTGGAAAGGGACAATTGGTCATTGGGCATAACGTGCCTTTGAAATCTAAATTATATCGTGAACTTGAACAAATTTCGGACACGGCAATCGCGAAACACCAGAGGACCAGCAAACCGACCATCATCTCTGGTTGCCGCATTTACGCAAGCATCAGGAAATTGATTTTTGTCGTCACTCCGCGGCAGGAACTCGTCCTCGAGGCACCTCTCCGACCTGTCAGCCGGACTACTGACACCCCCATCATTACTCTGGATTGACCGACCGAACAGGGGAACATCACCCGCTACACCCAATGATCCTCATCCACGTACTGCGTTTACCTGAAAGTAAAAAGGTAAGATTAGTAAGGACAAACAAATGCATAAGTAAAGGGAATCAGCAGGGCGTCATCCGTGACGAGCGCATTCTCGCCGAAACGGGAGCCCACAACCTTCACTGTTTTTCAAAAACCCTATTTGCAACAACCGGGACGTGACAATTTCAGGTATTTAGGTGAATTTAAGCGTTTCGACACAGATTGAGCGTCCGGAAAGGCTTAAAGCGAGCTAGACACGTCGATTCTCGGTTTCGGCGATTCGACAACGTGCGATCGAACGAAACGCTCTAGGTTGGTGCAAATGCGTAGATTTCACGTATTTTATTAAATTTAAGCATTTCGATGCACATCGACCGTCCGGAATCGTTTACAGCAAGCTAGAAACGTCGATTCTCGGTTTCGGCGATTCGACGACTGGCGATAGATCTCAATGCCCTAGGTCGCTGCAAATACATAGATTTCACGTATTTCAGTCAGTGTACGCATTTCGACGCACATTTAGCGTCCGGAACCGCCTACAGCGAGCTAGAAACGTCGATTCTTAGTTTCGGCGATTCGACGACATGCGATCGAACGAAACGCTCGAGGTTGGTGCAAATGCATACATTTCACGTATTTCAGTGAATTTAAGCATTTTGACGCACATTGAGCGTCCGCAATCGATTAGAGAAAGCCAGAAATGCCGATTCTCGGTTTCGGCGATTCAACGACTTGCGATCGAACGCAGCGCTCTAGGTCGCTGCAAATGATGCTATGTATTCAGTGAATGTAAGCGTTTCGACACAGATTGAGCGTCCGGAATCGATTACAGCAAGCTACGATTGTCGATTCTCGGTTTCGGCGATTCGACGACTTTCGATCGAACGAAACGCTCTAGGTTGGTGCAAATGCATGCGTTCCATGTATTGCAATGAACATCAGCGTTTCGACGTGGCAATACGAAATACAGGCGCTACAGCAAGCCTAATCGTCAGATGTTCGATTTTATTGTGAAACGTCCTCGCAGTTGATTATATCTTATTGTATATCGACGACTTTAAGCGTTTTCGACCCGGTCATGCGAAATGGACGCGCTAAAGCGAGCTAAAATCGCAATTTCTCGATTTTTATGTATAGGGAACTCGCAATCGATTACATCGTCATTGGTCGCTGAAAATGCATGAATATCGAAGATTTGATTGACTTTGAGCGTTTTCGATCTTGCGACGCGAAATAGACGCACTACAGCGAGATTAAATCTGAAATTTTCGATTTTGGTGTAAAGTGAACTCGCCATTGATTATGTCGTCTTTGGTGGCTCGAAATGCACGAATAGTGCATATTTCGATGAGTTTAAGCGTTTCCGACCTGGCAATGCGAAATCGACGCGCTACTGCGAGGTAAAATCTAAAATCCTTGATTTTGTTGTTAAGTGAACTCGCAATCGATTACACCATCATTGGTCGATCGAAATGCGTGAATATCGCGTATTTTCACGACTCTAAGCGTTTTCGACCTGCGAATGCGAAAATACGCGCTACAGCGAGCGTAAATCTTAAATTTTCGATTTTCTTGTAAAGCGAACTCGCAATTGATTACATCGTCCTTAGTGGCTCAAAATGCATGAGTATCGCGTATTTCGACGACTTTAAGCGTCTTCGACCTCGCAAAGTGGAATAGACGCGCTACAGCGAGCTAAAATCTAAGATTCTCGATTTTGTGGTAAAGTGAACTCGCAATCGATTACATCGTCATTGGTCGATCGAAATGCGGGAATATCGCGTATTTTCACGACTTTAAGCGTTTTCGACCTGCCAATGCGAAAGCGACGCGCTACAGCGACCTTAAATCCCAAATGTTCGATTTCGTTGTAAAGCGAACTTGCAATTAATTATATCGTCATTGGTCGCTCGAAGTGAATGAATATCGCGCATTTCGACGACTCTAAGCGTTTTCCACATGGCAATGCGAAATAGACGCGCTAGAGCAAGCGTAAACGTCAGATGTTCGATTTCGTTTTCAAACGTACTCGCAATCGATTATATCTGACAGGTCGACGGAAATGCATAAATATTGCATATTTTGACGACTTTGAGCATTTTCGACCTGGCAACGCGAAATATACGCGCTACAGTGAGCTAAAATTCCAAATTCTCGATCTTGTTGTAAAGTAGAAGCGCAAGCGATTAGGTCGTTACTAGTAACTCGAAATGCATGAATATCGCGTATCTTTACGACTTCAAGCGTTTCCGGCCTGGCAATCAGAAATAGACGCGCTACAGCGAGCTTTTGTTGTAATCGATTACGTTGTACGATTTTGTTGTAAAGTGAACTCGCAATCGATTACATCGTCATTGGTCGATATAAATGTATAAATACTGCCTGTTTCGACGACTCAAAGCGTTTTCGACCTGGCAATGCGAAATGGACGCGCTACAGCGAGCTAAAATCTACAATTCTCGATTTTGTTGTAAAGCGCACTCGCAATCGATCACATATCCGTAAAATGATGGCCTTAACGCTGCTGAAGAGTGCCGTGATATCGCGCCGCTGTACTTTGCGCTGAGATTCACGTTTGAGAGCGATGAATCTCCAGCAGGCCCAGCGCCAATTCCGCGCGATTCTTCGGCAACTAGAGGTGCGGGTTATCGGACGTGCTTATGATCATGGCGCGTTCGATGCCTCGAGCGACGCGGTTTTCATTTCCGTCCAGGTACTTCGGAAAACAGGGGGTGCGCGCCTTCATGGGGTGGGTGATCTAATGGCATGAAAATTCTCAACTCAACGGAGTACTGAGCTGGAAGCGGCAGCCAGTGAGGGCGAAGCGGATGTCACCGGCAACGACAACGATGACGATGGCAATGCCGATGACATCGAAGGCATCGGTAGCATCGAACGCCCCGAGTCGCCAGCCTAGGATATCGACGATGAGCTGGAGAGTCCGCAATCTCTAAATCCGGTGAATGAAATCGCTTATTGGAGTGGGCCCGATAGGGATTCCGGTCTGGAGACGGGAGGTGATAAGGATCGTGAAGATGACGTCTATCACGTTATCCACATGGGGCTTCCAGCGTCACCGCATCCGGAACTCGTTAAACGTCACGGTGCGGCAGAAATGACGGTTTAAGAGCCCCAAGTGTTTCAACCAGCAAATCCCTCATCGCCCAATCCACAACCTCCTGTTACCGGCAACGACGTCAACGACAGTGACGACGATGACGATGAAAATGGGGTGTCCGGCATCACCCGACCCTGTTCCCGAAGGCGGAGACGAAGAAGATTCCGAAGCTGAGAATATCTTCACTGATGAAGCTTCTCGGATGCAGCGATTTTCGTCACCGGAATTGAGTAAGTTTTCCCCTTATTGTCTCCTCGCCTACACATGTAGTATAAACACTAGGGCGTTACAAAAAAAAAAAATTTTTTTTTCTCGGAACCAAGCTCAAAAGTTTCGTTTAGATGCCAAAGTAAGCCTCTGAAAATATGAGCCCTTAATATTAATATTAAGAATGTGCGCATCGCACTTTTCGATTTCCCATAAGAATAACACAAGAAATGTTTTTTTTTCTGTTCCGATTTTTATAACTAATGAACCATGAATTGCGCTGCAATTTCAATGAACTATTTTCATAGAGGATTGAACGCTCTACAAAAAAGTTCTAATATCATTTTTCGATTAATCAACTCATTCAAAAGTTATTCAAGGTCAAAGTTACATTCATTATCAATTTAGCCGCCCTAATAAACACATACCTATATAATAGGGCTCTCAAAAAAAGAAATGTTTTTTTTTTCTCGGAACCAAGCTCAAAAGTTCCGTTTAAATGCCAAAATGGGGCCTCTAAAAATATGAGCCCTTAGAGAAATATGCGAATAACTCTTCAGGTCATGAATAAAATGTAACTTATTTTTACGTGAAAGCTATTTAAAAACAGTTTTTCAATAAAATTGCAGCAATCTTTAATGACGAAAAATAATGGTTTTATGTCTTGAAACTAAACAAATCCGAAGGATTATGAAGAAAACGGCTAAATTGATAATGAATTTAACTTTGACCTTGAATAACTTTTGAATGCGTTGATTAATCAAAAAATGATATTAGAACTTTTTTTGTAGATCGCTCAATTCTCTACAAAAATAGTTGATGGAAATTGCAGCGCAATTTATGGTTCATTAGTTACAAAAATCGAAAAAAAAAAAATTCCTGTGTTATTCTTACGGGAAATCGAAAAGTGCGATGCGCACATTATTAATATTAATATTAAGGGCCCATTTTTTCAGAGGCCTATTTTGTCATCTAAACGAAACTTTTGAGCTTGGTTCCGAGAAATTTTTTTTTTTATACGCCCTACTATATATGTATGGGTTACAACAGGCCTTCCTACCCTTCAATTGGTTTAACATTTTTCTTAAACCGTAGGTGCCCGGCAGTGGGGATTCAACCGGGATGGTCGTCTTATTCTCGTCAACGGTCGGGAATATTTCAACGAGGTCATACCGGTGTTGAACTATCCCAGCCTCTTTGCATCGTTCAACCGCCCCCTCAACAACGGTCTGGCGATGAGCAGCGAAGTGTTGTCCTCGGATGATGACGATGATGACGATGTCGAAGTGGGTCTGTGGACGTTCTGGGGAATTTCAGGGTGCATAATTTCGACCAGGCCCCATGGTACGCTTCGCAAGGAGAAATAGGCCACGGCTCCAACGACTACGATGAGGATGATAACCTAATTATCCAGCGTATTCGGGAGTCTCGAGCGTGCTAACCGGAAGCATAGAGTGCGTAACCAATAGTCGCTCGCGTATATACAGAAGTGGGCAATTGAAGTGGAACAAGGTGTTTTTCGACGATTTTGGCGAAAATTGGACGGATTTCGGAAAACCAAAAAATTACGTTCGTCTATATTTAATTGTCTACCGAATGGCGTTGGTTTCATCCAAAACGGTCAGTAATTGCCTTTTTGCGGGGTGGCGAGGTGGAGGCGTGCATAAGTCGGGAAATCACATACGCCCAAAAAAAATTGCATCACAGCCGATTGCAATCGAAAGAGCAGCTCGCGGCGTGCAAAAAACAGGGACAACTCGTCTCAATCAGATAATCCCAGGGGAACTTATGTCCCGAGGAAGTCGAAACACATTTTGTGGGGTTACTCGAGAATGGTACGACCGATCTCGTAGAAATTTCTCGTGGAGTCATGGTTCGTGACTCACTGCCAAAAAAACATTGTTTTGGGGCGAAAACGTTCCTCGTAGAAGAGATCCAGGTGCACAACTGATACACTTCAGGATTTATTGACATTTTTCACATCGTCGGGCTGTGATGAACCCGTTTAAACCACCTGAACATTAAAGGTTTCAGCGTATGTGTACAAAAAGACGATAACAGCTCCGAGTCGCCAGCCGAACGTCTTTTCATCTGAAACAGGGCCGGCTCGCGCGCGACTTTAAGTTTTCCCCTATGCCTGTTCTTCTTTGTTTCGAATGTTTGGCATTCTGCATTAAAGATGGAAACATTGTGAACTGTATTGAATCGGATTGACTGATAAAAAATAAACGTATCGGTAACATGAAATCACTATCGAATCTGAAAAATGAAAAAATCGTGGACATGGTTTTTGTTGCGGTCGCACGTTTTTAAACAGCCTGAAAACGATGAACTCCCTATGACCTTGGAACTTCGATCGGATCTTGAGGCTAAACTTGATGCAGCAGAGTCGTTCTAATAAGTCAGAGGTAGTAAAAAATTCAAAATGTTTTTACCACCCCCACACGCTTTTTGGCACCCTTAAAATATGAAATTTGAGGCGTCCTCGTTGCTCCGATGAGATTTCGAGGCTTGAATTGATACAGTAAACTCGCACTGATAAATCAGAGCGCGTTAAAAGTTTTTGATCTTTTTACCACTCCTGCGTTGTTCTTGGCACCCTTAAAATATGGAATATGAGGAGTCTTCGTTGCTTCGATGAGATTTCGCGGTTTGAATTGATACATCAGACTCGTGCTGACCACTCAGAAGAATCGAAAAATTTAAAAATTGTTTACTACCCTCGTACGTCTCTTAGCACCCTGAAAATACGGAATTAGGGGCGTCCTTGAGGCTGGCGTTGGATCTTGAAATTCAAATCGTTTAAGCTAAATCGGGCTGTTTGGTCAGAGGTATGAAATCGTATGAAAATTTTGTACTACCCCCGCATGCATTTAGGCACCCCTAAAATGGTGAGTTTGAGGGGTCCTTGAGGCTGGCGTGGGATCTTGAGACTCAAATCGATACAGAAAACTCCTGCTGTTCGGTCAGAGGTAAAACTCACGGGCAGGTTTACACGGTATCGAAGATGTGAGCGGTAACCATATACCATTTAAGGAATCGGATTGGCGGCGGGCAATTGAATCTGCGGAGAATTTGAAACACAAGGCCAATGAAAATATCTTTCTACTCTTGAAAGTCTCTGGTTATAACCGTGCGATCAATACACGAACAATGCAGTTGTTGACAGGTCGTACACCTACACGTACTTGCGCCAGAAAAAGGACCACCCGGTCGAAAAGAACAAAAAGGAATTCCAGTGCCACACCGACGAAGAAAAATAAGAGAAGGATAACTACGGGGAAAGTGACGAAGAGACGAAAAAATACCAAGAATAAGAAAAAGAACAAACGGGCAATCATTGACATTCTTGGAAGTACTTGAACACCATGTCGTTTCTACATTCACACTCTTGTGAATGTATGAAATCGGAGCTTGACTTATTCACTATAACGCCAACGCAAACTTCACCAGAAGCCTCTCAACCATACTCTTTTCCAGCACGGGTATACATTCTCAAAACGACGGCTAGAAACTGATCGTTGATCGTACGCTAAAGGGTATTGTCTGTCGGGTATAGACACCCGATGTGTCGGCAATCTGTTTCACACACTGGACCCTCGTGAAACGTGGCAGTCTGAGAATCAAGGTATGCTTGGCCAGCGTAGCCAGATCGTGCGATTTTTTTACCCCTTCTCTAGCGTCTCGCGCGCCCAGCACACATGTAAATAAAGTGTGTCAGTGAGTCGGAAAGCCGAGCAGAGTCGAGGGAAACCGAGAACGACCGACAAGCTGGGAGGAAAAAAGCCCCTTCCACGCAAAACGGAGAGGTAACGCACACAACAGTTACCCTCCGTCTGTGTGAATTTCTTGGAATCCGACCGTCATCGAATTGTACGGCGGGAAAAAATAATGCAGCAAATAGTATTATAATTTGAAATATGTAAAGATAACTTCGAAAATGAACAATACATCATTTAAACGAATAAAATTATTTTAAAGACATATTCTCAATATTTTTTAGGAAAAAAACCCCAACATTTTTTTTCCAGAATATTTTTCTGCTTTCAATAACAGGTAATAATAATGATATCAACGACAACTACAACAACAATAACAATAGTTATTCCTATCAATCTTTTGGCTCACTATTAGTTATTACTATTTGTCTTTTGGCTTCAAGCGCGTGGAGTCCGGTGTTCAAGACTGCGACGGACCACGTTCTCGCATCCTCCGCACTCACGTTCTTCGCATCCTCCGACAAAAAACATATGTACTTCTCTTTGTGTGATTATTCCTCTTTATATCATTTTTTGGCGCCCAACGTGGAGCCTTAATAAACACCGATCAAAAACCGCGGAAAAATCGAGGGAACGTCGCCGCGCCGCGATGCCCCTCGCGTTTTTCTCCTCCTCCTGCAAATGATATATAATCCACCCCTCCTTCTTCCTTCCCTTACTCTCTCCCTCACACACCATATCGTTTTTTTTTATATATTAAGGTCACCCCCAGATACTTGACTTCTCGTCTGGCCTCAATTTCGTTCGTCCCAACTCTCATGGATAGCGTTGTTTGTATCCGCTTCCGTGTAAGGAAGGTTAGTTCTGTCTTTTCTGTTGCGAATCGCAGTCCGTGGTCAGTCATCCAGCGTTTTACTCGTCTCATCATTTGGTTCAGATTGTACAGTGGCAACTCTGGTGTCCCTTCCACAATCACCCCCGCCACATCGTCGGCGTATCTGTTTTTCAGGTAATCTTGAACAACCCGGGCCAAGTACGGTGCAATCCTGAAGCCGCTTCTCTGCGCTTCCAAAATATACACCCACCTGGCCGAGTTGAGAGCATTCTCTATGTCTATGGTCACCAGGAGCACGATTGGCCGCGCTGCGCGGCAATGTCTGTCCATGTTCCTAAAGATGTCGACCTCTATTTGGATAGCTCCGAGAGTTGATCGGCCCCTCCTGGAGCCGAATCTTTGGTCCGATAGGCCACCTCCGGCTCGTATTGCGTCAGCGAGTCTGGGTTTCAGTAGGGATTCGTGGAGTTTCCCTGTCGTGTCGAGTAGACTCAGCGGCCGATAGGCTGCTGGCGTGCCAGGCTCACCCTTACCCTTAGGGATAAGGACCAGCTTTGCCGTCTTCCATCGGTCGCAAAAAGTTCCTGTTGTTAGGCACACGTTGTACAGATCGAGAAATATCTCCGGCCTCAGGTTAACCATCAGCTGGATAATCTCTTCTGGTAGTCCGTCCGGTCCGGTTTCGATGTCATTGAGTTTCGGCGGGGTTCGCCCCGCTAGTTTGCCGGTCACGATCTTGTAACCGGGTTCCCAGGGGTCGGAATCCACCTCCTCGCAGAGCTTCTTCCAGCACCATATCTTGCTTTCTCTAATGGCTCTTGTCAGCGTCTTTCGAGCTGTCTTGTAAACGGCTTGGAGGTTTTTCCTTTCGAGTCTACCGCTAGCCCTTGTGACTCGTCGTCTGTTCGCCAGGCAGATTCTCCGCAATTCGGCGATCTCTTCCGTCCACCAGTACTGTGGATGGCTCTTTCGTCCGTTTCGTCGTTTCGGCATTGCGTTGTTGCCTAGTTTTTCTGTTAATTTTGCCGTCTCGTCCTCCAGTTTTTCCGCCTTTGCTGGCCAATCAGCTCTAAAGGAACTCTTGTAATCGGGGCTGGTGCCGTCACCAGTTCTTCCAAGAACTTCCATGCGTCCAGTTTGTTTACGTTCCACCGCGTGGGTTGCTGAGTTTTTGTTTGTGTCGTAGTTGTGGGACCTGCCACTTCGTAGGCCATGTACTGATGACCGTTGGCTGTCCAGTCCTCGATCACCCGTCATCACCTCACCTGTGACAGGATTCTGTCCGATGTCATTGTTACATAAGGGTCTAATCTCTGAACCCTGGGCGTCTGTATGTCGGTGCGTTCCCTGTGTTTACTACGACCGGATCTACCCTTACGGCCATCTCTAGAAGCTGCCGTCCCCGTTTGTTGGTTGTCGGCATTCCCCAGTCGACTGCCCTCGCGTTGAGGTCCCCTGCCACGACGACGTCTCCGGGCAGATCCCTAGTTCCGTCCTCGAGGAGTTCCACCTTTTTCTCGAACTCCGCCACGGCGTAGTTGGGAGACAGGTGGACACTGACGTAGGTGACCGCGCGGACCTTAGCCCAGACTTAATCGTCACCCGCGCCGTGGTTACCCATTCTTGATCGGGCAGCACCCCTCACCCAGATAGCTGATGTCTCGGTCTCGTTCGTTATCCATGCGCGGTCCGTCGTCTATGAGGCTCGCACAGAATAATTATGCTGCATCATGTTCGTCAGCTATCTGGAGCAGTAGCATGTATACTGTCCTGCTTCGGTTCAGGTCTTCTTGGATTGTCCTGTCCGTCGTCCTGCTTGTCTCCTGCACTCCCCTACCGCAGCCCGAAATACCGCACACCTGCCAGATCCTGCTAGGTGCGCTGCGTCTTCGTGTCCCGCCTTGGTGCACAGGGGACAAGCCGTTCTGTTTTTGCATTCTGTTGCGAAGTGTCCCGTTTCGCCGCACTGCCTGCAGTTTTTGGTCTTGTCCGCGTGCGTGCCGTTAGCCTTAGTATGTCCGTACCCCAAACACCTAAAACATCTCGTCACCGTTATTCTTTTTCGGATGCGGCAACGTACCCGTTCTATCCCGATACGTCCTCGGTCGCGCAGCACTGCGGCCTCGTCCGACTCGAGTTCGCAAACTGCCATGTACTGCTCATTCCGGTTCGGTCCGAAGATGTGTACGCCGAAGTACGCGTCTCGTGCCGTTTCCTTTCTCAGCGCTCTCCTCACCTCGTTCAGGGTCGCGACGCAGTCCAGGTCCATATTCTCCAGTTGAACCCTGGAGGTCGCGGCTCTAACACTTCCATCGTTCCGGATCGCGTCCTGAAAAGCACGCTGAAAGCGGTCTCGTTCGTCTTTGTCATTCTGTATCTTTAACAGATACAGGCCATTCTGTGTTTTCCTCATACTCGTCACCCGCACGTGAATCTTCGGGGGTCCACCGTTGTCCTTATTTTTCGTACGATGTCAGAATACGTTCTGTCTTTCCCTGGCTTGAACAGCCCGGCCGTCCCCCTTTGTTTGGGTGCCGGCTTATGCTGTCCCACCTGGCAATTCGGGTTCGTAACATTTTTCCCGTTCGAAGTCTTCGTAGCGTACGTGGTGTTGGTCGTGTTGGTCGCTTTCGTCGCGTACGTTCTGTTCATTTTGTCCTTTTGTGCCATGGTCGTCGTCTTTTTCGTCGTGACCGTCTTCCAGCCTTCACCCCCTTCCTCTGAATGATAATAGTTATTACTATTACTAAGAGTAGTTGTGCTAAACAACTGTAATACAATTGTCATCTTGAAGTCTCGAATGCAGTTTTAATACAAAGTATATTGTATTACATGTCAGCGTATGATAGAAGCGAGCGTAGTCTTATGGTTTCAAGCGCGTGCAGCCCCGTGTTTAAGACTGCGACAAACGGAGGAACCACTTATTTTTTTTAATAACTTAAAAAAAAAATTCTTTTCAATAAAAAATACCCAAATAGTCGTACAAAGATAGTAATGCAATATAGTGCAATCAAAATGCCTTAAAAGTATTTTGTGTTTTGTTGCTGTATTCCAGGAATATTCAAAGGTATTTTAAATAGGTATTTAAATCATTATTTCTTTTGTTTTCATAGTAACAAGTATTAGATAATAATTAACGGTTTTATTTCACAGGAATTTTTTTTTCTTTTTATTTCCGGTTCTCCCAGCGTTTCTTTTAATTTCGTACTTTCGTTACGTAGTATTTTCGGTGCTATTTCCGGACAGTTGTGGAGGTCATTTTTCAAGTGTAGTTTTTCGTGCCAATTTGGGCCTCGCTTCTGACATAGTGTCGTTAGTGTCGTTTAAATTCTTGTGAAATCGTATCATTGGTATTCCCGAATTATTGTTTCATCATGGATTCATTAGAGCTTTCGGCTAAAAAATCCAAAAAGTCAAAATTATTTCAATACCAATGGTACGATAATCACCCAGAGTGGAAAACGTGGGTAAAAGAATGTTTGTCGGATTCAGGGAAATTTTTAAGTTATTTGTAATAAAAATGAGCTTGTGGTCGTTTTGAAATTGACCGACATTTCAATACCAAAAAACGTTTGGAAAACGTGCACCTGAAGAGTGTTGAAAACTCTGGTGCTACAAGTGCCGTACTTCCTGGAACTTCTTCGTCAGTTTGCTCTTCACTTGATTCCAGTTCATGTTTGTCTTCAGCCGAACTGGAGTTTAACGATTGGGTGAAAGCAGCTGAAATTTGATTTGCAATCTTGCTCGCTCAAAATAATATTCCTGTGTCGACTGCTCCCCGAATTTTGGAGTTATTCAAGTCGATTGGTAAAGAACCCGCTGTTCTGTAAAAGATGAGAGTGGGCAAAACCAAAGCTACTGGAATTAATTCAAATGTTGTGTGCCCATGAATCGTCTCGGATCGATGAAATTGTTCAAAAGACGAACTTTTCTGTTTTTGTTGACGAGACTACTAACATTACGAACGATAAATGGATGGCCTTGATGGTCTGATACGTGGATCGTAATACATTACTAGTTAACACAGAATTATTGAAACTTATACATTTAGATGCGACTGACAGTTCTGCAAAACGTCTCTTTGACCAATTTTGCGATGTGTTAGTTAAATTGGAAATTCCTCTCGATTAAATCATTGGTCTTGCCTGTGACAATGCTTCAGTTATGGTTGGAAAACATAACTCTTTTGATACTCTGATGACTAGGAACATACCAAATCTTCAGACATTGTCATGAGATTGTCATTCTCTTGCGCTAGTATCTAAAGAAGCATTTTCTAAGGTTCCAATCGAAGTTCATGACTTTGTTGTCAATTTTTCTCCTTTTATTAATAATAGCCCGCAATGCAGCTCCCTCGTTGCTGAATTTCAAGAGTGCTATAATGAAAATCCTACTAAGATTGTCCGATTCGGTCCCACAAGATGGTTGGCTCGTCAAACTGCTATTACGCGGATTTTAGGTAATTGGCAGGCGATAGATAGTTTTTTAATTGACCAGTCTTCTGAAAAAAATGGCACTGCAGATGATTTATTCGCAAACCTGCAAAAACCATCGACGAAAGCGTATTCACTCTTTTTTCAATGGGCGCTTGAATCTTTTAACAAGACCAACGCTCATTTTCAAGAAAGTAATACTGTAGTTCACCAGTTGCAATCATCTTCAAAAGAATTGCTTGTTAGCTTTCTCCAGAGATTCCTAAAACCAGCTTTGTTAGTACCTGAAGTCATTGACAAAAACGTCTATAACATAAATTTCAAGGAAGTTACAAGCCAACGCAATTTCCTTGAAGTAAATGTTGGAGTCGACTGTCAAGACTATTTGCTGGTTCAAAAAAAGTCTGGAGTCGCTGAATCTATCATTAATCAGGTTCGTCGTGACAATTTTTGCAAAGGACACCGCCCTCTTCGATCCTGACGGAAAATCGTCGTTTTCAAAATTAGAAAACACCTGTGATGCTCTTTAAGTTCCCGGCGAGAAACTTATTCGGGAAAACTGGAGATCTTCATACTGTCTCGATCCGAATTTGAAGGAGCAATGGAGTAAATTATCATTGGACGAAGGGTGGATGACAATTTGCACCTTTACTTGTTCAGACTTTGCAGTTTCCAATGGTGCGCTTGCTGTTAGGTATGAATAGAGCACTTCCTCATTCAAACGCTGCGGCTGAAAGGGCGTTGTGTCTCATACCTGATATTAAGACAAAGAAAAGGAACAACCTCAGTGATAAAACCCTAAATTCACTTTGTGTGATAAAATCTATCTCCAATTCTGGGAACCTACGAGCGTCGAAAATGTCCATCGATAAAAACTATATTGGGTTGATGTCTTCATGTAATTTATAGCCGAAAGCTGAAAAAGTTGCACCAAAAAGATTAAAATTGTATGCGTATGACAGCAGTGATGATTGCTGGGAAAAGAATCATCTCGCGAAGAAGTAGGTCTCCTTTTTCCTGGTTTCCAAGTATTTCTTCCACTCTTATTTTGATATTGTAAACATTCGTGACAGAGTAGTGGTTCGCAACCTCGTTATACATACAATATAAGACATATAATATATATTATGATTATTTTTTAACTTGGATAATTATTTCAAATACTCTTTCAGCAGTACGTTTAATATAACCAAAAGAAGCTTGAGTCTTCAGCTCTACTTTTTTCTAGTCAACTTAATACTATTTTTTATAGTTTAAAGATTTAAGCTAAAAAAGCCATAGCTTTCAACTTCACTTCGTTCTAGTCAATTTTGATCTCTTTTTTTCATTTTCGGCAATAAAATAAGTTAACAAAGAAACTAGATCTTTTAGCTTTCCTTCTGTCTTGTCAATTTTGCTAATTATAGTTATTTCGTAGCATAGATTACAAGAAAGCTAAAGCCTTCAGTTCATCTTTTCTTCAGTCAAAATTGAGCTTTGCAATATTTTTGTTTCAATTTTGAATTGACAAAAAAGCAAGAGCCTTCGGCTCTGCTTTTTTTTACTCATGGTATAGACCTACCGGGGGTCCCACCATATGAAAAAATGGGAACGCTTTCCATTACACAGTACCTCTAGGGTGATGCGGAAAGCTGTGATCGCAACGAAAGCGATAATCCGTAAAGGAAAAGCGATATAGAAGAGTCTATAGAAGGAAGGAGAAAAAATTATTTTCGTCAAGGAAAAAAAAAGGGGTTCTTCGCAGTCTTGAACACGGGATCCACGCGATTGAAGCCAAAAGCCAAAGCGCAAATAGTAATAACTAATAGTAACTTAAAAGACTAATAGTAATAACTATAATTGTTGTTGTTGTTGTTGTCGTTGATATCATTATTATTACCTGTTATTGAAAGCATAAAAATATTCTGAAAAAAAAATGTTGGGGTTTTTTTCCTAAAAAATATTGAGAATATTTCTTTAAAATCATTTTATTTATTTAAATTATGTATTGTTTTTTTTCAAGTTATCTTTACATATTTTAAATTATAATACTATTTGCTGCATTATTTTTTCCCGCTACACAATTCGGTGACGGTTGGATTCCAAGAATTTCACACAGACGGAGGGTAACTGTTGTGTGCGTTACCTCTCCATTTCGCGTGGAAGGGGAGTTATTCCCCTCAGCTTGTCGGTCGTTCTCGGTTTCCCTCGACTCTGCTCGGCTTTCCGACTCACTGACACACTTTATTTACATGCGTGCCGGGCGCCCGAGGCCCTAGAGAGGTGGTAAAAAAATCGCACGACCTGACCACACTGAGTCCGACCTGTTCACTAGCCACGATTGTAGGGTTCTTCAATCGGCGCAGCGTCTCGCATTCATAGGGACCACCGCGTCATCTAGAACGGCGGCGCTGGACTCCCTATGCGTGGTCGCTGGCGCACTCCTGATTATAATTCTTGTAGAGCAGGCTAGGCAGCGTTACTTTGTCAGGGTGGGTCTGGACGGCGAGATAAACGGGGTAGAAATACCCAACGGGAGGGAAGACGCGGTTCCGCGTATCAAGGATCAGGCGTTCTATATGTGGCAGGCCCGACGGGTTTCTCCGGACAAGGGCCTTACCACATTCGCCTTCATCGACAACGTTTGGGATCGAATTGCGCGGCAAATTGGTTCCAACTGGAACATTACACGACTCATCTGCTCACCGAACACGGAGACTTCAGGGCGCGTCTCGCATCCATGGGCCTCGTGGCCGGGCCGGGAGGACGGCGAGTGTAGTCGCGAGGACACAGCCTGGTACTTCCTCACCGAATGGCCGAACGTCGATATGCAGAGAGTCGCTCTGGGAGCCATTATCCGGGACGGAGATCCTCGCCGATTTCTGCAAGGGGGTCGCTCTGGCTCCGGAGCCCGGAGGGCCTTGCTGGGGTGGTGAGTTGGAGGGGGGAGGCTATTTTGTTATATAATTATTATTTGATTCAATTTTATTGAAATAAAATCTTCTTCAATGTAATAATTAAGTATCTAAGGTGGCAAACCGTGCCGCCTGGCCTGAGGTTTGCCGGAACCGAGGGAGATAGATTGGCAGGCTCGTAATCTTCACGGATCACCCTCCAACCTAGGCGGCGCTTAGATAGGTCCGCTTTTAATAATGATTTTCTTTTCCATTTCAGGGTTTTCCAGCTGCACTTGAACTGCGCAGGGGTCGTTCTGTTATACGACTTATTCAAGGCAGCTAAGTGGGCTTCCAGTCCCCCGATAATTACCCGGATGTCTTCCAGGTATCGTATACGTGGACTGAGCCTCCGATTCATCAACATGCTCACGATTCCGCCTTCGCGTGGCCCCCGCTGGAAATGACCTTGAGGGTTTCGTCTTCGGATCACTGGCAGCTCAATCACGAGTGTCGCTGCCCGTCGCAGGGCAGGATAGGTCCAATCCGCTCCATGATCCGTAACATGTTAGAGCGGAATTTTCCCAAGCCTTCTCCACCCTCGTCAGTGCTTGTCAAAAGAAAGTAGGCCCATAGGTGGTTTAGTTGTGTATCCTCTTAACAGGCAAGAAGTCTTTGGACCGAGCATTCGACCACGGTCTCCGACCGCGCCTCCAACACAATAAAGATCGATGTCCTTGGGCTTCGGCGGTGACGGAACCGGGGGTACTCCCATCCTCTTTACTTTCACGCGCTAACTCATTTTTTCTTTCAGATCGCAGGCCCATGTCTCTCAACTGATTTTTCTCTTCTCGTCTAGTTAGCCTGATCCGCGGCTCGCGTCATTGGCGCTAGTTCGATTCGGGTTGTTTTCGTTCAATTGCTTCCACCTGGTTCGTCCTGCCTCGCGTCTTTGTAGTCGGTGGTGACCCACATTGTCGCGACTGTATATCTCCTCTCGTTTGCTTGGTCTTCACTTCCTTCTCTCGAAGGCCTCTTACACCCGTACTCATAGTGCTGTCCTTATCTCAAGGGAGAAGGACGCGTTTATGAAGGTTTCCTTGAATCTCGGAGGCGTCCTCGTTTCATAGTCAGAACTTGGCTGTCCCTTCCAGAAGGAAGCCGTATTTACGAATCTGTGATTGCCTATGGTGGTAAAACTGATGATCGAGGCGCCACTCCGCTATATTTAAAACTAACTCAAACGGCTCGGCGGTGGATGTGAGTGTATAACCTCAAAGTTCAATGGACCCCGTCATGGATTTCATCGATGAAACCAGTGGAAATATCGACGTTGAAATTGATTGTCTATTTGACAGCACAGCAGGATTCAAAAAAGATTGTAAATATTATGAAACGGAAACATTTATCAGCCTTACTTTATTATGCTACAAAAAAATTTCTTTCAATTTTTTCAGATAACACGGGGTTCCTGAAAGCAAGTTTAACTGTACAGGAGGAGGATAAAGATATTTTCAGCGAAACTGTAGTAGTTTACTCGGGAAACCAAAGTCGTAGTCCAGTGTCTCCGGACATAGCGTCATCGTTGAAGAGAAAATTTGAAGAGAAACTCGATTATTTTTATAGAAATATATTTCTATAAAAATAATCGAGTCCGCGAAAGCAACAGACTTTTTCCGGATTAATTTGATTTCGCAAATCTATCTTGACATATTGGTAATTATACGTTAGAAATTAGGCTCAATTTTAAGGGAGCTTTCCAGTGTGAAATGTTCAAAAAATCGATTTTTTTTTGGCTTTATCGAATAGTATACACTCTTCCGAATATTCCCTGAAATTTTCATACCGAAATTCAGATTATTTTGGTTACTGTACAGCATTTCTTGGAAAAAGGCAACGGAGCTAAACCCTCAGCATGAATATTGCCCTCCGGGAGAAGATTCGTGGTGCGAATGGCGCAAGGCCGAGGCCACAGGAGAGGAGTACACCCATCCACCAGCACTCGACGAAGACGTACAACAAGTTTTAAAGCCGATTTACGATGATTTAAGAACGGAGGATCTCTTAGAACGATGTACGGGCGCGAACACTCAAAACAATAACGAGAGCTTCAATCACTGTGTGTGGCAACTAGGCCCAAAGCACGTATTCTGCGGCAAGCAGATAGTAAAAATCGCTACGCAGTGTGCTGTGTGCACCTTCAATTAAGGTTACGACAGTGTAGCAAGATCGTGCGATTTTTTTACCCCCTCTCTAGCGCGTCGCGCGCCCGGCACACATGTAATACAGTGTGTCGGTGAGTCGGAAAGCCGAGCACAGTCGAGGGAAACCGATAACGACCGAAAAGCTGAGGGGAATGAAGGTCCCTTCCACGCAAAACGGAGAGGTAACGCACACCACTACTAGCCTCCGTCTGTGTGAAATTCTCGGACTCCGACCGTTACCGAATTGTACGGCGGGAAAAAATAATGGAGAGCATAGTATTATAATTAAAAATATGTGGAGATCACCTGGAAAATACACAATACCTAATTTAAATAAATAAGACTATTTTAAAGAAATATTCTCAATATTTTTTATGAAAAAAACCCCACCAAAAAAATTGTTTTGTATTCTTCAATACCCAATTAATATACAAAAAAAAACCAGACCGATTAGATTATTTTTTCTTTAAAAAAAAAATTGCAAAAAACAGCGATTTTTCGGGCTGTCACACTGGAAAGCTCCCTTGAGATCATTTGTGACGATGGGGTCTTTTTTTAATAACGTCACTTTTTCTTTGAGTTCGGGAGGGGGAGGTTGGGTGAGACGTCAGAGAGGAAAAGGAAGAAAATTAAAACGCTTTCTTTTGTGTAGAAAGAAGACAACAAATGCTCTAATGAATAGATCACTTAAATCATTTTTTAGAATGAACGAGTGAAGGCACAGAATAAACGATGTAAAATAACAATTCACTAAGATCAGACAATAATAATAATAGTAATAATATCGAGAAAGAAATGAGAGAACAATTCGCCAGATCGGTAGCAAAAAAAACTAATAATATCGGAACGGTATCTCGTGGGCGAAGGAAAATTTGGGATGGGCACGCGGCACACAGCTGGAAGTACAAACGGAGGGAAGGAGGGAAGCGGAGTGAGACTTGTCAGGCCGCAGGAGCACTGTCCAGGGCTTCTTGACGAATTACTTATTTATTAGACGAGCGGGGTATTGTTGCGTTCTCGCCGACAAGGTGTGAATTCAAGCGGTGACGAACATACGAAGAGTGGTCTCTCTTTCGAGTCAAGGCGTTAGCCCTTTACTCAGGGACGGAGACCTCGCCGTACTGTCGTGGATTTTCGAAGTACGATGATGAACAGAATTTGCTAGGCTCTGTAGCTGTCCGTGAGAAATGTATATAGGTCACAGGGTACATGCAGAAATAAATGCTTGTACACCGAAATTTCTAAGCAATACACACAATATGTATTTTTCGTTAGAGTTCGGTTCGATGGTACACAGAGATTACAACTAGCGCCAACTTGCTCGTTTCTACTTTATTCACAAAGTTTTTGGCTCGCAGGGTCAGAGTTTCGTCGTAGCAGAGCCTTGCTCGCTCTGTGCAGCGGAGATCGTAGTCGCAGGTTCGGTGTCGGTGAGGGAGGGTAATCGGGGTCAGTGTGTCGCGCGGACGTAATAGTATGGCAAATTTTTAGGGAGGATCAGGGAAGTGGAAAGAATCGCGTTCAGGCGGGTGTTACGGGATTAAATGCAGGGGTACTCATTCAACCTTTCGTACAAATAGTAAACAAACTCGTTTCTCATGTCCTATAATTCTTCTCGCTTAATTCCGCGAGTCAGCGGGCAGCCTTGGTTGGTATATCGTGTATTTTCGCTCCACAGAATATCGCTAAATCGTCTTATATCCGTAATTATGCCAAGGAATGTCGTGGTCTAAATCAACACGGCCGAGTCGTAATATAATATGCAATAAAACGGTTTCCCCAGAACCCAGCTGTCACACACAGGCTCTCTCATACACGCCGTAGCTCGAAGTGATGAATGCGCCTCATCTCTTCTGGCTTCTTCCCCGACCTTCAGATTGGTCTCAAAGGGCAGCGGCAATTATGGCGCTGGCTGATTGGTGGCTAACTGGATCACTTGGCGATTGGCGTCGTGATAGGTCGATTATCACGCCTAATTCTCGTCGCTCGTCGTAACATTCCACTCACGCTGTCCTGGGCATCGATCGAGGGGCTGTAGATCGCCCGCCAAAGTGTCTCGTCGAAAGGTGGTGACTCGTCGCGGCGAATTAGCATATCGTGCCGGCTGAAAATGGGATGGTGCCGACCGGAGGGTACGTAGGGGCGTCACGGCTGGTATCTCCCCACGAGAGGTTGAGTTGGAAGGGGGTACTGGCTCCTTCCTTCGATGCGAAGCGTAGATTTCCCGTGTACGGAGGACTCACTTCCGTTCTAAATCCTTGGCACGGTCTTCGGGTTTTCAAGTTTTCCGGTCTTTAGGTCTTAGGGTTTTCAGGTCTTCGTTGTCGGCGGCTGACGAGGGGACCCTCTGGGAGCCGCATCGAGCAGCGAGCTCCCACTTCTTGTGCATGTAGGGTGGGTACCCACTTATCACCCGTTAAACCTGCAGGCGCCATCTTGGCCTTGTTTTCAAGATATCGCGTTTTGAAGCTGGACACCTGCTTAAGTTCAAAAAATTTTTCACTCCGAAGCAAGTGAACTAGCAGCCTAGCGGCAAGCAAGTAGAGCTCCCGTCCAGACGACCCCGGATCAAGGCCCGTCTATGCTACTTTTTATTCTTTTTTTGTTAATAATTATTTTAATTTACTATCGATCATAAAAATACACAAATAATTGAAAAAAAAATTTTACCAGCTCCGATGAATGAAAATAACCAATCAAATATTAATTTCTTTTCAATTTCTTGCGTAATAAAGAATTCGCTTTCGAAATATAACGCGCGCTAAAGGCAACACCTCGTGGCACGCAGGCGGAGCGAGAGTGTGTTTCGAGCGTAAGTTTTTCTCTGGTGCTGGCTTTGGCCACGTTTTCCCCGCACTTTTGAAAATTCTCTCCAATGGGGAAGCCATCCGCAATAGTATGAAAGTGCTGTTTTCGTGAAATTTCTTCTATTTGGATTCAACTCAAGTGTCGTGCGAAACGCTCGTCAAGAACAAGGGTGCTATCATCAACAAGAAAAGGACACTTCAGGAAATCTCGTCGATAATCCACTCTCACGGTACCAGTGAAGTTATCGACCACGTGGAGCGCTCGGGACAACTCTACAGTTTGTAATCATAAAACAATAAACAGCAGACAGATACACTCTATACTTTCTCTCTTTTACTTTCTTTCACCCACTCTCACACGAATCTACCCAGCCTCCCGATTTGAGGTGTCTCCGGCGTGAAATCCGGAACATCACGTTTGTTTTTATTTAACAATTAATTGATCCCAATTTTTATTTTTTATATTTTCTTATCGCTGACTATTTTTTTCGTTGTATTTTTTCCGGTGGTGTGAGTCATATTTTTTAAAACTTATCAACGAATGAAGGATTAAAATTATGCTCGTCACAGTTTAATCAACATTTTTTTCATTTTTACGGGTGCATTCTGATAGATGATTTATACTATCGAAACTACGAACATTGAATAAACGCAGATTCATTTTCGTCACAATTACATTTTTGCTTTTTTAATTCCGAAGGAAAAATCACTGGTCTCGCCGGTTTCTGACCATTTTTTAGAAAATGTTTCGTCAGATTTCTTTAATTTTCAGTCAATAAGTACATTTCTGAATGTCAAAGTTTTAATTATGGTTGATTATTTGGTAAATTTGAAAAGACGCAAGAAATAAAGAAAATTGATATTTGATTGGTTATTTTCATTCACAGAAGCTAGTAAGTTTCTTTTAAAATTATTTGCGTATTTTGATGATCGATGGTAAATTTGAATAATTATTCAAAAAAAGAAAATTAAAAGAAAAGTAGCATAGACGGGCCTTGATCCAGAGTCGTATAGACGGAACCCCTGCTCTCTTACCGCGCGGCTTCTCGCTCATTTGCTGCAGAGTGGAAACTTTTCTGAACTTACGGAAGTGCCCAACTTTAAGAGGCGATATCTCGAAGCCAGGGCCGACTTGGCACATGCAATTTTGGCGGGAGATAAGTGGGTACCCACCCTATATGCACAAGAAATGCACCTCCCAGACGGTTCCCTCGTGAGTGAGGGGCTGGCGGGGTATGGGATAAGGAAAAAAATCTCGAGAGGCAAGGGCCCACATTGAATATCACAAGTAAGAAAAATAAAATGAGAGTTCTATCTTACTATTAAAGTAAACGTATTTTATTAAGCGAGTGGCGGGTGTTCGAGTCAAGCTAGCGGGGATATTGAAACGTACCACGTTACACTTTATACAATCACGGTAAGGTCTGACCATATATACAGTAGTGGACAATTGAAGTGGAACAAAGGTCGATTTTGGCGAAAATTCGACCATTTTCGAAAAACTGTCGAATGGCGTTGGTTTCATCCAAATCAATCAGTAATTGTCTTTTTGCGGGGAGATGAGGTCGAGGCGTGGAAACATCGAGATTACGCTGACGTCGGGAAATCCCATGAGTCCAAAAAAATTTGCAACACAGCCGATGCCAATCGAAAGAGAAACTCGCGGCGTGCAAACGGCGTCCGTCGTAACGGACGTTGTAGCATCTCCGTGGATTCTACGGCGATACGAACACGGACGTTCTGCGTTACGAAAAACGTGCGTCGTAACGTCCGATCAAATCCCTGTAGCATATTATCGCTACAACGGACGTTCGAACGTGTCAACGCACGTCGTAGCAGTATACATTGTTTCATGCGAGCGTCTCCACGAGCGCTCGAAAAACGTCCGGTGAATTCAGTTTTCTCCCAGCTTCCAGTGAGAAAGGACGATTTTTCCAATCGAAAATGAACGTTGATCCAGAATTTCTTATCAATGAGGTCCAAAATAGACCATCCTTATAGGACACTTCTCACGAGGATAACAAGGGTACAAAAAAAAAATGCGCTTTGGGCCAGTGTTTGCTCGAGTCTGTTTCCGGATTTTAATTTAAAAAAACACGGATCCCCAACAAAAAGTTATTGGTAAGTAAAGTTTATTACAAATTGTCAATTTATAATAACAATAATGATCATGATAGTTCATGATAATAATAATAATACTAATAATACTCCATGGAAACGTGATTAATTTTTTTTTCTTTTCGAAATTATTGCCATTATTATTAGTATCATCATTATTATCATTTAGTTCAAACTTAATTATATTTTATCGAACTGCCACGGCAGTTGGCCCTCGTCGGTTATAAAATAATTTGCCAAAGCTTCGCGAAATACATTTTGATGTCGATTTACATTTATATTCTCCAAATTATGGTTGTCGTCGAATCCATCTAGCGTCAAGGTATCATTAAAATCGAAACGATCGCGGTCCTGAACGAAATTATGCAGCGCACAGCAGCATTTGACAATGTCAACGGCAAAATCTACTTGGACATCGAGAGGCCGATGCAATATCCTCCATTTGTTGGATAAAATGCCAAACGCACACTCTACGTACCGTCGAGCTCGCGTCAACCTCTAATTAAATATTCTTTTATTGACTGGCAAATGGTTGCCCGAATATGGCCGCAACAAATGTTGATCGATCCCGAACGCTTCATCCCCAACAAAAGCATACGGCAATGCAATTTCTAATCCGGGCGGTCGAGTCGGTACGGGAATATTGAGACGATTTGTTTGCAATCTCTCAAATTACTTTGCGACAACCACAGTGTGTGGCCTGCGGGCATTTCCCGAAAAGAAGTGAGACTCACGGCGGATTGTGCCGGGAGGTGTGTGTGTGCGCGCGTGGGTAAACTTGTGCCCACGGATTATATTAAGGATTCCCCCCCCGTATACTTACCCAGAAATTGCCCGTGCATTTCCCCCCCCCCCCCCCACTAGTTGCTAATTAGAAATAGAGTAAATTTAATTATTGTAATAATCGGTCGCCACGAGAGCGACAAAGATAGCCGCGAGTCAAAGCGAGCGAGCGACGGTATTCCGTCGTGCCTGTACAGAACCCCTCCTCCCGCGTCCCGCTCTTCCCTTCGCCGCGAAGTCCGAACGCGTCCCCCTTGCTTCTCCCCTCCCCTCCCCCGAAACTTGGCGACCAAAGCTCGACCTGAATATTCGAGAAAATTCTTGAATATTGTGCCGAGGCAATAACATTAAGAAGCCCTGGACGGTGTATGCCACGGCCTAGAGAAGTCTCATTGGTATCCCTCCCCCTCGTTTCCCCCGCAACCCGTGCCCATCAGCCCGAGCTGCCGCAAGTGTTGATAAACACTTTCGGCAGTCTCCACAGCCGGCTTCGTGCCTTCCGCTCCACCTCCCTTCCCCCTCGTCACGGTGCTACGCCGTATAAGTAGCTGGCGCCCATTCCGCATTGATCTTTATTTATTTATTTTATTTTATATTCCTTCGAGTTGACCCGGTTCAGTAGTATTTAAAATTTTATATTAAACGGAATCATTTACCCCCTTTATTTTTTTCCTATTATTATAAT
The DNA here is from genome assembly GCA_963978505.1 of Listrodromus nycthemerus. Taxonomy (NCBI): domain Eukaryota; kingdom Metazoa; phylum Arthropoda; class Insecta; order Hymenoptera; family Ichneumonidae; genus Listrodromus; species Listrodromus nycthemerus. Next base: position 10,197,993 of record OZ021679.1, on the reverse strand, counting down.
TCTTTTTTTTTTGTCATTGGTAATATTAAATTTTGATTAAACAAGATCCTCGTATTATTTTTCGTTTTGTTTTGTTTTGTTGCCTGCCCTCCCTTGCTCGCCCCGACTCACCGTAGGTGAGAGAAAGAAATAATATAAATAAAAAGTCACGTTACAATATATACTGTATGCAATATCGTCTTTAAATTTTCAAAAATATACAATATTTTTATTTTCTTGTAGTGGTGGATGTCATCGCAAAATGGCGGGCCATACGCGACAATTATATTCGAAGCTTGAAGAAACAAGCTGAGTCCAGCAAATCCGGCTCGGCGGCAAAAAAATTCAAATTGTACGTGTACGCCGATCAACTTGGGTTTTTAAACAAGGGCCGTGAATTGTGCCCAATAGAAGCTAGCTTCGAGAATGAGAACGAGGGAGCTCAGGAGACTATCCGCACATGTGAAGGCGAACAAGTAACTGATAACGTAACAGAACGAGATGAAATGCTGCAACCAACACCTCCATCTTCTGCAATTAACGCAGCCCAGAAAAAAACTAAAAAACCAGACGTTGAGAGGCCTTTGATCAGTTTTATGGAGAGTCATAAAGTCGTGAAGGATCCTCTGAATGAAGATTTAGCCGTCTTCCATTCGCTTCTTTCTTCTTTAAAAACTTTGAATTTTGAGCAGAAATTCACTTTCAGAATGGAAACGATGCAGCTTCTTAGAATCCTTAAAAATTCACCAACTCACACAAACTTCACTCATTCAAATATCAACGTACCCTCGACTTCATCCACATTCGTGCATCAAACTCAAAGTTCATCCGTACCGATTCATTCATTTATGCCTCCACCTATGCCTATTCACTCAAACCCTATTTCACCTATGTCCATCAGTGTACCAGATCGTGCGATTTTTTTACCCCCTCTCTAGCGCTTCGCGGGCCCGGCACACATGTAATACAGTGTGTCGGTGAGTCGGAAAGCCGAGCAGAGTCGAGGGAAACCGAGAACGACCGACAAGCTGAGGGGAATAAAGCCCCCTTCCACGCGAAACGGAGAGGTAACGCACACAACTGTTAGCCTCCGTCCGTGCGAAATTCTCGGAATTCGACTGTTACCGAATTGTACGGCGGGAAAAAATAATGCAGCGAATAGTATTACAATCAAAAATATTACAATTAAAAGTATTACAATTAAAAAATAAACAATCCCTAATTTAAATAAATTAAATTATTTTAAAGAAATATTCTCAATATTTTTTAGGAAAAAAACCCCAACATTCTTTTTCCAGAATATTTTCATGCTTTCAATTACAGGTAATGATAATAATATAAACGACAACAACAACAATAATTATAGTTATTACTATTAGTCTTGTATCTTAATTTTTACCCCCTCTCCTGAGCCCAAGATGCCTCGCACACACTGCAATGTTGTGTATCAGTGTGTCGGGAAAGCCCGAGAAAAGCCAAGGAGAGCCGAGCTTGGGCAGCGCAAAAGTGGAGAAATGTATCCTCACCACCCGCTACGGCGAAATACACGATACATATTATTTGTTCACGTGTACTTTTTTCAGGTTTTCAGATTTTTTTCTTGCAGTAAATGAAATTAAAGTAGAAAAAAAAACAATTATAATTTCGAGAATTATTATAATTACAATAATAATTATTGATAACAGCCGTTATTCTAGTACGCTGTTTATATATTGAATTTTCTACATTAACAATAAGTCAACTACGGCTATGTGGTTTCAGGTGTCGCTCCATGATCATAAAGTCCTGCGTTCAATTCCTCGTGGAATTGAATTTTTTATTTATTTTTTATTATTTAATCATTAAATAGGATTAATAACTTATTTTGTTAACAACCAGAAAATTAGGTTATAAAAAATGTATTCAACTTCGCATGCACATAACTAGTTTTTGCAATCTCTCTCTTTTTGCAGTCTCTCTTGAGTTGACCAAATAAGCAAACATAATAAATTCTTGATCATTCATTTTCAATACACCGAGAAAGGACCGATCCAAACCGAACGGTGTCTCCGGGGCAAATGAATCTGTGGTAATGGCGGATGGGAAATATTAGCAGGTTCGGTAACGGACGTCATTTTTGACGTTCGTATTTTTGTCTCAATACGTCCGTCAAAATAAACGTCCGTCGTAACGGACGTTAAAAAAACGCTCGTGTGTCCCCAGCCTAAAGAGGAGGTTTAAACAATTAAAATGAGCCCGGGTTCATTATTGGAAGGTATCTGAGTAATCTCGAACACGTCCATGAAACATGTGTACGCTTCTTTGCTTCGAATGTTTGCCATTCTGTATTAAGGTAGTGTTGGGGTACAGTATTGTCCAAAAATTATGGATTATACAGCGCCACAAAAGTATACGAACTTGTAGCTGGGTGATCCAGAATTTTTACCAGGACTGTACCCGTGGAGACGTCACCCATACAGTATTAATATGTATGTATGCACTAACACTATTACATATTTTCATAAATTTAAATCCGGCAACGTCGCTTATGCGTTAGACTATAGTAGATATAATGATATGCCAGTACATTTGGTGTTTACTTTTTTAACAGTCTGAAATAATTATTTAACAATGTCTAATCAGTTAAAGTATGAAGGAAAATTTATTAAGAAAAGTGTTTTGGAAAAACGGTTACGATTAAGCGAATCAGTAAAACAAAATGGTATACGCCGAAAAAGAGAGAATGATGAAGTTAACCTACAAGTTGGAAAACGGATGGTCGACGTTGATGTACTGGCAGATAATTTAATATGTAAAGTTTGTGGCGAAACTTTATCGTTAAAAAAAATAAAAAATGAAACCCGTGCAGGTTTTCATTCGACATTTACTGTCAGATGTGACAAATGTGAGGTGTTAAATGTAGTAGACTCAGGTACAGTCCATAGAAACCGTGCAGACATCAACACAAAAGTTGTATTCGGTATGTGATTTCTTATTGTAATTATTTCTGTATTCTATTTTTGCATAATTTGAATTGTGAAAATAATAATGTTTTTTTTTTTAGGTGCCTTACATGCTGGATTTAGATGCACAGCATTAAACAAAGTTTTAGCTTGTGCTAATTTATCGGGGATTTCATCTGATTTGTATAAACGCTATGAGCGAGAAGTAGGACCAGCAATCGAGGCTGTGGATAAAGAAAGCTGTCAATCAGCAGCTGAAGAAGAACGACAGCTAGTTATACAAAAAATCGACGAATCGTGTAAAGAACTGTAAGGGTTTCAGTTTTTTACCACAGATTATATGCGTACACTTCATAGATGTTTGAAGTCTACATTACTTTCAATACGTGATTGATATATTTTTATGAATTTTATGAGATAGTATTTTACATAAGAGAAGAATCATACGCTAAAAAATCCGTTGAAATTGTATATCATTATTTTGTTTTATAGAAATTTAAACTTTATAGGTCATTTATTTTTTAATTTTATTATCTATATTTTTATTCTATGTACACACTAAAACTTCTATGAAAGGTCGTATATAAATCAATTATAAGATTTTTTAAATTTTATTGGTTTAAATTGATCTGATCTTAAGGTAGTTCGGCCCTTTAAGCCAAAATTCAAGAGATCTTCCAAACTCCGTATATAAGTAGTTAAATACATAATGCACACGCTGTTAAAATTTAAAGACGATTGACCACGTCTAACTAAAGATATGTGCAATTAAAAATGATGTTTTTAACATACGCAGCATGGGAGAAGCGTGGGAAAATGACCAACTTTATAGTTTTTCTCCTTGACCGAATTTCACCGTTTTGACAAAAAACTAATATGTTGAAGAAAAATACATTTCGAACTTAAAAAAAAAAAATTAGAATTATTGACCACGTAGTTTAAATAAAAATTAAAAATAAATATCTCATTTGAAGGATTATTTTTAGTGGAGGGGATCGGAGAGAAAGTCGCGCGTAAGTGGAGCGGCAACGTTGCAACGGGTAAAATGGCGGAGGTTTAAAAGACGCGCGAAAATACAAAACAGCTAAACACATATAATGAAATAATGCGAACAATATTAATAAATAAATCATTGTATATGTTTCATTAATAGTTATTAACAGATAATATATATTAATTTACAACGATAAAGTGAATATAGAAATAAATGACTAAGTGATAAAGTAATGTACTTTATTAATATTTTTTTAATTATTGATTTTATAAATAATTAATTTAATGACATATATTTTTTATCAGTTTAACAACAACATGAGTATTCTTAGAAATTAATATCACAGTTTTTCTTTGAAAAACTTAACTAACTTATCAATTACCCTTTTATCTTTGGAAATCCGTGCTTTTTTATCATTGCCAGGATTTTTCAGGTATTCTTTGAACTTTTCAGTTTCTTCTTTTTGGTATTTGTTCAATAAATCACTATATTTAATGCCTTCAGAGGCGATTTTTTTCAAAATGTGATCAGACACGACACCTTTCAAGGGAGATAAATCTTTCATTGCACTGGCTATCATTTTCTAAGCTGTTAGATGATTCAAGCATGTCCTGTACGATTTGGAGTTTTCGTATAAACGATCCTTATTTGTTAATGCTAATAATTTTTTTAACACCAAAGCATTTTTTAAACAAAGGCAATGAATCTGAGGATCCAGCAATTTTACTAAATTTCTGTACCATTGAACATTTCAAAATGGCTCGGAGCAAATGCGATTTATCGAAACTCACATTGTGTGCTACAAGTACGCATGATTTTGATGACAGGTTTAAAAACTGCAAAAAGCTTTCAAGAGCATCTTTTATCGGGACAGACAACACTTTTTCACCACGAAAATATAAATCCCCTTTGATATTTTGTAACCCTGTATGAACAGAAGCTTTGTCATCAATGCGTTTAGTAGGGTTTATGTAAATACTGAATTTACGACCTTCACACGATGCCGCAATTTGTAGTATTTCATCATTTTTACAAAAACCAGAAGTTTCCAAATCAAAATATACCAAATTACAAGTTTCTGAAGTAATTTTTACTTGTGTGCTTTCCAATTGTGGGTCATCAAAGTCATGGGAAGTGTCAACAGATTCAGAAAAACCAAAGTTTGATTGGTATTGTACACCTTCGACCTTCTCATTTGTTTTCTTCAGTTTTTCACGCGCTTGAGCTGAAGAAATTCTTCGTTTTTTTGCTTCTGGTAGTTTGGCGTCGTCAGATCGTTTCGTCCGCTTGAGATCAGCTTGTTTAGCGTATAAATCGGTGTTTAGTCCAGATGAAAGCCCTAAATTTTTACGTATTTCTAAGATTGATGACTCTCCATTATTTTTAGTACATACTGAACTAGCAAGACGAAAGCTAGATGATTCACTTAGACTATAACAAATATTTTTGGGAGATTTGTGAGCCATGATGTTATTAAAAGACTCATTAGCTTGACTAGATGCAGCTATTGAGAATTTTTGAGCATTTGCAGCGTATTTTTTGAATAGATCAGATAGGGCATTATATAACGAATCATTTTTAAGGATGATTGTTTGTTTATTGGATCCATTTTTTCGATTGCACCAAGAGCCACAATTTCCATGGCTATTAAACAAGTGATCTGGAATATTGCGTAAAGTATTCGCTAAATTTTTTGCGTTGCCAGCATTTTGAGCAATAGCGTACGAAAAACATTTTTTAACATGAATCATGGTTTCCTTTCGTTTAAGTTCCTTGTAATCAAGACTATACAACTCTTTACTGAAATTTTTCTTCAAATGGTTACTATCAGCAAACTTGAAAATAGTATTAACAGTTCCTCGACGTACAGCCGCGATTGTTGAACTGTCCTCATCACCAATAACCACTCGGACAGCAAGATTAGATTCTTTAAGAATCTTGCTATCATTTATTAAGGGCTTACATACGCTTGTAATTTTCAAAAAATCGTTTTTTTTTGTTTGTATTTTCTGAATATACATATATTTGAGCATACACACTCAAAATTTTATGTCAATCAGACGAATATTTTCGAAGTTATACACACATTTATGAAGGCGCGTCTCACAGTCGGGGACCGGCGCGCCAGCTGTCTAAAAAGCGACGATATACTTCCTTGTATGGAGTGACATCATTGATCGGATATTATTCTGGGAAAGTAATTGATATCCTCGTGAAAAGTGCCTATTGCAAACAATGCGAAACTTGGAAAAGCAAACTTGATAGTGAAGAATATCAACAATGGTATGAAAACCATCAAGATGATTGCAGTTGTAATCATTCAGGTTCTTCTGGAAAAATGGAAGTTGATGCAGTGATCGACCTATTCAAGAGTTCAGTGGAAAAATTCGGAGTGCAGTACAGAAATTACATTGGAGACGGTGATTCTAAAACGTACTCCGGGATTTTGAAAGCTGCCCCATACGGTGATCAAGAAGTCGTGAAGAAGGAATGTATTGGACACGTACAGAAGAGAATGGGAACGCGACTCCGAAATTGTGTGAAAAAGAAAGTGGAAACGGTGGAAAGAAAGGATGGAAAAAAAATTCAAAAAAAAACTCTCGGTGGAAAAGGCAAGCTGACAGCAAAAATGATCGACAAGTTGACAGTTTATTATGGCTTAGCAATTAGGAGAAATTGTGATTCGGTTGAGAATATGAGTAATGCAATCTGGGCCACATTTTATCATTACTGCTCGACAGACGAAAATCAACAACACGCAAAGTGTCCGATCGGATTGGACTCATGGTGCTCTTGGCAGCGGGCAGCAGCTGCTGATAACTTATCAGTTTATAAGCATGATTATCAGCCATTTCCACAAGAAGTTGCTGAGGCCCTGAGGCCCATTTATGAAGATCTCAGCAATGAAAAATTATTGGAAAGACGTGTGGGTGGTTTCACCCAAAAAAATAATGAAAGCTATAACCAACTGGTGTGGAAGATCGCTCCAAAAGTACTTCCAGCCGGATCAAAAACGGTGGAAATGGCTGCATATATAGCTGCTGGCATCGTCAATGAAGGGACAGCTGCCCTTTTATATTATATGAATGCAATGGGCGTCTCACTTGGGGCCAATGCGCATTCATATACAGATAAAGAAGATGCGCAGCGCATCAAGATCTCCGACCTGAGATCACACGAGAGCACCAGAGAGGGAAGAATGGCTCGCAGACAGCATCAAATCGAATTATTAGAAGCTGCCAACGATGCGAACGGATTATTATATGGCCCTGGAATAGATGACTCCATGTAAGTTGAAAAAAAAACAAAATTTACCACATGTAATACGCTTTTGAACCTTTAAACGCGTTTTTCTCAAAACTATGTTTTCAAAATCGGTGATCAAGATTTCTCGAAAACGGCTGAACCGATCAGTCTCAAATTTTAACACAACCTTTTTAACTAGATTTTTTAGTAATTAATCGAAGATTTTTTTTCTCCGATAAATATTTTACATTTTATAAACAATTTAAGGCTTAAATTTTCGTTCAAAATCGAGTCTTTTACTTTGAGAAGTCGCCATTTTGTCAAAAATTATTTTTTCGCTAATTCCTTCGATTAAATACTAGATAATGTATTATATTAACGAAATTTATTTGGTTTTTTCATTTCAGATAATCCGGTCCAGAGATATCGTGATCACCGCAAAATTGGTTTTTTTTGCGGAGCTCTAGGAGATCGGCGATAGCAACATTCGCGATGATTATTGTTACAAATAAAAAATATGTTAATTTATTATAAGGTTATTATAATATGTACACCAATTTTCAAATTAATAAATTGAATAGTCTGCGCGAAAAAAATTCTTGAAAATCCGTCTTTTTAAAGCCTTCTAACTGTATGTAAGCCCTTAAAGCTGCTCCAGCATCTGCTTTCGTAGCTTTCGCACTTCCCTCAAAATTTTTTCTACAATCATGTTCTTCTTTGCTTTTGCCCTTATCACAAAATTTGCACTTTCTTATACGATCTGCATAATCTAAAAATTTTCCGCTTAAAAATCCAATAATAGTTCCGTACCCGTTCAGACTGTCATAACTTTTTCCATTTCCGCGTTTACTCCATCCCATATCATATGAAATCATAATATTAACGACTACTCCTACAGCCGAATCAAATCTTGCATTCTTATTATTATTATCACTCATGTCTTGTTTATTATTATTTTCATCTATATCTGCCATATTTGCCGTCGACATTAGAATCTTGTGATGTGGATAAATTTCTTCTGCTACTTCCTTTGGCCTAATAAGAGAAAAGAAGATTAGTAAGGAATAATATTATGTAGCAAAACAATTTTTTTTTTAGAATATTTATTGTATTTATTTATTTTTCAGTTGATTATAGATATTCATATTTATATATGGGTATATAGAGTAAGTTAATAAATAATTATTGATTAATCACTTGATATTTTTTTTATAAAACACTTTTTTCGATGCATAAAAAAAATTATTTGATAAAATATGTACAATTATAATTCAAGATGTGAAAAAATATCTTATTACAATACATATACATATGTACTGAACAATGATTCTGAATAATTAATTTATATACATATATATAAATATAATTGTCTATTATCAAACTTCACGGATATTATTATAGATACACAGATGTAATAGAATTACATTTGTAAAAATATCCGCGTTGTATGTTAATTGCTACATTGATAAATATATGTACATAAAACTTACAAAAATTCACACAATTTTTCGATGTTATTTAATACCAATTGTCGTTTTTCACTGGCAGCTCTCTTGCAACTTTCTTGAGCAGCCTTTTCGATTGCTGGACCAACTTCCCTTTCATATCTTTTAAAAAGTTTTGATGAAATTAAAGGCATATTAACACATGCCAATATTTTGTTCAGCCCAGAACAGCCATATCCAGCATGTACAGCACCTGTAGCAAATATTTACAAATTAGAAATTTTTTTTTAAAGCAACAAAATATAACTTATTTAAAATTTGTCATTAAAATATTCATAACAAATGCTAATTTTTAAACTTACCAAGTACAACTCCCGTTGTAATATCAGAACGCTTAGTTCTATTATTATTATTGACACTATGACATTTTCCAGTTGACACTAGTGTTACTACATTACATTTCGGACAATTCACTTTCAGGGTAGAATGAAACGCTACACATGTTTCATCAGAAATGTTGTCGAGACAGAGTACCTCATCACATTTACAACATCTTAGATTTTTGCCTAATTCTTTCAAATCCACGAGACGAGGTCCCTCGATTAGGTTAGACTCAGCTGGCTTATTATCAATTTTTGTTGCCTTTTTCTCTCGTAAACTATTTTCATCTTCTTATTTAATACTTTTTTATTTATAAACATTCCTTTATAACGTAGTCGGTCACCCATAATTAATTAATTTATTAAAATTACCAAAATAGTTTACAGGACTTTATGTTTACATTCAGATCGCGGGCACAAACTATAAGCGAGTCTGGGCTGTACAAGGCAAGTAAGAGAATAAATATGCGACGTTGCCAGATTTTCATACAGGCTAATTTATACTAGTGTGCGCGTATTTGTATAGAGGTTACAGTAGTGTGAGGAGTACAGTTCAGTAAAAAAAACGTGGACTATAGCGTTAGCTCAACAGTTACGCGATACACGGGTAGTGATCCAAAACATTCTGAGCGGACTGTAGGGAAAGAACTACCTTAAATCCTTGATAAAGATAAAATAATAACCTCATGTACTAAATTTTTTTCAAATTCAAATTAAAAAAAAATTACAATAAATAAAATTTGTTACGTTTTATATTCCCGCTTTAATTAATTTTTTCTCCGATTTTTATAGGCCTGAAGATGTTGTTGCAGAGCCTTATCCATTGACTTCAAAATTGCGCCCCTATACCAATTCAACTCAAGACGCTGAAGATTCTGAAGTTGTTTCAGCGAGTAATATTTGTAACTTTGATCGAGATCTGGGAGAAATTATAAATATTATTGTATCATATGATATGGGGTGGAAAAGCGCGGCAACGGGCGTAGTTATGACAGCTTAAATGGATATGGCTGTATCATAGGTTTTTTAAGCGGAAAAGTATTAGATTATGACACCTGTAACCGGAAATGTCGGCTCTGCGAGTTAGGTCATCCTAAGAATGACCATGATTGCCGTTTGAATTTTAGAGGCAGTGCAAAAGCTATGGAGCCTGCTGTTGTGGCGTCGTTGGCTAACAACAGCTCAATTTTAAAGAAGTCCGGCTTAAAAGTTCGTGTTATGATCGGTGACGAGGATAGCTCAACAATTACGGCGGTCCGGAGAGGGACACCAGAGAAAATGTGTAAGTGGTCTGACAAAAATCATTTACATAAATTATTTAACAATGATTTGTATGGACTACGTACGTATTATAGTGAAATGAAGAAAAAAGAGACTGTTGAGCATGTTAAAAAATGCCTCTGCTATGCAATTTCTCAGAATAAGGGCAAAAGTCGTGACCTCGCAGCTGTTATGCGATCAGTTCCAGACCACGTATTTGGTCATCACGAAAATTGCGGTTCATGGTGTCGTCGTGGTGATCCCAATTCAGAAAAGCAAACAATTTTACTCAAAAGTATTAATTTATATAACGAACTAAAAGAAATATTTGATAAATATGCTAAAAGCTCTGAAAAATTTTGATTTGCTGGTTCTAGTCAGGCTAATGAATGCGTAAACAACATCATGGCACACAAGGCTCCAAAAAATCGGTGTTACAGTCGAAGCGAGTCGGCTGATTTTCGATATGCCAGCGCTATTCGTACAAAAAATGGAGGCGATGCTCATATTTTGGCTGTCAATGAAAAATTATCTATTTCTCCAGGGAAACATACAGCATCATTCGCCCGTCGAATGGACAAGACTAGAATGAAAAGAGCTATCAAATCTTAGTTACCATCTACGAAACGTGAGAAAATAACACTTCGACAGAAAAGAGAGCAGTTAAGACAAAAAAATGAACAGTCTGAAGGAATTCAGTACCAAAGTAATTGTGGTTTTCTGGATTTATCATCAGCTCAATCTATTGAAGATATTATTGATCAAGCTTCCACTGTGAATTTTCCCAACCTCATATCTTCTGATTCTTCAAAGATTGTTTATTATAACCTGGAGACATCGGGTTTTAACAAAAGTGACGAAATTTTAAAAATTGCAGCTCAATCTGATCAATTCAACGTTTATGGTACTCCAACAAAGGAAATAAGTCCTGGAGCTTCCGAAGTTACTGGGCTAAAAAATATCAATGGGTAGCTTTTTTTAAATCGTGATAAAGTGTTATCTGTATGCTTAAAAGATGCACTACATGCATTTCGACAATTCTTCTTAAAATTAGAAGGCCCTTGCCTACTTATTGCACATAACGCTTCATTTGATATTTTTCATTTAGTTCGAGCTATTCTAAGATGCGAAATGGTAAATGATTTTAGCGTAGTTTGTGGTTTTTGTGACAGTTTACCCTTATTCACAAAACATTTTAATGAAAGGAGTGGCGAAAAACCTTTTAAATTAGAAGCTCTAGCTAATGACTTTTTACTAAACTCTACCGGAGCTTTCCACGAAGCATTATATGATGTCTATGTATTAAAAACACTTGTATCATCTCACATAGATAAAAACGAAATATTCAAGAACGTCAAGATTTATTCAGATTCCGTAAACCACGTAATTGAATTGAGTCAGCAATTTTTTACCTTCTTTAAAACCTCTCAGAGACACTTTAAAAGATGGTATGCTGAGAGAATTAGCCAAAGAAAATATTTCATTCGATATGTTACAACAAAAGTTTGATCAGGATGGAAAGGAAGGCCTGCTCAGCCTTTTAACTCGAATAACTAAAACTAAGCGCATTCTTGCGGAAATTGTAGAATTTTTTAATTCCAAAAATAATTCTAATTAAGTGCGATATTTGTGAGTCACGTAGAATTTATTTTGTCCGTAAATATTTGTTATGTTGTTCGCAATCTACATTTATATTTGAGTTTCAAGATATTTGAGTTTTTTATTATATGCTTTGTTTATTTATAATTTATATTTAATATACAAATTATATTAATATATTGAAATAATATAATTCGATTATATTATTTTATGTGTGATCTAAAAGAGGATTTATTATATTTCAAGACAGCATATTAATTTTAACTAAAAATATTATTAAACATTTTAATCTTATAATTCATAAGAAATTACTGCAACTAATAACCGCAATACTTGTTTATTTTTAAAACACGAAAGTGAATTTAATTTAATAAAATTAATAATTAATTATTAAGTTACGTAATATTTAAATTATTTACTGTTTTTAAATTCAATCTTGAGTTTCCAATAATTCTGGAAAATTTTATTCTGTGTTTTTTTTCTATTTAATAAAAAAGATTGTTCTAATAATTTGTTGAATTACTCATAATTGAAAATTTTTTATGTGATAATTATATATTTATTAGTTCATTTGAATTTACCGAGCAGATAATATCCGGGCTCCCGTACAGCGTTGCCAAGTTAGTTCGGTCTGATTCTGTCGATAATGTACTTTCCTAAAAAATTTTGAACTTTAAACCGTAATTAAAAAATAACTAGACAGACAAAAATTTCTTCTTTTTTTTTTAACTCATAAAGAATGCATTAAAAGACTCAGTTTTTGGAAGGTATTTAACCGTTACGTCTTTTTTTATAACTCAGAAACTGAATCGGAACTACTTATCTCCTATACGATCAATGTTAATTATCCTATTTTTAATTGAATGTATCCCGGATTGTAGACAGACGATCGACTTCAAATTTGAAGGATAATTGTATTATCGTGTCGTTAACAAGTGTACAAAAATTGAGAATTTTTCAACCATATGCCCCAACCCCAACAACTACCTTAAAGATGGAAACGTTTTGAACTCTAGTGAATCGGATCGACTGATGAAAAATGAACGCATCGGTAACATGAAATCACTATCGAATCAGAAAAATGAAAAAAATCGTTGACATTCTTTTTGTCGCGGTCGCAAGTTCTCAAATAGCCCGAAAACGATAAACTCCATACGACCTCGTGGCTTTGATCGGATCTTGAGGTTAAAATTGATATAGCAGACTTATGCTGATCAGTCAGAGGTATTAAAGCATTTGAATTTTTTTTACCACCCCCGTACGCTTTTTGGCAAGTTAAAATACGGAATTTGAGGCGTCCTCGTTGCTCCAATGAGATATCAAGGCTTGAATTCATACAGGAAACTCCTGCTGATAACTCAGAGATCGTGAAAAATTTTTAATCTTTTTACCATCCCCGCACTGTTCTTGGCAACCTTAAAATATGGAATTTGAGGAGTCTTCGTTGCTTCGATGAGATTTCGGGGTTTGAATTGATACAGCAGACTCGTGCTGAGCACTCAAATGAATCAAAATTTTTTTAAATTCTTTACTACCCCCGTACGCCTTGTGGCACCCCTAAAATGCTGAATTCGAGGTGTCCTTGAGGCTGGCGTGGGGTCTCGAGACTCAAATCGATACGGCGTGGGGTCTCGAGACTCAAACTCGTGCTGTTCGATCAGAGGTATGAAAACATCTCACAATTGTTTACTACCCCCGTACGCTTTATGGCACGCTCAACATAAAGAATTTAAAGTATTCTCGCGCCTGTGAGCGTATCTCAAAGTCTTTTATAGAAACAGCAGATTGGTTTACAAACTGTAAATTGACAAAGAAATTATACTGCTCTTATTGTCGTTGCTCGCTTGGAAACGGCCTTAAAATGCAGATAATCGGTTAATATCGGGAATGTGGGCCTTATCCGTAAATCCGATCGACACGCCGGACTCGTGTTAATACCTGAAAAATTCAAATTCAACACTAACGGCGATGAGCCTCCACCATGTATGAATTGGGCCTGCAAACGTTACGTTTTAAGGTAAAAGTAAATTGATCGTAACACCAGAAAGTCAAAGAATGATTATTTATTTATTTGGCTAGTTGTTGTTGAACGAATTGTTTACGTTCGAATATTTGTGGCCCCGAAAAGGACCGTTTTTTTGGTTGCAGCATCTTTTTCTCAGTCCTCAATCACACCCCCTCGAGCACGGATCTCTTCTCGGCATCGACGACCCATACTTGCGACTGTTGCTGCTATTTGGCCTTGAGGAACGGCAAGCCATTTCTCTCCAGCTGCGATCTCGAGGTCATCCAGATTTGTTCGGGCCGGTCTTCTGTTACGAACTCTACGCTTTAAAATGGCCCAAATGTTCTCTATTGGATTGAGATCTGGACTGTTAGTAGGCCAGTCACAACGATCGATTACTCGCTCATACAGAAACCTGTTGACAATCTGGGCTGCCTCCACCTCATCTCCCCGCAAAAAGACTATTACTGACCGATTTGGATGAAACCAACGCCATTCAATAGATAATTAAATATGGTCGAATGTACTTTTTTGGTTTTCCGAAAATGATCGAATTTTCGCCAAAATCGACGAGAAAAACCTGGTTACACTTCAATTGCCCACTACTGTATATGTTGACAAATGATAACACTGTCTTAGACAGTGCACTGGTACGGAAATAATACTTTTATAAGATTCATCCACCCTTCCCCCAGATTCCACCGACGCTAAATCCGAATGCGTGTGTGTGTTTTTTTGCTTATAGATAATCAACTAAAGCATTAACTTTTTCTTATTAACTTATGTGCCAGCGCGTGGTTATACTGTTAATAATTTCCTATAGGCGACTTCACAATATAATCGAGATCTGTATATACAGAGCAAGTCTAAGAGGAAATCACATTTACGAACTGTGTTCTTTTTCGACCGAAAATGACGTTATACGTTAACGACGTCGTTTTCTGTCCGGAAGTTATTGTTCCGATGTGATATATTTTCGGTTACGACCTCACTACCGGTCTCAAACAAGATCGAGCTTTTATTAGTTTCACTTTAAGGTAGATATGTTCGTTCGCAACCACATTTTTTATTTTTTGAAGTGGATTTCTCAACATGAAAGAGAAGCCGTTAATAAAAAACGGAAGACCCGAAACGCAAAACCGAATCGGAAGCTGCTGAAAGTTACGCACACCTGACGTGGCCATAGACGTTGATCCGCGATAGATTGTCTTAATATGTAAATATTGATTGTGAGTAATAGTTCAAGTGTGTTTAGTCTGCATATGTAATTTTGTTACACGTTCAATTCTGTCGATGAAATGATCGGCTGCCAGTATCCTCTTGCCCATTTGCCTTCGACCATTTCTCTTTTCCTTCCTTCTTACAACTTATCCCTTCCTTCTTACAACTTATCCCTTCCTGATGGAAGTCAATCGTCACCTCCCCGTGGTTTCCATCGAGTAATGTCAATCAACAGGTTCGTATGCTCCAATAAAATTTACATTTTTTCTGTCTCGAGTAGATTATGTTAATTCATTTCTAATTTACGTGACGATTGACATTAGCTACGAGCGAGTAGAATTAAATTGATTTTTTTCTTGCAGCCGCAAAATAAGCTGGAGTGGCTGGTTGAGTGTATATTTCAGTACGAAATAGGGACCAAGTAGTTCGATTAATCATTTGATACTTAGATGCAGTCGTAATTTATGCGTAATCTATAAACTTTTCACCTAATAGGTGTAACGTCAAGTGGCCGATGGTATAAGCAGTCGAAATGAAGGCGAATAACGCTTGGTTAAAGACAGTTTATTGGTAAAGAGTATCGGGTCGCGAGAGTGCACTATTTCGCGGCTCGAGCTGAACTGGTCCAGAGCGGATGTCCGGTTGAAGGCCTTGGACCTCGTGATAAATAACAAAGTTGCGACAAAGTGTCGCGATGCTGGAGATAAGGGTCCGTCTGACGGTTCTCAGCCATGAAACTGGATGCAAATTAGCTGTGAGCATTCTCAGAATAGAGATGCAGTGAAAATGAATAGACTGGAGACGTTACATAGGAGATAAAAAATATAGAAATACTTTTGATAAAGCATGCTAGGATAATTAGCGCCATGTCTAGAAATATACTCAGTACGAAGCGATATCTTTCGCTTCTTACTAAAAGGTGACGTTTTGTCTCAGCGTTGTTACAAATATAATTGCATTTGCTGTGACGATGTAGAAAAAAAAAAACAGAAAAAAAATGGAACTGTTACATCCAGGCCGACGAATCGTGAGTTCGCCCGGTTGAACCGTAAATGAATAGTTTCACTTTCGGGTCAAGGCGTTAGCCCCTTACCCAGGGACGACAATTTCGCCGTACTGTCGTGGATATTTTTGCAGGATGATCGTATAGAGATAATGAGCCCCTGACAGAGTATCAAAAAGTCAGATATTGATGCACAGTAATAGACAGTTTGAGTTAACTTACTCAGATTTCAATTTTAGACATTGTAGAAACGAGTAAAAGTTCTTTTGACAAAATAGAACCAGCCAACTTGCTCTCTTCACTGGTAAATTACGCCAGTCCTTGCTTCGCTGGGCTAAGGGTTTCGGAGCAAAGCCTTTCTCACTCTGTGGAGTATAACTTCCGTTTGGTCCGCGGAGCTGGTTACCGTGGTTACCGTGGATTAAACATTCGTTGGTTACTGCTTGATGACTAATTGAACACTCGTTTGGTCCCGAAAACCGTAGCCTCTGTATACTACGTCTAGCTCTATGATTCCTAATGTCAAAAAAGGCTGACAATATATAGCAAGACAACTAATAGAAGTTAAATATGTGGAAAGAAGCGAGAGCATATGTCTCAGAGTGCGGAGTCGATGTTCCTCGGATGACAGAGACAGGATGTTTAGGAGTAGCAAGGCAGAGAATAGAATTTATGGTTCCCATAGACTATTTCATGTATGAGAAGGATAATGTTATTGGCGTGAAAATATATCGGTTATGAGGTAAAAGAAAATATTCTTTGGGTTTTGGGTATGACAGACGTTTGACGTAAGTTATGTAGGAAATCCGAGTGACAGAGACTAAAAGTAGCGTGACTGTTTAGATTTTAGCCAGGAAAAACGTCTTTAGGTAAAGTTATGGCCCTCTTGAAAAAGGCCTCGGCAGTTTTTATGTGACAGAAAAAGGGAAAATGATCTTGATTTGAAGAGGTCTTGAGACACGGGAGCTGGGAATCGGTAAGTTAGAGCGCAGTCAGTATAGAGAGAGATGGACACAGGATTCTTTGGCCCATGCTTATATCACGTAGCGTTTATATAAAAGTTATTTCAATTAATCATTATTGCTAATAATTATATAAACACTAGAACTAAGTATGGGGTACGTAACAGAACCGAACTAAGGTTACGTAGTTAAGGAGCAGACTTTCTAACCGCTCTGCTACCAGCCTTCTTGGAAGCATAAATGGGAAAGTCGATCATAATTGAGTGACTCGCTGTTTTGCCAATTGAATTATAAAAGCTTGATTACTCCGCGCCGCTGCGAAAAACGGCGAATTTAAAAGCGTGTGTAATATCGTTTCGTATTTTTCTCTTTTTAACACAAATGCTAATAATTGTTTTTTACATTCGAAGCGCGATTACGTCGCGTCCACCTGCTCTTAAAAATATTATTTGAAAGGCGTTCATTTAGCTTTAATAAACATATAAAAATTGAGTTTACAGTCATTCGCGAAAATTATCTGCGATGGAATTATTGTACGCGAGATCAACAAATATCATTTTATAGGTACACGGGATCGTTTCCAACTACAGAGTGAAAACTCAAGCCTGTTTGTACAATCCAAACAACAAGTTTATTGAAAATAATATAATTGGTTAATACTTGTACGTGAGCCTAACTTTGAGACCGACCTCACTCTTGCTCAGTCCAGTCAAGACTGCCTATTTCTCGTCTGCTCTTCGCGACATAGAACTTGATGTGTATGCACATTTATTGCATGACCATATTTGGTCATATAGAGTTCGACATCGTCCGATTCTTACTAGGCGGTTTGTCGTTGCTAGGTGCCTCAGCCAGGCATCGTTTTATACTTATTCGGCAAATTCCTACACGTGTCGGCTTCGCGCCGCAGTGGATTTGCACATAAGTATCGCTCACTGAATTCCGCAATTTATATAATACTTTTCTTAATATTCAAAGCTGAATATAATTCGGGATACAACAGAATGGACCTCCGGTATTCGAGGTAAAAAAAAGATGCTTGAGGCACTCGATCATTGGTTTATTGGGTGTCGAAGTCGGAAACTCGATCATATGCGGATAGCACGCTGTTTCTCTAATTCAGTTGACACGTACAAATGTGTGATGTTGAGCGGGTTGTCGGCAGAATGAATAATACTTAGCGCTCAGTATGTACCAGTATGTATGGTTCATTACTCGCAAAGAGAGTTTCTGTTTGGGAGAGCCCACCGTTCCATAGTTCAAGCTGGACTGGTCCGGAGCAAGTTTCCGGCTGAGGGCCTCGGACCCGGCGACATTGCAACAAAGTCGCGACAAAGTGTTGCGACGCTTCAGATAACGATCCGTCTCATAGTTCTCAGCCATGAGCATGGATGCAAATTATCTGCAAGCATTCTCAGAATCGAGATGCCATAGAAAATAAATAGCACAAAGTAGCTGGGGATGTTGCAAATGCCTAAACTGATCTATTACGAGAATATGTGAATATTCTAACCGGAAATAGTTTTATTCTAGCATAGAGATTTATTCTTTCAGTTATTTAAAAATCTTTGAATATTTAAAGCATCAGTGCGGACTCAAAAACACGCCCAACCAGGAATGAGCCCTTGAGGATTGCCTTCGAATTACCAAGTGCTGAGAGCGGTTCTCTGGCGATTTGTTTACGATTGGGGAAATTGCGCTACTCCAGAATTTTGAGCGTGGCTGTCGATCGTCTCGAACCAGCTGTAACGAGGACCGTCAGGCGCCACGGTATCCCGAGTGGGTGTGTGGGTGTGTGTGTACGTGGTTGTGATGAGCCAGGCAAAATTATGGCATGTTAATATTCGGGCGTGCAAATGAGAGTACTGTGAATTCTACGTGGGCTGTCGTGTAAGACGGCCGCGATATTTGAGTTTGGCAGGAGGTTTTCCTCCGGGCTTGGCTGATTTTCTCTCAGACGAGTCATTTTTCGCATTATTTGTTGACAATGAAACGGAATTGGTCTACAGTTATTTTATTGTCTTTGAATTCACTCAGGGTCAATTCGAGCACCTCCAACCCGCTTACTCTACTCGTGGAAAAGTCAGCAGCGAGCCGGGCATCCATCGGATCTTTTTCCGACGCTTAAGCACATGTCTGGATCCCATAAATAAAATCAAGGGGAAGCAGTTGAGGTTGGCGGGCATTGGCTTTCTGGACCACAATTTTTATAAGACAATAAAATTTCTTTCTTAATACGAAATAAAATTGAGGTTATGAACGAGAATGTAGAATGAGGAACCTCGTCTCTTGTCGATCTTCACCTCTCTTTATCCATCCGACTAAAATAATACATATCAATTAAATTCTTAGGTACTATCTAAGAACATTTGAAAAAAACAAACAGCACAGACCATGTCCCACTGTTGGGTTATAACTAAATAACTAAGTAACTAGGCCGTCACTTATTTGAGTACTGACCGTGACTGTTCGATACGCAATATATCTCAGCTTCCGACGAGCGGTTATGATCGAGGGTAGGCGCCTCAAATGGGTGGGGCCCGAATTATATTGTGGAAGTATTGTTGAAATCTTGATCTGATTCCTCCTTACTGAGACATTTATCACCTCACACCCTTATTTCATGTTCGCCTCATTATATCTCAAAATTATTAGACATTAGACGATCATGATCGTTGAGTCCGAAATATATACTAGAACAATACTGGAACTAGAAATATATACTAGGCTGCTGGTCACGATCATGATGTCTCGGGGTCCAACGAACGGGTTTGATTGTAAGCAGGCGCATTGGTAAGCTTGGGTAGGCACTTTACGGTAAAAATGTTATAAACATTTCGACCGGGTGCTATATTCCAGAGAAAATTAAGTACAAAAATATAATGTCCGGCATATTGCAGTATAACACTTGGTAGCGTCTTGCGGTAAAGTTTTGTTTTTTTTAACTACTCAGTGTCGAGACGCTACCACGTCTTTTGATGTTTGGTATGTTTTTGAGTCGGTGATATCGGCCGCAACCCCCGACAGTGTGTGTTGCACTATGGTCAGCAATTGGGTCCGATTGTTCTGGTCTACGAATTTTGCAGCATTATTACATGCGCCTATAAAATTGTTTAGTGGCATATTTCCGCCATCAGAATTTGAAACATGCTTCTTGTGGCACACTAAATTCAGAATGTTTCAATGCTTGTGCGCGTAAGAACCACCTTTTGGTTCTTTAATCCCTTCATTATATTATTTTCATCTGTTTAGTAAAAAAAAACGGGATTTTACGACGACTCTGTACATCATTTATCGGCCGATGATTGTTACAGCTACGCGTCTAACCTACAGAATCCTGTCCTTCATTTCGAACGCATCAATTATTTTGATGTCGGCAAATAATGTTCTTATTATGGTTGATAACTCGGAGGAGTTCGCGGATACGAAATGAACGTACGTGTCAGCTGGGTACGTCAGGCATTCTCGTGTGCCGATAACTGAACGAATGGACTTTTTTATGTCCAGTTCGACGGGCTTATTGCCGAGCTGTCGGAATCGCAGGTAGACAATTCCACGATTAAGGGATATTTTTTTTTACTCGTACGAGTTCCTGAGGAAAATTTATTATTTTGCGCGAGTGCATGCTGCCACCGCATTCTGGGTAGATTTCGACTTCAACACAGCCTGCTCACGACTCGAGGACAATGCTAGCTTTAACATGGATTTGGGTTCAAATATATTGTACTGCGTTGTGGAAATCCAACGACGGCGAATCTCAACGCTTACCCCTTGATTTTATTTGTGGACGCCAGAGAGAAGAGCGTCGAAGAGAAAGGTCCGATCGATGCCCGACTTACTGGTACCTTTTCCGAAGACGGAGTGGGCTGGGTAGGGGTGCTCGGATTGTGCCGAGTGAAATCGAAGCCAATAAAATAACTGTAGATTTATTCCTTGTAATTATCAACAAAAGAAATGCAAAGAATGACTCGACTAGAAAGAAGCCGGCCTAACTCGGAGAAAAACCTCTCACTAAACTCAAGTATCGTGGTCGCGTTACATGACGGCCCACGTGAAATTTACGATACTTTAATTTCCTGCCCTAATCTAAACATGCCGAGATCCCGCCTGGCTCTTCGCAGCGACGCACACACACACACGGACACTCATACACCCACCTGAGAGAGTCCGGCATGAGACGGTCCTCGGTACAGCCGGCTCCAGACAATCTACGACCTAACTTGGAGTTACGGAATTGCCTAATTTCGTCAATCGTGCCCGAAAGGTACCCCAATGGCAATCTCCTCGGGCACGATCTCGAGATGATTAACGTACGATCACTTCGCACCCGATAGAAAAAGAAAGTTAAATTAGAGGCAATCGTGAGGGCGCGAAACAACTACGGGTGTCTCTATTTAACAGATCGATCCCGACGGGTGTCGAAGAAATCCACCCATTTAACCCCCGCTTAGCCTGGAGGCCCGCCTACCCACGAAAACCCGACTCCCGCGCACACCAAGTACCGAGTTTCTTAAATTCTACCGAGGTGCGATAGTTCGCTTTCATGCTTTTTTCGGGACCTGCTTGACAATCTGGGTAGATATTTTTCCCCAGACTCGAGTCTTTCGCGAATCAGAAAACTAAAGTGTAAGAATCGAGTAGGAAACCCTAATCTTTTGCTTGATCCGAAAGTGTCTCGCCCATTGAGAGGATCCGATTCACTTATCCCATTTACATTTCTAATAGTGTGACGCAACGAGCTCTCAAAGTCCGACGCGATTGCGATGATTTAGGTGAGCTGCCACCATCAAACACCATCACATTGGTGAGCAAGCACCTTACCGCAAGCTACCGTAACTGGAACGTAGAGTCTAACGGGTGATAGTTACCACCCAGAATCGGCCTGAGCGAGAGTCGGACTGAAGTTGACGCGGGAACCGTATGACGAACGCTCTTATAGAAGAACATCCAGAGCATCTTCCAAGATGACCGTTTGGCAAGACGCCACACTGCGCCGTCCTCTTTTGCGTTCTATATATGTCTAGCGCACTGTTGAAATTGCTAGGCCCACCATCCAGGAACCCCGCATGCTCTCTCTGTACAAATGAATGACGCGTGTTCACATATGTATGTGGTAGACCCCGCCATGGCCTTGGTGTGCGTTCGCTAATAAGTTCCGTCTACGCAATCCAATTAGCGATAAAGGTTCTATGAACACACTAAGACAGTATCTGACAACCGTTTTCAGTGCTCGAGTACTCACCCACAGCATGTGATTCTCATTGCTTTCTATTCATCTAAGCGTCTGTTTTTGACTACCAATTGTTAACCGTGCCTTAACAAAAACCGTTTATGTTTTTCATGTCCAAATCGATCGCACGGGTTGTGTTCGCGAGCAGAAACTTTTTGACAGAAAACGCGAAGAAGGTTACTTTAAATCAATCGACAGTGTAGAGAATACGTGGTACATTTCCATGGCAGCTTTCACGCGACTGTGACAAATGATACACCGAGAAGTGTAAACGAAATGAGAAGATGTATGGAACAACCTTCAACGATAGGCTCACGCAAACATTAGTCATTTCCGAGCGTACGAAATTATTGGGGTACACACTCTATGAAATCTGGAAAGCTAAAAAGAAGAGACCCTGCAGTAAATTCTTTCGTTACTGGTTACGCGATTCTTACAGACGAGCTTGAACATCCGCGACACGCATTCTTCGGAGGACCTTCGGAAAACACAGGCAAGAGTACCGGTGGTGAGAAAATTCATTATGTTGACGTGTGCTCACAGTACCCCTATATCTGCATATACGGTCGGTTTCGTAGCGAGATCGCCGACCTCGGTGAAGATGTAACACGTGTTAAAGAATGCCTTAACCGTAAATCGTAATTCTGTTCAATGACACACAAAATTCTGTCGCTGGTATTCTATCGAACTGCATTACACTTCACCTCTTGCTTATATTTATAGAGTTTAATCTTAGAATAATGTATATTAATGGTAGGGATCGACCATTTATTAGGGATTCTCAACGACGTGAAAGAATATAAGGACGCTGATTTTTATCTGAAGCCATGGAATTTACGTTTAATATTGAAGCAGTTTTTATTGTATGGCATGTCTTCTGCATATTCTGGTCGCTGTACAGACAAAGCTCGTTCATCTTAATCTTTAATAAATACTGAACAAAACAAGTAAGGTAGAAATGTCGAAATGCCTGACGATCCTACATAATATTAATACTGTCTAACTATTCAGCATAGTGACGACTGATTTGGTGCTTCACCGTGAACGAAGATGCTCACAAAAGAAATTATTTTTTATAAGTAAGATTCTTAATTCTTAATACTGCATGTATTTACAGTATAACCTTAAATTAGAATTATAACAGTTACCTCTGTTTAGATTGGATTCAGGACAGTCAATCTCTGTCAGATTCAAATGGAATTGAATGCGTAACATAATTATAGCTATTAATTGTAGTAATGACACCATTCGCATAATTTATTACATTTCAATAGTCAATGTGTGATTTGAATATATCAAGACCGTTATTTGTCATACCCTGATAAAAATAAAATAATTTTGTGATCATCTACCAACTGTACACGTGTCAGTGTCGACAACAAAATATTGTATATCCACAAATACTGAAAATCCGCGTATTTACAAATAATAAAAATAAGTAGGGAACTTTTATCTAACTATGGGGTAAGTCGGGGTGATATGACAATGATTTTTGAACAATTAAAATTGAAGATTTGTCGTGGACCTTTACATTTTTTTTTGTCGTGGAAAAGACCTTCACATTTTTTGTTGTAATTAACTCCAGAAACATCGAACTAAAGTCATGCTCTCCGAACTTTATGATATTTTTTAAATTTGTAATGTTATATTTAATTCCATTTCGATTAAATTAGATCCCTCCCATAAATATTTCGGATCCAGATAACTCCAGATAACACAGTAAAAACAATAATAGTAGTCGATCGGGCTCGAAGAGGCATGCAGCTTGTACAAAACGTGTCTCACCATATTTCATGTTGTCTATGTAAACTGCAGAAAGACAATAATCAAATAATAGCCACTGTTTCAAAGGGAGACATTTTTATACAGTAGCTGAACTGCACATCAATCTGTTCTTGAAAAGTCCAACTATACTATATAATGTTGGTTCAACGGCAGATTTATAATTTAGTATGACTTCAGAGATGTTACCTTAGTATGTTTTTCGTATATTCACGGATATTGGAAACTGCAACCACCTGTGCTATTTGGTAATTGCGATAAATACTATTGTGGTTAGCTATTAAACCCAACTGGCCATATCACCTTGATTTACCCAACTTCTGTTTCGTAGTATCGAGTACAGAACTTATTCGAATTTGGTTAATCAGGCAGGTAAATATTTCTACAACGTGCAGAACGATAGTTCAGTTCGATTAATAGTACCACAACGGCATACTGACAGTTGACATTCTTAAAAAACAGAGAATGCTATATCATTGCTCTGAGTCCATTCATCAACGACGAAGTACATCTAATTTGATTCCGGATTTTGGTGTACAGAATCCACAGTAGCCCCCACACTTTCCCGAGACCCTTTGTTCGTTCTGTAAACAGAAAATTAGATTAAAATTTAGTCATCAAATACTTTCACGTCTTGATATGATTCACTTACCACTTTTTTAACGGTGAGAAAAGCTCTGGATTTTGTAGCAACCCATGAAACATTGGAAGATATCCTTAATAGCGTCCCTGTTAAATCAATGTTAAAGCTGCCTTGTGGACAATTCGTGGCGTTGCTATAACAATCCCCTGCCTTACCGAACTCCACTCGCTTAGCTCCCTTAGTTTGAGAGAAGGTGAAGTCATCCACTAGAAAAAAAAGATTACACGGATGAGACATATAAATTTTTGGGCATTCAAGAGATTCGGTACAACCCCCAGATAAGTATATTGGCAAGAGACTGCTGAGTCTTTTTACTGCGCGGGTTATTGTATTCATTCCAACCGTTCCTTTCCACTAATTGTATCAAAACCTTTTTGAAGTTATCAATTACTACGAATATTACAAAGTTATATAGAAAATTGCCGCAGCGTCGCGAAGGAAGTATATTGATTGCGGGTAGTAAAAAAAAACACTTTTTTTCATCTTGACCTTGAATCACACTTTCAAAATAAAAAGACAAAAATGCTTACATTGGTGATAACTTTACGAATCGTTTGACAGCAGCTTCTTTTCGCAAGGTAGATAAGGAAGCATGTCTCGAAAGATTAAGTTATGGGGAGAAATAAGTTTTGTAAAAAAATTTAAATATGAAGAGCGGGGAGAGGGGTCCGTGCATTTTCGGCAGAAAACACACTTGGTTTTCTTATTTTATAAAAAAAAGTATCCAAAATCCTCCACGCTTGAATATTCGCATGGCTGCTCTGAATATATAACAAATATCCCAATTTTCAAATATAAAAAATACAAGCAAATTGTTTTAAACGTTGTAATCAATATCGTTTGAAACTCCTGAAATTTTCTTTTCGCACAAGACGTTAAAACTTGTTTTTTAACGTGAAACAAGCAAGTTTTTTCCCTGATTCCGCTGAAATAATCTCACTTGTTACCTGCAATTCATACGAAAAATAACCTATTTTTGGGCAATAATCATTATTAACCTGTGTGAATGTGCAGTAGATTCATCACTTCCTGGAAAGTAATAAGGCTCGTTACACCCTCTGGGAGCTCTTTTATCCCTGAGAGAATAATGGTCTTTGAAGAATATGACGATTTTGCCATGTATGAAGCCTAGTTAATTCAGGGAAGTCAGAAAAGATAATATTGTATCCTACATGGGAGGGGGTGTGTCTTCATGTCAGATTTCAGAAGTTCGAAATACCTGTATCGAAATATGGATTCCGTGTGGCTGACAAGCGTGCAAAAAAGGGCCTCGTTTTGGATTAAAGTCCGTACTCTGTAATTTGTGGAGTCGTACATTACAAGTGTCAATTCCAAATTCAGAAATTCGAAGGGGTTGTTTTAATATGGATAACTAAAATGTAAGGAGATATTAAATTTATAGGACAATCCTCTGCTCGGTAGATTCAATAGATGTTATTGTTAATGGTAGCAGAAATAGAATAGAATATCGTCGCATAAAGCGACGCAAAGTGTAAGACATTTCAACATTTTGTTTTTTTGTTTTTCCGTAATTTGAACTTCGCAATGGGATTCCGTTTTTGTCGAACTCGGCCCAGGGGGTAGTATCATAGATCATTCCGTATCGCGCAAATATTCAAAGTTAATAACAGTGATTGGTATGTGCTGATAAAGAAAATAGATAAAGAAATGGAATATTTTACCTGGACTAATGAAAAGCTCAAACAAGAATTAAAAAAGCTTGGGTTGCGCGCCACAGGTAAAAAAAAAATTACAAGAACGGTAAGTATTTATTAAATTTATTGTAATTAATATAAAAACTAGATGTCAACACATTAATTAAAATTTATTTAATTACAAATAAATCATTATTACTAATTGTGCAACTTAATATTTGCGAGTAAAAATAAAGGATTTTCTAATCACATGAACGAGATCCTTATGCAGTATTTTGGACACCAAATAACTTTGGATAACCAAATACTTTTATAATAACAAAAATAATAAAACTATGTAATGTGTCAAGGTAATAGTTCAAATTTTATTCAAGGACATAGCTTGGCCCAAATGAAAAAATCAGTTCAATGCAAGTGTGACATTCAAATGTCAAAGACTGGTTTCATTGAAGGCACTTATTGCGAATGTACTGTAGGTGCTGGCTATACAGCTCATTGCAAGCATGTGGCAGTACTTCTTTGGGCAATGAAAGAAGTGGTATTAAAATTATGGTTGAAGTATAAACCACAACAATAATTACGTTTTAAACGGGAAAATTGTACTACAATAATTTCATTTTGAGCATTTTGTACTCAAAAACTACAATCCTTCCATAAGCCGGCCGAATCTGTTTTTGGTCAGCCGATAAAAGCTGAGTGGTTGACAAAAAAAATTTACATCT
This sequence comes from Listrodromus nycthemerus, assembly GCA_963978505.1. Taxonomy (NCBI): domain Eukaryota; kingdom Metazoa; phylum Arthropoda; class Insecta; order Hymenoptera; family Ichneumonidae; genus Listrodromus; species Listrodromus nycthemerus. The sequence continues at coordinate 10,170,925 of OZ021679.1, read as the reverse complement.
TCAGCCGACTCCCGATCCTATAGTTTTACACCCAAATATTGGCGACCAACAGTTGTATTGTGAAAAACAACGCAATTGAACAATTAATTTGGCTGCAACTGAGCGAACAATAAGGCCATTCCTTCGCCTGTTTCTACCTGCCAGTACCTAGTGTACGATTTGCGACCATAACTAAGCGAATGTTGATCCAGAAAAGCGGCTTTTAAATGAACTTCAATTGCTGTCAATCACGACGGATGAAATGAAGACAATTGAGGAAAAAACAAGAGAATAGAGCCAAACCAAAAACTGGTTTAGATATCGTCGACATAGAATTACAGCTAGTAATTTCTATAAATGCTGCATAATCCGAGATCAAAATGCACAAATAAAATTATCGATTTGTTTAATAAACCAAGAACCATTTAAATCTAACCTAACCTAAAGCATTGAGTATATATGAATATATTGGTGTAATAGTGGACAAATGCGCACTATGTATAAGTCTAACCCATCCTTTTTTAGGAGCTTCTCCAGACAGGCTTGTAGGAAGCGATACAATGGTCAAAGTAAACTACTCCCGAAGATTATCTCTAATTTGTGAGAAAACTTTACCATACTTGTATCTTCATAAAAATGTGTCACGTCTCGAGGAGACGTGGGCATACAACTACGGATTCCTCTTTTTAGCCTACGCCATGCGCAATAGCTCGGGATGAGGTGAAAAGGAAAAGGGGGTAGAGCCGAAGGGTAAGAGATTTAGAGGTGGTGTAATGCCGAAGCTTATTTGTACATGCTTCCAAGGTTTTATTGTTACCAGATTCCGATAAGGGTTTATAAACTGTAGAAGCTCCAACAAGTGTCGCTTACGTTCGCTTGGTGTGTATTTGCTCGTGTATTCGCTCGCTGCAGACGTGGATCGCAGAGTACGAGTGCCTTGTAGTGTCCGGTTGCGCCGAAGGCCGCGGTTGTACGCTCGAGACTCACACTCGCACGTCTACACGGACTGTTACAGTTTAGCTCGTCTCGGAGTTATCTTTCGCGCACGAGATACCAGACAGAGTGACGCATACAGGTTCGGCTATGATTTAATCGCGAGTTAAAGAGCTAGTGAAGTTCTTCACGTTTGGATTTTGTCGGACAACTGAATCGGAAATTATCGGAAGAACTGGGGAGAACTGGCGATGAGAACAATTTGAGTACTGGGACCCGATCACATGCAGGCTGCCGCTGTACGTCTACGCCTGTGGTGTGTTGTACATCAGGTCAACGCCCATTGTCCGGGCGTGACTCTCGCGGAACAGTGAAAGCGTGCGATGCAACGTAGCGAAATGGCACTCGGCTCAAATAGCACTTCGCCGAGTCAGCTATTGAGAAGCGATCCGAAAACGGTTATTGTTTAAACAATAACAAAACAGCTGATGGTGCCGAAATTAAACTGACGAGCCTGCTCATGCGCCCATATAAAGGACAGCGAGCAAGTAATCGCCAGTCAGTCTGGTTTGGATCCAAACACCGTTACGCCGCCAAGGTCATACTCTTTCTGGAGCAAAGAGAGGTGGACAAAGTGTACATACCAACTATTGGTAAACGATCTTGATCAAATCTATTGTTCTTACTATTCTTGTAATAAATCGTACTTTTATAATTCGTTTGTGTTTAAACCCTTGACTGGATATATCCCAAAACGTGATATATAAAAAATATGGAGAGTGAGAGAGTGACTGAGAGAAGGAAGAAGGAGGGGTGGATTATATATCATTTGCAGGAGGAGGAGAAGAACGCGAGGGGCATCGCGGCGCGGCGACGTTCCCTCGATTCTTCCGCGGTTCTTAATCGGTGTTTATTAAGGCCCCACGTTGGGCGCCAAAAAATGATATAAAGAGGAATAATTACGAAAAGAGAAGTACATATGCTATTTGTCGGAGGATGCGAAGAACGTGAGGGGCGTTGCGGTGCGGCGTCGTCGAGCTAGTACGGGCCCCTGGATCAGTCCCGAGGTGAGAGCCTATAGGGGGGTTTTCGCTCCGGAGTCCTTGGTCGCGAAGAGGCCGTTCTTGGAGCAGCCTATCTGGTTCAGCTACTTCGTAGTGGTGTCACCTCACGATGAGGCGTATCGTTGGCCACCTTTCGGCGGGAGGTAACGTTGGGCATTCATTCCTTACGGAACGGGTTTGGATATACTCATCTTGATAAAGACGAGTAAACCTCAGTGACCTTTGAAAAAGGATGAGGGAGTGCGTTTTGGAAGCAACAAGTCTCGGTTTGAAGTCGAGAGCTCGGGAGCTCAAAAGCTACTCATTTATTCGGTCGAAAAATCGCCTTTTTATCGGCGGTACAATGCGGTATCGCTTGCGAGAAACTCGATGGCGCCTGTTCGCCATCTGGCGTCGAGTCGGGGAAGGAGGCTCGGAGCAGAGGCCCGGCCGATCCGTGCGCTTGGCGCCTTGGTGGCTACGCGGGACTCTCGGGCGTCTGCTAGTTTGTGGATAATAGTTGAATATAGGAGGACTTAGCCTCTACGGTGTGTCGTGTATTTTGCGGTGTTTTTTGTTTCGGATCTCTTCCAGGTCTCGGCGAGTAGAGAAGTTGGTCGGCGTACAACAAACCTATAAGCTAATTGCTCCCGCAGTACTCAGGGTAGCTAACTGAGCTCCTGCGGACAAAGCAGGTGTCAGGATGCCGGTGGGCGCGCTGAGGGACGGCCGACATATCGAGTTACCCGCTGCTGTCCGACTTAACCTGCTGGCACGAAAGTGCCACGGTCCTGTTCGCAGCTTGGCGCCCCTCAAAGCGGAACTCGAAGGTCTTAAAGGTCAGTTCTGGCAATGTTGCCCTCGACAAGTGTGGGTCTCGCACGGGCAGTGCAATGGCCACCGACCCCCGGTGCCTGCGATTCCGCACCGGTCGGATGGAACATCGGATCGCCCCGCGAGGAGTTATGTGACAGCGCAATAAAAGTTCGGACGGGATTTCAGGTTACTTTGGAGGTCGTCACATCCGCTTCCGTTTCTCGACTTCGAACGGCGTTCCAATTCTGCGTCATCGCGATATTGCGGAGCGCGAGAAAGTTCCAGGACATTAGCGGCTAAGCGATTGGAGTGAGCGCGCATAAACTATACGCGGCTATGCCTAGCCCACGGGGTCGACCGAAGCTTCCTGAACATATGTAGGAGCACTTTGGGAACAAGTTAAAGGAGGTTGACCGGCGTACGATATCAATTGGCGATCCAGCGACTTGAGTACAGAGGTGTCGACGACCCATCGATTCACCAGCGACCATCCTTTTGTGGCGGAAAAACTCCAGTTCGAGTCAACGGTCTTCGACTTTGTCTGGCTGCTTCCTGAAATGTCAACGAACATGTGTTTACAGGCACCAGGCACCGTAAACGACATACTCTTTTCGTAGAAAAGAGGAACGTACACAGTGTACCTATCAACTAATGGTAAATAATCTAATATAGATCCATTGTATTTGAAACTCTTGTAATATATCGTGCCTTTTTATAATTCGTTTGGGTTTCAACCCTTTAGGGGATATATCCCAAAACCTATGAGCTAATCGAACGCTCAGTACTCAGAGTAGGGAACTGGAGCTCCTACGAGCATAACAACTGCTTCTCCTTCTGGGGGATAGCGGTAAAGATGTGTGGCGTTTATTATCGGCCAACGATGACGTTTTGTATGTCAACTGGGTGAATATAGATGAGGCTGTGATTCCATCTTCGCAAACTAGCGTTGTAATCGCAGCATCCACAACAACTTAGGCCTGGTTGAAATTGTACAGTTGTCTTGAGCGGTTAGGTCGACTAGTGTTATTCTACGATACTGGCTCGGTCATTTATGTCAGCACGGGTCGACAGGGTGAATGGTCCCCACCGCTCGGTAACTTCCTTGGCGATATGACCAGCGAGCTGAAGGAGCCAGCAGACTATATAAAGTCGTTTGTCTTTGAAGGCCCCAAATGTTACGGATACAAGGACACAAATTTCGCCGTTACCGTCGTCATCGCTGTCGTCTCGTTTTTTTTAATTGTGTATATAATTTATACGAATGCGTGTCGCAATGCTTATTATGTCTGTATATATCAACGTGTGTGTGTGTGTGTGTTTTATTATGACGGGGTGGAAAAATGTATTTACGCATACCGGCTGAGTTTCCAGTACTATGGGGCTCTTTCTCCCAAGGCCCTACCCACTAAAAACCACCCCCTTGCTCTCCTACTACCCTCGCGGAACCGCCGTCAGGTACTACTTCGCGAGGGAGCTTTTGGCTGATATCCATCCTCTATGACTAGGATTAGCTCCTTCTGTTCTCCTCTTCCCTCTCTTCCAATTTGAGTTTTTTTATAATGCTCGTCACGAGACTACCAACTGCATCCCATCGCTCCTCACTGAGCCACCTACCATGGAAGAGAGAAGGAAGAAGCGAGAAAACTCGAAGACCTGCAGCTCCGAAGATTTCAAGACCCAAGGACAGCCCTCACCGTACCCCCCAATCGGCACCATCCCATCGTCCGCCATGGCGATAAGAGAAGTCGCCGCGAGGAGTTCCCATCTCCAGGCGAGTAAATTTGGCGGGCGATCAATAGCCACCCGATCAGTGCCAAAGACCGCGTTCGAGGGGACGCAACGAGGAGCCGTCCGTCCCGAGGAAAATTCGGCGGTATAATTACTCAATCGCCACGCTAAACACTACACCGCCAGGACCACTCACCACCACTGGCCTCGACAATTGCCCCACGAAACCGACCCGACGAGCGGTGAAGAAGACGAAAAGGAACGCTCGCCACTTCGACCCACGACCTGCGTGGATAAGGTTGTGTGCGTATGCGTGACAGCGGCGAGAAGGATAATATAGGAAATTATAAAACGACCCGGCCTTACCTTTCGACAATTTCTCCCCAAGCGAATTTATAACGGAATTTCGACTGCGAATTGCGAAGTTAGTGAGAATATTATATACGACTTGGCGAGCCTCGGAGATGATTAGTGACCCGACTGGATTAAACCGATTACCGAGCCGCCAATTGAAAGGAATTTTGAACGTGAAGGTTTGAAGTCAGTACCCCCACTGTTAATCCCCCTTTCACGTGCCGCACTCGATTATACCCCCCCAAGAATTTGCCAATACCTCGTTCTTCTAGCCTATGTCTTTTTCTTTGTAGTTTCTTTTGTATCAGGACTGCGCATCGTCCGGCCGCCGCGAGTACCGATCTTGTAAAGATTCTTGTAGAAATAATTAGTGCGTGTCAGTGGCGATATTCCGCGAAATTTGTACAGCGTGCGAACCCTGCCCCTTCCGCCTTCGAGATGCATCGAGACGGTCCTCATTTACATTTATTGCTATATTATTGCATTGTAATTCTTCGCGCTTCGCGCGAGTACCGAGGTAATTGGTGAAGAAGCCCTGGACAGTGTTCCTGCGGTCTGAGAAGTCTCGCTCCCCCTTTCTTCCGTTCCCCGTTCCCGTCGCTAGCCGTGTGCCGCGAGTGTTTATCGACACTTTCGGTAGCCCTCTCAGTTTTATATCCATTTCCCGACCCTCCTCAGTGACGGTGCTGTGCCGAATAAGAAGCTGGCGCCTATCCCAAGTCTCTTTCACGTCTTCAGCTGCGTAGAGCTGACGACCCCCCCCCCCCCCCCCCCAGCTATCATTACAGGGCGCGTTTGTATTTTCTTGCGATTATTAAAGATATCATTTGCATTATTTTTTTGTTATTCGAATTATTTCTTTTTTTTAGTATTTCCATACTGTTTTTATTACTAAATCAAACTCTACACAGACGCACGCGCTTAATTTATTTCCCCCATTTCTCCCCGCCATCCCATGGAACCTCCGGCCCAGACTCACAGCACGCGAGGTAAAAATAAACCGGACACATCGCCACAGCCTTGGCATTACAATATACAGGGTGTCCCATTTTAATCTTACACCTACATGATCTCGAAAAATATTGCTCTGATCGAAGTTTGTTTAAAACAAAAGGTTTGGGGTTCAAAGGGGGACGTTCAAAAAAAAATTTGTTGAAGGTCGAAAATTCAAAATGGCGACGTCACGATGGCTGACATGTTTTTTTTTTTAAAGGAAACGTAACTTTTTCTTTATGACAGAACAATGCATTGCGTTAAAACTAACAACTTTTGTGGGAAATATTTTTCGACTTAGATTGTGATTTTCATGTTGGAACTCCATTTTTTACTATCTCGCGCTGTCCGGAAGGTACCGTAAAAAAGTGTGCGTGTCTTAGGTTGCGGGATTGTGGGCATGTTTATTTTTTTTCGTGAAGAAGGAAATGCTTATCGCACGATAAAAAAATCCGACTTCCCCGGAATAGTCATGACTCCACGACTGTTTCGTGCAATTTTCCTCACGCGTCACTGTCTTCTACCAGGTGAAATTGACGTCAGCATATCGACAATCTCGTTGGGACTAAAGTCGAGCATTTTTATGGACAGATTTATAGCTCATCTAGAATATGACTTCGCTGAAAATCTTATTTACTCCTATTTCGCTCGTTACACGCACCGGCTAACGAAACTTCGTTGACTGTAGTCGAAACGAGATTGTTGATATGCTCCTCATTTTAGGGGGATGTATAGGTAATTATTCGCAAGCCGAAAGTCTATATCGCCGTGAGTTTCCCAATAGTCGTCATCCATCCCGGCAAGCAATTCGTACAGTCGAACGGAGAGCGAGAGCGGGTTGGATTAAACGTTATCGCCAACGTCGTTCGAACGTCATGAAAGGTATCCACGGGCCGCATGGGGCTTGAACCATAGCTACCCTAGCCATAGTGGCAGTTGATCCTCATGTCAGTGTTCGAGTGATCCCAGAACAACTAGGATTTTCTAAATCCACGGTGCACGGGGTATTGAAGGGTGCGAAACTCCACCCGTATCGACTTCAATTTCAATCAGACACGCCTAATCCTGACCCGAAGCAAATGATAGAATTTTGTGGTTGGGCATTGCTAAAAATCGCGCAATTCGGAGATATTTTCCGGTTCGTTATGTTTACTGATGAATCTACATTCATCAATCGAGAAGTAAATCGATGGAACTTTCGGTATTGGTCGGATTGGAATCCACATTGGGTAAGAAGATCGACCAGCAGCATCGGTGGAGTTTAAATGTTTGGTGTGGCATCATCAACGGACAAATAATAGGTCATCACTTCTTGGAGGGATCCGTAACAGCTGTCCGTTACCTCGATTTTCTGTGAAATGATTTGCCTATTTTGCTAGAAAAACTGTACCTCGACACACGGCAACGGATGTGGTTTCAACAAGACGGTGCACCAGCTCATGGGGCTCGGGTTGTTCGAAATCATTTGCACGAAGCATTTGGACGACGGTAGATTGGACGAGATGGTCCAACCCGTTGGCCTCCAAGATCACCTGATCTAACCTCTCCTAATTTTTTCTTGTGGGACTACCTGAAGGATGTGGTCTACCTCCAGGTGCCAACAACACGAGAAAATATGACGGCGAGGATAGGAGCTGGCTGTGGAGCGATCTCAAGAGACGTTCTCTGACGAACAGTTGATGGCTTCCAGAGAAGAGTTCACGCATGCTTGAATATGACAGGTGGAATATTTGAACATCTTTAAAAAGGCTCAACGTGACGAATCACACACACACGCACGCGCGCACACACACGCACACACACACCACGGGGGTAGTCTGAAACCCCTACGTGGCGCGTCGCCGGGTGGCGGATAGGGAAAGGCTCGCTAGATATAGAGGGTAGGAGGGAAATAAAACACCTCCCGCGGACCAAACAGACTAGGGGAAGGCACCCCGAACAATAAACCAAAATGGGCGGAGTTCAACAGGGAAGCAAGGTTACGGTGCAGGGGCGCGGATACCCAGTGCCGGCGTCCGACAGGGGTGGGCAAGCGAGCCCCTGGACGTCGTTATCGAACGACCGCAGTAACACAGAGGTGGACCACTTGGCCACTGTGTCGCATCTTATGACAAGTGAAACCGAAACCAAGAGCAAAGAACAATTGGAGAAGCTTGGCGAGCAGATCAACGATCTTATCCAATTCATCAGACCGAAGAATAATGTTCATGGGGACATAAAGACAAAGGTGAATTCAATCCGCATCATGTTCAACCGACTGGCGAAATTACAGGAGAAAGGAGCGCCAAATGTAGAGCCCCCTGTACAACCGGCAGCTACGCAGGTGTTACCAGTGAACGCTATTAGCACTGAAGACATTGGCCAATCGCAACAGCAGGAATGTACCAAAAATAAGAGAAAGGAGATCTCCCCGCCACAAGAAAGCCGCAAGCCAAAAAAGGCCCGGAGAAAGAATGAAAAGGAGTTGGAGGCAGAGCCACCGCCACCAGCACCACATCAGCCACCTCAGGATAACTTAACTGAGGACTGGGTACGAGTACCAAAGAGGAAAACACGGAAAATGCCCAAACAGCGCGCATTACCAAATGCCGTGATCATTCACAAGAAAGGTCAGCTCAGCTATGCCGAAATCCTGAGCAAGGTCAAACGTCACGATAACCTGAAGGAACTGGGAGACAACGTTACCAAGATACGCCGGACAGCTGCTGCTGAACATCATCTTAGTTCTCGACAAAGTTAGCGAGAGTAGAACGGCACGGTATTGCACGGCTATCGAAAAAGCCCTGGGGGAGGATGCCGAGATCAAAGGCAGAATCCACCAGACGACGATCGAAATCAAGGATCTAGACGAAATCCCGACGAAAGAAGAAATCAGGGACTCCCTTCAGACTATTCTCAGTGATGAATACACGGTTAAGACGGATCACATCCAATCCCTCCGCAAAGCCTACGGCAGTACCCAGACAGCGGTAGTGTCTTTGCCCACGAAGGTGGCGAACATAGTCACCGAACTGGGTAAACTACGGGTGGGTTGGGTGGTATGCCGAGTATGAGAGCTCATGAAGCCCACCAAATGCTTCAGGTGTTGGCATTATGGACACGTATCCAAAAACTGTAGAGCCGGTATTGACAGGTCAGATTGCTGCATAAAATGTGGCAGCGAAGGCCACAAGGCTGACAAGTGCACCTCGGAACCCCGCTGTGTATTGTGCAGCGAGACAGATGATAATGAAGCTAACAACCACATCGCTGGAAGCAGCCGATGCGCGGCCTACAAGAAGGCTTACCAAGCGCTCATCCAAAAACGGGGAAGCTGCACTGGATCTGCTTACGCAAACGGTGCTAGAGGAAAAGACAGACGTTGCGATTATCGCGGAACCGTACCGAAACCTCGACAAGCTTTCCTGGGCAGAGGATGCGACGGGAAAGGCCGCTATCCGGTCTTGCTCCAAGTACCCCTTCCAGGAAATAATGGCAAACCCGGAAGCTGGTTTTGTCAGAGTGAAAATTAATGGCGTTTTCATATACAGCTGCTACATGGCACCAAGCATGTCGCAGGAAGATTTCCAAGATGCATTAGATCGATTGCTCAATGATGCGAAAGATCGGAATCCGCGAGTAATAGCGGGGGACTTTAATGCATGGGCCGTGGACTGGGGCAGTCAGCGAACTGATTCAAGCGGGCAAGCCCTCTTGGAGACGTTGTCCGTACTCAATCTAGTTCTGCTTAATGACAACAAGCTCCCCACCTTCGTTAAAGGCCAAGCAAGCCCATTCATAGACGTGACCATGGTCAGCGATGGGCTCAGGAAAGGCGACACGAATTGGCAGGTGACAGATATCTATATGCATAGCGACCATAGAGCTATCACATGGAACGTAGCGCGGGAAACAGAGCATCATCACCCTATAATGGGCAGGAAGAAGGCTAATGGCTGGAGAGCAAATCTGTTTGATGAAGACATGTTCCATCTGACCATGGAAAAAGAAGATCTCCAGGCGAATTTAGCGGAGGGAAAAGTGAAGGAAGTCATATCCCGAGTGACAACAGCCTGTGATGCCACTATGCCAAGACGAGGAGGTGGCAACCCGCATTCCTCAGTCTACTGGTGGAGTGACGAAATATCCAGACTCAGGAGAGAGAGCAATCGGACTAGAAGTCTAGCACAAAGAGCCAAAGGCAAACGAACGTACGCGTCCCTGGACATCCTGCACAAGGAGGCACGCACCAGACTCACGAAAGCCATCAAGCGCAGCAAAAAGCGCGCATGCATAGAGCTACAGGACAAAGTCAACGAAGACCCATGGGGCAGGCCCTACAAAGTGGTCATGGCGCGACTAAGAGGCCAGTCAAGCCAACAGTCTACTAGCCCAGAGCAACTGAGGGATATAGTCGCATCACTGTTCCCAGAACAGCAACCGGTGCACTATGAAGTGGAAAATGAAGGCGGCGAGGTAATACCGTTGGTTACCAACGACGAACTACACCGAGCTTGTAGCAAGATAGGGAACAAGAAAGCGCCGGGAATAGATAGCATTCCAAACGTTGCACTGAAAGCAGCTATCAAGGCAGCCCCAAACGTGTTTATAAACATGTATAACGCATGCCTGCAAGGAGGGGTTTTCCCGATCGGTGGAAGTGGCAGAGATTGGTCTTACTCCCTAAAGGGAAAAAACCACCGGACGATCCGTCATCATATCGACCCCTATGTATGCTCGATACTGCTGGGAAAGTACTGGAGCGCATTGTACACGACCGGATAGAAGCTGCTACGGGAAACTCCCTTGCGGAAAACCAATACGGCTTCAGAAAGTCACGGTAAACGCTGGATGCTATTGAACGCGTGGTTAGCAAGGCCAGAGAGGCAACGGCAGGAAAAAGATGGAAAAGAGGCTCCAACAAGTACTGCTTGGCGGTGGCGCTTGACGTCAAGAACGCGTTCAACACGTCCAGGTGGGATCAGATACTTCTGGCGCTTGACAGACTAGAAGTGCCAGGTTATTTGAAAAAAATGGTAAAAAACTACCTCAGCGGCAGATACCTCGAATACGATACTGAAGAGGGCCCAAAAGAGTACCGAGTTACAGGTGGTGTCCCGCAAGGCTCAGTACTTGGACCACTTCTGTGGAATATTATGTACGATGGTTTGTTGAAGCTGGAACTACCAGCTGGAGCCTACTTGACGGCCTTTGCAGACGATGCAATGGTAGTCATCGTAGCTAAATTTCTCGAAGAAATCCAACGGATTTTTGAAGATACGTACGACAGGATCCGACGCTGGATGAGAGCATCGGGGCTCACACTGGCTGAACACAAAACGGAAGCCCTGCTGATTACAAGTCGCAAGAAGATCGAAACGATCGACCTGACGGTCGGGGAACACATAATTAGGTCGCAGCCATGTATCAAATACTTGGGCGTGATCCTGGATGCACGATTCAGCTTCAAACAGCAAGTAGAACAGGTGACAGAGAAAGCAGCGAAGGTGGCAGCTGCTTTGGCTTGGCTCATGCCAAATGGTGGCCGACCACGCCAGGACAGAAGAAAACTGCTGGCTACAGTGGTGACCTCTGTCCTCACCTACGCAATTGCTATCTGGGGGGATGCTCTCGCGATAGAGGAGTACCGTAGGAAGATGGCTGCAGTCTATCGACTCAGTGCTTTGAGGGTCTCATGCGGGTTTCGGACAGTATCGACAGACGCGGGGTGCGTCATAGCAGGGATGATGCCCATCCGAATAGTGACCGAGGAAAGGCAAACATTATTTGAGCAAAGGCATACACCACCGGAACAACGAGAGGAGCAGCGAAGAATTGCCCATCTGGAAAGTATGATAAAATGGCGGGTGGAATAAGACATGTCGAGTAAGGGAAGACGGACTCACTGTCTGATACCGCAGATAGATAGCTGGACGCACCGCAAATACGGGCAAGTGAATTATTACCTGACACAGATGCTGTCAGGTCATGGGTGTTACCGCGCATACCTCCACCGCTTTGGGCACGAACAGTCACCCGAGTGCACTGCAGGTTGCAAGGTACCTGAAAATGCGGAACATGTCTTCTTCGGATGCCCACGCTTCCAAGAGGAACGGGCTTTACTGGAGGATATAGTAGGAGAAGCCGTAACACCGAACAACGTAGTGCGGCACATGTTAACGTCGGAAGGTAGTTGGGCTGCAGTTAGCGACTACGCACCTGCAGTCCTCATAGCCTTGCGAGCAGAGGAAAAGCAGAGAAGAGTGGCAGCAGTTGACGCAGCCCCGCGCGATGAGAACGAATAAAGAGTAATAGAAATAACTGAAGGAAAAGCTACGGCTGGACTGCCCTTGCGAAGTAATGCTTCGCGGCCGTACCGCGAGGGGCAAAGAGGTTAGTGATGAAAGGGGTTAGGTTTCAGTCGGTGCAAGTCCGACACATGGGCGTAAGCCCATGGTGCATAAGGCATTTCCTCCTCTAAAAAAAAAAAAAAACACACACACACACACGCGCGCGCGCACACCATTGTAGATCTTACGTTTGTAAGTAGCAGTCTTGCACGAAATAATACGTCTTGGAACGTGACCAACACTTTCAGCCTCAGTGATCACCGACTGATATCCTGGGAGGTGACTACCAACATGGAAAAACCTGGACCGTCACCGAGAAGGACGAACATACTCGGCTGGAAAACTAGCAGGTTCAACAGAGGATTGTTCTGCGAAGCACTGGATGGCGGGCCAATTGGCAATGGCAATGCGACGGAAAATCGGGAGATGTGATGAGGAGAATTGCAGAGGCCTGCGATCCTATGATGCCTCGAAAAGGTGGCACAAACCGGCTTGATCCTATGTACTGGTGGAATAGCACCATTGCTTCCTTCCACCAGGAGTGCATACGAGCGAGAAGGCGGTCCCAGCGAGGACGGGGAGGGCCTAACTTCGGTGAGCTAGAGGCAAGGCGCAAGGACGCGAGACGGCGACTGATCACAGCGATAAAGTATAGCAAGATACAGTGTTGGGACGAGCTACTCGGAGAAGTGGATGATGACCCATGAGGCAGGCCTTATAAGGTCGTCACGATCTTATAAGGCATGGCTGAAGGGCCAACCGAAATCGACGCCCACTGACGCAGAGCTACTGCAAAAGATTGTTGGGTCACTATTTGCGCAGCAGCCTGAGTGCAATCACTAGATTGAGCAGGTTGATGAAGAAAGAATTCCGCCAATCACAGAAGAGGAGCTGAATAGGGTGTGCGCGAAACTAGGAAACATGAAGGCCCCTGGCCGGGATGGAATACCAAACATCGCGCTTAAGGCAGCAATCAACGGAGTGCCATCAATGTTCCTAGACATGTACAACTCGTGCCTACGGGAGAGAACATTCCCTGTAAAGTGGAAGCAGCAGAGACTCGTCCTTCTACCTAAGGGAAAGAAGCCACCGGACGAACCCTCTTCCTATCGTCCGCTCTGCATGCTGGACTCAGCTGAGAAAGTTCTTGAATGAATAGTCCACGGAAGGATGGAGGAGATTAGTGAAAGTCGCTGAACGCTCGAAGCCATGGACCTAGTAATCAACATCGCGAAGGATGCGATCGCCGTCGAAAGGTGGAAAGGAGGCGAGAAGCAATACTGTCTGGTGGCGACGCTCGATATTAAGAACGCTTTTAACTCTGCTGGTTGGGACAGCATTATGGAAGCCCTGGCAAGGATGGACGTCCCAGGATACTTGTGCAGGATGGTCGCTAGCTACCTAAACGATAGAACCCTCTTTTATGACACGGAGAGCGGAGCCAAAGAATACCGAGTTACGGGGGGAGTACACCAGGGCTCGGTACTTGGCCCCCTCTTATGGATCATTATGTACGATCGACCCGTGGCCTTCGCGGACGATATCGCTCTTGTAATTGTAGCTAAGCATCTGGAAGGCACCAAAAACCTTTTTGAAATAACCTTTGAGAGGATTCGCAGGTGGCTGGAAACCGTTGGCTTAAGTCTGGCACAGCACAAGACTGAGGCGGTGTTGATTACTAGCAGAAAGAAGATTGAGACGATAGTACTGCGAGCGGGGGAACATGAGATCACATCCCAATCCTGTATTAGGTACTTGGGAGTGAGATCGACTCCAGGCTGGACTTTAAGGAGTAGGCAGAGCGTTTTGGGGCCGAAGCGGCGGCGGTCGGGGCAACACTATCACGACTTATCCCCAATGTTGGAGGCCCGAATCAGAAGAGGAGAGGACTCTTGACGTCCGTGGTGATGCCGGTTCTAACGTATGGCATTGCCATATGTGGCGATGCACTGATGCTACAGGAGTCTCGACGGAGGGTAGAATCTGCCCACCGACTGATCACTTTGCGGGTGGCTAGAGCTTTCTGCAGAATATCGGACAATGCTGTGTACGACATCGCCGGCGTAATCCCAATCGGGATACTGGCTGGAGAGCGAAGTTCCCTTTACCGACGACGGCTGATAACGAACGTCAGTGTCGCGGAGCTAAAGGCCGAGGAACGGCGGAAGAGCCTCCAACGGTGGCAGCAGAAATGGGACGCCTCCACGAAAGGCAAATGGACGCACCGGCTGATCACCCAGATAGACAACTGGTTCAATCAGAAACATGGAGACATCAATTATTATTTGACGCAAATGTGATTCCAGGACACGGGTATTTCAGAGCGTACCTCTACAAATTTAAGTTCGAGGATTCGCCGCAATGCGAGACATGTGAGAAGGCAGACGGGACCGCTGAACACGTATTTTTCGAATGTTCACGCTTGGATGTGGAACGCGATACGCTGAAGGCTGCTATAGGAAGAACAATAACACCGGGAGCATTGGTGAGAGAGATGCTTTCATCAGAAGCGGCATCGACAGCGGTGAGCTACTTTGCTGCTGAAGTTCTAAACAACTTACGGTGCGAGGAACAACGAAGAAGAGAATTAGAGAAGGATGAAGCGAACCAGAACCCTTAATCTCGCCATGAACATTGAGGCGAGGACATGTTAGCTGGGCCAGACGTGCCAGAAAGTCTGGCGGCCCGTGGTCACAAATCCGCCAGGTGACCAGACCGAGTCCGACACAACGTGCGTAAAAGCATTTTCCCCCCTCAAAAAAACACACACACACACACACACGCGTGCGCGCGCGCGCGCACACGCACACACAAGGAAGCCATCAAAGCGAGCAAGCGGATGACTTGGGCTGAGTTATGCCTCGAAGTCGAAAACGAAGCTTGGGGTAGACCATATAAGATCGTTATTGGCAAACTAAAAAGCCCAGTTACGATTACGCCGACCAGACCGGAACTGCTGTATGCGATCATCTCGACGCTGTCCCACGGCAACAGGAAACGACGCACGGTCCGAGACAACTCGTACCTGACGACGAGGTCCAACCGATCACGATGGAGGAACTGCTCGCGGCTTGCAAAAGAGTGGGAGATGCGAGGGCACCAGGCCTAGATGGTATTCCTAACGTTGCCCTGAAATTGGCAATCAGGGCGCGCCCCGACATCTTCCTGCAAATCTACAACGCCTGTCTGTTGGAAGGAATCTTTCCGCAACGATGGAAAAAACAGCAACTTGTCCTATTGCAGAAGGGAATGGTGGCGACAGAAGAACCGTCAGCATATCGCCCAATATGCTTACTAGATACAGCAGGCAACATCCTCGAGCGTATTATATGCAAACGCTTAGAGACAATCACCGAAAGCGAAACAGGTCTCTCTGAAAGCCAGTTTGGTTTCAGAAAGACGCGATCGACGGTGGACGCTATAAACCTAGTTGTAAGTACAGCCCAGGAGGCCATCAAAGGTAGGAGATGGAGAAGGGGAAGTAAGAAGTACTGTGCGATTGTGACCTTTGATGTTAAGAATGCTTTCAACTCCGCGAGGTGGGGCTGCATATTGGAAGCACTCCAACACTTAGAAGTCCCCGCTTACGTGCTAGGCATTGTGAAGGACTACTTCAGGGACAGAATCCTGATTTACAGCACGGAAGAGGGAATAAGAACGTATGATGTTACAGGGAGCGTTCCCCAAGGATTAGTTCTTGGTCCGTCTCTCTGGAACGTCATGTACGATGCGCTCTTAACCCTCCACATACCGGAAGGATCAAAGATCGTCGGTTTCGCGGACGACGTTACCGTAGTCAGTATCGGAAAGCACATAGAGGAGGTGGTGCAAACAGCCAATGAGTCTATCGAAAATATCCGCCGCTGGATGTCAACGGTAGGCCTACAACTAGCCAAACAGAAAACCGAAGTGGTCTTGGTCACAAGTAGGAAACAGAGAGAGACCATCACTCTTACGGTCCGTGACCGCGAGATAGAATCACGGCCTTCATTGAAGTACTTGCGAGTGATGATAGACGCTAGGCTGCACTTCGATGAGCACGTCCAATACCCCAGCACCAAGATAGCGAAAGTGGCATCGGTGCTTGCCCGCATAATGCCGAATATTGGGGGTCCCCGCCAGAACCGGCGGAGGCCTTTATCGTGCGTGACGACATCGATACCGCTCTACGCGACCCTAATTTGGGCCAGCGCTATGAGGACAGAATCATACAAGCGGAAAGTGACAACGGTCTATCGAACGAGCGCATTGAGAGTTGCTTGTGCATTCCGTGCTGTCTCGTATGACGCAGTGTGTGTCGTGGTTGGCATGCACCCGATTGAGACACTGGCTGACGAACGGCGAAGACTGTATCGTCGTGGCCGCCACGAAAGCCAAGCGGAACGCCGGGCGGTGTTGATGGAGGAAAGGGAGCGATCCGTAACACGCTGGCAGCAAAAATGGGACGCGTCGAGCAACGGAAGATGGACGCGTAGACTGATCCCACACACAGATGGGTGGATCGAACGGAAACACCGTGAGGTTGATCACTATCTCACGCAATTGCTTACCGGAGACGGCTGTTTCCGGTAAGCACTCCTATTTAGACTGAATGATACCTCAGAGTGCCCAACGTGACCTGCGACCGTAGAGGACGCACAGCATGTCTTCGTCGCATGCCGCAGATTCGAGGCCGAGCGGGAAAAGCTTAGTAGTCAGCTAGAGTTCGAACCATCACCTAAAACAATAGTTGCAGAGATGTTGGCCTCCCAGGAGCGGTGGAATGCAGTCGGAAATTTCGCAAGCAGTATTCTTAAATAACTTCGGTTAAAAGAGAGGGAAAGAAGAAAAGGGTAGGAAATACCAATCGTGGAGGAAGGGCCTCGGCCAAAGTCTCCCTCGGAGTAGTACCCGGCGGCGTTTCCGTGAGGGTCGGAGACGTAAAAGAGAAGGTCGTTTTTAGTGAGTAGGCCCGCAAAGGAGGAGTCCCACACCACCGGCCATGCCGGTGTATTTTTCCGCCTTCGATAAAAAAGAAAAAAAAAACACACACAAAATACCATGGAGGTGGACGACTTGGCCCCCATGGTGTATAAAGCGCCAAGTCTAACGCCGACGAGAACCAAAACACAGGAGTCAGCCCAGTTGGGCAAACAACTGCAAGACTTGCTGAGGTATGTCACCCCGAGGGCCAATGTTCGAAAGGAGATTAAGAAGAGGGTTAATAGCGCGGTGCTAAGCTATAACCGCTTCCGAAAACTCGACGAAAGGAACATCGCGGAGACGCGGGTTGCCGCCGAAACAAAAACGGTGGATACGCAAACCTCGCCAAGTTTCGGGAAGCCAACACCCACTAAAAAAGACGAACGCCGGAATAGAAAGGACATCTCTCCACCCGCAGAGAAAACCACAATAACCCGGAGGGCAAAGAGGAGACGGCAGCAGCCCGATAAGGAGCTACCACCAACACCTCAACCCATACCCCTGAGTGACGAAGCCAAGTTAGAGCGTCCACAGCCAGTGCGGGTTGAGCCGGGGACGTCGTGGCAGCAGGTAGTGACGAAGAAGAAGAAGAAAAAGAAGAAAGCTAATCCCGACAAGGAGACACAGGAGAAGCGGGAAAGCCGGCGAGTCCGACCAAGTGCCTTGATTGTGAAACCAAATGAAGGTAAGAGGTTTGCTGAGATTCTGGCCAAAGTCAAGAAAGATCCCACACTAAAGGACGTTGAACAAGGTATATCAAGCGTGCGCAAGACATTAGCAGGGGACATCCTGCTTGGCTACGAGTACCATAGTCCAACACATGATGATGGAAGTCACAGGCGTGGACGACACAACAACGAAGCAGGAAGAACTAGAGGCCCTCAGTGAGGAGCTTGAGGCCGGCTGTAAGGGCGAATCAGTGGTGACGATAAGGAAGGCCTACGGCAGCACGCAGATAGCTCTGCTTGAGCTGCCAGTGGTAGAAGCAAAGAGGTTACTACTAAAGAAAACAGTACGCATTGGCTGGTCAAACAGTCGAGTACGTGAGGTAATCAATCCAACCAAGTGCTTTAGGTGCTCGTAATTTAGGCACATCGCCAAAACGTGCAACGCACCATGCAATCGATCGAAATTATACCTAAAGTGCTGCAAAGACAGGCATCAGGCGGCTGAGTGCACTGCACCAGCTCACTGCGGTCTCTGCAGCGAACAAGGTGCCGAAGTTGTAAACCACGCACCTGGAAGCAAAAAGTGCCCAGTGTATATGAAAACGCGCCAGGCACTGCTGCAAAAATGGCGCTAAAAGTACTACAACTAAACCTCAATCACCGTGAGGCGTCCCAGGGCTTGATGATACAGACCATGAGCGAGGAAAAAATAAACATCGTATTAATTGCAGACCAATATAGGAACCTAGACGAATCACTGTGGAAGGTGGACGCAACAGAATTAGCTGCTATCTGGGCTTGGGGAAATCACCCGTTCCAGGAGATAATGAGAGACAAGGAGGACTGCTTTGTGAAAGCAAAGGTTAACGGAGTACATCTGTATAGCTATTATATGCCACCAAGCATGTCTCAACAAGAGTTCGAAATTGTCCTCGCACGACTTGTAGCGGATGCGAGGAATCGATGCCCAGTGGCAATAGTTGGCGACTTTACTACCTGTGCATTGGAGTCGGGCAGTAGGGAGACGAAGAGAAGAGGCTACGCACTCTTGGAAGCGTTTTCCGTGATCAACCTCACGGTACTCAACGATGGTAAGCAGCCAACTTTTACCAGAGGAGAAGCTGGCTCAGCAATAGAACTCATATTCGTCAGCGATGACCTTGCGAAAGGCAACACCAGCTGGCAGGTGATGGACATCTGTACCTTGAGTGACTACCGCGCTATCAGATGGGATGTCACCAGACAACAGAAATGCCAGATGCGACCACCGGAGAGGAAAAAGTACGTTTGTTGGAAAGTAAGCTCCTCCAATGCAGAGGCACTACGAGTGTGCATGGAAGCTAGTACTGCTCGGGAAAATACCGCAGAAGATAAGGTCGAAGGTGTTATGGATATGCTGACAGGAGCCTGCGACGCGACCATGCCTCGACGAGAAAGTGTAAACCCGCCCTAACCTGTATTTTGATGGAGCCATACCATCGCACAATTACGCATGCAGAGTAACCGAACAAGAAGGCTGGCACAACGCGCCAGGGGGTGGGCCTACTTTACCGCACGAGAGGAGAAATTGAAGCAAGCTCGAGCGAAGCTGACGAAAGCGATCAAGTGCAGCAAGAGGAAATGTTGGTCCAAACTCGTAGAGAAGGTGAATAACGATCCGTGGGGGAGGCCGTACAAGGTTGTCATGACGAAGTTTAAAGCCCAGTCGCGACAACAACCCACATGTCCCGATCAACTGGAATGGATCGTGACCACCCTTTATCCTACCGAAGACGGGTATGACTACCGAGTGGACCAGGAAGAAGCAGTCGGAAACGTTCCTCTGATCATTCGAGAGGAGCTACTTCGAGCCTGTGAAAGAATCGGAAATACTAAGGCGTCGGATATGAACAATATCCTCAACATGGCACTTAAAACAACAATTAAGGCAGTCCCCGAACTGTTCCTGGACATGTACAATGCATGCCTAGTAGAGGGAACCTTCCCAAAGCGATGAAAGATCTCAGAGACTGGTCCTCTTGCCCAAGGGAACCGAACCACCCGATGACCGATCTTTATAACGCCCACTGTGCATGCTGGATTAGCATAAAAAAATTCCCTGAAAGTTTGAGCCCTTTATATTAATTAAAGTCCTCGACCAAGGCGTGAACCAATGTCCCATTGAAAATAGACAAAAACTCGGATTTTGTTTTTTTTCAAATTTCTTAAGCTCCGCGGCATTTCATAGGATCGCTTTGACCGAAAATGTTTTTTTCCCAGAATTGAACGCTCTACAAAAGTGCCCATTGCGGCAAAGTCGTAACTCACACTGGCGAGGCAGTACGGACCATTAAACCCGATATTTCCATAAAATTCGTATTTTTTCGCATTTATCTCATAAATATCAAAAGCTACAGAAAAAATTTGAAGAAGCTTGTAGTGAATTCAATTTTCCACCAAAAAAAATCGTATGGACCAAATCGCTAAGTTCAATATTACGTGAGATATTAAATCTTGAATTGATTTTTCCGTGAAATTTTGGCCGATCATTGATTTAAACTTATTAATATCTTGTTTTCTTTCTCTGTAATTATATTTCGTGTTCGATATATTTTTTCAAGGCTAGAAGGATGGTTAGATGACTAGAAGGATAGTTGCCATGAAACGAGAGAAGAGCTGAAAGGCTGTGGCCGCCTTCGCGAAGTAATGCTTTGCGGCGGTTCCGCGAAGGCAAAGCAAGGCCAATGCAGAAGTGAGGTTGGGGTTTTAGTCGGTAGGGCAGTTACTGCAAAGTCGGACGCACGGGTACGAAATACCTACGGTGCATAAAGCATTTCCCCCACACCATTAAACACACACACACACACAGGTAGAGGCTCCCGTGTCGGGTTTGCTGGGTCTCGCATCGGGCGCCTCCCCAGGTGGCGGATAGGGGGATGCCCGGCAGATATGCCAGGTACCCGGGAAATAAAATACTCGAGGCGGACCAAAATCCAGCTAGGGGAAGGAACCCCGATAATAAACCAAATATGGAAGGGTGTGATTTAAACAAATTACCCCAGGTGAGTACCTCTCGCTCAGAGAGCAACCTCACCACTGGTTCCGATTGGGTGAAAGCCCCGATGGCCAGTGCCGGCCCCAAGGATTCGGGGGGGTCAATCACACACGGCAAATATAGGGAGGGGCGAACGAGAGACCGATAAGTTGGTCTCTGCCAGCCTTCAGCCCTTCGAGGAGTGCTTCCTGAATCTCGTGGATTTTATCCGCGAGAAGAAGAACGTCCACAAAGAGCTGAAAGACATGGCGGTTAATGCTATTCCTTCAATAGGCTGAAAAGAGACATTGCACAGGGCAGCGGTACCGCGCGTCCCGAACACCGGGAGAACATGGGTACTCAGACATCGCCTAACCTGGTTGGCAACGCTCGCCGGAGCGTGAAAGCCGCAAGGAGGATGGAAGAGAAACGACAACGTGAGTCTCCTCCAACAGAGGAACGTGTAAAGAAGAAACCGCGACCTCCCTCCGCGAAGCGAGTAGAGCTGGAGATCGAGACAGGACCCGCCAAGCCCAGCCGCGAAAGCGAGGCATGGAGCGAAGTCGTGAGACGAGGTCGGGCTAAGGCGAAGCCGCAGTCGACGACTGTTTCGAATACGCCTGCGCCACAAGTGCAAGCACCACAGAACGTACTGGAGCGAAAGGTGGCAATGAGGTCTCGCCGCCCGGAAGCCATAAAAATAAAGGTGACAGGTGACACCGCCTACGCCGAGGTTTTAAGGAAAGTCCGGGGAGAGCCAAACCTTAGGAAACTTAGAGACCGGGTCACACACATCCGTCGGACCAAGGCAGGAGAGCTTCTCCTCGAGCTGGGGAGGAAGGGGGAAGCGGCCGAGGTGCTCCAAACGGAGGTCTCGTCTATCCTTAAGGATTCAGCGGAAGTCAATCTGATGACAAATAAGGAGGTCATAGAGATCAAAGACCTGGACGAGATTACCACGGAGCGGGAGGTTACGAATGCGACAGAGGCGGCGGTCGGCGCAGGTACGACCGAGGGATTGGGAGTCCGCTTGAAAAAGTGGAGAGACGGCACCCAGACGGCCAGCGTGCTCCTCCCGACGGCAGTAGCGAAAAAACTACTGCACATAAGGAGACTCACGGTCGGATGGGTACGGTGCCGGGTTCGCCTTCGCGAGAAAGCTTCGCGCTGTTACAGGTGCCACGTGTTCGGGCATCAGGCGAGCCGCTGCAAGAGTGCGGTGGATCGGTCGGCCCAATGTTTCAGATGTGGCAAGGAAGGCCATAAAGCCGTAAACTGTAGCAACCCACGAGGGGTGGCTGATGGAGTGGTGCCAAGCCATAATGGTTAAGGTGCTCCAACTTAACCTGAACCATTGTTCGGACGCCCAAGACATTATGTCCCAGATGGTTCGAGAGGACAACGTGGATATCGCCTTGGTCAGCGAGGAATACCGGGACCTCGACGATCTAAACTGGGTGAGGGATACAACAGGCAAGGCAGCCATATGGCTGTGCGGCAACCTACATCTTGCTCGCATGCCTGCCACTCTCTCGCCTGGTTTTGCATGGGTGGAGGTAGCAGGGGTAAGAATTTACAGCCGCTACTTTCCGCCCAGTGCAAGCATCGAAGAGTTCGTAGTAGAACTTGACGCCCTTGTTGTCAGTGCGCGATCCTCCCGACTGCCACTAGTCATCGGCGGCGATTTCAACGCATGGGCAACGGAATGAGGTAGCGAAAGAACAAACCACCGAGGACGAGTCCTCTTTGAAACGTTCGCAGCCCTGGAGTGTGAGATCGCTAACACGGGTGACGACCCAATGTCTGCCAGGGGAGACAGATCCTCCATAGTGGACTTGACTTTTGTTGATGTCCGGCTAATGGGCGATCGTCTCAACCGGCATGTCAGCGATCGATACACGGGGAGTGACCACCACGCCATTATTTATGAGCTGCAGCTATCGAACCGGGCACCAAGGAGAGTGGCCGGCGACCGCAGGGAGAGATGGGCGGCAGCCACGTTTAACCGCGAGGCATTCCTTAGCCACCTGGAAGGATTTTCCTGTACTGGGAATGGAGAAGAAAAAGCACGTAACCTTTCGCGTATGGTAACATCTGCATGCAAAGTCTCCATGTCCAAGAGGACCAATCCTCGAGGACGACCCCCAGTCTACTGGTGGAATGGAGACGTCGCGGAAATACGACGAAAGTGCCTACGGGCTCGGCAACGACACCAGCGAGCACAGGAACCGCTCCGAGAAGAACTGCGGTCTATCTATGAGCAGAGGAGGAAGGAAGTCAAGATGGCCATAAAGCTTGCCAAGCGAAAGTGCTGGCAGGAATTCTGCGAAGAGGTGGAACATGACCCTTAGGGCAGACCGTACAAAACGGTTATGCGTAAAATCAAGTCAAGGGTCACGGAAGCTCCATCTTGTCCCACCTTCCTCGACAGAATCGTAAGGCACCTGTTCCCTGAACCCAGGCTGCGAGCTGTCGGTACTGGCCTTCTGGCGGACGAATATGGGGAAGATATTCCCGATATTCCAGATGTCAGCAAAGCCGAATTAGAGATCGTCGCGCGAAGGATAGCGACCCGGAAGGCTCCCAGTGTCGATGGAGTGCCCGGCATCGCAGTAAAATGCGCCGCGCTAAACGTCCGAAAAATTTTTCGGGACACATATAGTGCGGGCCTGAGAGAAGGAACCTACCCGGAGCGGTGGAAGGTGCAAAGACTGGTGCTTCTCCCGAAGGGGAATAAACCCCCGGAAGAGCCCTCCTCTTACCGACCACTTTGCCTGTTGGACATCACCGTGAAGTTATTCGAGAGAGTCCTTTACGGCAGGCTGGAAACGGCCATCGGAACGGCTGGAGGTCTATCGGACAACCAGTTCGGATTCAGAAAGGGTCTACTAATGCCATCAGAAGCACCCGGTGTACGAAGCGCATGTGTGCTATCATCGCTCTGGACACTCGGAATGCTTTCAACTCGGCCCAATGGGAGAACATCATGTTAGCCTTAGAAAAACTGAGAATACCGCTCTATTTGCGGAAGATAGTGGCGAGCTATCTTTCCAACCGGACCTTCCTTTATAACACCGATAGAGGCACCCACTCCTATAACATCACGAGAGGGGTTCCGCAGGGTTCGTGCCTTGGCCCCCTTCTCTGAAACGTCATGTACGACGGTCTCTTGAGATTGTCGTTTCCGGATGGGGTGTCCATGGTAGCTTTCGCCGATGACTGCGCAATTGTGGTCGTCGCGAGGAGCGTTGGAGAGATAGAATATCTTGGAGACAAAGCGATAGAGCTGGTGACCTCATGGTTGAGCGACCACGGACTGACGCTGGCGGCAGAGAAAACGGAGGCGCTGCTCATTTCGTGCACGAAAAAGAGAGTGTATGCCATCTTCGCGGTGGGGGACCAAATCATTCGGTCGAAAGATGCGGTGCGGTATTTGGGGGTCACCCTGGATTCGCGACCGTCGTTCAAAGAACACCTAGAGAATGCAGGCTCAAAAGCGGCGAGAGTGGCACGTACGTTCGCGTCCATTATGCCGAACATTGGCGGAGCCAAGCAGCCGAGAAGGCTGCTGCTGGAATCGGTGGTGAACTCCGTGCTTCTGTACGGAGCACCAATATGGGCCAGGGCCATGGCAGACAATAAGAGCTACGGCGCCGCTTGCCGACGAGCCTGCAGGATCGCAGCGCTGAGGGTGGCGAGCGCATATCGGACGGTGTCCGACATTGCCCTCTCGGTGATCACAGGATGCCCACCTGTGGACCTACTGGCACTGGAGAGGGCCGATCGTTACCGCGAAGCGAGGCAAGGAACAGAGGATTCCCCGTCGGAGCCTCGATCTCGCTGGTCCCGAGCAACCATCGACGAGTGACAGCGTCGATGGGATGCGGCAAGGGAAGGTAGATGGGAGCATCGTATCATATCGGATGTCGAAGCGCGGATCACCAGACGACACGGACTCGTCAATTTCCATCTGACGCAAATAATGACGGCGCACGGCGGCTTCCGCAGCTACCTTCGGCGCTTCGGGATATACGACAGCGCCGAGTGCCCGTGGTGCCCAGATCAAGACGAGGACGCGGAGCACGTGCTGTTCCATTGCCCACGATTCGGCGAGGAGAGGACCCGCTTCGGTGTAAACTGGATCGGTCCCCTCACCGCGGAGGGATTGGGACGGTGCCTGCTCGGCTCCGCGGAAGGGTGGGAGGCAGTGGTCCAGCTTGCTGCCTGCATCACAAGGAGGCTCCAAGCGCAAAGGAAGGCCGAGGAGCGAGCGGGGTGGCGTTAGGGGACGAGACCAACCGTCCCTACCGCCCCCGTAGTGGAGGAAGGCGCTTAGGCGCATGACACCGTCCTTCCGCGAAGTAATGCCTAGCGGCGGTTTCCGCAAAGAGGATGAACGGTGCAGGGGAGAGAAGAGGTTTTTAGTCGGTAAGAATCCGACACTACCCGAACCGAGGGTGTCTTTTCGAAGATTTTTCTCTTCCTCTTCTCTATAATTAAAAAAAAAAAAAAGCACACACACACACAGGTAGAGGCTGTTAAATCTATCCGGAAGGCATATAGTGGCACCCTAACGGCGGAGGTGACGCTACCTACTGCGGTAGCGATGAAGGCTACCAATAAGGGGAAAGTGCGAGTCGGCTGGGCAGTCTGCCGAATCCGAGAGATAGTAAGGCCAACTCCTTTAGGTGCTGGCACTATGGGCATCTGGCTAATAGTTGTCGAAGTACGGTTGATAGATCGAAGTGCTGCATCAAGTGCGGCAGTGAAGGTCACAAAGCAGGAGAATGCGCTGCAGAGCCCTGTTATGCTCTATGTACCGGTAACGAGAAGGCAGATGCTAGCAAGCACGTCGCAGGCAGCTTCAAATGCCCGGTTTACAAGAAGGCTTACCAGATGCTCACCCGAAAACGAGAATGAGAGTGTTACAAGTGAATCTAAACCACTGTGAAGCGGCACAAGTTCTGCTCATGCAGACAGTGCGGGAGCACAAGATTGAAGTGGCCATCATCTCGGAGCCATACCGAAACCTAGACCACCCGTCCTGGGTAGTCGATAAAGGGCGAAAAGCTGCGGTTTGGGCCTGCGGCAAGTACCCAATCCAAGATACCTCGAAGGAACCGGAATACGGCTTTGTTAGGGCCAAAATTAACGGCGTTCATTTCTTCAACTGCTACATGCCACCTAGCATGACGTTGGAAAACGTTAAAGGAAGCCTGGACCGGCTAACACAGGAGGCCAAGGAACGGGTACCACATGCGATAGCGGGTGACTTTCATGCCTGGGCAGTAGACTGGGGCAGTAGAAGGACGGACCAGAGAGGCCAGGTACTCTTAGAGACACTGTCCGTACTAAACTTGGTCCTGCTCAACGATGATAAGGTACCAACGTACTGCAAAGGAGATGCCTCCTCAGTGATTGACCTCACCTTTGTCAGTGGAGGCCTCGCTAATGGTGATAGCAACTGGCAGGTATGAGAAATCTACACACACAGTGACCACCGCGCCATCTCATGGAAAGTGTCGAGGCAGCAGCGTAAGCGACGAAGGCCAGGCGGACCTAAAGTGGTCGGCTGGAAAACGAGTATGTTCGACAGGGAAGTGTTCTGCGAAACCCTGGACGGTAGTGAAATAGAAACCGCAAACCGAAGCGCAGAGGCTAAAGCACAAGAATTGATGAAGAGGGTAGCAAGGGCCTGTGATGGAACGATGCCGAGAAGGGGAGAAGGCAACAACCACCCCCCTATGTACTGGTGGAACGACGCGATTGCCGGGCTACGACGCGAGTGCAACCGAACCAAGAGACTAGCGCAAAAGGTCAGGAGTAAAAATAACAATTCGCACCAAGCACTGGAGGCGAAGCACAGTGCTCACTAAGGCAATCAAGCAGAGCAAAAAGCGGAGCTGGACTGAGCTACTCGGTGAAGTTGAAAGTGATCCCTGGGGCAGGCCCTACCAGGTGGTCATGACGTGCTTGAAAGGGCAGTCAAGACAGCAACCTACCTGCCCAGAGCGACTTAGGAAGATAGTGTCAACCTTCTTCCCCCAACAAGAGGAACTAAACTACGAAGTAGAAGTGAAGGACAATGGAGCCATC
Source organism: Listrodromus nycthemerus (assembly GCA_963978505.1). Lineage (NCBI taxonomy): Eukaryota > Metazoa > Arthropoda > Insecta > Hymenoptera > Ichneumonidae > Listrodromus > Listrodromus nycthemerus. Next base: position 10,144,011 of record OZ021679.1, on the reverse strand, counting down.
CCGCCTGCTACGCAGGAAGAGCTATTCCGATCGTGCAGAAAGTTGGATAACAAAAAGGCGCCGGGGATGGATGGCATCCCCAACATCGCTCTTAAAGCAGCAGTCAAAGAAGCTCCTGCGTTGTTCACAGAAGTGTACAACACATGCCTCAGGGAAGGAATATTCCCTGCCCCGTGGAAATGGTACAGACTTGTTCTCTTGCCAAAAGGCGGCAAACCGCAGGACGATCCATCGTCATATCGTCCGCTGTGTATGCTAGACTCCGCAGGGAAAATACTGGAGAGAATCGTGCAAAATCGGGTAGAAGCCGTCATAGGAAGCTCCCTGGCGGACAACCTGTACGGCTTCCGGAAATCCAGATCGACGTTAGACGCCATAAGCCACGTAGTCAACATAGCGAGCCAAGCAATCACCGGCACAAGGTGGAAGAGGGGGGCAAAGAATTATTGCCTCGTGGTCGCCCTCGACATCAAGAATGCTTTTAATTCAGCCAGGTGGATCAATATCTGCTCTGCACTGGACAAACTGAACGTGCCACCCTACCTGAAAAGGATAATAGGGAGTTACCTTGACAACAGGTTCCTGAAGTATGACACAGAAGATGGAACACAAGAGTGCAGAATCACGGGGGGCGTACCTCAAGGGTCGGTGCTCGGACCACTTCTGTGGAACATAATGTACGACGGCATGTTGAAATTGACACCGCCACAAGGAGTAGAGATCGTCGCCTTTCCCGATGAAACCGCAATGGTCATCGTTGCGAAACACCTAGAAGGAGCTAACAGGATGTTTGAAGAGACATATAATCAGATTCAGCAATGGATGCGTACAGCTGGCCTGCAACTAGCCGAGCACAAGACCAAGACTGTGCTGATCAGCAGCAGGAAGGTGACAGAAACGATCGAATTGACGGTTGGACAGCACACAATCAAGTCGCAACCCAGTATAAAATACTTGGGCCTGATGATTGACGCACGGCTCAGCTTCAAGGAGCACGTGGAGTACGTCGTGGGCAAGGCGGCAAAGGTTAGAGCGGCTATAGCGCGACTTATGCCAAACATAGGCGGGCCGAGGCAGGCGAGAAGGAAGCTACTGGCATCAGTGGTCACCTCGGTCCTAACCTACGGTATTTCTATTTGGGGCAAGGCACTGGGTACTGAGAAATACCGACGCAAAGCGGCAGCAATCCATCGACTCAGCGCCATGAGGGTTACCTGTGCGTATCGCACAGTGTCGGAAGACGCAGCGTGTGTACTCGCGGGAATGCCACCCATACAGGTCATAGCTGAAGAGAGAAGATCTCTATACAACCTGAGTAAGTCAACAACCGGAGTAAATGATGAGCACAGAGACGAAATAGGGAAACGCAGTGTACAACGCTGGCAGCAGACGTGGGACGCATCGGTGAAGGGGAGATGGACATACCGTTTAATTCCCCAGGTAGAGGGCTGGCTGAATCGTAAACACGGGGAGACCAACTACTACCTAACGCAGATGCTCTCAGGCCACGGTTGCTTCAGAGCATACCTGAATCGGTTTGGCCACGACGAGTCTGCGGAGTGTCCAAGCGAATGTGGAGTATCGGAGGATGCTGAACATGCATTCTTCCAGTGCCCACGATTCCAAGGAGAAAGAGAGGAACTGGAAGAGGCTCTCGCGGAGGCTCCAACTCCAGAGTCTTTGGTGGGGCTTATGCTGAAAAACGAAGAGAACTGGGCAGCGGTTAGCAGTTTCGCCATGGCCGTGCTGAAGAAATTGCGCCATGAAGAAAAGAATAGAAGAGCAGAGGCTGCGACGATAGTCGTTAACGTCTAATAATAGAAGAAAAGCTCGATGGCACCATCGGAGGAAGAGCTACGGCTACGACCACCCCCGCGAAGTAATGCTTAGCGGCGGTGCCGCGGGGGTACGATAAGGTCAATGGCGAAAGGAGGTTGAGGTTTTAGTCGGTGTGAGTCCGACACACGGGTTGCAAGCGTAACCTATGGTGCATAAAGCATTTCCCCCCTCCAAGTAAAAAAAAACACACACACACACACAGAGGGGGAGTCTGGAAACCCTACGTGGTGCGTCCCCAGGTGGCGGATAGCGGGAAGTTCTCCAGATATCGAGGGCAGGAGGGAAATAAAATACCTCTCGCGGACCAAACAGACTAGGGGAAGGAACCCCGAACAACAAACCAAACATGGAGCAGGCAACGATGGAGAACGAGATTACGGTGCAGGGACTCGGATACCCCGTACCGCCGTCCGTCAGGGGTGTGCAAGCGGGCCCCGGGACGTCGGTACGAACGAGGACATTGCAGATATTCGCCGATAGTGCCTCCGAGCTCGGAGGCTGCACCAAAGAGCTGTTCATAGGCCGCAATACCAAGAGCTGGCTGCAGCCTATGAAAGTTTGCGTAAACGTCTTAAGGCGGCCATCAAGACCGCCAAGCGAAAATGTTGTCAGGACTTCTGCGAGGAAGTGGACCGGGACCCCTGGGGCCGACCGTACAAATCGGTAATGAATAAGATCAAGACCAGGGGTACTACGGCTCCAACGTGTCCAATCTTCCTCGACAGGGTCGTCCGACACCTGTTTTCGGAACACCGGAAACGGCGTGAGGGGACTGGCCTGATGACAGATAATGGTGCGGCCGAGCTGCCAGACGTCACAGGAGAAGAACTGAAGACGGCTGCCCGAAGAATCACCGTCCGCGAGGCCCCAGGCCCTGACGGGGTCTCTGGACTTGCCATAAAGACCCCTGCGCTAAATGCTCCCGAAATTTTCCGGAACACATTTAGTGCATCCCTCCGCGAAGGATGCTTCCCGGTACGGTGGAAGGTACAGAGGTTGGTTCTGCTGCCTAAGGGCATCAAGCGCCCGGACAAGCCATCCTCGTACCGACCGCTGTGCATGCTAGACATCACCGGGAAGCTGTTCGAACGAGTCATTTGTGCCAGACTAGAGACAGCCATAATGGAAGGTGGAGACCTATCCGAAAACCATTTTGGCTTTCGGAAGGGTCCCTCAACAGTGGATGTCATCGGTCGAGTACTGACGCTAGCCAAAAACGCCATTCGTGGCAGCCGGCACACGAAGCGCAGGTGCGCGATCATCGCTTTGGACATCCGGAACGCATTTAACTCGGCCAGGTGGGATAAGATCCTGCTGGCCTTACAGGACCTGAAAGTGCCGCTATACCAACGAAGAGTCATCTCTAGCTACCTGACGGACCGGACCCTGATCTACGACACCGACGCCGGCACGCACTCCTACAACACAGGAGGCGTGCCGCAGGGCTCGGTTCTGGGGCCCCTGCTCTGGTACGTCTTGTACGATGGCCTGCTTCGACAGCCGCTCCCAGGAGGGGTATCGATGGTGGCTTTCGCGGATGACGTCGCGCTCGTCGTCATCGCGAAGACCATCGACGAGCTGCAACACCTTGGAGATGACTCAATCTAGATAGTAGCTGGCTGGTTGAGCGATCACGGCCTAAGTCTGGCGGCCGAGAAGACTGAGGCGGTGCTCATCTCCCGAACGAACAAGAGGGCGTACGCCACATTCACGGCTGGCCATAACAGGATTAAGACCACAGACACGTTGAATTATCTCGGTGTCACCCTTGATGCACGGCTGTCGTTCAGAGAACACCTGCTGAACGCGGGCTCGAAGGCATCACGGGTCGCGCGAGCGCTCGCAGGCATCATGCCCAACATCGGGGGACCGAGGGAGCCGCGACGGTTCCTTTTCTCCTCCGTCGTTAGTTCCGTAATTCTTTACGGGGCTCCAATATGGGCTGACGCTATTACGGAAAGACTTGCCGGCGGGCCTGCCGGACTGTCGCGCTAAGGGTGGCCCGAGCGTTTCTGACCGTGTCAGACATCGCTCTCTCGGTGATCGCAGGACTGGCCCCTGTTGATTCACTGGCATCTGAAAGGGCCAAAATGTACCGTGAGCGTAGGCGTGCAGAAGATTGTGACGCCGACAGGGAGCATGGTCCAGCAGAACCATCGAAGAGTGGCAGCGGAGATGGGATTCAGCAGGCGAGGGTCGGTGGACCCACCGCGTAATTCCTGATGTGAGAGTGTAGATGAGCAGAAGGGGTGGACTGACAACGTTCCACCTGACCCAGGTGCTCACCGGGCACGGCTGTTTCCGTAGCTGTCTGCACCGGGTTCGCGTGTATGATGGTGCGGAGTGCCCGGTGTGCCCTGGGATGGACGAGGATGTGGAGTACGTTCTCTTCCACTGCCCGCGATTCGCCGACGATCGGGAGCGATTCCGAGCGTCATGGGGAGGATCCATGATAGCCGAAGGCATGGGACAGTGCCTGCTCGGCTCGGAGGATGGCTGGGACGCGGTGGTTATCCTCGCCACGTCCGTTGTAAATAAGCTGAACTCTATCAGGAAGGCAGAAGAGCAGAGAGACTGCCCCTCGCGAAGTAGAGCCTATTGGGCGGTTCGGGGGGGATACAGTCGAGAGGAGGAATGTTTTAGTAGATATTACCAGCAATGGCCGAGTTCTACATAACCCATCTGGGTATGCGTAAATGCATTTCGAAGTTCCTCTATAAACTTAATAAAAAAAAGAAACACATACACACACACACAGCGAAAAGGGTTTTGAGTTGTTGAAAATGTAGGCGTGATGCCCCACGGTTGTTGATCTCCGCTGTGCACACACTCACACACCGTCGGCAGATAGATAAACTGCTACACGGCGCGTCCCCAGGTGGCGAATTGGGGAGTGCCCTCTCGAAACTTCGAAGATTCAGAGGGTAAGTGCGAAATAAAATAGCACCCGCGGACCAAACTAAATAAAAAAATCGATGACGAGTGTTACGTTGAAGGAAACGCTCATGATACATCGAAAAGATACCTGAGGATCGGCAGCCAAAGGTGTGCCAGCCCATCCGATATCATCGTCATACAGCAACTGGTGATCCATACAAATGCTGAAGTATGTTATGCGGAAATTAGGGCACAAGGGAATTCAGCTGAGACTTAATAAAGCCATAAAAAAGACCAAGAATAACAGCTGACATGAATTTCTCTTGGTAGAAGACAGTGATCCGTGAGGCAAACTGCACGAAACGGTTGTGGAGTCATGACTATTCCGAGGAAGCCCGACTTTTTTATTGTGCGATAGCATTTCCTTTTTCGCAAAAAAAATACATGCCCACAATCGTGCAACCTAAATCACGCACACACAGATACGGTCACACTTTTTTCGGTAGCTTCGGCACAGCGCTAAATAGTCGAAAATGGAGTTCCAACATGAAAAGCACAATCAGAATCGAAAAAGTCTCGTACGGAAGTTATTAGTTTCAACGCAATGCATTGTTTTGTCATAAAAAAAATTTAGGTTCCCTTAAAAAAAACATGTCAGCCATCGTAACGTCGATATTTTGAATTTGCGACCTTTAAAAGAAAATTTCTGAACGTCCCACTTCGAACTCTAAAACTTTTGTTTCAAACAAAATTTGATCAGAGCAATATGTTTCGAGATAATTTAGGTGTAAGATTAAAATGGGATATCCTCTATATATATTAGGAGGTTTAACAAAAAAAAAAAATTTCCTTGGATCCTAGACCAAAAGTTTTGTTTAGATGCCAGAATAAATACCTGAAAATATAAGAAAATATGACACTTTCCGATTTCCCATAAGAATGACACAGGGAAGAAATTTTTTTTTACTTCTGATTATTATCTCCAATGAATGAGAAGTCGTACTGTCATGCTGATCAAACATTTTTAAGTATTCTGAGCAATTTTATTCAAAGTAATTAATATTTATACCATATTATTTTCAAAATGGCTAAATTTTGAACAACTTCAACTTTAACTTCAAATAACTTTTGACTAAGTTGACTAATGGAAAAATGACTTCAGAACTTTTTTGTAAATCGTTCTGTTCTCTACAAAAATGTTTCATCGGCATGACAGTATGAGTCTCCATTCATTGGAGATAATAATCAGAAGTTAAAAAAACTTTTTTCCTGTTTCATTCTTATGGAAAATGGAAACGTACGAAGCGAATAACTTTAATTAAAAAATTAAGGGCTCATATTTTCAGGGACTTCTTTTGGCATCTAAACGAAAGTTTTGCGCAGAAAAACGTTATTCTTATTTGAAATGTTCTAATATATCGTGCCATTATCTTCTCTGTTTTTCTCTCATGTGGCAGTGAGTCTAGGGCGGGAAAAAAATTAGAAAAAGAAGAGAAATAAACTTAAGATATATCCGATGATTAATAAAATAATTTAAAGGAAAAAAGTAACAAGGAAGAAAACCAATGCCAAAAAGCACGGGAACGTTTCGAGGTGGGCGCCGGCTACTTATTCGGCATAGCACCGTAACAGGGAGGAATCAGGGGAGAGTGTTTATCTATACTCGCGGCAGCAGCTAGCTATGGGAACGGGAGACGAGCGGACGGGGGAAAACTAGTCTCCTCAGACCGCAGGATACCGTCCAGTATGGTGTCCGTTATTTCCCAAATTGATTTTTTCACAGCGATCGCCCCCTGAATTTATACTTTAAGATATAACTAAAATTATCCAATACAATAAAGTTCTTAATTTTTCGATTAAACCGTGCCGGAATCATGTTACTTTTACCTTTTAAATAACATGGGATTATTTGACTCTTTACTTCTTTTCTTTTTCTCAGAATCGCAGGAATGAAAAAATTTAAGAATCAATTGTAGAACGTTAAATTTTACGTCGGAATAATTTATTCCTAAAGTTTTTCATTCCTTTGTTTTTGAGAAAAATAAATGTACAGAGTGGATATTTACATATATCATATATATACGCTATACAGAGTGTCACAAAAATAACGGGACGGCTGAATATTTCCGCAGGCAAGACAATTTCGCAAAATGTTAAAGTCATACTTGAAGTAACTTTTCCTAAAGAATTCAATGGTGACCTTTATTTTAACCCTGACGATATCCCAAAAGGTTATTTCAATATCAACTTTTGTTTTTTAAATGGGAACTCCCTTTTTTGACACCGGCACTCGATAGAGCCAGAAAATTTACGTACAGATATATACTTAGGTCACCAGTTTCCTGTCACCTTAAAGGTCACTGTAAGGCTAATTAAACTCGAACACAGTACGGATATCTCGGGAAAAAATAAAAACTTTCTAAATCCTATCGTTAAGACCAAAGTTATCAATTTTAACAAGACGCATCCAATGCTGACCTCGATCGTGACTTTGGCCATCACCTTCAAAATAATTTCCAGGTTGAATTTAAAAAAAATGAAAACTCTCTTTTCAACATCAGCAGTCGATAGAACGAAAAATTTGACGTACGTATGTGCACTGAGGTCATCGGTTTAATATGACCTTGAAGGTGAAAAATCAATTTACTTTTAGCATGACCCAGGAACAACGACGTGGGCGTAGTAAATTCTGTCCCCTTTGGGATTCTTGATTCTCCGCTTCTTTGCTGAGTTCAGCGCCTGCTAGGCTTCGTTATTCTATGGACGTTGTGTTCTCATGTTGTCGTCCAGTTTCTTTTGACGCAGGACCGTTTCCACGAAGGCGGCTACGCCATCCCAATGCTTCTCACACCTTAGCATTACCTCGACAACATTATCGGGGGTAATGTTGTCTAACAGAAGTTACATTGTCCCTTTAATCTTAAACTTCAATAATAGTTATTACTTATAAAATTCGTATTTATTAATTCGTATATATAAATATATATATATTGTGACGTTACCTTTATTGTTCTCTCACAACTGCCGTGAGTCTGGGCGGGAGGGGAAGGGCGGGTTAACCAAAAAGAGAATAAGCGTAATGAAATATTTAATTCAACTAATGAATGTTCGAATGTAATGAAATGTTTAATTCAAGCGAAAACAGAAAGCGATAATAAGTTAGACTTAACACTAGAGAAGAGAACCCAAACATCAAAAGAAAATAAGAGAAATAAACTCAATACAAGAACAGAGTGAAAACTGGGTTCGAAATAATATAATAATATTCGCGGGGGGGGGGTCACCTGTCAATCGCGAAAGGGACTCGGGATGGGTGCTAGTTACTTATTCGGCATAGCACCGTAACTGGGGGGAGGGGAGAGTGTTTGTCAACACTCACGGCAGCGGTTACTTATGGAACGGGGGACGGAAGGGCGGGGGATACGAGACTCCTCAGGCCGTTGAAACACTGTCCAGGGCTTCTTTTCTAATATTACCTCCGACCTTAATAATGTGTACAGAAAAAAAGGAAATAATTTCGGGTCTCGGGGAGGACGAAGGGGGTTTCTAGTACTCTGTAAAACACGCGGAAAATACCGCCACTCACGCGCACTAATGATCCGCGCGATGTTCGCGGCGGAAATATCAGACTAAGAGAAAAAAAGAATAAAAGAGGGATCGGTCGGAGCGTGGTAAAATCGGACGTAGGCGGGTGAAAGGGGGATAACGGCAAAGGTACTCACTCACTCTGGCTCTTCAATTCCGGTACAGCAATAACTATCCTCGGTTTACTCTCGGCGGCTCGTTCTATATCCCGGTCGGCTCAAATTGTCCAGGGGCTCGCCAAGCCGTCGGAGAATCCAAAAAAGACGGACACTGGTGTCCGGAAGGAAATTTCCAAAGGAAAGCCGAGCCGTCGTATAATAACTTTTTGTTTCGCTGCTGTGTCGCACGCACACACCCACACACGCTGTACCGCCCGCAGGCCGTAGCTCAAAGTGACGATCGGTCCTTTTCGGTGTTTTCACCGATCGTCGAGTCTGTCTTCATGGGGCAACTACCGGGTCGACGATTGACGATTGGGTGGTCCTAGCGGGGTGGCGATTAATATGCCAATTGGCCGGACGTCCCGCCGAATTTTCCTCGCGCAGCACGGCTCCTCTTTGCGTCCCCCTTGCTTCTGCTCTTACCACGGTGGACGATATGGCGGATGCTGGGGGGAGGGGGAGGGGGTATGGTGAGGGCTCGCGGCTGTTTTCTCCGCGCGAGGGGTCCGGAGGGAATGGTGGTCCAGGCTTTTACGGTCAGTACGCAGCGATGGGTGCTTGCGTACCGAGGATTTTCGGGCTATCTTTGGGCTTCTCCTCGGGGTCGTCCTCGAGTCTTCGGGATGCGGTTTCCGGGTCTTGATGAATGCTGATCTTCGGGTCCTCGGGGTTGCAGGTCTTCAGGTCTTCTCTTTTTTTGCTTCTCTCTTCGTGGCGGAGCTGAGTGAGGGGCTGTCGGCAACGGGTAATGGAAAAAATTCTGGGAGGAAAAGGGTTAACATTAGTCAATCCTATAAACTACAATAAAGATTTTACTTGCTAACGCGTTAAAACTATCTTATTTTACGCTCCTCATGAATAGCGGAACCTCGAGCTGGGCCGGAGGGAAAATAGTAACGTACCACGTTACAATATATAATATTTTTATATTTATATTCTTTTTCTTCTTACATATTTCTTTCACAAACTCAGTTATTTAAATTTTACTTATTCATTAACAGAATTTAATTTAATGTTGATATTTTTATATGTACAACAATTTTATTACTTTTGGAGTTAATAAACACTAATTAAAGTTAACATGCTACAGAGTAACGTTATACACTACTTACTTTTTTCGCTTCACTGCATTTATCCATTTGGTTTTTCTATCAACTTTCCATTTAGCTATTGGAAACGTGTAAAACTTACACTTACTATTTCGGCCTGTATTTTTGCATTCAACGACACAACAGCTATTATGAATAATTTTTTAATTAACTTTCCCGTGTTGATTTGTAATGAAAGCATGGATTAAACACAAAAATGAGTAAAAAGAGGAAAAAAAAATGAAGTTATTGTTTTTCCAAAAGATTAGGTCAAGTTTAAGGAACAAAAACCTTGTTCCCTTAATTTTTTCAAAATTTCAATCAATCGGTCCAGGAAAACCGCTGAACCGATCGATCTACCGATTTAGGGGGGCCTTTGGGGTACATTAGGCTGTAAAATTTTCTCCTAACCTTTCTCCCCAATATTGACGGAGATACAGTCGATTATCCAAAAAAAGGCAAATTGGCATTTTTTTGCGCTTTTTTCACGTTAACGCTACAGGTGGAAAATTTTTTTTTTTTATATCAACCATGACAGATTTTTATAGGAAATTTTCGACAGAAAAAGAAACTGCCCTTCGGCTCGCTAGGCAACCAGTAGTTCTAGAGATATCGGCAGTTGAGTGAAAAAGGATCCTTTTGCTTTGAAAATTCGATATGTCGAAGACAAATGGTCGTATCGTGGTTTTAAAAAAAAGCATCTTGAAGCTGAATAAACTGGCTATGCGACCTATGCATTGGTTTAGCTGGGAAATATTTTCCCATGCCCGTAGAGCGAAAAAATAAAATAAAAAATGTTGAAAATTTTTTCTTCGTGCTTTATCCAAGGATTGCATGGCTACCGGTGCTTCGAAAAATGTTGAACCAAAAAATTTGAAAACTAGAGTCTTCCAGCTTCAAAATCTTCGTTTTTTAATTTCTTGTACGACCATTTTTCACTGAAATATAGCCTGTTGAAAATCACCAAAAAATTTCGAAAAGTTTTTTGTTCCCTTAATTTTTGCGAGAAGTGTATAATTGTTCAAATTTTGCAACACATCGACATTTTTGCTGGGTTGGTATTTTCTCTTTTTGCCAAAAAGTTATCAATTCATCATAAACTAAATATTTACTATCACGTAAATTATGCTTTAATACTCGAAGATTATGAAACAAAAATTGTAGAACTTGTAAATTGGATGGTAATTGATTTCCATCGATCTGAGAATGAGTATCCCCAATTAAAAATATATTTTCTTTTTCGTCTTGCATTGCCATGTTAATTTTAAAGAAAGATGAATAATACTTATTTCACAGAAAAAAATATTAAAATTTCATAATTAATTTTCGTAACAGAGTATCAGTGGATTCTGATTAAATTCTTGGGCTTTACTTTGATGTATAACCTCATAAATGCAAATGAATCTCACACTATAGCAATTACATATGACACTGTTTCTCTTGCAATCGATACAATCAAAGATTTCAATGTCTCAAATAATGAACTAAACTTGGAGCACAGAAATGAATGACATGTGAACACATTGAAGTTAATATGTTGTAACGTGGTACGTTACAATTCGCCCCCAGTCTAGCTCAAGTCCCGCCGCTCGCTACCGAGAACGATAATTATCAATAAAATAGAGTTAAGTAAAAGAATAAGGAACTCAGTATTAAGAACGATAATCTAGCAATAAGAGACCCTTCCCCGAAGTCTAATCCGTAATAAACACTTTCGGCAGTCTCCACAGCCGGCTTCGTGCCTTCCGCTCCACCTCCCTTCCCCCTCGTCAGGGTGCTACGCCGTATAAGTAGCGGGCGCCCACTCCACATTATTATCGAGAATTTTAATCTTTATTTATTTTATTTTACATTTCTATCCGCATCTGTTTCTGTAGTATTATTTGAAATGTTGTATTAAACGGAATCATTTATTTATTTCTCAAAATCATTCACTTTTCTACTTTTCTATTATTTTCTTTATTTTGTCGCCTGCCCTCCCTCCCTCGCCCCGACTCACCGTAGGTGAGAGAATCATATAGAAAAATCCACGTCACAATGTAAAGAGTACAGTAATAACGAATTAAACCAAACATCCTTGGGCAATGTCTACCATTCAATAGATTTTTAGAAGTGTCGATAATTTAGGAAAATATCGATATCGATTATAAATTCATTGTAGATAACTTACCGACAGAGATTTTATTTGAAAATCATTCAATTGAAAATCATTTACCTATGTCAAAATATCAAAAATATATATGTAATTCAAAATATTTTAATAGAATCGTTCATATTTCAAAAAAAATAAAGTTTTTAGTGCTAAAATAAATGATTTAATAAAGTTAATAAGTTTACCAATGAGATTATCTCGATGGATATGAACTTCATCTAAAAACAAAAGAAACCCTTTTGTAGAGAATTTGATTTCCTATAAGCATATTCTCATGATTTTTTATCAAAATTTAAATAATGTAACAAATATTCCAAAAAACTTTAATTTTATTGAAAAATGAACTTAAATTGGCCGCCGGCACGTGTTATTTTTGTTAAAAATCAAAAAGCAAAATTTTTCCCGTAGTTTTTCGTCAAAAGGAAGGATATTTTTGGGCGTCTGAAAGAATTTAATCTTTAACGACCACCCTAATCCTCACTGTATACTCCATTCCCTGCCAATAGATGCGATGTGTAATATACAGGGTGTCTCAGAAGTCGTAGAAGAAACTGTTAGGGTTGATAGAGAAAAAAATTCTGAATCGAAAGTTCCTGAGTCAAAAATTTTTTTGGGCCATAGAAAATTAGTTATTAATTAAAAACGGTAGCCAATCAGGAGCGCGCTACAAGAGAAAAAGGAATGAGCGGGGGAAGTAGCGGAGACGCGAGAGTGAGAGCGGTCTTGTAGCGCGCTCCTGATTGGCTACCGTTTTTAATTAATAACTAATTTTCTATGGCCCAAAAAAATGTTTGACTCAGGAACTTTCGATTCAGAATTTTTTTCTCTATCAACCCTAACAGTTTCTTCTACGACTTCTGAGACACCCTGTATATATCCAATATGTATATGTAATATATAGCGCTTTTCGCCGTATCATTTATTTTGAAAGTGTGACGAAAATATATAAGTTTCGTTCTAAATTTCTTTTCATGCGGGTAACTATGCACTCGCCAGAGACAGTCCAAGAAGCCGAAATAGAAGAACTGATACCACCTACAGAGAATTATGTGCCCTACACCGGTAAAACAGGACTGCACTTACAACGACAAATCACCCGACCACACTGGAAAATAACAATAATATAAACTCGAAAGCCGCCAGTACGTCGATTGTCCAACCTTTGTCTGACTTTTTTGCAGTTCGTAATAAAGGAATTTACTTCCGTGCATGAGGGAAATAAGGCTATTTCACACAAAATAGATAATGTATCTGCCAAGGCGACCGCAAATAATTTTCGGCGATCCAACAACTTCAAAGCCGAAGTACGGTAAGAGGTCAGAAACAATGCAGCCAATTTCTACAATGCTTTAGAAAACCTTGAGGAAAAATGTTATAGCAAGCTGACCGGACTTCTAGTAAAGATCGACGGATCGCCTCTGCGTGAAGCGCTCTCTTCATTCGACGAAAGAGTTACCCGTTCGGAGAATTATCAACTGGAGTCGACCCCTATCAACAACGCTAAGACTGAGAAACTTTAAAGAAGCCTGGAAGCGTGAGAAAAGGTTTGATGAATAACGTGTCAAAAGGCTTAGAAAGTGATTCCTTCAACGCGTTTAAAAGAGTTGGACAATTTTTGCATAACGAATTCGATGTAATAAGTAGAATGGCTGACGTTTGGACATACGGTTCGAGATTCAATCTGCTTTTAGTCAGATTGGGGCTTCCGACAGAAGGAAAAAGATAATTGTCTTCATAAATGTGTAAAGCCCAAATTAGCTGGAAGCCAATGACGAAAAAGAAGACAGTTTTAAATACTTGAATGAAACATAGGCCGAATGAAAGCAGGAAATGATATAGCCAGCTAACCTTAGACCTTAGCAACCTTGTTGACGCATGGGTATAAGCAATAAGAGAAAGCTCGGTCCGTCAAAATACTGGAGGACTGGTTGATTGGTGTAAAAAAAGTTTTTAGTGCAGAAATACTCGAAGTGTTGCATCGGTGGCGCTTAGTTAGAGTTGTGTGTGACTCGTGGCAAGCGATTGTATCCTCTTGCTACTTAAACGGCGACCGATATGTCGGTTTTACTGGAGATATAGCTACGTTCTGATGAAATTCTTGCTCATGTTACGTCCTCCGAACATACCCAGAATATGTAGAAAATGATTGGATATATACCGGTCAATTAATACATTAATTTTGGAAATTCATTGAAACTTTAAAAGTAATAATTGAGGAAACTTAAATCATCAACCTCGTAGGGTTGATTTATAAATGATAAACAAATAAAACATTGACAAGTAATAATCATTAGCCCTCAGGTGTGCAGAGGAACTGTAATTGTGTTAAACGAAACCCTTCTCGTAGTTCTTGAACGTAGAGTTTGTTTCTACGACACGTGTAACGAGGGGCATGATGCTCGGAACTGCGGTGCAGCGCAATGAGTGCAGCATCTCCTGGATCGTGAATACGAATGAATGATACATCATCGATACAGTCCCAGAGGGTCATATTTAAAACGATAAATGGAGAAATGAATACATGATTGTGTGACAGAAATTAACCATAAAGATTGGCGGAATTTCCCGGAAAATTATTAATAGTAGAATCAAGAAGTAAAATAGAGTGAAGTATGTGAGATAATCGTTGACCTAAGGTGGTGACAATAAAGATAGAAAAAAGAAGTTAAAAATACAGGGAGTGAAAAAAAAATGTAAAAACGTAAAACAATAGTTATTAAAAGTTGGGGGAAATAGTTAATTGAGCATGAGGATAAAAATTTGCGTCAACAATCATTAACTTCCGAATGAAAGGTCGTACAGCTTTCATTAAAATGTCTGTCTTCATAAAGTTTACGATATAATTCAATGATCAAAAAATTGAAGTATTGAGAGTATTGTAAAGCTGCTGAATTCGGAACATTCAATTAGTGAATCAAAGAAAGGAATCAGTTGACGAGAGTTGGAAAGCGTCGCATAGGTGTTAGATCAGTGACACGGCGCTGTCCGACACCGGAACGGGTTATGGGTAGCGCGTTGCGTAACGCGTATCAGGTAACGCGTAATGTGATACCGCTGTCCTGGTAAGGCAACTCACTCTAACCTGAAGACATCCTTAAAGAACTTTCACTTCAATAAAACTCAGATACATATTTTTCACTCTGTTCTATGCAACTTACCGATGATTGTCAGTGTTGTGGGATTAATGCGGACTCGTTGAAAGTACGTTATTCCAGATATGCCTTCGTCATCACTGATACACTCACAGGCATCATTTCTTCGGCCGTCGAAGGGACACTGATTGGGGTTGAGCAATCTGCAAGAAAGTAAATACAAATTTTTTAATATGACCGACAGCGACAAAATTATAGACGGTTTGATTCTAGCCTCCCATGGCTGTAGACTGCTGTTTATGAAAGCCTGGATTTCCGTAAATCTTTTCGGATGGCTTATTGAATTTTTTATGGAAAGTGTAACAGTTTAGAAAAAGTTAACTAACGGATATGTAAGAACCAGGCATAAATAATTCGAAAATAAAAACACAATGTGTAACGTTTCGCAACGATTCTTGGTTGAAAGAATCGTCCACTCAAATACCGATATTCTCCAATTTTATTATTTTTACTTGGACGCTAGATACGCGGCCAGAACGCCAAGTTCTCAACTAACTGCTCTCGATATCCAAAGTAGCGCAGCAAGGTTAAGGGCACGTTTCATCTGCATCAAAATCAATTTCCAGAAATTATCATTTAGTCGGAAAAAATATTTTTTTACGAAAAAAGTTAATTACTCGATGATAACGAAAGCGGAGAAATTTTGGAGGACGAGGTTCCACTAAAATACCCTATTGCGGAATTCGTCACGACTCAACGATATACGCGATAATAATTCGCACTAAATTGTCAGAATCACTGGGAATCTCGCAGAGCACTCTCGTTAATACACGAAATTTTTCTTATCGGTGAGACGCTAAGGCCCTCTGCCGAGCAACGGAAGAGAAAGTTGAAGCCGGAGAAATAATTACGATTATAAACGGACAATTAACATGCTTGACACAACAACACGAGTCAAATCAATTTCTCACGAGAATGCACTCGCTTATATACTTGATCGCGATATGAGGCGGCCCTGGACACCACAGACAGCTCAAGACTTATTTATGGTAAAAATCGTCGAAATGCCTGGCGCGCAGAAAATCTATATATACAGTAGGGGGCAATTGAAGTGGAACAAAGTGTTTTTTCGCAATCTCGGCGACAATTTGACCGATTTCGAAAAACCAAAAATATACTTTCTTGCAAATTTAATAACTTTTCGAATGCGACAAGTCCCATCCCGATCGGTTGAGAATTGGGCGATTTAAAGGGGGTGTACCGAATCGATGCAAATCGATGTTTCGCTCCGGATTTTTTTTCTCTCTGCAATCCTACCGTTTTCACGAAATTCGAGCATTCTCTAACAATGGAAAATTTATTGTTAACAATAATGTTCATCAAAATTTGTTTTTCAGTTTTAATGCAAAAAAAATTATTACACCATGATAACGAAAAAAAAAATTGGAAACAATTGTTAATTAGTTAATATTCCGTATCCGGATAATCCGATAGGCTCGATTCGTGTAACTCGTTTTTTTCACGAGATGCCCGACACAGGAGAGCATTTTTTCTGTAAAGAAATTGTTTAGGCATTCATCGTAAACAACAATTGCTTATTCGAGCGATTGGCGAGTGCAAAGATTTTTTCTACAATTTTTGTTTCCGTTGTTCTCATGTTGTAATAATTTTTTTTTGGCAATAAACAATAATCAACAAATGTTTATAAACATTATTGTTAACGATAAATTGTGTATCGTCGACGATTGTCAATACTGCGATAATACTGAGATCTCGTGGAGAGAGGATTTTTCGCCACTACCGGCTCCACCCGATTCGGCCCTGGAATAAACAGTTGAATCGCTCCGTGGAACGCGTAGAGCCAAGATCGCGAAATTTCACGATTTCGTCCTCATTTTTCAAAACTTTCCCATTTTTCGTGTAAGGTGTTCCCGATAATGATCGGCGACACATTTTGATCGTTGAAACATCCTCTTTAAGGTGAACACACTCTCAATCTCGAAATTTTCTTCCTTTCATGATAAAAGTTCGCATGAACGAGAAGGCGCGCGCACGCAAGGCCCGGAAAATCATCTTCGAGAGCAATTTTCGTATCGGTACTTAAGTGAGGTTCGAGAGCATGTTAAAAAACGACCCCATGACAAATTTCAAAAGGATCCGTCAAGAACTTTGCGAGCAAAGTCTCGAAAACCCTTTTGACTTCCGGGGCCCATATCTCCTCCTGGAGTCATCCGATTGGGACTGGCTTGGTGTCTTTTCTGCACACCAAGAGATGCTCTTTCGATTGCTATCAGTTCTGAGGGTGCTCGATAACCGCGAATAGCAAATTACGGCGTTTCAGCGAAACATCGATTTGCATCGATTCGGTACACCCCCTTTAAATCGCCCAATTCTCAACCGATCGGGATGGGACTTGTCGCATTCGAAAAGTTATTAAATTTGCAAGAAAGTATATTTTTGGTTTTTCGAAATCGGTCAAATTGTCGCCGAGATCGCGAAAAAACACTTTGTTCCACTTTAATTGCCCCCTACTGTATATAGGAGACCCCGTTTTTTTAAACTTTTTGTGCTCAACACGAGATCTCTGAAACTATCGGGCCGATTGACTTGAAATTTGGTATGGGTATTCCTTACACGGTGTAAATGTCAGCTAAGAACGGATTTTATGGGTTTTTGTATTACCATAAAATGAAGAATACTATATAAGGGATAAACTCCGATATATATTTTTGAACACAAGGTACAACGTAGATATACAAGTTTGATTGAAAACTGAATAAGTGCCGGCGGAGGAACGCGCGTGGACGATGTTGCCTGTTCGACGACTCGAAACCGAGAGAGCGTTGAGCGGCATTCCGTACGCGCCTCCGCTGTGGCGTTCGTAAAAACTCGCTTAAATTTAGGGAATAACTAGGAACTAGATGATAGGAACTTTGGACAAAAACTTAGTGTGTATGTCTAACCGGTAGAGGCGTGACAGTCTGAGTACTGTGAGGATAATGTAGAGTGGCGACAATTTTAAGAAATTCCGCCCGCAAGGTAGGTTGCGGGGGCGTTAAACTAAAACAATTACTGTTTTAAAAATATAGCACCTACAGGTTTGAAACTTGGTACAAATTTTATTTTCATTACCTGAAGGTCATAACTAAACGAATTTTACGAAATTTCACCCACCCAAGGAAGTGCGGAGGCGTAAAAAATATTTAAAAATTAAAAATTTTTATCTATAGCACCTACAGGTTTGAAACTTGGTACCTTTTTAATATGTAAATATCAAATTGAATATTAAATTATTTATCTTAAATAACGTGAAAAGGTTAATTTTTTATTAATATGAAAGTCGCAATTCCAACTTCAGTATGTTTACATATTTGAAGTTATCTAGAAGAAAGAAAAAATTGAAATATTATTTATTTATTTCAAAATAAAACCAGATAGCTGTAAAAAAAAAAATTTCTCAAAGTGATACATCGAGGTTAATATTGAGAAAATTGAAGACTTTTAATAATTAATTTACTTATTATTAATATATTTTATTAGTTAATTTTTCATTGATACTCTCAACAATAATTTGGTTCATTATTATTTACATAAGAGATTGTTATTTACATAAGTGATTGTTATATTCAATTGATGTTTGATGTGAATGAAATCAACATAAGCAGAATCCAATCAATTAGCTTTTTTTCACATTCCTACGTCTGTTTTGGTGAGTTCTTTCCAATTTGTTTTTGAATTTGAATAATGCAACATATGTTTAACGGTTCATCCCATCTCCATTCAATGTCTATTCAATAATTTAAATTCATTTTATTTCAATTCGTTTTGTTAACTTTCTTTTTAATTCAGTTTGTAATATCAAAAAAGTATAAAACAATTTCGTTCACTTGCGTTTGATAATAATTCATTCAATGGAAACTGACATTCGTTTAAAAAGTGTGTTCATTCTTGGCGATGGTGCATGTCTTTTTTCTTCGATATCATATTTATTGTATGGTACTGTATCGTATAGTTTTGATATCAGAACTCAGATTGTCCATCATGTGTCCAACAATTGGCAAAGGTTTGGATGATTATCCAAATTAAGGCAGTGGCAGAGTTGTTTCCATACGAGTTTCAAGTATTTCGAGATGGCTCTCTCATAGCTTCGTTTGGCAAAGCATCAATTGGGATCAATAGACTCAGGTTTACTGGAAATTATCTGGATGGTCATTATGACGTTTTAATTCCATCATTTGAATACATTAACAGCAATGGTGATCAAATACAAAATAATATTGATAATGATTATGATCGAGAAACTGAAAATTCGATAAATCTGCCTTCCTCTCAATTAAATTCAGATACAGTTTTATCGAGTTCTGATGAGTCTATTATTGTAACTGAAACAATGATACAACAATCGAAAAAAGGGAAAAAACGAAGGAAAAGATTTTCAGGTGCAATTAGAGCAAAACAACAAAAGTGATTGTGAGACTGTCTCAGAATTAATAATGTTAACTGATAAAATATACCCGAATATTGACAACGTTGGCGACAATTGCAGTTCATGGTTGGAGGAAAGAGCTATTCTTACACCAACAAATGAACAAGCAAATTGTATTAACAATTTTTTGCTGGAAAAAATTTTAACTGAACAAAGCAAATATGAATCGGTGGACACAGTCATAGAGGACGATGATGTTGTCAACTACCCTGTAGAGTTCCTTCACACTCTTAATCCACCAGGAATACCTCCTCATATTCTTCAGATCAAAATTGGTGCTCCAATAATGTTACTCTGTAATTTAAATCCTCCAAAATTATGTAATGGAACCAGACTTCAAGTCAAGGTGTTACATAAAAATATTATTGAAGCCATGATTATTACTGGAAAATATGAAGGAGAAAACGTATTTATTCCTAGAATTCCTTTGATTCCATCAGATTACCACTTTCAATTTAAACGTCAACAATTTCCGATCAAAGTTTGTTATGCCATGACAATCAATAAAGCACAAGGTCAAAGTTAAAAAATGGCTGGTATTGATTTAAGAAGCGATTGTTTTTCTCATGGTCAACTTTATGTGGCATGCTCAAGAGTAAGTTCACCTGATAGCTTGGTCATTCTTCAACCAATTCAAACAACTAGAAACATTGTGTATAAAGAAATTTTAAGCACTTAATATAATACTTTTACAACTTAATTTTCATTGCATTACTATCGAAAATAATGCTTTTAATTAATCGTTATCACAGTTTCAAAAAAAAAAAAATTAAAAAGTTCTAAACTTGGTTTCGTATTGAATGATTAGATATATTTATTATCTTAAATTATGTACCACTAATAACTAATTTTTTTATTATTTTCAGGGTTTTTATAAAGTTAAAGCTATGAAAATAGTATTTGATAGTTGATTTTTATTTATAACGAATCTATAATTTTAAAATATTAAATAAAAAATTCCATTAAAATAATAAAATTAGAGTTATATAATAATGACCACAGTTTTAGCTTTATAAAAAATTAGTTTATTTTCGCTATAATGTCCAAGATTCACTCATGAAATGTTTATGACTTTTATTAGAAATTGTAGAAAAGTTATCGCAGATGTGTCTTTTAAAAAGTAAAAAGAGATAATCAAAATTTTGTAGTAACCATAATTAAGATGGTTCATCTGTAGTGAAAATAAACTACATGGTGCACGGAAAAAAAATGTATTGCTAAATGAGCGATACATACCCTCATTTTGACAAAACAGTTGACTAAATTAACTATACATCATTTATGTATTCATTAGTATCGTTTTGACGATATTTTTTTTTCTGTGTGTAGGCCTACTGGAGATCCCGCCACGTAAAATAACGGGAACGCATTCTATTACACAGTACCTCATGGGTGATGCGGAAAGCTGTGTCATTCATTTTTTTGAACTGTTATTGAACTGATGAAAAGTATATGTTTGGATGATGCGTTTCAAATTTATAAGACAGGAAAATAATATATGGGTGTAAAATTTCGTAAAATTCGTTCATAATATAATAATACTCCAAAAGCTAGATAATAAAATTTAATAATTCTCTCTCTATTTAACGCCACGCATCGCGGGCGGGTATCTGCTGGTTATATATATATTATAACGTGGTGCGTTACAATTTTCCCCAGGCCCGGCTCGAAGTTCTGCCACCCGCGAAAATATGAAAATGAAGTAATTTTAAGCGTCGTATCGAGTAAGTACGTAATTGGTAAGGAAGGGATAAGGTAGGAAAAGTCGAGCAGAGCCATATGGAGAGCGGGGAAACTAGAGAAGGAAAGGTAAGGTAGGGTAACCGAAAGATAAGGCAGAGAGGGAATTGAGCAAAGAGCGTGGTTTATAAAGAGAGACGAAGGAGAAATTAGTTAGCAAGGCAAGAAAGGGTTGGGGGACGGGTTAGTTAGAGTGCGAAGCTTGGGGAGGGGGGGCAAGATCAGCGAGTGTGGGGAATATAATGGATGCAATTCTGGTGGGGGATGGAAAAAAGAGAGAAAGGGAAGAGAATTTGTTGCGAGGTGATAACAAGGGGGAATTAGTAAAAAAGAGTAAAACGGTGAGAGGATCGACGGAGAGAGAGGAAGGAGAAGTGGCTGAAATGGTAAGTTGGGGGAGATGATAAAAGAGTTGTTAAAACCGGAGTTAAGTCAGGAGCGCGAGAAGTTAGAGGATAGGATGGACCGATGGGCGGGTGAGGTGAAAAGAGAGAATGAAGAAATGAGAAGGCTGTGGAAGGAGGAAAGAGAGATTCTTAATAGGAGAATGAAGTAGTTGGAAGAGAAAGTGGAGGAAATGGAAAGGGCGAGAGAGGTGGAGAAGACGTCGGAGAGGAGGGAGAGGGAATAAAGCTAAGGTAGAGTTGAGAGGGGAAAGAGAAAGATTAGCGGATGATTTGACAAGGGAGGAGGAGGGTCAAATGGCTAATAAAGGAGCAGGCAAGAGGGGAAAGGAAAAAAGAGAAAGAGTGGGAGATTCGGAAGAGATTCGGAAGAGTAGGAGTATGATTTCGGAAAACCGAAAAAGTATATTCGACTAAATTTAATAATCTATCGAATGGCGTTGTTTCCATCCATATCGGTCAGTAATTCCCTTTTTGCGGGGGGATGAGGCGGAGGCGTGCAAAAATCGAAATAGTGCTGACGTCGGGAAATCACACACGCCTGAAAAAATTTGAACTGCGGCCGATGCCAATCGTAAGAGCAGCTCGCGGCGTGCGAAAAACAGGGGTAACTCGTCTCAATCGGATAATCCCAGGGGAAGTTATGCCCCCAGGAAGACAAAACACCTTTTGTGGGGTTACTCGAGAACGGTACGACCGATCCCGTAGAAATTTCGCGTGGAGTCATTGTTTGTGACTCGCTACAAAGAAAAAATTGTTTTAGGGCGGAAACGTTCCACGTAGACGAGATCCAGGTGCACAACTGATGCGCTTTAGGATTCATCGACATTTTTCACATCGACGGGCCGTTCGGAACGCGTTGAAACCACCTCAACATTAACGAGGAGGTTTCAACGATTAAAATGAGCCCAGGTTCATTATTGGACGGTGTCTCGGTAATCTCAATCAAGTTCGTGAAAAATGTGTACAAAAAGACGATAACCGCTCTGAGTCGCCAGCCGACCGTCATTTGATCTGAAACAGGGCCGGCTCGCGTGCGATTTTAAGCTTTCGCTTATACCTGTTCTTCTTTGTTTCGAATGTTCGACATTTTGTATTAAAGATGGAAACGTTTTGAACTCTGGTGAATCGGATTGACTGATAAAAATCAACGCATCGATAACATGAAATCACTATCCAATCAGAAAAATGAAAAAATGATTGTCATTCTTTTTGTCGTGGTCGCGCGTTTTTAAGCAACCTGAAAACGATGAACTCCCCATGACCTCGGGGCTTTGATCGGATCTTGAGGCTAAAATTGATTAAAAAAATCGAAATTTTTTTACCACCCCCATACGCTGTTTGGCACCCTAAAATTACGGAATTTGAGGTGTTCTTGGAGCTGTGATAAGGTTTCGAAGCTGGAATTGATACGGCAGAGGCGTGCTAATAACTCAGAGGTAGTGAAAAATTAAAAATGTTTCTCCCCCCCCCCCCCCCCCCCCAACGGTTTTTGACATCCCTAAAATGCTGAATTTGAGGCGACGTTGAGGCTGGCGTGGGATCTGGAGACTCAAATCGATACAGCAAACTCATGCTGTTCGGTCAAAGGTATGAAAACGTTTAAAAATATTTTACTACCCCCATATGCTTTTGGGCACCCTTCAAGACCCCAATTTGAGGCGTCCTGGAGGTGCCGGAGTTATAAAAAATTTTCGTACGTTTTTTTACCTCTAACCGCACAGCACGAGATCTTTCTATCAATTTGAGTCTCGAGGTGCCACGACAGTCTCAAGGATGCCTCAAATTCAGCATTTTAGGGGTGCAAAAAAGCGTGCGGGGGTGGTCAAAAAATTTCGATAGGAGAATCGGAGAGAAGATCGGAGAATGAGATATAAGCGATTAGGACAGAAGGGCAGGTATGGGAGGTGGTAAACACCGGGAGGAAAAGGAGAAAAAGGGTGAATAAAGGGATTAGAAGGGACAAATGGAATAGATATTTAGGGAAGGGTTAGGAGCGGTAACAGAGAAAAGATCGTGGCAAGGAGAAAGGAGAGGGAAAGGGAATGAAGAAGAGGACATTACGTTGAAGGATATAAGGAAGATAGAGAGGAAGCTGAAAGACAGGAAGGCAATGGGGGAGGACGAAACACCGAAAGAGGTGTGGGAATACGAAGGGGAAAAGGTGCCAGGGTGCATGGTAAGGGAAGAATTGCATAGGGACAGGCTGGAGGTTAAGGCGAGTATGACGGCTTGGGGGTATAAAAGGAGCCTGGAGGAGTGGAAAGGGGGGGAATTGGCAAGGAGATGAAGAGAAAGGTGGCGAGAAGGGATGAAGTGAGGGGGTGGCAGAAAGAGAGAAAGGAATTTTTCATGAGGATAGGGTGGGATTTAGAGAAAGTGAAAAGAAGATAGAAGAACGGAGAGATGAGAAGAGAGGATATTGTCAGGGCGGAAAAGAGTAGACAGGAGAAGGAGAGATGGGAAAAAATTGTGGGGTCTAGGAGCAATAGGGACAATAAGTTTATTGTAGGAGGAGGGATACCCCCTGTATGAAGAGGGGTTGAAAGGTGGAGAGATGGGGGACAGTGGCGATATTTACCTTTGGGGATGAGATGCGTGGGGAGCGGTATTAGAAACAGAGGAAAAGAAAGGAATGTAGAATGTGCTTGAGCGGGCGAGAGACTTGGAAACATGCGATGGTGGAATGTACGGGGTGAGGGGCGGTAAGCGGATGGCAATTTATAAGGGGAGAGGTGTTGGAAAAAGATGGACACGGGGCGGGTTGGCTCAAGAGGATAGAGGAGTGGAGCGGGTGAGACAGGAGGAGTACAACGGTGCAGCGGAAGCGGAAGTCGAGCGACGTATGTGTGAGATAAAGGATGCAGGAATGTATGAAGCGTGTGTGTGTGTGTGTTTTTAAATGGAGGAGGTTCCGAAAAATGCATTTATGCACACCCAAAGGGTAATGAGGGACTCGGCCTAATAGCAATACCCTCTAAAAAACGTTTCTCCCCTCGACTGTTTGTACCCCTCGCGGGAACCGCCGCAAGGCATTACTTCACGGGGGCAGTCTACGCCTCAGAAGGCCAGCCTATTGCTTGTTTAGTATTTCGCTCTTCTGCCCTTCGAATGGTATTGAGGTTCTTCACTATGGACGTGGCGAGTGTTACCACCGCGTCCCACCGCGTGTTCTAGCGCCTCCATGATCTGATCCCATCTGGCCGAGTAGAACGCATTCCTTACATCTAATGCGATTACAGGACACATAGGCCTGGTGACCTTTCCGAAAGCCGAACTGATTACCGGAGAGATCTCCGGCCAGCTCGATGGCAGTTCCTACCCTGGCACATATCACCCGCTCAAGAAGTTTCCCTGCGATGTCCGGCATGCACAGCGGTCGGTACGAGGATGGCTCATCCGGGGGTTTATTCCCTTTCGGAAGGAGTACCAACCTCTGAAACTTCCACTGTGCCGGGAAGATTTCGTCCCGCAAACACGCAGTAAATGTATCCCTGAATATATCGGGGGCATTCAGCGCAGCGGCCTTTATGGCCCCACCAGGAACTCCGTCCAGCCCAGGGGCCTTGCGGACTGCAATTCTTTCGGCAGCCATCTTTAGCTCAGCTTCGGTGACGGCTGCCGGCTCGGTCGTTTCATTAAGCAACAGCAGGCCGGTGTCGGGCTGCCTTTCCCGGTGTTCCAGGAAGAGATGGCGCATGACCCTGTCAAGGAAGGCCGGACAGGATGGACCACTGCTACCCCTGGGTTTGATCTTGTTCATAACATTGCGGTATTGCGGCCTATGCTTCGCTCTTTGGTGGATGCGCGTGGATGCTTCACTCAGTCGTATCCGGCAATTCACCCAGCCAATCTTAACCTTCCCTGCTTGCAGAATTTTTTTCGCAGCTGCTGCTGAGAGCAGTATCATGGCCGCCTGGGTGCCACTGTACAACCGCCGGAGTTTCACGAGCACAGGTGTCCCGATTCCCGCCCCGGCCACTGCATTAATGGCTTCAACCACTTTTTCCTTGGTGGTGGCCGCGTCCATGTCCATGATGTTGATGGACTCTTTATGCGTCAGAGTCTGGACTTCGGCCGCGTCTTTGAGCTCCGATGTGACCACTATTTGGAGCTCTTGGGGTCAACGCTCGAGGTCTTCCCAGCTCCAGTAGCAGTTCACCTGCTCTAGTGCGCCTGATGCGAGTGACCCTCTCTCTCTCAGCGGTTTGAGATCTGGTGCGGCTCTCACCTTCCGGAGGATGTCCGCGTATGACGTTTCCCCCGATGACTTGATCTTGATAGCATCGGCTCGGGAGGATCTTATCTTCCCCAGTTCGGCATTGGGGGCTTCCCGTTCCGTCTTTTGCGAATCCTCCTTCCTCGGAGTGGCCTTTTTTTCAGCTTCTTCTCTTTTACGGTGGTCCACACCGGCTCTGGCTGTTGTCCGCTCAAGTGTTCCACCTTGGGGTATCGGTGACTTTGTGGCCTTACTGTTGCGAGGCCTTTTGCTCACCGGGACCAAAGGTGGAGAGGGACGCCCCCGTTTGCTTGCCACCTCCACCACCCCCGCTCGTAAAATAGGGGATATTTGGGTCGTCTCATCCTCCCCGGGAGGCAATGTTGGCGACTCCATGGCCTCGCGCCACACCTTCTCGAATTCTCTCAGTGCTCTGGTAGCGCTCCTTGACATATCCTTGAGCTCTTTGTGCAGGTTTTTCTTTTCAAGAACAAATTGCGCAAGACCCTCTATGTCTCTTTTCAGTCTATTAAAGACCTCTTCCACTTTCGCGGTCGCCAGCTGTTGTTGGCTGATCTCAGTTGTCGGCGCGGTTAGTGTCTTCGGATGTTCCACCACGACACTGCCTCTCTTCCCTAGATCGTGTAGCTGCCCCCCCCCCCCCCCCCCCCGAATCCTTGGGACCAACAGTGGCCATCGAGGCTTTCACTCGATCGGAACTAGTGGTTGGATTACTCTCTGCATGAGAGATACCCACCTGGGGTATTTTGTTTGTACTACAACCTTCCATATTTAATTTATATTCGGGGTTTCTTCCCCTAGTCTGTTGGTCCGCGAGGCTTACTTAATTCAGCCTTACCCTCTCTTGCGAGAGAGCATTCCCCCATCCGCTACCTGGGGACGCGCCACGTAGCGGTTACAGACATCCCCCTGTGGTGTGTGTGTATGTGTCTCGCGTGAAAATATTAACGTAGGATGAGTATAGAGCAAGTATAGCATGAGGATAGCATAGAGATAAGGGAATTGTAACGTGGAAGTCGGCTGTAACCCGAAAGGGAGAAATAAAGGCCCATGTATATGGGTCATTCCATGCCAAATCGACAAATTTATTACCTGACCCCCTTCGATTTCGCTAAAAATTTTCTATCTTTTTCTACCCCCCGAAAGACATTTTTCAGAATTTTTTCAAATTTTTTTTCCAAACTCAAAAAAAGTTACGAATTTTCGAAAAAAACCGCTCTTTTTTTTTGAAAATGCTATAACTTTTTCAAAAATTGACCGTTTGGGAGCTTTTTTTTTTTTTTAATTTTTCTTTTTAAATGTAGTTTAAAAAAAAAAAATACAAAAAAATTTTCAGAAGCCCAGATATATGAAATATTTTGGTGTTTCCGAAAAAACCGTGATTTTCTCAAAGTTGGACCATTTTTTTTTTTTTTTTTTTTCTAAAAAAACTTCAACTAATTCCGCAGTGATCCCCTCATATTTCAGGATGTGATCGCTATCGCTTCTAATTTTTTTTACTGTTTAAAAAAAAAGTTTTTTTAGAATTTAGTTTATTTTTTTTAACTTTTAGGCCAAATTTTTTTAGCTTACTCGCGAAACTTCAGAAGTTGAAAAATAATGTATCTTTCGAAAATTTTAAGTCGTTATCTTCCAAAATTTTTTTTTTTTTAAATTAAGTGATAATTATGCTTTTGTTTCATATTTGTTTAATTTTTTTGTATTAAAAAATCACAACTGCACTATTGAAGTGTGCAGAAAAATACCCTCAGCCGATAATTTTTAAACTGTCGTCTATCGGTAAAAAAGACATCATCTCTATTTTATTCTGTCAAAATGAAGGTTATGTTAAAAGAATAATTGTATCGTTGATGTGTTCAAAGTGTCACGAAGATATAACATTATTAAATAAATATACACAGTTTGACGGAGAGTTCTTTTTATCGAATTTCTGTTTACAAGTGATTACAATGCCAAAGTTTCACGATCGATGTTGTAATCCACATAATTTGGAGAACCATCGAAAAACATTATCTTTGCGTAATGTACCACGAAATTTAGCTAGTCGATACAATTTGTCAACTGATGATCGAATATGTAGTTCATGCTATAAAAAATTACTTCAACATTACGCTGAAAATCTTTCTGATGAAAGTGATGACAATGAACCCGATGAGCGTTCTGAGAATGATGAAAATATTGTTAGTGGATCTATAGAAGTTGATAATTCCGGAGGCAATAACCTGACAGGTATTTTTGAAGCTTTTATGTTTCGATGTTCAACTATCATTGTTAGTTCTTTGTATTTTCTATTGGTTATTTTTTTCTAGATCCAACAACAAGTGTTGGAGAATCACACATTCAGCAAAGTAGTTCGTCGTTATCTGAACTCAGTCTGGAAATAACTCGTCCGACCATAAATGAAGCTTTATTATTATTGAACCAATCTCCGTTGCTAGCTAGAAGAGTAAATGATGAAACGTATTTAAGCAATAAAGTTTCTCGTGTTGCTGATAGTTTGAAAAAGGCATTAGGAATTCCAAATCCTGTAGATTTTCAATGCAGCGACACAGATGCTGCTGAAATAATTAAAAAATTAAGAGAAAAGTTCCATGATACCAATACGACCAAATCGTTACGTTTACAAATGTTGACTCTTATGCCGTCAAGTTGGAGTATTGAGAAGATTGTTGAAGTAATGGGCACAACTACGTATATGGCGCGATTAGCAATAAATCTTGAAGCTGATAAAGGAATATTATCAATACCTGAAAAGAAAATGGGTGAGATATTGACTTACAAATTAATTTTAGTTTGAACTATTTATAAGGATTTATTTATAATTTTAATCATAACAGTCAATTTTTCAGGCCATGGATTATCTGTTGAAGTGTCATCGGCTGTTATAAATTTTTATAATGACGATGAAATGAGCAGTCCTATGCCAGGGAAAAAAGATTTTGTTTCATTGCGTAATGATGATGGTACGAAAATTCAAATGCAAAAACGTTTAGTACTCTGTAATTTGAAGGAGTTACATAAGATATTTAAATCAAGATTTCCCGGAATTAAAATCGGATTTTCGTCATTTGCACCTTTACGTCCAAAACACTGTATCTTAGCTGGTGGTTCGGGGACTCATACAGTTTGCGTTTGTTCTATTCATCAGAATGTCAAATTAATGATTTTAGGAGGTAAATTAAGTCGATTAACAGAAGGTTCGAATTTGCCATTGACAACTTACAGCGACTGTGTAAATGCTATTATCTGTGAAAATCCCAAGACTGAGTGCTATTTCAATACATGTCTAAATTGTCCAGGCATTGACAACATAAAACAATTAATTTTCACAGAAATGGATAATCATGCAATTGATGAAATTCGTTACAAACAATGGGTGTCTACCCCAAAAGTAACTCTTGAAACAACGCTGAAAAATGCTTCGGATTTTGTTGATGATTTTTGTGATAAGCTTGTTGGTCTATTACCACATAATTTCATTGCAAAAGAACAATCGGCATATCTAAGAGCGTTAAAAGAATCGATAACCGATAACGAATTCATAGTAATTGTTGACTTTGCTGAAAATTATGCGTTTATTGTTCAAGATGCTGCACCGGGATTCCATTGGAATAACGATCAAGCAACAGTTTACACAGTCGTTATTTATTATAAGGTTAATAATCAACTAACTCATCAGAGTATGGTTATAATTTCAGACTGCTTAAACCATGATTCTATTGCTGTCCATGTTTATTCTGGAATTATTTTCGACTTCATCAAATCTCTGTCGCCCACAGTCTCCAAAGTATTTTTTTTTTCGGATGGTGCACCGCAACAGTATAAAAATTATAAGCATTTTAGTAATTTATCCCATTATCGTGAAGATTTTGGTGTACCAGTCGAATGGAATTTTTTTGCAACGGCTCACGGCAAAGGGCCTTGTGACGGAGTCGGTGGGGCAGTTAAAATGAGGGCCTCGAGAGCAAGTCTGCAATTACCACCTGATGAGCAAATATTAACACCTGAACAATTTTTTGAATGGGTGTCAAAAAATTTGGCGAATATAAATGTGCGATTCTCAACAGTTGACGCCTACAATCTGATGAAAGACAAACTAGAAGATCGTTTTAAAAATGCCAAAACCATCCCAGCAACACAGAAAATACATAAAATTTTGCCGTTGGAAGATGGTATGGTGGAAGTTAAGTCATTTTCTTTTTCGGATCAGTCTTTAACTCATAGCACAGTGAAAAAAAGAAGACAATCATTAAGTAAAAAGAAATAAAAAAATAGATGTTATCATAAAGAATAGATGTTATTGTAAATAAATAAATTAATTAATGAATAAATAAATAAATAAATCAATAAATATTAGAACCTAGTAAGAGAAAAATGTTTTATATGAATACATTGATTTCAGGACAAGTAAAAAAAGTGATTTTTATTTATGTAGAAATATGAGGTTGGAAGTATGAATTTAAAGAAAAAAAAAATTTTGGAAGATAACGACTTAAAATTTTCAAAAGATACATTATTTTTCAACTTCTGAAGTTTCGCGAGTAAGCTAAAAAAATTTGGCCTAAAAGTTAAAAAAAATAAACGAAATTCTAAAAAAACTTTTTTTTTAAACAGTAAAAAAAATTAGAAGCGATAGCGATCACATCCTGAAATATGAGGGGATCACTGCGGAATTAGTTGAAGTTTTTTTAGAAAAAAAAAAAAAAAAAAAAAAATGGTCCAACTTTGAGAAAATCACGGTTTTTTCGGAAACACCAAAATATTTCATATATCTGGGCTTCTGAAAATTTTTTTGTATTTTTTTTTTAAACTACATTTAAAAAGAAAAATTAAAAAAAAAAAAAGCTCCCAAACGGTCAAATTTTGAAAAAGTTATAGCATTTTAAAAAAAAAAGAGCGGTTTTTTTCGAAAATTCGTAACTTTTTTTGAGTTTGGAAAAAAAATTTGAAAAAATTCTGAAAAATGTCTTTCGGGGGGTAGAAAAAGATAGAAAATTTTTAGCGAAATCGAAGGGGGTCAGGTAATAAATTTGTCGTTTTGGCATGGAATGACCCATATATACTAATGCTAATTACTCTCCACACAAAAGCAAGCGTTTTTATTTTTTTTCTATTTCTCCCCGACGTCCTACCAAATCTCCCGCCCTCGACTCAAGGCAAAAGTGACGTAAGTAAACGGAACCCATCGTCACAATATATACCGTGCGCAATACGTGAAACTAAACGGCCGAGGGGTGCATCCGAATGGAGTGAAAGTTCTCATCAGTGTCACTTGCCGGTTAACGCAAGTATCCGATGAGACAATCTCATTGAGCAATTTCACTACCAGTCGATGCAATTCCGTTAAAGCGACCAATTTGCTGTTATGCCATTACGTTGAATGATTCCTTTAGTCTACAGTAATTTCACTCAGAATCCCTTATACCATATTCTTCTTTGCCGTTGATCAACATTTTGTATACTTTCTTGAATATTGAAATAATCCAGGCATTTATACTAAATGAAATTCAGATAAGTGGCTCAGTTAGATGTACTCTAATTTGCCTAATGCCAAGGTGGCCGCAAGTCCTTAAACGCTCTGTACCGTCCTCTCCCCCCCCCCCCCCCTCGCCCTTTCTCTTCCTCTCTGCCTCCCGCTCTCTTTCTCGGCCACCCTTCGCATTGCGACCCGATCGCCACCGAGTTGAAATGCACCGCTGAGTGAGGGCTGCAGCCAATGATATTTGACGTCCCTCTTTTCCACGCTTATTCGGCCGTCTAGTTTCACCTGGTCCGCACGGTATATATTGTCAGTGTATTTTCCGGGCGGAGAAATCCATTGAATCCTTCTTACCGGTGATTTATTATAAAAACCTAGTCCCTTGACCGGTTTATCTTTTATTTTGCAATAGACACCATACGTACACAATGTGCGACCCGATCGGCAAGAATGTTAGCGAGAGGATAGGGTTGTGCTTGACTAGCTGCAGACTTGGGGAAATAACAAAAGAACGGGTTCACAGTTTTTGTCTAACTAATGCAATCAGGGCAAGAATAGTGACACCGAACGTAACGAGAAATTAAAAGGGCAGTTTAATTTAAAAAATCAAGTAAAGAATGGAACGTTCGTTCAAACCTATTAAAGTTTGTCAACAATGACTAATATCCAAGATTGTTAAATTCTAACAGTGCTGACAGGGCGGATCTTTCACTTTCTGTTCACACGAAAATTTACGGCTATCCGGATATTCTTTTTCCTATAATAACTCCCTCCGACAAAGAAGAAACGTTTCACGTTGACGAGTACCCATTCTTTTCGAAAATCGAAAACTATTGCAAAATCATCACCATAATGTTTAGAATTGTCTAGCCGGGTGTAAATTTTAGAGTCACCGTCGCCAATATCGTTGCGAGTCTGCATATCAATTTTTTTTTTTCAAATTGCTGAGAGAGTTAATCGCGGGTATGGTCACGTGCCTACTTTTTGAGATCTGCCACTTCATCCGCTGCTCACTTTTCGAATTAAAAATTTTATATTTTTCTACTATATTCTTGAAATATTAATAAATATCCTACAGAAAATAATTAGTAGAAATATTGACTGCTTTTATTTACAGCGATTAAAAAATTGTGTTCAGTTCGTGCCTCTAGACCAGAATACCCCGGTATGAATGAAATAGCCAAAGCTTAAAGCGTTGCTTGCGGTCGTTCTGATTTATATAATTTGATTATATTCGTTACATTATATGTAGTACAATTATATTATATATTATATATAGTACAAGTGTGTTGCTATTGGGAAACGACATGAAATTACTTAAGATCACCACCTTTCTGAGAGAGACTTGGCAGGCTTTTCCAAAATGATTTACGTAATGTCGAGGCGTGGTGCAATGTTAACGAGGCCTACCTCGACCTATCAAAATGTCATCTAATGTGATCCACACGAGTTCTTGTACTAGTGTATTTGAGATATTTTGTCAATAATCTTCTTCTTCTGGATGTGGCATCAGTGCACGAATTCGGATGAACTTTAACGATGACCTGTTATTCACGTTTGGAACGTTGTATCTCATCAGTTTCGGGAAGATTTAATAATCTAGTTACGTTAACACGTTGAGTTACCGTGGCACTCACCGTGTTAAAGACATTGTTCACGGCTCTAGTCGGATCTTTGCTTGAATATAGCTCGGTAATCTGGCGTATCCTCATGAATAGAATTTTTCCGATGCGATTGAAAACCAAAGAGGCAAATACTTAAGACTTTGGGAAGCGGAAACTGCTGATAAATACAGGGCATCAATATTCGCCATTGATGAGCCTTCTTTCTCGGCTGGAACCTTTTTAGACGTTTGCATTACCAACGTCGCTCTCTCTGATCTCTCAATAAAAAACGATAATAACGATATAAACGACAAAATCACAACAGCTGATTATGATAGTGACCATCGAGCTCTACACTTCACGGCAATCCTTCCGAGCGAATTACGAGAAAATACCAACGCACGAACACCGAGACGAAATCTCCGAGCCATCAAATGAAAAAAATTTGGGAAAACATTAGATGATGAATATAACCATGATCCCCCGGACGATAGAAACCTGTCGATTCCAGAAATTGACGAAGGCTCCAATCAAGGACACATGCGGCCTATACAACAGAGATAAGTCTTATCTATGACCTATAAGACTTTTTTTAAGTTAAGTGATGCAGCCTGACATGTGATAAAAACAGAGATTATGTATTTTTATCAAAGCAAATAAACTTCTTAAAAAAAAAAAGTAGACTACAGTACGTCTAGGGTCAGTTGCATTGGTAGGGGTGCTGACGCGTTGGCTAGCTGGGGTGCGGCTTGCTTCCTTCTTTCCCCTTCACCCGGGGCTTGGGTGCGCCCGAAGGCGAGGTGTCTGTGTCGTGGCGTCTTGCGAGGCTGCTTGCGTGCCAGGGGAGCGGATGCATCGGGTAAAGCATGCAGGAGAGGTGCTGACGGTGTATCGTTTAGCGGTGCATAGACAATATGAGGGGGGGGGGGGGGATCACATGCAGCGGATGCGTACTCAAGCGGTGAAATTCGTAGACAGACATTTACCACAGTGTGCCCGAGAACCTTTTTATCGATAAGTGGGGAGTGCACGCGAACTACATCGTCATTGCAAACCCAGTCCATGGTCTGGGATACCATACGAGACATGACCCACGCACTGTTAATCTCTGCGGAGAGAACAAACCATTGTCGGTGTGGCTAGCAATGCTAGACACGTTTTCGAAAGCGGGTGCCGGGTCTTTATGGGGACTCGTTAGGAGATCCGAGTTCTTTGTTTTGCCTTGGCAAGCAAATGCTCCAAGCCAACCAGTTACCTACATCACGGCGTATGAGTTGGGCGATAACGTTAGCAAATCCGCCTTCCCGGACAACCCTTGCTGATGACGGCTTCTAGGTTGCTGAGGCTTCCACATGGGTAGGCTGAAACCCCTACGTGGCGCGTCCTCAAGTGGAGGATAGGGGAACGCCCTCTAGATATAGAGGGTAGGAGGGACAGAAAAACACCTCCCGTGGACCAATAGCTGGGGAGTAAACCTCATCAATAAATCAAGATGAAAGTCGATGCAGGAAAAACGTTCAAGGTGCAGGGGAGGGATACCCCAGTACCGGCGTCCGGCAGAGGTGAGAAAGTGGGCCACCGGGCGTCTTAAGCAAGCGTCTGCAATGTGGATAGAAATGGCAACCAGGGGGCCAAAGCAGCAACTGATCCGGGCGAAAATCCGGAGGAAACGCAAGTATTCGTCGACGTAGGAGTATCGGAATCATCGAGGGGATATTAAAGGAGGCAAAGAACATCCACAAGGCGATGCGGGATGCACCTTCCCAGGCGACAATCTTCTACCAGAAGATGCAAGACCATCGCGAAGATTTAGGTGCAGCGCGCCAGGAATACCAGCGAGACCTCGAGCATCCTCACGAAGAGGCGTTGAAACGAGCGGTGCCCAGCACATCTGGACATGTTCAACGAAACGAGAACGCAGAGCACGCACCAGCGGAAACGATAGGGAATGGCGGAGCTACGCGGATAAACCTTACGGGGATACGTCGAGGAAACGCTCCTGAAGCGAGCCCTATAGTTGCTAAGAAGAGAGCCGATCCGGACAAGAAAAGAGTGGCCACTTCACCCCTAATGCCAACACCAGGGAAAACACGCAAGGACCCTGAAGAAGCAAAGGACAAGACGACGGGGGTAATAAATACCCAACGGCGGGAACTTCCGCAAGATGACGCTGCAGGGTGCTCCGACTGGGAAACGACCGGACAGAAAATAGCGAGGAGACCAGTCAGGAGGAGCGGAAAATTCCGCTCAAATGGAACCTGCGAAGAGCGATCAGAGGCTGTAGCCGTCAAGGTGTACGGGGAAGCCTTCTACGCCGAAATTCTCCGTCAGATTAAGTCTGAAGTCGACGCGGAAATCTGCGGCGCGAAAGTAGCTGGTATAAGGCGAACGCGAACAGGCGAGATCTTAGTGGAGATACAGAAGGAAAGTCAAGGGACCGAAAAGTTGAGGGAAGCCGTGGCGGTTGCATTTGATGAACAGGCAACGGTGCGTGCGATGAGATAGAGTCGCACAATTTAAATTTGCGACTTAGACGAAGTCACGAACAAAAACGACATAACCGCTGCAATCTTGGCACTGACAGAAGACAACGTCGAAAACGCGATCATTGCGTGTTCATGTCAGGGCGCTGAGAAAAGCCTTCGGGGGGACACAAATACCAACGCAAACCACGTTCTGGAAAGCGCAAAATGTGCCGCCTTTCAAAAGGCTCTGAAAAACCAGAGAAATGGCTAAGTATCTGCAGATCAGTCTGGGTAGAGGCTACGAGGCTCAAGACCTCCTTGGGCAACTAGCAGCAGAGAAAAACACAGATGTTCTGATCATCAGCGAACAATATCGGAAGCCAAAAACCAGAAGGTGGTTTCAAGACTCCTTAGGGCGGGCGGCTATCGTAGTCCTAAACCATCCTATGATAGTAAGACGAGTTAGCAAGCCAGCGGCTGGTTTCGTGTGGGTCGATATCGACCACACGAGAATCTACAGCTGTTACTTCTCGGCAAATGCTGACTACGAAGAATTCCTAAGGCAACTAGACAGCCTAGAAGAAAGCCTCAGAATGACAACCGGGGAACTGCTCGTGGCAGGTGACTTCAACAGCAAGTCCCCGGAATGAGGTTCCAGGCGATTAGACAGACGGGGAGAGGCGCTGTCGGAGCTTATAGCTCGATGGGACTTAGTGGTATGAAATGAGGGACATGAATTCATCTTCCGCCGCGGCCAAACAGGGTCAGGGATCGGTGTAACGTTTGCGACAGCAGCGTTAGCAGAAAAAACCGAGGGATGGCGAGTGCTGGAGGAGGCTACACTGAGCGACCACCAATACTTGGAATACCGCATTTCTGGGGACGTTTGGAAGCACCAGGCTAAAGAAAACAGCGAGGCAGGTCACATAGGCGGATGGGTGCTGCGACGACTGGATCGGCGTAAGCTCACCGAAGCGTTGCAGGCAGCAAAAGCTGGACAAAACCTAAATAGGCTGGCCGAAATTAAAAAACCCAGACGAAATGGCCAGTTACACTGTTGATACAATCACAGCGGCATGCGATGCATCGATGCCAAGACGCAGAAAATGCCCAGGCAGGAAATGAACGGTATACGGGTAGAACGATGAAAAAAGCTACATGAGAAAGCAATGCATGGCAGCCCGCAGAGCAGTGCAGCGGCGCAGAAGACGAGTCGACGCTCAGATAAACGAGACCCTACAAGCGGACTTTAAAGAGGCCAGGAAGAAACTACGAATTGCTATCAGAAGCAGTAAGCAAAAGTGCAGGATAGAGCTGTGTCGCTTAGTAGAACAGGGCCCACGGGGACTCCCACATCAAATCATTAGGAAGAAGTTAGGTGATAGAAATCCAATTCCTGGGTTGTCGTGGCCGATAAGAATGAGACAAATAGTGAGTACACTTTTCCCACCTCATGATCGCAGACAAGTGGAGACTACTGAAGGAGCCCACGTACAGGTGGACCCTTTCACTGTCGAGGAACTGCAAGAGGCAAAAGAGCGCCTCTAGCTAGGTAAAGCGCCGGGACTGGACAATATCACAAATGAATTCGTAGGAGAGGTGATAGAGATATGCCCAGAGCAGGTGCTGGAGACATTTAACTTGTATCTTCGCAAAGAAGTCTTCCACGAGCGGTGGAAAAGGCAGAAATTCGTTCTGCTGCGCAAAGGTGAAAAGCCGCTGGAGGATCCGTCTTCCTACCGCCCAATCTATCTCATAGACAATATGGCTAAGCTCTTCAAGAGACTGCTGCAGCAAAGACTCGAAAGACACATCGGGAATACCCGAGGACTTTCACCAAAGCAGTATGGATTCCGCGAAGGCCGGTCAACGATAGACGCCATATCAAAAGTCATTGATGTTGCTGAAAAGGTAAAGTAAGGAACCTAGACTTTGAAACGGTTATGTTCCCTCGTGACATTGGACGTTGAAAACGCATTCAACTCGGCAAGGTGGGACGTCGTCATGCGCGCTCTCACGGCATGACAGACGCCAAAATACCTGATAAGGATGATAAGTAGCTACCATAGGGATCGAACACTTATCTACAGCTCGGAGGGCGGACTAGTCGAGAATGAGGTAACGGCTGGAGTCCTGCAGAGATCGGTCCTAGGGGCATTCCCGTGGAATGTCATGTACAACGGTCTCTTAAACTCGGAGCTCCCTAAAGACCCAAGAATTATAGGCTTTACTGATGATGTGGCCATGGTCGCTACCGCGAGGACTTCGAGCATTTTACAGTTAATAGCAAATTGAAGCCTGCGGCGTGCCAGAACATGGCTAAAAGAAAATGGGTTGAAGTTGGCAGTACACAAAACCGAGGCTGTACTAATAACCGACAAACGGATTTTCACACCACCCAATTTGCTCCTGGAAGAGCAGCATATACCGTGGGCGAATGCGGTCAGATATTTGGGGGTGCAAGTGGGTGGTGGGCTCCGGTTCATAGAGCATGTCCGCGAAAAGACAGGGAAAGCGGCAGCGGCAACCGCGGCTCTGGCAAGAATAAAGCCAAATATTGGTGGACTCAGAGAGCAGAAAAGGAAAGTGCTAAAAAGCATCATCCACACACAGATCCTGTACGGAGCAAAAATATGGACAGTCGCGGTAGAGAAGGTGGGAGCGAAACGGAGATTAGGTTCCGTACAGAAACGAAGTGCCATTCGAGTAATATCTGGATATCGGACCGTCTCCGAAGGGGCAGGTTTCGTATTATCGAGTACCCCGCCGATCGACTTACTGATCCGCAGAAGGTTTCGAGGGTTTCGTATCCAAAGTCTTACACATTAAACGTCAGTCCGGTCGAGCAATCGGGTGAATGCTGGAGTAGCCGTAATGAAAGCACGTTACCCCGGGTCGTCCCACACGCCTGTTTCCTCCATTACAGGCATCAGTTGACGTTTTATAGCTGGTTGATGTCGAGTCTTGAGCTGCCTTTCGAAAAGATGTTCTTCAGACACCAGGTGATGGCTGTGTTTGTAGATTGGCTCAAGGCAGTCCGATCGCTCTTGGAGGTTCTTTGGGCGGTTTTCGATTATTGGTGGGCTGCGGGGAACGGGGGGGGGGGGGGGGGGGGTCCGACACATGGTGCCGAAAAAATTGGAACGAAATTCCTCCGACTCCGAATGCATCCCGTTCTGTTATAGCCTCGATGCAAATGACGAAACGACAAGTGCTGGCACCCATGTGCAGGAGTCCCCCTTTAGTCCTTGGCCTCAAAGCCGGTGGGTACAGCGCGTCCTGCACTCATAAAAAATCGGATCTTGTCCTGTGTACCAACGTGTGCGCAGGGCTTCATGCATTCAACGCCTTCATATGAACCACTTTGCAATTCTCACGCTACCTCTCTTTTACCCCTGGCGTTCTCTGTCGTCGGCTCCTCCTATCTCTTCGGGGAGAAGAAAAGGAGACGTTAATGACCGCCAAAGCCCAACCGGTCCGGCTGCTGTCGATGTCCACGGGGATTGTTCGGGGATGGGACCAGGGGGTTTACTAATCTTTCTCATTCTCAGCTACTAATCCCTTTTCGTTCTTTCAGGTCTCAGACCCAAGTCACTCCACTGATTGATTTCTATCTTCTCGGCTATTGAGCCTGTTTCACGGTCAGTGTGATTCGCACCGGTTCGATTCGGGTTGTTCAGGCTCAGTGGCTTCGCTCCGGTTCGTCATCCCTCGCAGCGTTTCGGTTTGGGTCGACCCATATTGCCACGACTCGTCGCTTCTTCTCTCTTTCGTACGGTCTTTCCTCCCGACATGCCTTCCTCTCGGCGTTTTTTTTTTCTTTCCTTTTCTGATCTATACAGGGTGTCTCAGAAGTCGTAGAAGAAACTGTTAGGGTTGATAGAGAAAAAAATTCTGAATCGAAAGTTCCTGAGTCAAAAATTTTTTTGGGCCATAGAAAATTAGTTATTAATTAAAAACGGTAGCCAATCAGGAGCGCGCTACAAGACCGCTCTCACTCTCGCGTCTCCGCTACTTCCCCCGCTCATTCCTTTTTCTCTTGTAGCGCGCTCCTGATTGGCTACCGTTTTTAATTAATAACTAATTTTCTATGGCCCAAAAAAATTTTTGACTCAGGAACTTTCGATTCAGAATTTTTTTCTCTATCAACCCTAACAGTTTCTTCTACGACTTCTGAGACACCCGGTATATTCTCTAAGTAACTTTGATCCCCTGTGTCCCTCTTTCTCGGAGAGGCGGGAGCAAAAAAGTTTGCTTGCCCCTTGCCTCTCGTGTGTGCGTGTACGCGTGAATGTTTGGGTAGGCATATGACTGTGCTCGCCCGTGTGGCTCAGTGTGCGTGTATGGGTTTTCCCTTTCTTCATTCCTTCTCCCCTCCTGGTGATGGTGTACTTGTTTTGGTCTGACCTCTTTTGGGTTGAACGATAGGATCGTCGATACCCTCCTCGTCCGACTCGATGCGGGATTGGCGCGTGTTGCCCCGGCTCGGCTCGAGCGACCTTCAACCCGCCAATTCCCGTCATCTGGTTTGTCTGGTCATCCTGGCTATCTAGGATGCCCCCTTTCTCATCTTCTCTCTTCCCATGTCTTTTCCTCTGTTTTATCTTTTCGGTCCGCTCCCGTCTATCTGCGAGTGAATGGTCCGAGACCATCTGGGTTGTAAGTTCGGAACGTTCGGTTGTCCGGTCGTCCAATTCGGCGCGGGTTGGCTCGCATCGCTTCAGCTCGGCTGGACTCTTCTTTCTTCTTTATTTCTTCTGTTCCTTCTTTCATAGTTTCTTTCATTACTGCTTTCTTTTGTTGTTATTCTTTCTCTCTTCGACTCTGTCTCTCTCTGCCTTACTCCCTCTATCACTTTTCCTCTGTCTCTCTCTTCCTTCCTCACTTTTTCGTTTTCTACTAATTTACTTTTCGCTAATCGGCGATTAAAGGACTCTATACCCAATAGGTTGCAAGCCCGGATCGTTCAATCGTCCGGTCGTTCGATTCGCAGCAGTTGTAAGTCTGCATCGTCTCGACAGGTCCGAGTCCGTTCTGTCTTGTTTCTCGTTTTTTCTCTTTTCTCTTTTTTTCAGTTTCGCAGTTTTTGCACAAAATACAGTTTACGGGGGAGTTTTCGTATCTGCGATGTCGTATGCAACTGCAGGGTGGGCGACCTGTGCACTAGTCACGGTCGTAGGATCCTCTATTGGGCGCAGTGTCTCGCACTCATAGGGACCACAGCGACTATAGAACGGCATCGCTGGATTCCCCGAGTGTAGTCGCTGGCGCAATCCCTATTATCATTCCTATAGAGCAGGCTCGGGCAGCGTTACTTCGTCAGCTTGGGTGTGGATGGCGAGATAAACAGGGTACAGATGGGGTATCTCTATCCTGTTTATCTTGCCGTCCACGCTGCACGGCAGCGAAAACGCGGTTGCGCTTATCAAGGATTAGGCGATCAACGTGTAGCAGGACTTGTGGGTTTCTTCGGACAAGGGCCTTAACACATTTGCCTGCTTCAATAACGTTCACGAGCGTATTGCCGATGCAAAGTGGTTCCAACCGGGCCATTACACGATGCACGTTCTCATCAGACAGGTTGGCTTCAGGGCGCGTCTCGCATCCATCGGGCTCGTGGCCAGGGAGTGTGATCGCGAGAACACTGACCGGCAGATCTTCACCGAATGTCCTAAGTTCGAACAGAAAAAAGTTGCTATGCGGGCTATTATCGAAAAAGGATATTCGCCAGAAGCGGCTCGTTGATTGGTGTCGTTGGCGGAGGTATTCTCCGTCTTCACAGATTTCTGCACGGAATCGATCTGGCTTCTGGGCCAAGAGCGCTTTGCTGGAGCACCGTATTAAGCCTTAACGGACGAGGGTATATGTACCTCGGTGTATATGTTAGATTTTGTTATCTCCGAACAACAGGATCACACTATTGGTTCTGGGAAAGATTCCTTAGGTCTCGATGGTCTCTTATACAATGTATGAAATCACACGCCATAACAGATTCAAGATATCAAAACATTCTTCGATGAGTGCAGCTCTAACAGTGCTTCCTACATCAGGAGAGACTTGGCAAGCGTGACAAAAGCATCAGAAGAATTTTTTTACGTCATTCTGTGTGAACCCCGACAAAAATGGATTCCACAAATGAACTCAGCTCTAGTGAAGACGAATTTTGTCTTGATACGGTTCATGACGAAATCCGACGTATTCATAAAGAAGTTAGTGAGACGGGAACTGACATAACACATGAAGATGACGATATAGTAGTTAGTGTAAGAACTCGAAAAATCAAAGTGATAGACATAAAATCCGCGAGTCGTTCTGATTTTGATAAATCAGAACGGACAGAGTGTGACGATTCCAAGGGAGTACCACCCAGAATAAAATTCACACCGGGCGAAAGAGATGCAGGACCACAAGTACTGTCTAATATCAGAGAACCTTTGGATTTTTTAAACTTGTTTTTTGCCGAGGAGTTAGTTGATCGAATAATAATCGACACAAACAACTATGCGACAAAAAAATTAGAGGAAAAGGCGCTATCATCAAGGTCGTTCTGGCAAACTTAATACAATGCCAGAAGGAATAAATTTTGGGCAGTAATTGCGGTGATTGTAAATATGGGGATAATACAACGTAGCAATGTGAAGATTATCAAACAATGGACGCAATAGGCCACATTCCAGTTTTTGTTAACATTTTAACTAGAGATCGATATCTCCACATTTTTTGAATGTTACATGCACAAATAGTATCGGCACAAGATAGCAACAATAGAACACGCTTACAGCTCATCACTGGTTATCTCGATTATATAACTTCAAGACTTGTGGATTATTTTACACCCAACAAACAAAGGGTCTCACCGGATAAGAACGGTGAATCTGCCCCCGCCGGATTTAGTGGTGACGATTTTTTTCGAAGTCCCTACGTAAAAAAAAATGTGTGCAATATTACAGCTTTCCACATCGATTCAAAAGGATCTTCCGCTGAAAAAACGTGTTTTTCTCGATTTTTGCAGTTATAAAATATCAAGAGGCGACCGAAAAATTTAAAAGAATTCTGAAAAACCCGAAACATGTCAATCTTCATGGAAAAAATTTTCCGATTTTTTTCATGATAGACTCCATATTCAATCATCGAATGTTTAAAATAATTATTTTATAGCGAAGAGATTTTTATAATATTACGACAAAATTGATATGATTCCACTCTTTATTGTCTGCATTAAAAAAACAGTCTTAAAATCTGACCTGCAACCCATTGGAAAAAGATAAAAACGACAAAATCTGTAATTTCTCATTGGAATTCCATACAGAAATAATTCTTTGGGTTTAATTAGTGGGTGATCACTGTGGAGTACTTGCGAGACATGATAAACCGATGTAACTAATAGGAGTTTTACCCTGATTTTGGGTATTTTGAATTGTCGACGACAATTAATAGCACGTCGATGAGAAAGTCATTGAATATGTTTATGCGGACATTTTCTCACGTTACGCTAAAATATTCTAGTCACTTAAACAGTCAAAAATGCATGCATAGTAAAATGAAGAATGAACAGATAGTTCACGCGAGTTTTTCGTACAATAGTAAGGTAACAGCAAAGCGCCACTAGTGTGGCGCCACTTGAACTGTGACTTCGACACTGTCGAAGACTCGACCGAAAATATAATCGAATCCGGTCGCACAACGACCACATTCTTAAACTCCGATGTTATTCCTCGTGATCCTCATAATTCCATAGGAGACTGCAAGACAGCTACTCTACTACAGAGCCCAGAAGAAGCCAATAAGAACACTCTGATGAAACACGTCGAGGTAAAACCTTGTCTTCGTTTCAATGAAAAGGAGCAAGGGAAACCCAATTCGTTCAGTACCGAGGAAAAATCCAAAGAAAACTGGAGTCGGAAATTAAATTAAAAAAAAAATCGAAAAATCCAATGAAAATTCAAGTCAAACCCTAAATCCAAATAAAATTGAAAAATAAAAAAAAATCCAAATCAAAATCTAGATCCACGAGAAAACGAAGAATTTCAAAAGAATTCGAATAAAACCCAAAACTTAGATGCAAACGAAGAAGAAAAATCTCAAGAAGATTCAAGTAAGAACCCAGATATAAAAGGTAACGCGAAACAAAACGTAAATTCTATTCCCTTATCAAAACAATCAGCAAACAATTCTGAGCGTTAAAAAATAATAAAAAATTTATTACGACTAGACCACCTCGCAATAGACGAGAAAAATCACGTTCAGAAAATTATCGAGGACTATTCCGATATATTTCACATCAAGGGGGAACCCCTAGAGGCTACACACGTGGCCCGAAACAAAATTCCTACGATCGATGAATTACCGATCAACACGAAACAGTATCGTTTTCCCCAAGCTCTCAAAGGCGAGGTCTCACGTCAAGTAGACGAGCTGCTAGAAACAAAAATTACAAATCACTCAGAATCTCCAAACAACAGCCCAGTCTGGATAGTCCCGAAAAAACCCGACTCCAGTGGCAATTAGCGTTGGCGCATGGTGATCGATTTCCGAGCTCTAAACGAAAAAAAAATCGGTGATTCATATTCATTGCCAAATATTACGGACATTTTAGCCCAACTACGAAGCGCAAATCATTTCTCAGTTTTTGACTTAGCTTCAGGCTTCCACCTGATCCAAATGAGTTCCGAAGACAAACCAAAAACAGCTTTCTGCACACCATATGGACATTACGAATTTTTGAGGATGGCTTTTGGGCTCAAAAATGCTCCGGCTACCTTCCAACGGTTAATGGATATAGTGTTGAGTGGACTACAGGGGTTATCTCTCCTCGTCTATCTCGATGACATCGTACTATACGCCAAGGATCTAGAACAGTACGGGAAAAAAATTCGAGGCGTAA
Organism: Listrodromus nycthemerus; assembly: GCA_963978505.1. Classification (NCBI taxonomy): domain Eukaryota; kingdom Metazoa; phylum Arthropoda; class Insecta; order Hymenoptera; family Ichneumonidae; genus Listrodromus; species Listrodromus nycthemerus. The sequence continues at coordinate 10,099,915 of OZ021679.1, read as the reverse complement.
TGGGACGCCTACGTAAAGCAAACCTTCAACTACAGCCAGATAAATGCGAGTTCCTCAGACCCGAGGTCATCTATCTAGGCCACATAATTAGCAAAGACGGACTAAGACCAGGTCCAAAGAAGCTATCAGCCGTGAAAGATTTCCCAATTCCCTAAACTGTAAAAAATATTCGCCAATTTCTGAGATTAACTGGTTACCATCGCAGATTCATCAGAGATTTCGCAAAAATTGCGAAACACGACTCTTAGAGGACAAAATCGATTTCGAATGGACAGCAGAAACACAAAAAGCTTTCGATATTTAAAAAAACAAATTATTCGAAGCTCCTATCTTACAATACCCTGATTTCGAAAAACCATTCGTTATAACAACAGATGCGTCGGGATATGCTTTAGGTGGAGTTTTATCACAAGGGTAAATAAGAGAATAGGTAAATAGGAAAAGACAAGCCTATAGCTTATACGTCGTGCGTATTACGCGGCGCAACCCTCCGCTACGACATGTACGAAAAGGAAGCAATGGCGATTATTCATAGTGTAAAAGCCTTTCAACCTTATATATACGGTAGGAAGTTCACTCTAGTAACGGATCATAAACCGCTAATATGATTCAAGACAGCAAAGGACGCAAACGCGCGTGTTCTCAAGTGGAGACTCGAATTCTCCGAATACGATTACGAAGTTGTTTACAAGCCAGGAATATTGAACGTAAATGCAGTCCCTATCACGCAATCCAGTTGAAAAAATCGGATAAGTAAAAACAATTCGCCAGAATAAACAACAAATAGCCGAGAATTCAGACCCCACTTTAGTGGATATAATTCGATAATTAGCCGAAACAAGCGGTAGCGATACCAACGATGAAGAACCCACGGCCTTTACAACTCAGGACGATATTCACTCGGTTCCAACGGTAGGGGAATCGTACATAGTCACCCGCTCTCGAGTAAGAAGTGCAGTACCTCCAAATCCGAATCTACTAGAACAGAAAAACGAAACATTGGGTGATGATAGCCGAACACATGTTAATGAACTCCCTCTCAAGGGGGAAACCACTCGCTGTGAACCCCAAACGTATACAAAAGGACCTCGCAAGGTCGTGAACTATAAAGAAAGCAGTGACAAAGGAACCAAGGCTCACGTAGTAAAACCCGCGCGCGCTACCCGGCCTAAAAAGGTCATCCACTCGAAGCTTATTGACAATCGTAGTCAAAGCACCTCCTACTATCCATTCCGAAAATTCCACTGACCCAGATTCCGATAACTCGGTAAATTCAGATTTCAGCTCTCTCGACTCACAAATCTCCGAAAACGAGGATCCTTCAATGGAAAACGGGGAAACATCGAATTTACAAGTTGTTAATTTTGTCGATACCAAAGAAATTTTCCATTTCCGTAACGATAACTTGGTCTGTTTCATCGACTCAACAGGCAAACCTTGCGATCCTGGAGGACAGAAATAATTAGAATTACAGAAATTTCCAAGGTGGGAAGACCTATGTGTAGGCCAAGCTTATAGTAAAAAGGTTGGGACAAAATTTCACATCGCATCGGTTATTCGTGGTGAATAGTCCGACTCATTATCCGTCCTATCTAAAAACGTTAGTCAAGCCATGAAAAAACTCAAAAAGATTTGCAAAAATCAGGATCGCCAATCAAATAGGATTTGTAAAAGCCAAAGCATAGAGCATTTAATGTGGACAGAAATAATGAGCATCCTGAAGGAAGCATTCCAATTAACCAAGTTGAAATAATTGTTAGTTTGGGGACCTTACAATACGTACCTCTCGAAAAACGCGACTCGATATTTCACGAGATGCACAATTCACCAATAGGAGGACATAAAGGGGTTTCAAAAACATATAACAGAATAAAACGCGAATATTTTTGGGAAGAGTTAAAATCAGACATTCAAAGACGTATACAAAAGTGCCTGGAATGTCAACTTAAAAAATTAGTTCCGGTTAAAACAGAACAGCCAATGATCATAACAGACACCCCTGGAACTAATTTTGAAAAAATAGCTATGGATATTGTTGGACCTATGCAACGCACCTCGAGTCAAAACGAATAAATCCTCACGATCCAGGATAATCTCTCAAAATATTGCGTTGCTATTCCACTTCCAAATGCCTTGACAACAACAGTCGCCGATGCCTTTATTAAAAGATTTATATGCATTTTTGGTGCACCCAAAGCATTATTAATAGACTAAGGGAGTAACTTCTTAAGTGGACTCATCTGAAGAGTCGCTAAGCGTTTTCGAATAAAACGATGTCGCACGATCGCGATCCATCGGCAATCCGATGGAGCTCTCGAGAGATCTCATCACGTGCGAGTCTTTGAAATAATACACCGACAAAGATAATGAATGGGATCAATGGTTGGATCTGGCAATGCTGTCTTACAACACTAGTGTTCAGGAAAGTACCAGATACACTCCATACGAAATAGTTTTTGGAAAAATAGCACGAGTCCCATCAAGCGAACCGCTTCGGGAATCAGAACAACTGCCTACATACCGAGGATACTTAATCGAATTAATTACTCGAATAAACGGTATAAGAAGTATCGCCTACGAAAATCTAGTTTCTTCTGAACATCGACCAAATAAATATTACGATAAAAACGCAAATCCAAAAAATTTCAAGGTAGGAGATTTCGTCGACCTACAAAAAGTTTCTAAAACAGGTATATTGGGAGATCGTTATTCTGGTCCACATAAAGTTTTAGAAAAATTTGAAAAAGGTTCAAAATTCGGGTTAACAACAAAACAAAACAAATAAATTCTAGTACCAAGCGTAAAAGGAAAAATAAAACGACCCGAGTCAAGGAGTCCGATTCTAGTAATTAAATAATAATTTATTTCTAAGCTGTTTTCAGATGACCGGCATCCACGTTATATGGATAATGTGCCACCAAGTGCCACCAACATTACGACACTTTCCATATTGGACGTAAAACCCTGTGACATTTCGACCCCAAAAATAGAAACTACGGACAAATACATACAGCTCCTTCGACTTAACGACTACTCTGAAACGATGGTTATCCAATATAAAGTCGAAATCTCGAGAACAATATATTACTGCGGCATGCATTCTCACGTATTCATCGTTGGTAACGGACAGATAGAGTATCTTGAAGCGACTAGACGAGACGCGTGTGAAGAGATGCATAAATACGGAAGTTTTCGAATTGCCAACACCCTAATACGTGAATTAAGAGACCACGAAACTACCACAATTAATGTTACTCTCGCCGGTATGATTAGAAATAATGGCGAGTGCGATGGCACATCGTACTCGAACCCTTACGGCCCTTGGGATAATGTTGTAGTTCAGGGTGTGGTAAAAATAACGTCGAGAAGTCATGCTTCTCAAGTCACACTAAATTCGAACCGAATCCACTTGAAATCGGGAACTACGTGCACTTTATTAGCGACAACATGTATCGACCAAGATAGTGGCTACACATTTTGAAATACAACACCACGCGATACTTGTAAATTTGACAAATTCGGCATCCTGTACGAAGGCATATCCACAAAGATCACCGAAACCGACTCAAAAAATCAAAACAGTTTATTCCGTAACAACAAATGACATAACATTCGCGTTAGCCGTTAAGAAAACTGATAATATCTGCGGATACAACATATTTAATACTGAACACCCGAAATTATACATATTTAAAACAACTGAACGCTCCTCTTCCGCCAGCTGCGGAAAATTTCCAGTTGCCAACCTCGACATATTCGCATACGTCAACTCCAAATTTATATATGTGGAGCGACACATCAGACAACAAATGAAATCCTTATATTATGATATGTTAAGTCAACAATGTAACGAAGAACGTCATATGCTTCAGAATAGCTTATTCTTAGCGACACAGGCACCAGACGAATTTGCATGTAATGAAAGGGCCCGGTTAGATGGCCGGAGTAGCCGGCGAAGTAGTTCATGTCATTCGATGTATACCTATAGAAGTAAGCCTGATCAGATTAAAGGAATGCTATCAACAATTACCAGTCTCTCGTGGGAACGAATCCTATTTCCTTACACCAAAAACTCATATTCTACTAAAAAAGGGAACTCAAGCTACCTGCAACTCCTTACTCCCACCATACTACCTGTTCGGGGTCTCATGGTACAAATTCATGGCTACCCCGGGAGAAACCTTGCCACCAGCGAGTATGGAGCAAATCACAAAACTAACATGGAAGTATACCAACCCGGCCGCATTAGCATCAAGCGGTATCTACTCAAAAGCCGACATCGATAACCTTCGAGAACGTAAATTGGTTCCTGTAGAATAACCCGCCTTCCTAAACCATGTTGCCCGCGGAATGACCGGACAGAAACCGCCGATCAAGGGATCTTCATGGCAAACTTTCTGGACGACAAGAGCGTGCAACGCCTCGCGAAATCCATGTGGAACCGTACATGGGGGGAATTCATGCGATTCGGAACGGCGAGTGCCGACGTCATCGGTATCTACCTCTTCGGACGACTCGCAAAACTTATTGACATGGTGATCCACGCTTACAAACTACACTCCGTATACGGCTGGTCCATTTATCTCACCGGTACAATACGGGACTCAGTGACACATCTGCAGATGCATCTTGCCGGGAAACCCAACCGAAAACCAACAACAGACAGAAACTGGACAAGAACTCAAGGAGTTGATCGCAAGACCCACCACCAACCGCGCGGAAGCAACAACAGCGAGCTAACCTCTACCGACAGTATCTAACCGCAACGAGGTATACCTCAACCTATCCGAACTACCAAGACCAATCCAACCAAATCCACGGCCCATTCCCTGACATTCGCGCGAGAGATGCAACAAACTACTTTTTTTTTTTGCATATTTTAAATTCGTGCCTATTTTAAATTCTTTTAATCTCTTCAAGAGTTACCCGTAAGTTGTATGATAATCGAACTACAGTAGGGGGCAAATGAAGTGGAACAAAGTGTTTCTTCGCGATCTCGGCGACAATTTGACCGATTTCGAAAAACCAAAAATATACTTTCTTGCAAACTTAATAACTTTTCCAATGCGACAAGTCCCATTATGTCCACAATTATGTTTATAAGCATTTGTTGATTATTGTTTATTGACAAAAAAAAATTGTTACAACATGAGAACAACAAAAAAAAAATGTAGAAAATCCTTTGCACTCGCCAATCGCTCGAATAAGCAATTGTTGATTACGATGAATGCGTAAACCTTTTTTTTTTGCAGAAAATATGCTCCCTCGCGTCGTTCTCGTTTTTTTCACGAGATGCACGGCACAGGAGAGCATTTTTTCTGTAAAGAAATTGTTTAGGCATTCATCGTAAACAACAATTGCTTATTCGAGCGATTGGCGAGTGCAAACATTTTTTCTACAATTTTTTTTCGTTGTTCTCATGTTGTAATAATTTTTTTGTTGTCAATGAAATTTGTTGTTAACGATAAATTGTGTATCGTTGACGATTGTCAATACTGCGATAATACTGAGATCTCGTGGAGAGAGGATTTTTCGCCACTACCGGCTCCACCCGATTCGGCCCTGGAATAAACAGTTGAATCGCTCCGTGGAACGCGTAGAGCCAAGATCGCGAAATTTCAAGATTTCGTTCTCATTTTTCAAAACTTTCCCATTTTTCGTGTAACGTGTTCCCGATAATGATCGACGACGCATTTTGATCGTTGAAACATGCTCTTTAAGGTGAACACACTCTCAATCTCGAAATTTTTTTCCTTGCACGTGAAGTATTCGCATGAACGAGAAAGCGCGCGCACGCAAGGCCCGGAAAATCATCTTCGAGAGCAATTTTCGTGTCGGTACTTGAGTGAGGTTCGAGAGCATGTTAAAAAACGACCCCATGAGAAATTTCAAAAGGATCCGTCGAGAACTTTGCGAGCGAAGTCTCAAGAACCCTTTTGACTTCCGGGGCCCATATCTTCTCCTGGAGTCATCCGATTAGGACTTGCTTGGTGTGTTTTCTGCACGCCAAGAGAAAATTACGGCGTGTTCGCGGAACACCGATTTGCATCGATTCAGTACACCCCCTTTAAATCGCCCAATTCTCTACCGATCGGGATGGGACTTGTCGCATTCGAAAAGTTATTAAATTTGCAAGAAAGAATATTTTTGGTTTTTCGGAATCGGTCAAATTGTCGCCGAGATCGCGAAAAAATACTTTGTTCCACTTCATTTGCCCCCTACTGTATATACACCTATCTCAGCACATAAAAAAAAAGGAGGAACTAAAATTTAAAAAAAGGGAAAAAAATATATATATATACCCAGAAACAAATAATCATAAAAATGAAATAATTATAACAATAATAAACAAATAAATAAATAAGTAAAAAAGATAAATGTAATTAAAATATATATATATATATATTCTAACGTGGTACGTTACATTTTTCCCCCCCGGCCTAGCTCGAGTCCCCGCCACTCACCGAAAGGAAGTAGAGTAAGAAAGTAAGAAGCTAGTTGTAAGGAATTAGCACGTAAGCAAGTTATTTTAGGCTAGAGTAAATTGTGTGAACCCTTCCCGCCCAGTATTTTTCCCTCTACTCCCCTGCCCGTTGGCCCTCACTCAACCGAAAGAAGAGAGAAGAACGCAGAAAGAAGAGAGAAGACCCGAGAATACGACGACAGCCCGCGAAGACGCCCGAAAAGCCTCGGTACGCGAGCACTTACCGCTGCGTACCGAGCGAAGAAGCCTGGACCCCCCTTCCCGCCGGACCCCTCGCGCAGAGACAACAGCGACGAGCCTTCACCGTACCCCCCGGAGCCGTCACCATCTAGTCCACCGTGGTGAGAGAAGAGGTGAGGGGGACGCCTAGAGGAGCCGTACCGCGCGAGGAAAATTCGGCGGGACTTCCGCCCAATTAATCTCAGGATAGTCGCCCCGCCAGGACCACCCGCCAATCGCCCAGCCAATAATGGCCCCCCCAAGACCGTCCCGAGGAGCGGTGAAGACCTCGAAAAGGACTGCTCGTCACTTCGAGCTACGGCGTGTGTGCGGAGCGGTGTGCGAGAGAGAGAGAGCGAAGAGTGAGTGAGAAGACGGCGTGTAAACTACAGCGAGTACGATTACGACGACTCGGCGAGCCTCTTGGAAGAAATTTGACCGGACTTTGAGCTGCAGCCAAACCGGAACAGCGAATACGTTCCTGTCTTGTGTGTTTTATATCGAGCCAGAGCGTTGAGTGAGTACCCTTGCGTTTCCCCCTTTCACCCGCCCGCCTTTGATTTCCCTCCCCTTCCCTGTCCAATAGTAATTAAGTCTCGTTGCTTGTATAGTTTGTTTCTTTTGGATTACTTAAGATTTTGTCGCGTATATTAGTGCGCGTGAGTGGCGGTATTTTCCGCGGTATAGATTACAGCGTACGGCAAACCCCCCCTTTCGTCCCCCCCGTGCCCATTAGATTTTTGTGTGCCATTGTATAAGAGATAAAGGTGCCGAGGTAATATTATAAAGAAGCCCTGGACAGTGATTCCACGGCCTAGAGAAGTCTCATTAGTATCTCCCCCCCCCCCCCCCCCCCCCCCCGCGACCCGTGCCCATCAGCCCGAGCTGCCGCAAGTATTGATCAACACTTTCGGTAGTCTCCACAGCCGGCTTCGTGCCTCCCGTCCCACCTCCCTTCCCCCTCGTTACGGTGCTACGCCGAATAAGTAGCTGGCGCCCATCCCATATTAGTCTATCTATTTTTATTTTGTTCATATTCTTTCGAGCGACCTTGTTTGAAATAATCTAGAATTTAGAATTTATCATTAAACGGATTATTTACTAGTATTACTTTTCTATTATTTCCTCCCTTGTTGTTGCCCCCCCCCCCCCCCCCCCGCTCGCCTGACTCACCGTAGGTGAGAGAAATAGAAAAAGTCCCGTTACAAAATAATATTCTCAGAGAAATCCCCGTTACAATATATATGGGTCATTCCACCAAATAAAATTATTTTTACGGGGCGACCCTCTCGGGACGTGCTCATAATTTGTAGAGGTGTTCTCTACTATAAGAAAAAAATTCCCTGAGAGTTTCAGCTCTTAATACGCAGCGGTCTTGAAGTTATGATTTTTTGAAATTTTGAAAAAAAAAAATTTTCAACTTTTTCATGAATTGTTTTGATGAGGAAAACTTTTTTATAAAAATTTACGTAACACTATATCTTATGGGAAAAATTCTCAGCTTTCGAATAAAAATTTCCATTTTATCATAAACTTATCAATAGACCCTTAAATATCCAATTAAAGTGTGAAAATCGTTTTTTTTTTGTGTGCGGCGCTAGGTACTTCAAATTTGATTTTTTTTTTTAAAGCTGAGAGTTTTTCCTACAAAATATATCGTTTCGGCGATGTGCATACTTTTTGTTTTATTATAATTGAATTAAACATTATATCCTGTAAGTATTTCCCGATTATTTAGAATAGTAAAATAACTTTCTGTTGAATATTTAAAATAAAATATTTAATAATTTCAAACTACCCGCTAAAAAATTGCGCTAATTTGATGCAGATGGCGCTCAAGTCTCCCTCTATGTATTTTTGTTTTGTAAATATTCGTTGATTCATATCCGTCTGTGACAGAATTTGACGTTGCTTGACAACTTGATTTGAGCAAATACAGAATTGCTTAAGTTTGTAATAATTATTGCCTTAATTTTATTATTGTTTACCATGAGTAAGCGTATAAGGTTGACAGTGAATTGTTTTAATACGTTCAACGAGTCACGTAAGTGACTAATTCGATGTATTTTACCTCACTTTTATAACCTCTAAATGTAATTGATTAAATCAGTACCTCAATTTGTTATATCAGTCTTTAATTACTTAAAACTTGAAATTTACAGATAAAAAAGTAAAGGATTTACGAAAATTCCCAGATGAAGATCGTTGGAAATTCCCTGACGCTGATGAAACTGCAATGTTATGTGTACGTTGTAGATTTCGTGTTAAAGAATATATTCCAGCGGTACAAGAGGAAGCAGATATCATTGCGAGTCAAAAAAGGGTTGAAAGTCTGAGTATATCAACCGAAATTAGGACTTCAGAAAGCAGTTTATCTAGAACTGTTAGTAATTACAGTGACAACCTTGTTGATTTTAATGATCATTCCTTAGAGTGTTTTTTTTAAATTCCTTTCATCGAAAAAGATAGGTGAGAATTTTCCCATCGAATTTAGTTTCTCTTGCTGAATCAAAACGTACTTAATTACCCTCCTGTGTGTTCGATTTTAGATTGTATGCTGAAAAAAATTACGGAGTAAAAAAACTTGATGAGTGCTATGTTGCTCTTGATAATAAGTTTAAATCACAATTTGGAATAGTACCTGAATTTACGTACAGTCAAATAAATCAAGATTATTGTTCAATAATAACCAAGATGAAAAAATTATATAATGCTGAAAGTGACAAGTAAATTTTCATCACATATGATCATTGTAAAATCTCTAGATTTTTTGATGAAGATTTTTTTTATTACTTTTAACAGATCAATAAAAAAAACATTACTCTCGATTTTGCCTGATAGTTGGAGTGTCAGTCGTATAGTACGTGAGTTTGAATGTTCTCGAACATTGGTATTGAATTTCAAAAAAGAGATCGGTGTATCAGAGTATCTTGACTTGAACTCTAGTGAAATGAGTATTGGAGATTATAATCCTTCTAAAGCTCCAGCGGGTAATCAGCCACTTCATTCGGATATAAAGCAACTTGTGATTGACTTCTATGAGAGTGAAGAGAATTCTTAGCAATTAGCGGGCATGAAAGATTTCAAATCTGTGAAAGATTGCAATGGCATTCGAACCAGAGTACAAAAAAAGTTGGTTTTATGTAATTTGAAGGAGTTATACCAAAATTTCAAATCAAAATACGATTCAGAACCAATCGGATTTTCTAAGTTCGCTAGCTTGAGACCTACGCATTGTATTCTTGCTGGAAGTAGTGGTACTCATGTTGTATGTGTATGTACTATTCACCAAAATGTGAAATTAATGCTGGAAGGTAATTTAGTACTAAATATTTGTCATGACTGCATTTGACTAAGTTATTAACTCAATTTCATTTTCTTATTTAGTATGTATCTTTCCAAAATTTGCTAAAGGTACAGATTGGATAATGGAAACTCAGCCAATTTATAAAAATTTATTAAATAAATCGGTTTGTGATAATCCAACGGAATCATGCTTCTTTAGAAGTTGCAAAGAGTGTCCAAATGATGACGAGATCATTAATTATTTTGATACTTCGTTTAAAAGATCAAATGTAAATGAAATCCAATATAAAATGTGGACATCGACCGATCGATGTACTATTGTAAACGTAACTTCCGATTCCGATGATTTTATTGACTCTTTAGTGACACAACTTGAAAAACTGTTAAAACATGATTATATAGCAAAAATTTAAAGTCGGTTTTTCTCTGATACGAAATTAAATTTAAAATGTGGTGAATTTGCGGTAGTTTTTGATTTTGCAGAAAACTATGCATTTGTTGTGCAAGAAGCTGCTCAAGGCTTCCATTGGAATAATGACCTAGCCACTATATTTCCAATGGTAGTTTATTATAACGAAAATGATACTATTAAGCATTTTAGCTTAGTTGGTATCTCAGATTGCCTTAAACATGACACAGTTTTAATTTACTTATTTCAAGAACAATTAATTACTCTACTGAAGAAAAAATTTACTACTGTTGATAAGATTTTTTACTTCTCAGATGGAGCACCACAGCAATTTAAGAACAAAAAATCATTTACTAATGTATGTTATCATTATGCTGACTTTGGAATCAACGCTGAGTGGCATTTTTTTGCAACTGCCCATGGCAAAGGACCATGTGACGGGCTCGCAGGTTCAGTAAAACGATATGCAGCTAGAGCTTCATTACAAATGGAAAATAAGAATCACATACTAACTCCACAAGATTTACATTCCTGGGCAATCAAAAATTTTACAGGCGTTGATTTCACTTTCATCACGAATGATGATTATTTAATTTAAAAAACTGTATTAGACGTACGATATTCTTCATCAAAAACCGTTAAAGGAACACAGTCATTACATACTTTTTTGCCGATAAAAAATGAAATTGGATATGCTTTTATCAAAACTGTATCAACAACGGAAAAGTCTTCAAAAATAAAAGTTTTTTGATTGTAACCAATTTACGTTTAATTCAATTATAATAAAACAAAAAATATGCACATCGCCGAAACGATATATTTTGTAGGAAAAACTCTCAGCTTTTCAAAAAAAAAAATCAAATTTGAAGTACCTAGCGCCGCACACAAAAAAAAACGATTTTTACAATTTAATTGGATATTTAAGGGTCTATTGATAAGCTTATGATAAAATGGATATTTTTATTCGAAAGCTGAGAATTTTTCCCATAAGATATAGTGTTACGTCAATTTTTATAAAAAAGTTTTCCTCATCAAAAAAATTGATGAAAAAGTTGAAAATTTTTTTTTTTCAAAATTTCAAAAAATCATAACTTCAAGACCGCTGCGTATTAAGAGCTGAAACTCTCAGGGAATTTTTTTCTTATAGTAGAAAACACCTCCACAAATTATGAGCACGATCCGAGAGGGTCGCCCCGTAAAAATAATTTTATTTGGTGGAATGACCCATATATACATATATATAATGAATAAATAAATCAAAAATAAATAAAAAATAGGAAAAAAATAAAAAATACAAAATATATATATATAGAAAATAGAATAATAACCATAATAATAATAATGATAATAATAATAATGATAATAATAATAATGATAATAATAATAATAATAAGCACCGAGGGTAGTAAGTGTGTTGACCACGTGTTCAAGGAAAAAGAGCACCTTTATTTCTTTCTTTTACTAACCTATTAGTTTTAGTACTTTTAGTATCGTCGTCGTCCTAACATACTTTTACTGAATAATAGACACCCGCGCTCAACGACCCCCGGCAGCCGCCGCAGCAGTTGCACCCCTCCGCCGGGAGCCGATCGTACGGGTCGTACGCCGCAAAAAGGCCATGCGGCTCGACACAGGCTGGATGGTTCCAGTTCTCTTCGGGATGGTCTTGCCCCCAGCGGCCCTCGAATAGCCACCGCAGCCCAAAGGCGTCGACGCCGGTGGACTCCTCTAGGTACCACCGCTCACGGCGGAATACCCCCCTCCACCACCGGACTAATCACGCCTCCTGGAAATAGGCAATCTGTGGAGAACCAAGAAAGAACAAACAGCGTTAGCAATAATTTGAGTCGATAGTAATGATAAGTAATAAGAGCACTAAGGCGTCAATTTTTTTATTATTGCTCAACTTACCACGGCAGCGTGAGGAGCGATCTTCGGCCCACCTCGGACAGTTCTTCCCAACATGCTTTGGAGATGTTGTTGCACTAGTGAGCACAAATCTCAACCAACCTTCGTTAAACATTCGTCTCCCCGTCACTCCCACCACTCGATTGAGCGAGACGCCCAATCCTTAAGGGGGAAGGTGTCACGTCCCGGATCTCTTCTCACTAACGAGATCGCGCGTTCTTCGAACCCCTGCTCCCAATGTAATTAAAACCCTTCCTCTCCACGTGCCTGTAAACTAAACATCTCCATCCCATATACCCCGCGTGATTCAACCGCACACACGTAGACCCTGAAAAATGTCACACTCAGCTCGTCAGCACTCTGCGAAAAATAATCCCATTGCACCAAATTTCTATAAGGCCAAGTCACGTACGAATCATACTTACCAAACATAAAAACTGATCCGTGCGAATCGCTGCTGACCATCTACTCGAAAGCAGAGTCGCATCTTTTCGACCTCCCAAAGATTCTACCTACAACAATTATCCCGCAGAAGTTTGAAAGCGATTGTTTCTCACAACAATCGGGTACAGTGATATCTTCACAAGTTCGACAATCACTAATTCACAATCGTGTACTGACGACCCATCATTTGTTGCGCTGAAGTCTGTAAATGTCGAATTGATAGAGATGCCGATTCCACGGGTAGTGTGAACTCACAAATATTGCTTTCTATTTTGCGCGTCATCACCAATCTTCACTGTCCCATCTGAAGCTCGGTTGCACACCATCGAAGAAAGAATGATCTTCATTCCCAAGGGAAATCATTCTTGCTCACCTCATCTGATACAAAACAAATTCTATGTAGATGATCTAGTATCGCTGCAAATACACGCTGGTAACAGTATGATTGAAGTATCAGACTTGGAGTTTTGCCTTAATGACTTGTCGAATGTTCATGAATTGAAGCAAAAAATTGGGGATGGTATTCTATCTGGTCAACGTCTAAAGGCATTGACTGGTTTTAATTACGGAAATCGGAACGAGATGTGTGGGAAAATGAAATCAATGAGGCATCCCAGAACCCGTAACATTATTCAAGCATTGGTAGTGTTAACGAAGATAGACCCCTATAGAAGCGTACGGCCCATAGGAGACTTGAGGCGAAAAAGTTGGGGTGATCTGGCCGTAGTTATCACCCCAACAGATTGGTGGCGCTGTTGCTCCTTTTTGTTGTGTGCACTCACCGACAGGCAGGGACGCACGCGACTGCGTTGGCGAGTTTAGCTCCGCCTCAACGACCAATTACGAATTGGGATGATCATGCGTCTCTCTCGTGCCTACTTGGAACGGTTGTGCGTGCTCTCTCACACTCGATCGATAACCGACTGAAAGTGGGGGTTCAGCCGACGCGGTCATGCTGTTTCTCTCGCACTTGCTTGCGATAATAGCGTGTTCTGTCACGCAAGCATGTCTCACACATGACTCACCAGCAGCGCTCTACTCATACATTTTATATGTGTAGAAGTCGCTGCAGGACTAATCAGGAACTGGGGTGATCATGATATCTCTCTTGCAGTCATTTAGAACGATAGTAGGTGCTCTCTCACACTCCATCAATAATAAAACCAAGTGAGAATTCCATATGATTTCTTGACGCTTGGATTGTTTTTTCAGGACGCGTTTTATACTCGTGGAAATTGATATTTGCTTGTTAGATTTCAAAGTACAGCTAAATACAATAAACAAAACTAAGCGATGAATTCACCGCATAAGCTGTCAAGTTTATCTACACCCCAAGCAGAGCTACCACTTAAATATTAGAAAACTACCTTTATACTCAAGGATGTCGTGGCGAAGTTCTCACCGCGCAGCGATTCTATTTTGCAGGACTGAGTTCGATCCTCTGTCCATGCAAATTTTTATCATTTTTTTTTTGTTTTGCAGTTCTATAAGTATATCCTTATGGCTATACTATCCGTACCTATAATTTGTTTGTTTTCTGTCACCCATATTAATAATGATGAAGAAACATTGCATGGTTGCGCATATTTCTGGGATGGTCGTCTCATTTCTGTCGTACACGCTTAATATCATTTGTGGTATCTCTCGCATCACAGGCCTCACACGCACAAAGCCGCGCTCACGGGCGTCACTTTGCATGTGACGTGTTTACGTGTAGGTCTATCCAGTGACCAATCACAAACGAGCGATCGTACCATCTTTCTCACACTCACTTAGAGCAACCGTAAACATCTGCGTCTCTGTCACTCATATGGTAGTGTTTCTTTCGCGCATGCAGCCATGTAGCAGAAACCCGGAGTGGGGAGCTTCTCGAGACACTTGACCGCCAAATACTCCCTCTCTTGATCGGCTCACGTGTCTAAAGGTTTCGCTATTCTATTGTCAGTTACGTGCGTACAACTTGTGACTGAAGTGACAGTACTTTTAATCATAGTAATCTCTCATTAGAATTCGGTGTAGGGTTGCTGGTCCCGCATCGGGCGCCTCCCCAGGTGGCGGATAGGGGGACGCTTTCCAGCTATGGATGGTACCGAGTTTCTTCGGGGTGGACCAAAACTCTGCTACACATACACTGATACAAACACCTACACATACATGCTCGAGGAACACGCCGGGGATGTGAATGATCAGGGACCTGGTAAGCGGGATTCTCTGAGAAAGTGAATGTTCGGGGATCCCTATAAACGGGGCCCACCGAAAAGCGCGAATGGCCGAGATCCCTATAAACGGGCTCTCCCGACGACGAACGAATGCGCTGGTCTTGTTCGACTTCGGGCACGGGCACTGACATTCAAGCACACGACACACCGGGGGACAGGGATCTCAGGGACCGTGTTACGTTCCGGCACGGTACGGGGAGTCGCGACCCCGAGAACCCCCCAGCAGACAGGAACACATACATGGACATGCACAACAAAAACGAAAAGTTACCTCAAGTGGTAACCCCAGAACAGTGAAAATGCACCCTGGGTTCCGACCGGATGAAAGCTCCGGTGGCCCATGGCAGCGGCATGGATTTTGAGGGACGCAAAATGTGCAAAGACTCGACGACGATAACGGCAGCAACACAGGACACGAAAAACAGAACAGACAAGACAAGCCGCAACCAAATAGCCAAGGGAAGGACCGCCAGTGTGTCGAGCACGGGAAGCGGAGTGAGTTTTTCTTCGGCTACCTCCGCTCTCAGCGAGACACAAAACGACCTGGCAAACGAAACGCTACGCAACGACGCGGACATTACGGAGTATCTGACTCTGATACAGAGGTCGGCGACCGAAATGGCCGAGGCAGCCGCCATTCAGAAAAACATGACCATGACGGTTAAAACAGGCATAAAAACTATAATTGAGGCAGCTGACGCGGCACTGCATAAGCACGCGAAGGCAGCCTCAAGACACGTAACAGAGTACGAGCAGACAAACACAGACACGGATACGAAAGAGCGGGAAACGCAACGGACAAAACGTAAGCATTCGGCGCCTGCGACCCCCCCGGAACCGTCTAACAAACGAACTCCGGGAGTGGAAACGGCCGCAGCGTGGAAGACGGTAACGACGAAGAAAACGGACCGGAAACCGAAACCGAACGGATCCGGCATGACAAACGCGACAAACGGGACAAACACGACGTACGCGTCAAAGGCGGCGACGGTGACGAAGACGACGAGGAAACCGCCGAAAGTAACGAACGCAGACGAACGGGCGAGACAGCGCAAGCCGGCGCCCAAACAACGGGGAACGGCTGTACTGGTCAAGCCCGGAAAGAACAGTACGTACTCGGACATTGTACGGACAATACGGACTAAGGTGGACCCGAAGAGCAGTCACGTTCAGGTGACGACTCTGAGGAAAACCAAGCACGGCCTGTGTCTGCTGAAGATACAGGCGAACACGAAAGAAACGGAGAGCTTCCAGTTCCACGGGACGAGACGCGGACTTCGGAGTCCATATCTTCGGTCCTAACAGGAACGAGCACTACACGGCGGAGTGCGAGCTCGAATCGCGCGAGGCCGCGCTGCTGCACGACCGGGGCCGGATCGGGATTGGATGTGTACGCTGCCGCGTCCGACGACGGGTTACAGTGACGAAATGCTTTAGATGTCTGAGATACGGACACACTAAAGCTAACTGCACGAGCGTGGACCGGACCAAAAGCTGCAGGAAATGCGGTGAGACGGGACACTACGCAACAATCTGCAGAAACAGACCAGCTTGTCCCCTGTGCACCGAGGCGGGGCACGGAGACGCGGCGCACCTCGCGGGATCCGGGAAGTGCGCGGTATTCCGGGCCGCGCTGGAGGAGTGCAGGAGGCAGGCAGGACGACGGACAAAATAATTCAGGGGCACCTGAATCGAAGCAGGACAGCAGACATGCTACTACCTCAGATAGCTGACGAACATGACGCGGACATTCTAATTCTGTGCGAGCCTTACAGGAAAAGGACGACACGGACGTGGATTACGAATAAGACGGAGACCACAGCTATCTGGCTGAGGGGTACTGCCCGATCTCGAATAAGTAACCACGGCGCGGGTGACGATTTCGTCTGGGCTGAGGTCGGTGCGGTGACTTATGTCAGCGTCTACCTGACCCCCAATTGCGCCGCGGCGGAGTTCGAGAGAAAGGTGGAGCTCCTCGAGGACGGAATCAGGGATCTGCCCGGAGACGTCGTCGTGGCGGGGGACCTTAAGGCGAGGGCGATCGAGTGGGGAATGACAGGAACGAACAAACGTGGACGGCTGCTACTAGAGATGGCTGCAAGGCTAGACCTAGTGGTGGCAAACACAGGGAACGTACCGACATACAGACGACCAGGGTTTGGAAATTCCATCCCTGACGTCACGATGACATCGGACAGAATTCTGACACAGGTGAGGCGATGGCGGGTGATCGAAGACTATACGGCCAGCGATCACCAGTACATAGCCTTTGAAGTGTCAGGACAGACAGCGACGATACGGACTAGCCCCCCCCCCCCCCTCCCGGTGGGCCATAAGCAAGCTCGACGCACGGAAGTTCTCGGAGGAGCTGGTTACATCACCAGCCCCGATAACTACAGTCCCCCCGGAGCTGATCGGCCAGCAAAGGGCGGAAAGACTGGCGGACGAGACGGCGAAGCTTATGGAGCGACTGTGCAACAGTACGATGCCTGAGCGACGTAACGGACGCAAGAAACAACCACAGTACTGGTGGACGGACGAGATCGCCGAACTACGACAAGTATATTTGGCAAACAGATGACGGATTACAAGGGCTAGAGGAAGACCCGAAAGGGAAAACCTCCAAGAGGCGAAAGACAATGACAAACGCCATCAGAGACAGCAAGACGCGATGCTGGAGAAGCTCTGCGAGGAAGTGGACAGGGACCCTTGGGGAACTGGTTACAAGACTGTGACCGGCAAACTAGGGGCCCGAGTCCCGCCACATCTCAAAGACGCCGAAACCAGACGACGGATCGTCGACGGATCATTCCCGACACATCCGATACGCACAGACGAGACTGAAAGCACGGAGGTACCGACAGCCCCTATCTTCACTGTGGAAGAGCTCACCAGAGCATCTAACGCGATGAAGACTAGAAAAGCACCAGGACCAGACGGAGTACCGGGAGAGATCATTCGGCTGACGGTTAACCTGAGGCCGGATAATTTTCTTGACCTGTACAACGCGTGCCTGACAACAGGAACGTTCAGTGACTGGTGGAAGGTGGCGAGGCTCGTCCTCATCCCTAAGGGTAAGGGCGATCCTACCACGCCATCAGCTTATCGGTCGCTGAGCTTACTGGACATGACAGGGAAACTCTACGAACGACTACTGAGACCCAGACTCGCGGACGCGATAAAAGTCGGAGGTGGTCTCTCGGACCACCAACTCGGCTTAAGAAGGTGAAGATCAACTATTGGAGCGATCCAAAAAGTGGTCGACCTCTTCAGGGACACAGACAGACACTGCCACGCAGCGCGGCCAATCGTGCTCGTGGCGACACTGGACATCAGGAATGCCTTCAACTCGGCAAGGTGGGTGGACATTTTGAAGGCGCTGAGAAGCGTCTTCGGGATCCCACCGTACCTTAGCCGGGTGGTGGAGGATTACCTGAGAAACAGACGAATCACATACGAGACAACGGACGGACAGGTCACGAGACAAGTCACTGCGGGGGTTGCGCAGGGTTCAATACTCGGACCTGACTTCTGGAACGGACTTTATGACAGTCTTCTCAGACTGGAGCTCCCGCTCGGCGTACTCCTCGTCGCTTACGCTGACGACGTGGCGGCGGTGATAGTCGAGCGGACTCTGGAGCTGGTGCAGTTCAAACTGAACCAGACAATGAGACGCGTCGGACAGTGGATGTCCGACCACGGACTACAAATCGCAACGGAAAAGACAGAACTGACGTTACTTACAAAGAAACGGATACAGACGATACTACCCATGAGGGTGGGGACAGACGTTATTGGGACCAGAGGAGAAGTCAAGTACCTGGGGGTGACCCTAGATACGAAACTGACCGTCTGGCCTCACATACAGAAGACGGCCAAGAAGGCGGCCGAGAGGATAGCATCCTTAAGCCACCTGATGGCAAATACGACCGGATCGAGACCGGGGAAACGACGACTGCTAATGTCGACGGCCCACTCGATCTTATTATACGGCGCGGAAATCTGGGCAGACGCCCTGAAGACAAAGAAGTACTGCCACGCAATGACGACTGCACAGAGACAGGGAGCGCTGAGGATCGCCTGTTCCTACCGGAGTGTCTCTGCACAAGCGGTCTTAGTGGTAGCAGGCGTAATCCCCGTGGACCTTCTGGCTTTCGAGCGCAAGAGGATACACGGGAGGAGCGCAGACACAAGACGACAGGACGCGGCAACTACCGAAAGAACCACGACAATACAGACATGGCAACAACGCTGGACTGCAGGAACGACAGGCTACTGGACGAGACGGCTGATAAAGGACCTGAGATCGTGGCTCGAGAGGGAGTTTGGGGATGTACATTTTTACGTCACCCAGCTTATGACAGGACACGGATACTTCCGACCGTACCTTTACAGCATGAACAGAGTACAGACACCGGACTGCAAATATTATATTATTATTATATAATAATAATAATAGTAATAATAATAATAATTGTAACTCGCACGTTATTACCCTATTATTTGTTATTTCAAATGTACGTAGAAAAAATAAGAAGTTGAGGAAGTTGAAAAAATCGTAGCAACGAAGTTTATTAACAAGCAATTTTACGATTGATAATAAGCTACTGGTTACGTTGCAATCCGTCATAGGAATCTACTAACGTTCGGTCAATTTAAATCTTTTAAAGATGAAGACTTGATAATCAAAAGATGAATTGACCTTGCGCCGGGTATGAAAATATCCAGATCCTTTGCTAAAATACCTAGCCGACTTTTAAGGGGAACATTTTGAATTTGTAAAAAAAAAATCATTCTGCCATTTCCAAATTATGACGAATTGTTTTAACCCAGTCCTATATAACCTTTTCTATCTGCAGAAATGAACATGCATTTGCTAAAACACACAACATCGTCAGATATTTTATATATTCAGCTGGTGGTCTCTCCATAAAAGGTTAAGTACTGCGCAAGTAACGATAAGAAATGAACTTTTCAATGATGCTTGCACTGCACCCTGTCATTTTATTATGACATTAATAACTTTGCAATAATATAATTATAAATAATGATTTGCACCTTTCTGTTCGAAGTACAAATTGAATAAGTATATACATTAATGTGGTTGATTGGGCCCTTTGCACTGCACTAATTTCCTAATGATTGCTTTCTACTACTTTTGTTCCGACAAGCGTGACTGTTAAAAAAAGCTTACACCGCTGTGTGAAAACTACTTTGTTGAACGGCAAATTAATTGAGGTTTTTGAAAACCTGAATGTTTTTAGCTTTATAGTAATGACATGATAGCGAGCACGTTTCCTGACCTGTTCCAATGTTTTTTATATCCATTTACAGACGGCATGAATGGGTTGAGCGGTGTAATAATAAGAGATTGGAAAGCTTTTCATCTATGCAGCTGGATGAGCTACGAGTTTGCAGCAATCATTTCGATCTGCATGATTTTATAGAGTACGGTTCTCAAGGTAAGCAAAATTAAAGCCGTCTTCACTCCCTATTACAAACTCCAATGTTAGTCTTCCATCTTCCGGCATCGCTACTTCGCTGCAGCAATTTTATATCGCTGCATGCTCCCACGCATCTTCTCGTTTCGACTCAGTCGTCGACGACTCCGCGATAACAGTAGAGCCACCTGTATCGAATGCAGTCATCATTCAGCCTTTAGCTGACTGCCTCCCCCATCGAACAGTTCGCTAGGATCCCTGATTCTTCGGTAATTCGCTCGCAAGTGGAGGGTTTCAAAACAGCCTCCCGGAATGGAGTTCGGCAAGCTCGTTTAATAAAATCACTACGACGAGAGATAAAAAAATACAAGCAAAAAGTAGAACGACTTCAAGCAGAAACTGAAAAGAATTTAAAGCTCGTAAATATTGCGCAATCCGTAAATTCGTTAAATGAAAATCAGCAAGCTTTTTTAAAAATGCAAATCAAGCATAAAAAACTATCGCCCTGGTCAGACGAAGAACGAGAATTTGCATTGTCTTTGTTCTATATTTCACCCAAGGCATACGTCTATCTTAGGTACAAAAAGCAATTTGCTTTGCCGTCCTTCTCTTTAATAAGGCGACGGATCAACCAATTAAATTTAACTCCCGGCATAAACGCCGGTATATTTGACAGACTGGCGACAAAGACTGCGACGATGACAACTGACGAACGACAGTGCGTTCTCATGTGGGATGAGATGACCATGAAGCGAATCTTAGAGTACAACCTCATAGCCGATCTGGTGGAGGGTTTTGAAGATCTTGGCGACCTTGGCCGAACCAGTAGCATAGCCAACTATGCTCTAGTGTTCATGCTAAGAGGTCTGAAGTACTCGTGGAAGCAGCCGATAGCTTTTGTTGCCTCGCATGGGAACGTATATAACGACAGATTGAAGTTCGAAACCGTAATCGATCAAGTTCACGAAATTGGGTTAGTAATTAAAGTAGCGGTTTGTAGCCAGGGATCTGCAAATTGGGCGGTCGTTACTGCACTGGGAGTTATTGCTGAGAAACCCTTCTTTCATCGCGGGGAACGAACAATTTTTTTCACCTTCGATATCTCTCACATGATGAAGAGCGTCAGGAATAATTTACTAACAAAAGATTTCGTCATCGACGACGAAAGAATTTCGTGGCAGGTTTTTATCGAATTATTGGAGCTCATGCGGTTTAGTAGTAGTAAAGCGGCCCCAAAGTTAACTGATCGGCATGTATCGCCAAATAATTGCCAACGAATGACAGTCAGTCTCCGCTGCGTTGCATACGGGACTCGTTACCGGCGAACTAAAACATCCTGCTTGCGCAGTGACAGCGAACTTCTGTAGCCGAATGAACGATCTCTTTCATTGTTTGAACAGCCGCGGGCCGAAAGATCCGAACCCCTTCAAACGGGCTTTGTCAGCAGAGCAAAAACAAGTCGAAAAATATTTAAGATCCAACCTTCTGTGGCTCAAGCAGTGGACTATTCCCACTGCCAAAACGATGCCACTTTGTATCGAAGGGTTGATGATGGCCATCAACGGTACTCTCCAAGTGTGGGAGGATATGCGTAGTTCGGGATCTCATTATCTCATGACATCGAGATTAAACCAGGACCCAATAGAGAATTTGTTCGCTATCTTGAGAAGTCGCGGAGAAGACAACACCAATCCTTCTGCATTGACCTTTCATAGGAATTTACAATACGCTAAGACGGCGAATTTGATGAAATCCTCGTCGGGTACAAATTGTGAGGCTGACGATTCGACTGCCCTCCTTACGGTTTCGGAAGCCACCACTCACGCTCAAGATCCTTTCATGGATGAGATGAGTGATTTGGTCCGAGAAATCGACGCATGGGTTAACCAGGATCAGGACCAATGGTCGACAGCTCAATTGTCGAGGTCGTTGAAGATAATCGGACTGAGAACGAAAATAACGTAGAGTCAACTTGTGATAATAACGTAGAGTCAACTTGTGATAATAACGTAGAGTCAACTTCTGAAAATAACGTAGAGTCAACTTCTGAAAATAACGCAGAGTCAACTTCTGAAAATAACGCAGAGTCAACTTCTGAAAATAACGCAGAGTCAACTTCTGAAAATAATGTAACGCTTGAACAATGTTCGATGACGTATGTGGCTGGGAATCTTATTAACAAGTGCCTAAAAAAATTCGATTGTTCCGAGTGTAGACTCAGTTTAACAAAAGACAACCAAAATTACGAACAAACCGACGAGCTTTTAATATTTTGGAAGGCTTACAAATGTGATAATAATATTGAGCTCGGTAACTTGAAAGTCCCTTTGACTGAATTTGCTAACGTCACGAGCACAATGTACGAAGTTTTTACGTCAGTGTTTCCATCCCAAGCCCACAAAGTTGCTTTAAAAAGTACTCTCGAAACGTGTATCACCAACGCCTTGCTGAAAAAGGACGCTGGCTATTGGCTGATCGAAGGACCGTGCCATAAACACGGAGAATATATTGTCCAACTTTTCACACGAACACACATCTTCAACAAACTGAAGTGGATGTCTCGAAATATCAGAGGTCGGTGTAACTTGAAAAAGAGACCCCGTAATAATTTTTCCAATGCTCATAAGCCACACCGAAAATTGATGAGAGTGACTCATCAAAAGGTGTATTTGTCTCAAATCACCCCCCATTTTTTTCACGCAGGATTTATTTTTTCTCTAGGAGTTTTGTTTTGTAGGAGAGATTTTTTCTTTTATTTCCCATCCTCATCCCTCCCGGGGACAGTGCTTTCAATTAATAATACGTTGATATAGAAAATAATTCTTCATTTCAGCTTTTTAACATTTTCATTCACATTCTTCTGCACTGCTCAGTATTGCAATTGGCCGCATGCGTTAATTCTTATATTTGTTCTCAACAATCATTATATAAAGTACATTTAGTTGCAATACTACATCAATTTTGTCCTCAACTTTTCACTTCATAATTACAGTCGGCAGCACTTTTTTTGGTCAATTCCTTATTTTTAATTCAACTTTTCAACAATTCAACAACAAACATTGTCCCCTTCCCGATGAAAGAGACCCACCACCTTCACGTGGTTTTCATTGAGTAATTTTCGTTTACGGTTCTTAAGTTTTTTTCATTAACAATAGTAATTGTTGACCTTTCAATTATCACACCATTCAATACTAGTCTTGCACTAATAACTAGTTTCTGTTTGTCAGCGGTAATATCTGCATGCTTTGTGCACTTAAATACTAAAAACGTAAACTAAGATTAGCTAAGAATGGGCATATACTTGTATTTCCCAATGTTTAATGTAATGTGTTAATCAATACGTTTTCATTGCAAATCAGTCAACGAACATTTTTTATTACTCCATGTGTTTTTCTCCATTTTTCAGGTTTCATCAAGAAGGGGAGGACGCAGTAATTAAATCGTCATTACTTTCACCACCTCTCGCACTTGACGTTAATTGTGTTTCTCTGCATTTCTCAAGATATTATTTTACTTCAGCGTTCATTTTGGCCGTATAACACTCAAATCATGAATCAAGTGTTTGGTTAACTATTCAAGGTGAGAATCTCGCAACTCGGAGGTTCGTGGTTCAAATCTCGCCGCGGGCAATTCTTTTTTTTCATGTCATTTATTTCTATTTCTGTTTATTTCTTCATTACTATTTTTCAATAGTTCATTAATAAATAACAATGTCCATTTCATTCAGAGGGATTCATTAATATTTTTTATTTTTTATTGGAAAAAAACTTGCTTTTGCATATACCTGTAGATAGATAATTTTTGCCGGTTTTTAATTTGGTGGCACCTCATCCATAAATGTTTCGCGACATATTTAATTAATTGTATTAGAGTTAAAAAGAAAACGCGTACAGTTACATGTGTGAGAGCTAAAGGCGAGCGTATTTCGAAGTGAGTGCGAGAGACATGACAGATTACCCCAGTTTGCGATTGGACCACATACACATGCTTGATGTGCGATCAGTGAGCGAGCCTTCGGAGCGAGTACGCCGCGATAGGGGAAGCAGCGAAATAGGGGAGGAAACGCAACAGTTGCGTTCCCCACCGTGAACGCCTTGTCGACAGCAGTCGAGAGCACGCCGAGAGCACGACGCTACTAGGGGGAGCTAATCGATCGGTCGACAGTGCCGCCGTCACGCGGCTACCTACATCGCTGAAAGCTTTGCCTCAAAGCCCCTTATATCCGTACGCTTCTATAGGAGTCTATCTTCGTTGGTAGTGTTCCTCTCTGAAATGAGGACTGGGAATTCGAATAGTATCGTTGCATCTGTACTTGGGCTTGATCGCGAACAGGAAGTTTCAAATTATTGTGCAGAAGTCGTCTTTTGAGAAAGATACTTTACCAGAGGGTTTTAAATATTTTAGCAAATCAAGGTACGATCTTTCAGAACATCAGACTTCGAACAGTTAAAAACCTGTATGAGCTCGACGACCAATTAGTGCTGATATTCGATCGAACTTACATGCGGCATCAGAAAAGTACGAACAACAACTATCAACGGAAATCTTATTCTGGCCAGAAGAAGGTACCATTATGTAAACCTTTTACTATTTGCACAACGAACGGGTACGTTGTTGAGATGAAGGGGCCCTTTTACGCTACGGAAAACGATACTGAAATAACGAAAATATTGTCAGACAATCCGAATGGACTTCAACGAATAATGAAACCTGGTGACATTTGTGTAGATGATCGAGGATTCAGAGAGATAGTGCAGCAATTGGAAAAGCGTAATTATATACTATTCATGCCGGCGTTAAAAGGACAACGTGCTCAGCTCACAACTGAAGAGTCAAACAACTCTCGATAGGTTACAAAAGTTCGTTGGGTGGTCGAAGCAGTTCGTAGCATCCTTGACCAGAAATATAAGCTACTTCATCACTCTCTGGATAATAAGCTCCTCCTAAATGTACGATCACTCTCCAGAATTGCTCGCTATCTGAATAATACTTTTGGAAAGAGATTGAACTCCGATGTGGGCATTAGGGATGAGATTATGGAGCAGATGAACAGGCGTAACACTGATAATTCACTTGCAGAAGAGGCAGAGTTGGAGCGTAGGAATTATCGAAGAACGCAATCTGAACAGTTGACCTTAGCTGATTTGCTTGATTTCCTGGCGCCGGCCGAAAAATGATTGAAGATACTCTTTACTGGTTCATACCAACTATCTCAAGCAGTACCTTACCTTGCCGAAATGGAGCACGAGGATGGAATTATTTCACTAAATCATTTGAAGAGATTAGAAGATGGGTATCACGCAATCATTCCAATTCGCGTAAGGTGAAGACACATTAATAGCAAAACGTCCAAATGCTACATGGATTCCCAAGACTCTTCTGGAATGAGCAGTTACGTTTGTGATTGTCAAAATGGCAAACGAACCGTTGGATGCTGTTCGCACATTGCTGTGATCATTTATTATCTATCAAATGCTCGATATCTATCGAAAATCAGAAGACCAGTAAAAATACTTACCGGATTCTCCGATGTTGAAGAGGTCAATGCTGGGATCAACAGTGATCCCAGCGTTGTAAATAAACTAAAATTAGCAATAAAATCTTATAGTTTCCAACGGTTTCTCACGTCTCATAACTACGGCAGCCATGAGCACCGATCGATTGAACCCGAAGATTGATTTATGTATGGATTCCCAATGAAAAGTCACAAGGTTTGTCGTTTTTATTTATTTTTTCCAATACGTTGCACGTTGTTTGAGATAGAAGCGAGTTTGGCTAGCGTCGGCAGAGCCGCTGCAGGTCAGCACGCCCCGGTCTCTAGCCAACCTTTCCCTGCCTGCTTCTCACTGATAAGGCAGCAGTATTCCCCTAGCAAGACCACGTGTTAAATCAGGTGTTTACACATTTTCCTTCATTCTTTATTTATCGGTACCAATCATTTAATCTATGTAAGCATCAAATCTCCAATTATTACACTCATCGTAGCGATTATATCAGGGAGATAATTTGCATAGTATTTTCGAGCAAACTTACTAAGCCTCTCCCCCACCACACGGCTCGCCAAACCACGTGTTTCAAGTAATTCGGGCAACTCACCGCCGTTGTCGGACGATTAATATAATCGGACTGGCTCACTCACACTGTTTATAAAAACCATCAAAGAACAATCTGTGCACAAAGTTTTATCGTCTTCAATCATTTCACTTGAACGTGCTCGATTTATTACACATGCATATTGAGCGATTTACGCAACATTTGGTCCTTCAAGCCGGATGGGCGGCCATTAAGTGATCAAGTGCGAGTGTAAGTGTAATTGAAATGATTCGGAACAATCAGCGACAATCTCAGTGCCAGTGAATAGTGCCCTGTGTATCCAACAAGAACAGGTGCCAATCACTGTACTGCCAACGACTTGAGTGGCCCATCACTACACCATCTCCAAATCCCTTACCCTTCGACTCTACCCCCTTTTCCTTTTCACCTCATACCAAGCTATTGCGCATGGCCTAGGCTAAAAAAGAGGAATCCGTAGTTGTATGCCCGCGTCTCCTCGAGACGTGACATATTAATTTTTGGGTGATCGTCTGGGATCGCAAGGTTTGCCTGTTGAGTCGATGAAATAGACCAAGTTATCGTTTCGGAAATGAAAAAGTTCTTTGGTATCGACACAATTAGCAACTTTAAAATTCGATGTTTCCCCTTTTTCATTAAAGGATCCTCGTCGTCGGAGCCTTGTGAGTCGAGAGAGATGGAATCTGAATTTACCGAGTTGTCGGAGTCTGGGTCGGTGGAATTTTTGGAATGGATAGTAGGAGGTGCGTTGCGCTGGCTACGATTTTCCATAAGCTTCGAGTGGGTGACCCTTTTTGGCCGGGTAGCGCGCGCGGGTTTTACTACGTCAGCCTCTGTTCCTTCGTCACTGCTTTCTTTATAGTTCACGACCTTGCGAGGTCGTTTTGTATAGTTCGGGGTTCACCGCGGGTGGTTTTCTCCTTCAGAGTGAGTTCATGACCATGTGTTCGGTTATCATCACCCAATGTTTCATTTTTCTGTTCCAGTAGTTTCGGGTTTGGAGGTACTGCTCTTCTTACTCGAGAGCGGGTGACCATGTTTGATTCCTTTACCGTTGGAACCGAGTGAATACCGGTCTGAACTGTAAAGGCCGTCTGTTCTTCATCATTGGTATCGCTACCGCTCGTTTCGGCCAATTGGCGAATTATCTCCTCTAAAGCGGGGTCTGCATTCTCTGCTATTTGTTGGCTATTCTGGGGAATTGTTTTTACTTCTCCGATCTTTTCAACGGGATTGCGCTATAGAGCATCTGCGTTTACGTTCAATGTTCCCGGCTTGTAAACAACTTCGTAATCGTATTCGGAGAGTTTGAGTCTCTACTTGAGAACACGCCCGTCCGCATCTTTTGCTGTTTTAAACCATATTAGAGGTTTGTGGTCTGTTACTAGAGTGAACTTCCTACCGTATATATAAGGTCGAAAAGCTTTTACATTATGAATCATCGCCATTGCTTCCTTTTCGTACGTGTCGTACCGAAGGGTTGCGCCACGTAAGACGCACGACGTATGGGCTATAGGCCTGTCCTTTCCTATTTCTCCTTGTGACAAAAATCCGTCTAAAGCGTATCCAGACACATCCGTTGTTATAATGAATGGTTATTCGAAATCAGGGTATTGTAAGATAGGAGCTTCGCAAAATTTGTTTTTTAAAATGTCGAAAGCTTTTTGTGTTTCTGCTGTCCATTCGAAATCGGTTTTGTCCTCTAAGAGTCGTGACAATGGTTTCGCGATTTTTGCGAAATCTCTGATGAACCTGCGATAGTAACCAGTTAATCCCAGAAATTGACGAATATTTTTAACAGTTTTTTGAATTGGAAAATCTTTTACGGCTGACAGTATCTTTGGGTCCGGTTTTAGTCCGTCTTTGCTAAGTATGAGGCCTGGATAAATGACCTCGGGTCTGAGGAACTCGCATTTATCTGGCTGTACTTGGAGGTTTGCTTAACGTAGGCGTCCCATTAGGTCTCGAATTTTTTTTCCGTGTTCTTCTAGAACTTTGGCGTATACTACGATGTCGTCGCGATAGACGAAGAGAGATACCCCCTGTTGTCCACTCAACACTATATCCATTAAACGTTGGAAGGTAGCCGGGGCATTTTTGAGCCCAAAAGGCATCCTCAAAAATTCGTAATGTCCATATGGTGTGCAGAAAGCTGTTTTTGGTTTGTCTTCGGAACTCATTTCGATCTGGTGGAAGCCTGATGCTAAGTCATAAACTGAAAAATAATTTGCCCTTCCTAGTTGGTCTAAAATGTCCGTGATATTTGGCAATGGATATGAATCACCGATTGTTTTTCCATTTAGAGCTCGGAAATCCATCACCATGCGCCAACGTTTATTGCCACTGGAGTCTGGTTTTTTTGGGACTATCCAGATTGGGCTGTTGTTTGGAGATTCTGAGTGATTTATAATTTTTGCTTCCAGTAGTTCGTCTACTTGACGTTGGATCTCGCCTTTGAGAGCTTAGGGAAACTGATACTGTTTCGTATTGATCGGTAGGTCGTCGATCGTAGGAATTTTGTATCGGGCCTCGTGTGTAGCGTCTAGGGGTTCTCCCTTGATGTGAAATCTGTCGGAATAGTCCTCGATAATTTTCTGAACGTGATTTTTCTCGTCTATTGCGAGGTGGTCTAGTCGTAATAAATTTTTTATTATTTTAGAACGCTCAGAATTTTTTGCTGATTGGTTTGATAGAGGAATAGAATTTACATTTTGTTTTGCGTCACTTTTTATATCTGGGTTTTGGCTTGGATCCTCTTGAGATTTTCCTTTTGCATTTATGCTTTGGGTTTTATTTGAGTTCCTTTTGAATTTTTCGTATTCTCGTGGGTCTAGATTTTGACTTGGGTTTTTTTTATTTTTCGATTTTATTTGGATTTGATTTCCGACTCCAATTTTCTTTGGATTTTTCCACGCTACTGAAAGAATTGAATTTCCCTTGCTCGTTTTCATTGAAACGATGATACGGTTTTACCTCGACGTGTTTCGTCAGCGTGTTTTTATCGGCCTCTTTTGGGCTCTGGAATAGAGTAGCTGTCTTGCAGTCTACTATGGAATTATGAGGATCACGAGGAATAACATCGGAGTTTAAGAACGTGGTCATTGTGCGGCCAGATTCGATTACATTTTTTCTTGAGTTTTCGACAGTGTCGAAGTCTTCTATTTTTAGAACCGGTCGTCTGTGGTATTATAAGCCTTCAAATAGGCCTTTCCGCAAGTGACCGTCACCAGGCAGTCTTCGGCAAATCTGCCCTTCTTTATGTTCAACGGCGGGAGATAACCTTCATTTAACGTGTGGTTCTCTACTTTTACGTGAAAGGTTGTTTCCAAACGGGCAGGGATCTCAACTATTTCCACGGGCTCATTGGACTTCTCAAACGACCATGACCTGCAACGCACCTCGAGCCAAAACGAATACATCCTTACGATCCAGGATAATCTCTCAAAATATTGCGTCGCTATCCCACTCCCAAATGCCTTGGCAACGACAGTCGCCGACGCCGCCTTTATTAAAAAACTTATATGCATTTTCGATGCCCCCAAAGCATTATTAACAGACCAAGGAAGTAATTTTTTAAGCGTACCCATGAGAAGAGTCGCTAAGCGTTTTCGAATGAAACGATGTCGCACGACCGCGTTCCATCTGCGATACAATGGAGCTTTCGAGAGATTTCATCACGTGCTAGGCGAGTTTCTGAAACAATACACCGACAAGGTTAATGAATGGGATAAATGGTTGGATCTAGCAATGATGTCCTACAACACTACCGTTCACGAAATTACCAGATACACTCCATACGAAGTAGTTTTTGGAAAAATAGCACGAGTTCCGTCAAGCGAACCAGTTAGGGAATCAGATCAACTACCTACATACAGGGGATACTTAATCGAATTAATTACTCAAATGAACGGTATAAGAAGTATCGCCTACGAAAACCTAGTTTCTTCCAAACATCGATCAAAGAAATATTACGATAGAAACGCAAACCCAAAGAATTTTAAGGTGGGAGATTCCGTCTACCTACAAAAAGGTCCTAAACCAGGTAAATTGGGAGATCACTATTCTGGCCCACATAAAGTCTTAGATAAATTCGAAAAAGGTAACCTCAAAATTCAGGTTAACAACAAAACCCGAATTGTTTACGAAAACCGTTTGCGATACTCACACTTAAATTCTAGTACCAAGCCTAAGAGGGAAAATAAAACGATCACAGTCAAGGAGTACGATTCTAGTAATTAAATAATGATTCATTTGTACGCTGTTCTCAGATGACCGACATCCACGTTATATTGATAATGTGCTTACTCCATCCCACTCTTGGCATGGTAGGATACGATTGCGGATCAATCGTATCGGATTGCTACCAACATTACAACACTCTCTATATTGGACGTAAAACCCTGTGACCTTTCCACCCCAACAACAGAAACCACGGACAAATACATACAACTCCTTCAACTTAACGACTCCTCCGAAAATATAGTTATCCAATGTAAAGTCGAAATCTCTAGAACAATATATCACTGCGGCATACATTCCCACGTATCCATCGTTGGTAACGGACAAATCGAGTATCTCGAAGCGACTAGACGAGACGCGTGTGAGGAGATGCATAAATACGGGAGTTTTCGAATCGCCAACACCCTAATACGTGATTTAAAAGCCAACGAAACTACCAGAATTAGTCCTACTCTAGCCGGTACGACTAAAAATAATGGCGAGTGCGATGGCACATCCTACTCGGACCCTTACGGCACTTGGGATAATGTTTTAGTGCAGAGTGTGGTAAAAATGACGTTGAGGAGTTATACCGCTCAAGTCACATTAAATTCGAACCGAATTCACTTGAAATCGGGAACTACGTGCACTTTATTAGCAACAACATGTATCGACCAGGCGGTAGCTACACATTTTGGAACACAAGACCGCGCGATACTTGTAATTTTGACAAATTCGGCATCCTGTGCGAAGGCATATCCACAAAGATTACCGAAACCGAATTAAAAAAAAAATTGTTTATTGCGTAACAACAAATGACATAACTTTCGCGTTAGTCGTTAAGGAAACTGATAATATCTGCGGATATAACATATTAAACACTGAGCACCCGAAATTATTTATATTTGAAACAACTCCAGTCTCCTCTTTCGCCACCCGTCGAATATTTCCCGTCGCCAACCTCGACATATTCGCATACGTCAACTCCAAATTCATATATGTGGAACGACACATCAGACAGCAAATGAAATCCTTATATTATGATATGTTCAGAATAGCTTATCCCTAGCGACACAGGCACCAGACGAATTTGCATATAACGTAATGAAAGGACTCGGCTATATGACCGTAGTAGCGGGGAAGTGGTTCATATTGTTCAATGTATACCTGTAGAAGTAAACCTGATCAGATTAAAGGAATGCTATCAACAGTTACCAGTCTCTCGTGGAAACGAATCCTATTTTCTTACACTAAAAACTCATATTCTCCTAAAAAAGGCGACTCAAGCTACTTGCAACTCCTTGCTCCCACCATACTACCTGTTCGGGGACTCGTGGTAGAAATTCACGCCTACCCCGGGAGAAACCTTGCCACCAGCGAGTATGGAGCCCATGACAAAACCAACATGGAAGTATATCTACCCGGCCGCATTGGCATCAAGCGGCATCTACACAAAAGAAGACATCGATAACCTACGATAACGTATATTGTTCCCTGTAGAAAAACCCGCCGTCCTAAACGATGTTGCTCGCGGAATGACTGGACAAAAAACCGCCGACCAAGGGATCTTCATGGCAAACTTATTGGACGACAAGAGCGTGCAACGCCTCGCGGAATCCGCGTGGAACCGTACATGGGGAGAGTTCATGCGATTCGGAACGGTGAGTGCCGGCGTCATCGGCATCTACCTCTCCAGACGACTCGCAAAACTTCTTATCGACACGGTGATCCACGCTTACAGTCTTCACTCTGTGTACGGCTGGTCCATTTACCTCATCGGTGCAATATGGGACTCGGTGAAACATCTGCTGATGCATCTTGCCCGGAAATCCAACCAAAAACCAACAACGGATATAGAAACCGGACAAGAACTTAAGGAATTGATCGCAGGACCCACCGCCAACTGCAAGGAAGCAGCAACAGCGAGCTCACCCCAAACGATGGCATCCAACCGGAACAAAGTATAGCCCAACCTATCCGAACTACCGAGACCAATCCAACCAAGTCCACGGTCCTTTCCCTGACACCCACACGAGGGACGTAACAAACAACTTATCTTCTTTTCCTTGCATATTTTAAATTCCTTTAATCTTTTCAAGAATTAACCGTAAATTATATGATAACCACACTATATACATCTGTCTGAGCTCATATAAAAGGAAAAAAAGGGGAGAAATCAAAAATAAAAAAATTAAAATAAAAAAATATATATATAATAACAATAATAATATATATTGTGACGTGGATTTTTCTATATCATTCTATCACCTACGGTGAGTCGGGGCGGGGGAGGGGGAGGCAGGCAACAAAAAAAAAGAAAATAATACAAAAGCAGAAAGGTTAATAATTCCGTTTAATTAAAAATCAACTAGTACCGAAACAGGGTCAACCACGGAAGAATATAAAATAAAATCAATAAAGATTAATATAGAATGGGCGCCAGCTACTTATACGGCGTAGCACCGCGACGAGGGGGAACGGAGGTGGAACGGGAGGCACGAAGCCGGCTGTGGAGAAAGAGTTTATCAATACTTGCGGCAGCTCGGGCTGATGGGCACGGGTCGCGGGGGAACGAGGGGCAGGGATACCGGTGAGACTTTCTCTAGGCCGTGGCTTACACCGTCCAGGGCTTCTTAACGTTATTGCCTCGGCACGACATTAGAGAATAATCTCGAATATTCTGGTCGGGCTTTTGTCTCCAGATGATTCGACAGAAAAGGGGGCAGAGGCAAGGGGGAAGAGTTCGAGTTTCGAGGCGAAGGGAAGAGCGGGGCACGGGAGGAGGGGTTGCTGTACCAACGCACGGAATACCGTCGCTCGCTCGCTGTTGCTCGCGGCTATCCTTGTCGCACTCGTGGCGACCGAACTACTAAAATATGGTTACGATCAATATTTTATTTCTAACAACTAGTGACGGGGGGGGGGGGGGGAGATGCGGCGGGTTAAGCTTCGGGTAAGAATACGGGGGGGGGGGGGGTGAAGAATGGATGCAGGTAATTACTCGTGTCGGGGGGGGGGGGGGGGGGGGGGGTAATACTTACTATAATCCGTGAGGCACTAATTCACCCACACTCGCACACACACCTCACGGCACAATCTGCCGTGAGTCGAACGTCCTTTCCTTAATTGCCCGCAGGCCACACACTATAATATTCTCTGATCTAATTGCCCGTTGGCCACACACAAATACAATATTCGTCGCTTTTCGCCTTCACACAATTGCTCGTAAGGTATGCCGTAGCTCAAGTGAAGAGCGGCTTCCTCGCAGCTCCTGCACGGCTCGTCGGGGCTGTCTTCAGGGGGATGCTTCCGGGTCAGCGATTGGCGGGAGGTCCTCGGGTGATGCCGATTAGCCTATTTATTGGCTGGACCTCCCGACTAATTTCCGTCGCGCTCTGCCGCTCCTCGTGCGTCTCCCCGCGCGTTGTTACCATCCCCCTGGTGGGCGAGACGGGGGTGCTGAGACGGGGGGAGTACGGTGAGAACGACCGGTTTGGCTGTAGCGCGAGGCAGTGGACGGGAAGAGGGGGTCTCCCATGGCTTCGCTCGGTACACGCGGAATGGGTGCACGTGTACCGAGACTTTCTGAACTGTAGCGGGCTTCTCGTGTGCGTCTCCGTGGGGTCTTCTCTCTTCGGTGTTCGCTCCTGGTGTCTTCGATCTTCTCTCTTCTCTCTTCTTCGGGGGGGGGGGGGGGGGGGGATTAGACTTCGGGAAGGGTTTCTTATCGCTAGATTACTGTTCTTAATACTAAATTCTTATTTTATCTCTAATTATCGCGGATTCTCAGTAGCGAGCGGCGGGACTTGAGCTAGGCTGGGGCGAATTGTAACGTACCACGTTACAATATATATAATAATAATAATAATATATACATACATTAGGGCGTTTCATAAATTTTTTTTTTTTTTCTCGGAACCAAGCTCAAAAGTTTCGTTTAGATGCCGAAGTAGGCCTCTGAAAATATGAGCCCTTAATATTAATATTAAGAATGTGCGCATCGCACTTTTTGATTTCCCATAAGGATGACACAGAAATTTTTTTTTTTTTGTTCCGATTTTTGTAACTAATGAACCATAAATTGCGCTGCAATTTCCATCAACTATTTGTGTAGAGAATTGAACGTTCTACCAAAAAAAACGGCAAAATTAGTCATGAATTTAACTTTGACCTTGAATAACTTTTAAATGAGTTGATTAATCGAAAAATAATATTAAAACTTTTTTGTAGAGCGATCAATTCTCTACAGAAATAGTTGATGGAAATTGCAGCGCAATCCATGGTTCATCAGTTACAAAAACCGGAACAAAAAAAAATGTTCTGTGTTATTCTTATGGGAAATCGAAAAGTGCGATGCGTACATTCTTAATATTAATATTGAGGGCTCACATTTTCAGAGGCCTACTGTGGCATTTAAACGAAACTTTTGAGCTTGTTTCCGAGAAAAAAAAACATTTCTTTTTTAAACGCCCTAATATATATATATAATCTTTTTAAAGGAATAGAAAAGAATGGAAGTTTTAGATTAATTACGCGGGTCGTGTTCAAAAGTCGTCGATTTGGCATGGAATACCCGATATGTATTATCGTTTTCCCAGCTAGGTGCTGTAACGGCTAAGCCGCTGGGTGCCCTGACAAAATCGACGTCAAGGGTGATTATAAATCTGTGGTTGTTGCGACGGAGACTAAAGGCCCTCCGTCGCTAGGTATGAGTTTTATAAAAACTATCAATTATAAAGGAAAATTATCAATGTATATTCTCTATTCGTCACAGGTTTTTTAGGTTTCGGCGATGGAAGGAGGCGGTCGGCGGACAAACACAAAACTCCGACATTAGCGTCACAACAACACGGATACGTGACATTCTCATAGACAACTCACCGCATCGATTGTGGAGGATAAAGAGAGAATGAAAACAATGACAATTGATCAATCAATGCGCTGCTAAATCATCACGCAGTCGGTCGCTCGACTAAAAGTGGCTCCGCTCGACCATCGCGTTGATGGCGTTGTTATGGCACTGTTATGGCACGTAGTACCTTCAACAGAGCTACGATGACAACCGACTTGATGACATTGTTTACGGTTAATATTAATATCGTTGATTTAAATACACCTCATTTTATTTAAAAGAACACTGATTAACCTGATGATGCATGATCAACGTAAATCCGCGATCAATTAAAGGTATTTATCTAAATTAATTAATGTGTTCCTTAAGGTTGTTCGGACATTACTGTCATGATAAGATAAAAATCTAAATTTTTAGTATGTTATTAATTGATATCAATTACGCATTAATTAATTTTTTCAAGAAGATCTGACGAACAGTTTTTGTGTAATTAATTATTAAAATCTCGGAATTTAACATACCGAGCATAGGGAACTGTAATGAAACGGTAATGAGATGCCCATGTATCGAGTTATGTAGGCGATCGTGAAAAAGATACAAAAACAGAAAACTTTTCTCTTTGTTAATTAACTACCGTAGAATACGTAAAAAATAGTCAAAAAGAATTCTGACGAAGGCTTTTAAAGATATTTTTATGAGAAGCACAGAAAATTCACAAAAATAACCGTCCACCATAATGAAAAATAAACTAGTCACGTGACCCAGATGAGTGTGGCAACATCGCATAATATTTTATATAATAAAGGGCGCTAAGTTTTTAAATCAAAATATTAATGGGTATAGTAATTAAATTTTTTTTTTCATTTTCAAATGTTTAATTGTGGTAATTTGAAAAAAAGCAGGCAATTATAGAATTATTTAAATAAAAAATTAGACATAATTAACAGCGGGAATTAAATAATTAAAAGTTTAACAAAATATTTTTTAACACTCATTTTTATTTTTATTAAAAATGTTTTAATTACTAGAAGTCTAAAAAATGAACAAGAATCGTAGACATTTGAAAGCTCCAGAGCTTTAAACACAGACAAATAATAATATTATTTATTTTTAAGCAATAGTAATGTTTAAATTATTATAAATTATAAGACTATAGTACTTTTTTTAAAAATTAGAACGACATAACATTAATATAGTTTTAATCTAAAATGTTATTGCAAATTTCTCTTGATCAACTCATCTAATTTACTCTTAATAGCAGCGATAGTTTGTTTTCTAGCTGTTACTCGAGGTTTTTGGTTTATACTTTGGCTCAATAAAATTTGTAAGCCCTCTAGCCCATTCTCTTCATAAGTTTTTCTTAAATGACTCATGGTTATTCCAGCCTTCGCAATTTTTGTAATAATATTCATCGAAACTCCACATTGTTTATCAGTTTTAACTTTTTTATCAGTCCTTAGTGCACTCAGTCTTTTAGTGATACATTTATATCTTTATGAGAAAGAAGTTGTTGTAGTACTGAAACATTAGCAGAAGCATCATGGGCAGCTTCCGCCATGTATGCTGAGCCCAGGAAATCTTCCGCTAATGCAGACTGAGCGAAACTTTTTTTATCAGCACGTCTTTGATCCATATGCTTTTTTAAAAAAGTGCATGTGTCAATAAAACCAACTACCACAGATTGGAATTCTTTAATTAAGCCAACTTGTTTTACAAGCGCTAAAATCCTAGGTACATCAAATTTCATGCCATTGTGAGCTGCTAACATAACACTGGAACTGACAGACTCAAGAAATGTTATTAATCCACTGATAGCATGCTTGGGTGAAACTGTTTTTAAAATCTCAGAGTTTTTAAGCAGTTGGCCATTTTTTAAAGTCAGCCCAGTAATTTCTGATGTATCGGCTGAAAAATAACATGAAGGCGTTCGAGAATACGAAGAAATTAATTAGTCGCGACCACAGAAAGTAAATTTAATTTTGACAAAAATAAAAAAAATAATTATGTAAATTTATTATTTTAATTTAGACTCTATTATTCATTATTTTCGAATAAATAAATTAATTAATTTAATTAACAAAAATAAAAAATGAAATGCTTTTGACTCTAGTATTTTTTTTAAATATGGTAAATCTGGCAACGTCGCTTTGAACAGCTGTTTATATTGATGTAACGGGAATTGTAAGGTTGAGTTTCTTTGTCTCGGATTATGAAATATATTCATACTTTTTCATTTAGTTCATAAAAATGAGTAATGCAAATCAATTCAGACATAATGGGCGATTTGCGAGAAAAAATATAGTGAATTGGAAAGAAAATGTAAGTAAAGCCGTGAAACGAATACACACAGAGTGTAAAGATTCGAACGTACAATTGCCAAAAGGGAGACGAGTCGTTGATTTTAATAAATTAGCTGAGAAAATGTGGTGTCACAATTGTGATTTGCCTTTACATTTTCGTTTTCTTGTACAAGAAGATATATGTGGATTAGCTAGCGTATTCCGTTTTAAATGTCCCAAGTGTGAAAGAATACGTTTAGTGAAAAGTTCAACTAGTGACGGTCAGTCAACAAAATCAAAGTACCATGTGAATTTTAAACTAGCACTGAGTATGTAAATATTCTATATAAAATATGTGTGAATCATGAAACTTAAAGAATTTGAAATTTGATTATGAAGATTAAAAAAATATAGATTATTATTAATTTAAAATTATTATTTCAGCAATATTGGATGGTGGTATTGGTGAAACCCAGCTCAATACTATTTCATCAGCATTGAATATACCAACTATTAATCATAATTTAATCAAGAGGTACGAGAGATTAGTTGGACCAGCAATTGAGACAGTTGCCAAGGAAAGTTGCAATGAAGCATTGAAAATTGAACGAGAGTTGACAATTTCGACCGAAGGGTAAAATCAATTGAGTCGAGCACTAATTTTCTATAATATCTTATTTAAATTTATCGAATTAGGTATTTTAATATTAAGTAATAATTGTAAATTGTATACTCCTGAGTGCTCTGAGAATTTTATGCTCTGAGAAATATTTAAATGAAATATGATTCTATACTGTTGTAAAAATTGTTGTGAAAAAATTTATGACAGTTTCCAATGGATCATATATTCTGAATTTCTTCATCAATCTTAATAGTTAATGCATTATTTAATATCGTCAAATCTATTCGACTCTGTAAAATAATTTTTTTGCAACAAATTACAACTGTATATTGAATTAAAAATTTTTTTTATAAATAAAAAATTTATGTATTTGCAATAAATTTGTTTTCCTTTCTCCACTTACAGATACTGTGATGAAACAACTGTTGGAGGGCTTTTGCATGTTGATGAAGCCAATTTCAAAGAGACAGATTATCTCAACGTCAAGATTGATGACACTAGTATTAATAGTAATAAAAGTACTGATAGTATAAATAATAAAAATATTAGGAATAACTTAGTAGTGACTGCCTGTGAAGTTGACATGAATATTGTGGAGCGCTTGAATAATCCAATGACAGAGACTGATGTATTAGTAGATACTAATAATAATGTTGCGAAGACTAGTGAAGCAGATATAAGTTTAAGTGGTGATGATAAATTTCAGGAAATAAGGAAAGATCCTGATCAAGGGCTACTCCAATCTCGTAAGAGGAAGTCACACAATATTGAAAGCGCTGTCAGAAGTAAGAAGAGGAAAGTTGGACTACGACTGTCATACGATGGAGCTTGGTTGAAAAAAGGATCTGGTAAATGCTATAACAGTAAACAAGGACATGGCACTGCTTTTGGCCACTATAGCCGTAAATGTGTGGCTTACGCTACTAGAAATAAAGGTTGCAGGTACTGTCGTATCAAGTCTAAAAAAATACATGACTGTCGTAGTAATTTTGTCGGAAGTTCTAAAGCTATGGAGGTAGATATTGCAGTTCAAATTTTTACCAACAATGAAACATTTACAGAAGAAAATGTAGAAATAAGAACACTTATTGGTGATGAAGATTCAAGCAGTATTGCGAATTTACGTAGAGCATCTGGACATGCAATAGATAAATGGACTGATATTAATCACGCTACTCGAAAAGTGTCAAATTTTTTACATGGAGTGAAGAAAATTCCTAAAGCTGGGGTTGAATACCTATTATACTGCTTTAATAGTGCTCTTCGAGCTAATGAAGGCAACGTTGAATCAACGAGAGCAGCATTACTCAATATTGTGCCTCATGCTTTTGGTGAACATGATTCATGTGGTTCATGGTGTAATTACCATCAAGATCCAGATAATTTCAATCATAAATATCTTCCAGGTGGTAAACCTTTAGCAGGGGATGGATTGAAAGCAAGCATATTACCTATTTTTAAACAAGCTGCCGATAATGCGGAGAAATTAGCTCCTCGTGGATCTAGTCAGATAAATGAAAATTGTAATGCTGTAATTACAACAAAAGCACCAAAGGCAAAACACTACAGTGATTCAAGCTCAAGTGATTTTCGTGTTACTGCCGGTATAAGTCAAGTAAATTTAGGTACTACTTATATGACCAAAGTTAATTCGGTTTTAGGTTTATCTCCAATGAAAACTAAATCATTATCTTTTCGAGTTCAACGAGATACACGAAGAAAAAAAAGAAATGCATTTATTAAAACTCCTGAATTAAAAAAAAAAACGTCGAGTGCTTTTTCGTAGTGGACGTAGATTAAATACATCAGCTGAAGCTCGTGAAGGCATAAGTTATCAAAGTAATAGTGAAATTGGTGCTAGTCTAGATTTGGATAAAAAAAATTTCAGCTGCGGTGCTCCAGCCGTTAATGATGCGACTCAACTAGTAATTTTTGACCTTGAAACTACTGGACTTAAATTAAAGGATCAAATAGTTCAGATTGCTGCACAGTGTGGAGATCAAAAATATAATGCATACATAACGCCTTCATGTTATTTTTCAGCCGATGCATCAGAAATTACTGGGCTGACTTTAAAAAATGGCCAACTGCTTAAAAACTCTGAGATTTTAAAAACAGTTTCACCCAAGCATGCTATCAGTGGATTAATAACATTTCTTGAGTCTGTCAGTTCCAGTGTTATGTTAGCAGCTCACAATGGCATGAAATTTGATGTACCTAGGATTTTAGCGCTTGTAAAACAAGTTGGTTTAATTAAAGAATTCCAATCTGTGGTAGTTGGTTTTATTGACACATGCACTTTTTTAAAAAAGCATATGGATCAAAGACGTGCTGATAATAGGAGTTTCGCTCAGTCTGCATTAGCTGAAGATTTCCTGGGCTCAGCATACATGGCGGAAGCTGCCCATGATGCTTCTGCTGATGTTTCAGTACTACAACAACTTCTTTCTCATAAAGATATAAATGTATCACTAAAAGACTTGATGAATGCTGGTGTAACTGTGGACTACGCTATAAATTATAAAGTTTGGAAAGATTCGCTGAGTGCACTAAGGACTGATAAAAAAGTTAAAACTGATAAACAATGTGGAGTTTCGATGAATATTATTACAAAAATTGCGAAGGCTGGAATAACCATGAGTCATTTAAGAAAAACTTATGAAGAGAATGGGCTAGAGGGCTTACAAATTTTATTGAGCCAAAGTATAAACCAAAAACCTCGAGTAACAGATAGAAAACAAACTATCGCTGCTATTAAGAGTAAATTAGATGAGTTGATCAAGAGAAATTTGCAATAACATTTTAGATTAAAACTATATTAATGTTATGTCGTTCTAATTTTAAAAAAAAGTACTATAGTCTTATAATTTATAATAATTTAAACATTACTATTACTTAAAAATAAATAATATTATTATTTGTCTGTGTTTAAAGCTCTGGAGCTTTCAAATGTCTACGATTCTTGTTCATTTTTTAGACTTCTAGTAATTAAAACATTTTTAATAAAAATAAAAATGAGTGTTAAAAAATATTTTGTTAAACTTTTAATTATTTAATTTCCGCTGTTAATTATGTCTAATTTTTTATTTAAATAATTCTATAATTGCTTGCTTTTTTTCAAATTACCACAATTAAACATTTGAAAATGAAAAAAAAAATTTAATTACTATACCCATTAATATTTTGATTTAAAAACTTAGCGCCCTTTATTATATAAAATATTATGCGATGTTGCCACACTCATCTGGGTCACGTGACTAGTTTATTTTTCATTATGGTGGACGGTTATTTTTGTGAATTTTCTGTGCTTCTCATAAAAATATCTTTAAAAGCCTTCGTCAGAATTCTTTTTGACTATTTTTTACGTATTCTACGGTAGTTAATTAACAAAGAGAAAAGTTTTCTGTTTTTGTATCTTTTTCACGATCGCCTACATAACTCGATACATGGGCATCTCAATACCGTTTCATTACCATTCCATATGCTCTGTATGTTAAATTCCGAGATTTTAATAATTAATTACACAAAAACTGTTCGTCAGATCTTCTTGAAAAAATTAATTAATGCGTAATTGATATCAATTAATAACATACTAAAAAATTAGATTTTTATCTTATCATGACAGTAATGTCCGAACAACCTTAACTCACTTTTTATCTATATTATATTTGGATCCACGATAGACAGGTGCAATTTCAAATAAAACTTACCTTTTGTTGTAGATTTCCGCGTAGTTTTTTCGATCGCCAGCTGGTAAGGTAAGGTATTCTCGAGGTGCGTTGGTGGTGGCACCCAAGCAAAAAATCTTCATACTTTTCCCACCAATTATAAGTGTATATTCACCATCATTCATTGGCTTATACCGCCTTTGTGCCTCCAAACATGTTCTAGGACCACAACGTCGTTGATTACACTTTCGTTCCCGGTTGGGCTTGAATCTCCTAGGGCAATAGGATCGCGCATACTTGTTGCCATTTGCGTCAACGCAGAATAACCGACGGGTTTGCTTCCCTTTTCGCCCACAGGAATGACTACACTGAAAACAGTAACGAATAGTACATTTACGATGAGATTATAATAGACGATGAAGTGAAATGTTATTATATGACTGCGGCTATGAGAAACCCGCTCTTACATGCCCCGCACTCAGTTCAACTACATATATTGTGACCTCGTGTGAGGTGGGCAGGAATCAGTCACGGAACTTCATCTAGTGTCCGATTGATCGACAACGAAAGATCGATATAGTCACATGCGACAACACCGCGTGACACGGGAACGAGTAACGCACTACGAGCACACCCAGATGTGACGATACAACGGGACGCGGACAAATTCAGAACATACGCGAATAATTTAGAAACACCCACGGAGAGATCGGGGGCAACTCAACACAAATCCAAAATTTAATTTCGAAAAAATCGTAAGACTGGGACAACCTGAAGTCATAAAATTTCCTCGAAAGAACGGTCGTGTATGCGATATTGTGTATTCAAAACTGTTCTATTTAATTATTGAAGCACTCAAAGTAAATTGACATAACAGATAAAATTCCGAAAGTAGATTCTCCTCAGCGGCAAATTTGCGAAAATAGATTTTCCGGAAGGGCAAATCTCCGAAAGTTGATTCTCTGAAAGAGCAATCTCCGAAGGTCCATTCTCCAAAAATCCGTACTACAGGCTGAAGCTCGCACCCGAGCTGGTAGACGACGTACGCACTCCCCTCGCCAGCCACCAGTTAAAGCGTGCTCGCCACGATAGAATCTACAACAAAATTAATTAGGAGACAACTCTTTGAGATAAAATTCTGAAAAAAATCAGATCTGTTATTTTAGATACGCACAATACAATAAGTTCAAACTGACACATATTTTTGCGTATTTTTGCGATTCTGGTTTTTTAGCCCATCATTCTTTACAATTCGGATTTTTTAACTGAAGGATTTCTATTATTCGGAGATTTTCCGTTTCGCTTTTTCACCTTTCGTAGTACCTAGTTGTGATTTTTATTACCCTTAGGAATTCGGAATTTTGAACTTTCTAAACTGTTATGACTCCAAGTTATTGATTTTTTTACTTTTCGTATTGGTTATTGTTCGAATGATTTCTTTCACATATTCAGGTTTCATAACTTTCCATTCGGAGTATAGAATTTTCGAAAATTTGCTTATTCTAGAGTAATTTTTTATTGTAATATAATGAGTTCGAAAGTCTAAACTTTCCCATATTTAAATTTGATTCTTGTCAGTACAGCTATTTCTTTTATTGATATCGGTCTAATCTGCCTGCTTATCTTTTTGATATTATTATCCATTCTCCGTTTACTATTTCGGGACATCGACACTTCTGTTTTAGTAA
This sequence comes from Listrodromus nycthemerus, assembly GCA_963978505.1. NCBI lineage: Eukaryota > Metazoa > Arthropoda > Insecta > Hymenoptera > Ichneumonidae > Listrodromus > Listrodromus nycthemerus. Next base: position 10,056,086 of record OZ021679.1, on the reverse strand, counting down.
CATTGACAATTAGAATTTTCCGATCTTTTCAAGTCATGGAAAAAACATTGATAGACATTCTGACTATTCTGCATTCAGGACTTTAACCCCACCCCGCGATTCCCTTTTTTTCCCAACTGCGGCTATTTGACAGACCCTGGGTCGATGACCAGGTCGCCAACGTATCGCTGCAACCTTCCTAAAATTCTAGGGCTAATGAAAAAATAGACAACGATTGTTCGATCAAAAATGTACAGCTCACTTCCAACGTTAGCATTAAAGATATTGAGGATTTAACAAGATTTCATTACAAGCCCTTATATCGATTACGTGATTTATCACTGGCTGCCGCGAGGCGGGCTATGCTTTGATAGGAGCTTAACCAACTAGATAGTAATAAATCATGTGATCTATATGAAGTCTTTCGGCGATCCAGCCGAATCTCTAGACGAGATTCGGTTGGATCGTCTACACCTTTAAGGGGGCGATACGTGTAACAAAAATCGATTTCCTTTTTTCATAGATCGTCAGAATATCATCTCAAAAATATACCTATACATTTTAAAACCAAAATTATCATTATTTATATATTAAAAGCTCATTTAAATGCTTCGCCTCAACTCGGCGCTTGAGCGCTATTGAAGTCTGTAACTGAGCGCTCCATTCTCAGTACCTGCGTTTCGAATTTACACTCATAGGGTCTATTATATGGTCGAACCGGATCAGCCGATGTTCCAAAAATCTTTTGTTTTCTAATTCTAGGTATGCAACCACTATATAGTTATTGTAAATTGACGGAAGCTTTAATTAAAAAATTATCTTTATCTTGCGGATTGGCCATTCAAAGAAACGTTTAACGTGAAAGACATGAAAGCGATCATGGCCACTTATTAGAATACAAATAAATGAATGCCTCCACTCGGCTAAACAGTTAAATTTGTATATTTTCATAAGTATAGTTTACATGTATTATATGCATTAGTATATATATCCTGACCGTATCCGGCCTCAGCGACTTGAATCGAACTAATGAGAGCGTCGTTGGTGTGCTCTCAGGTGACTGACATAACCGATCTTTGCAGTGAATGTACGACTACATTCACTACAAGTCAACAGTCCTCCGACATAATTGTAGTATATGGCCGCAGGTGGTCGGGCCTTGAGCTTGTCTCGCTTTGCATCGAGCTCTGCTCTTCGTCTTGCCTCAGCTTCGAACACCTTTGTGGTCACAGTATGCCTCCACAATGGCCGGTCCGCCGCCAACGTCTCCCATCGTGACGGTTCGACGCCACATTGTTTCATGTGGCGCCTAAGCACATCTTTGTACCGAAGGAATTGGCCGCCTTGGGTCCGCTTGCCATCCTGCAGTTCGGAATAAAATATGCGCTTTGCCAACCTGTCATCAGACATTCGGGAGACGTGACCACACCATCGCAGCTGACGTCGCATTAGATACGCCTCTATCCCACCGACATTAGCTCGTCGAAGAACTTCCGTGTTACGAACACGGTCCGACCAATGGATGTTCATAATATCGCGTAGGCATTTCAGATGGAATCTATCTAATGTGCGGATGTACTTGCGGTATAGGATCCATGTTTCAGAGGCATAAAGGAGATTTGGCAGAACGATCGCCATGTATACAGCTACTTTCGTAGAGAGCTTTATGTCATGTGAGCGGAACACCTTGGAACGAAGTTTGCCAAAGGCTGCAGCAGCTGCTCCTACTCTGCTGTTGACTTCGTTTTCAAGGAGGCCCTTCGATGTCATGGTGCTGCCCAGATATTTGAACTTGTCTACCTGCTTAAGCGAGTCGTTACCGAGTTTTATGTCTATCGGGGCACTATTCAGCGTGTCGAGAACCATCACTTCGGTCTTTTTGACACTGATTTTAAGGCCAAACCTCCGACATGACTCATCAAGACTCGACATAAGCTTTTGTAGACTACCTGGGGATTCCGCCACAAAACACAAATCATCTGCATACATCATCTCAGTGATGGTCGCGTAAGACACTTTGGTGTGAGCTTTAAGTCTCGCCAAGTTGAAGACGCCACCGCCATCGGTACGAAAGCGGATACGAATACCCTCAGACAAAGTATGTATAGCGTCCCTAACTACAACTGCAAAGTACAGGGCAAACAGAGTTGGGGCGAGCACACAACCTTGCTTTACGCCGCAGCTCACAGAGAAGAACTCTGAGTTTTCACCCTGTACACTGACGCAACACTGCATGCCATCATGCAGGAGACGGACCAATCGAACAAACTTATCCGTGCATCCAAGTTTCGCTAGTACCACCCAGAGGGCTTCCCGAGGCACGCTGTCGAAAGCTTTCTCAAGGTCAACAAAACAGAGATACAGCGGCTGACCTTGCTCCCGACTTTTCTCTTGAAGTTGACGAACAGAGAAAATCGCCTCACACGTGCCTCGATTCGGGCGGAACCCAAATTGGGTTTCAGGCAATATGTCTTCAGACAAGCACATCAAGCGGTTAAGTAAAATTCGTGCAAAGACTTTTCCTGGTGAAGTCAGTAATGAGATACCTCTATAGGAATTACAATCTGATCTGTCACCCTTGTTTTTGTAAAGGGAGCAGACGCGTGAGACTCGAAAGTCGTCAGGCACGCGCTCCTGGTCCCACATTTTCACAAAGAGCTTCCAGACAGTTTCATGCAATTCCTGCCCTCCATACTTCAATAATTCACCAGGTAAGTTGTCTATGCCGACCGCTTTTTGGTTCTGCTGTTGTTGAACGGCAAAAACGACCTCGCAAAGTAATAGTGGATCATCCAGCTTAGTGATGTTGGGGTATGATGCCATCGAGCTGATGTACGAGAGGTCCGCAGCTCGATCAACATTAAGCAAGGTGTTAAAGTGCTCTCCCCATCGCGTGAGTACGTCTTGTTTGCTGGTAAGCAGTTGTGTGCCATCGAGTGATCTCATGGGCACTCTAGTACGACTTGCAGTACCAACAAGTTTGCGAACCTCATCATAAAACGCACCCAGCTGCTTAGTATCAGCGAGCCACTGTACCTGCTGGGCCTTCTTTTGCCACCACTTGTCTTTTACTTCCCGCACATATCTCCGCAGCTCGGCACCACTACTCTTGACTTTTTCCGACTGGTGGCCATCCTGATTATGACGTAAGAGAGAGCGGTGCTTCTGGATTGCTCTGGTCAAAATCACGTCATTCTCATCGAACCAATCTTCGTGCCTGTTTAGTTTTATACCCAGCGTCTCCGAGGCGATCGCGACTAAGTCGGACGTTAGCTTTTGCCAGTTAGCAACAGCACTACCTCCCTCCACGTCCATCACCCGCACCACACCACTAACCGCCTGAGCGTAGGCCTTGCGTGTCTCTAGATCCTGTAGCTTGTTAATGTCTAGACGCTTAGATTTGACTCCCACTGATCTACGTGGGGTGCGCAGTCGGATTCTTTGCTTGGTAATGACAAGGCGGTGGTCCGAGGAGCATATTGCATTAGCATCACGCATCACGCGGGTGATATGTACTTGGGAAATATTCGATTGTCGGACAATTATATGGTCAATCAGGTGCCAATGTTTCGATCTCGGATGCATCCATGTGGTCTTATATTTTGCCGGGAGTCTAAACATGGTGTTGGTAATAGCCAGCTCGAATTGGGCACATAGGGACAGAAGGAGTTGTCCATTGCTATTCATGTTCCCAACACCATGTCTTTCCAAGACCTTAGGCCAAGATTCAAAGTCACGCCCGACTCTTGCGTTAAAGTCGCCCATTAATAATATCTGCTCTCTGGGACGAATCCTAGAGAGGACCTGTGTGACTTCTTCGTAAAACTTGCCCTTGATGTCGTCATCCTTGTCCATGGTTGGCGCATATACGCTGATGACATTCAAATAATTGTCATTGTCAAGTCGTAAGCGCAGCGTGGTGACGCGGTCCGATATGTGAACAGGACACTCCTCCAATCCTGAGGCTATACGATTTCTGATAGCGAAGCCGACACCTGATCTCCTAGGCTCTGTGGATGGGGTACCTTTCCAATAGAAAGTGTACCCACCGCGGTGCTCTACCCTCTCTCCCTCATCGGCCAGGTGTGTTTCACTGAGAGCAGCAATATCCACACCATAGCGTCTGAGCTCTCGAGACACGAGGGCAGTTTTACGCGGAATACCTAGGTTGCGCTCGCTATCAAGGAGTGTGCGTACATTCCACGCTGCAAAAGTCATATTTAAAGTATTTAAAGTATTTAATACTTTAGGCTTACATCTAATGTTTTTCTTTTTGTTGTTGCTACCACGTTGTGAGTGATGCAGAGACAGCCGCGGCTACTACCTCTGTATTTGGGCAGGTCAAACCTTTTTTAGGACACCTTTTCTAGTCCCCTCCCCGGATTGGGGGAAGCAGGGCCTCTCTAAATAGGGCTGCTTCGTCACCTAAGGAGCTGCCGAACTACACTGTTGACCCAGTGCAGTGCAGAACGACCATCTACCCTAAGTCGCCTACGTGCAGACATCAGACAAAGCCTAGTTGGCATCACAACTAGACCTCTCTACCTCTGTCCATCGCCGTAGGACCTTTGCGTAAATCGGAGTCCGATGTTCGATCCAAGTCAGTTGCGCAGGAAATATTATAGTGCACGATACGTTGCAAACGACAGTACATGCGCGAGTACAGGTGCACTCTTACCCTTAACCTCCTTGTACCTGATGGAGCGAGGGATCGCTACAATCAGAAGGGGGCAAGGGCGTCCCTAAGCGTTAACAAAACCTCTAACGCAGACCCAAGTCTTGATAGAGCGGGTAGTGAGTGGCTGGGATTGCCAATCGATGTTAGCGGGAGGCGTCCGCAGGGATTGGATAAGGTGGAAAGGATAAAGGTGGAGGATACTACTGTCACAGGTAGGGGGAAGGTAACAGTAGCAGCTAGAGCAGTCCGGCGTTGCATACCCGTAGTGATCCAAAATTGTAATTACCGGACAGGTACTGTACAGAATCACTCTCTGAACACTAATATGCATTAGTACGTGTTCACTGAACGAATTTTTACAATGTGAAACACTAAAAAGTGCTCAACGTGGAACATAATATTTCTGTTGGAGCTTTGCATTTTGTCCAATGTCAAGAAATAAAAAGTGCACAATGTAAAATTTTATGTTGTAACCATTATACTTTCCACAAGACACATTGTATATGTTGAGGTAGAAGTGTGAGTCGTCACATTTTGGCCGGAGAGACGGTGGGAGCCGAGTCGAGCCGAGGACACACGAGCGGGTCGCGCTCCGGAGAGTCAATTGGGAGAGGTAGATAATTGGTCTCCATGGACCCAAGCGAGCAAGCGAGAAACACTAACTGTCCGAGATTCCTTTTTCGGGACACATATTTGCCGAATAAATCACTTCATGTTATTAGAGTCAAGTGCCATGTGTATTCTTAATTAATTATTTCCACTACATTTCCTCACCAAACCTGCATACCTCAACAGTATAAAATTTCTATCGTGTATAACTAAATTTGTTATAAATCCCTGTACAAATTATTCAGTATTTAGAGTAAAAAATGCTTGCATGTACAGACCATACTTGCGCGTGCATTCATGTAAATATCTTTATTTTTTAAGAGCGAGCTTTTATTCAATACTATATTCATATTCGTGATGAAGTAAAACATGCACTATATGACACGTAGTTCGCTTTGAGGGAAATTATAGAACGGTACACATTAATTTCATTTTCAGAATTTTTTATTACTAAAAACACAGAGGTTTTTTCGGACATTACACAAATATTTGTCTGTAATATTTACCCTTCGGTAATAATATAATATCGATGTCAACGTATTTACTGACAATTTCGGCAAGAAAACTTTTCTCTGATGGTATCCTTGGTCCGGTAAATAATCGAATCAGTTGATTTCACACTCCCGGCCAGTTTTCTTCGGCAGCATTTGCTTTATTTGGATATTTCAGATAAAAATCTTGAACAATCTACAAAATGAGTTAAATCACTTTTTTACACAATGTAATTCAGGAATAGAAAAATTATTCTACGAAAAACCAACCAATGTGTATCCGATTTTTGTTTTCAACACGGAAAACTGTCAAGATATGACGTGATCGTCCCAGTTTTTAAAATTGCTTGACGTTCGTCCAAAGTGGCGTCTCAATGTTTTTCGACGCCCTTCCAGGGTTCAATACGAGTTTTCAAAAACAGCATTACCTTTGATTCGATACTATCTGATACATCAAGTGGATTATTTTCTGAAATCAGAAATATAATAAATAAATTTAGTAAATTTTTGACAACGGAGGGGTTGAATTACTCATGAAATATACGAAATAAGAAGATTCATACGAAATGTACAGATTACTTGCAAATTAAAAATAAAATTGAAAGAAAAAATTAGCGCTATAGTGCCATAAAAAGGTCATTTTTCTGTAGATTCTTTAAAAAAAAATTTGAACAAGTGGAAAATTGATAATAATTTTTTAAATTTGCGTCGTGGTACACTTTGCCTTACCTGCATCAATCTGAGGAATGCCAAATTGTAATTGTTGCGCTTGCTTCCGGTGCAAATACGTATTGCGGAAAATTAATTTCCCACGAGCCATTTGAGTCTGAGACGAAAGTAACATGAGGCACGTAATAAGTTAGCGGTGTTTCAGTTTTGATAAGAATGCAAATTTCTTGCGCTCGTTCTCAAAACCGCTGTGCTGGAAAATACCGACGAAAAAAATAAACAAAAAAAAGCATATGAAAATTTGCGTCAATAGGGTTCCTTCTAGAAATTTGTTACATCATATAAAAAAAATAGTATGTTGGTGAAAAGAATTAGATGATGAATGATTTGGGTACGTAAAAATTAAGAAATATTCATTCAGCGAAGTTGGCGACAAACACAATGAACACATACATTATCTCTACTGTCTTGTATTCACATTTAGTGGTTAATATACTTACGTTCCTTGTTTCTTTTCAAAATGATTATTTCACTTATTGTCTTTTCTTCACTCATTAATTGTTACACTTAGAATATCACGAAGAATTCTTCAATTGCTGCCCCTTCGAGCGCAAGTTGACGACTGACGACGCTCTGCTGATCAAAGAAAAATCTTATGCACGTTTGGACCTGTAACCGCCAAATTCGTTTGCATATCATACACAGGGAACCTACTTGGTGGGTTTCCCCTCATCCCTCCGCGACGCCGTGGTTGCTTAAGCGTTACTTTAGACGTACCATATAGTTTCACAAATATAAATTCTTGTCTGTGTTGAAGACATGAAAAACAACACAGCTCTAGTTTCACTCTTTAATATTTTAATCTGTGACACGAATTACAATGTACATTGTAAGAGGTGAAAATGATGAAGTATTTTTTACAATAGATTCCTTAATTTTCACAGGAGACGATGGAATTTTTTATTTCAAGATATAAAAAGTAAAATCAGCCGGCATATTCAATATTATTTCACACGGCAAAATTCTACATTCAGTTTATATTAGTGACAAATTACAATGTACACTGTGAAAAGTAAAAATTACACAGTTTATTTTATGGTAAGGGTTTCATTTCTTACTGCAGTTACTGCAATTTTTTATTCCTGTCTACAATAATTTTCTTGAAATGTTTTATTCACAATTTGAGAATTCTAACGATGATTTTTAGTGAATGTCCTTCAACATCTTTTACAATGTGAAATATTAATTGGTGCAATGGGCATTGTAAAAAGTAAATGTAACACAGCACAATTAGCGTACGTTTTTAATTTTTTTACTGAAAGTACTGCAATTTCTAATGTTTGCCTAAAATGATTTTGTTAAACGGTTATGGACAATTTTTATGCATTGTGATCACAACTTTTGGTGAATGCCTTTTGAAACTTTTTTACGATTTGAATACTAATTTTTACAGAGGGTATTGAACATTTTATATTTTATGCATAGTACTTTTTTTTAACTTGTGATTTTTGCGGTGTTTTGTTTTTGCTGTGCGTATGGCAGTTTTTAGTTTGAAACAGTGTTTTTACAGTTAAAAAAAAACATTAATCCCACCAATGTGACCAATTCACAGTTTTTAACTCTACTTTTCGATTGAAACTATAATTTTATAAAAACTAGGCGGCCCGATAAGCATGGAGAAGGGGGATCTGAAATATGATTGTTTCATTCAGCAGTGTATCTGAACTGAGCGGCGACCGGGTCGCAATGCGAAGGAAGGCGGAGAGAGAGAGAGATTGAGACAGACAGAGAGAGTGAGGGAGGGGGCGAGGGGGAGGGAGAGAGGGGAAACGGGTATAGGGGTAGAGGGAGAGCAAGGAGGTGGAAAATTATGTAACCCCAATGAGAATCAGTAACAAATCCATACATGTCACGTAAAAATATACATAATTTATGAGCATGCGCTTACCTTATATTAAAGTTATTATAAAACGGAAATTTATAAACATTTTAAGTGGTATTATTTTTTAAAATAAAATATTTTTTTTTGTAAATTACATTTAATTCGTTTTTATTTAATAAAATTATAAATTCCATTTTTCTTTTACAATGTTCTAGCAAAAGTTTTAACTGTTCATTTCTTTCTTTCAAACAATGGCTTCTGTACATTTACTACAGCACAAATAAGGAAAGCAATTTCATCAATATGAGGAAATAATGAATTACGTTATTGTACGCAGACCGGCTTGTCCCCTCGCCGAAACCTGACAAGACCTGGAAATAAAAAACAAAAAAAACAATTAGTATGTAAAAAAAACATAAATTTAATTGAAACATCAATAGTAAACCTTGCGACCAACGGCCACAGCCTTGACCCCAAGTATGCTAGGGCGCTAAGGGTCGTAGGGACATTTCTCCTGTTAAATCTGGTAAAATCCAGGTCATAGAATTATTTCCTTATCCATTAATAAAAAAAAACATAAAAAGACTTACCTACGTCAAGGCCTCTCGGCAAAGCCTCGACGACAGGACTCTCTTCCGACGGGCCTCCGAAAGCTCGGCATAACAGCTTCTCCGACACCTTCTGAACGAAACCTAGAAAAAATGCAATATTACTATTAAACTAAAAAATAGAAACTTTCCTGTACATTAGGGGCCTTCCTGTGCAAAAAACTGGGCCTTCCGCCCAGAACCCTCGACGACGGTCTCCCCGGTGGGTTCCTCGATGGGAGGTTCCAGCGGCGGGTCCCTCGTTGAATCTGGAAAAGAAATACATTACTTGATAAAACGCTCCCTATTCCTCCGCACAACAAAAATTGTCACTTACCCGCATGCAGAAAAACACACCTGTTGCACGACTCACGTACCGACACTCACTGCTACAAGATAAGATAAAAATCACACACCAAAAAAATGTACTACACAATGCGCGCGGTCCAAACACACGCACTTTTGTCACGACACTTTGGCGAAAATAGTTTATTCCGTTCAACAAATACAAAAATCACTCGCGCAAAAATTGACGTTAAGACCCCTATGGTCGACCTGTCAACAAACTAGCTGATGCGCGGGATTGGCTGGGCCTGACCACTTAACTTCCTCATACGCCAGATGGAGTATCAACACCTGTGCTCTCACAAGCGAGTCAGCTCTGTCACGCCTATAAGAAGGCTAGGCTCGACGAAATAAATTAACTCTCATCATCACGGCCACGAACGTTTATTCTACTCCACAGCCTCATAAACCGTATTTATTAAAACGAACTGAATCCTATTATCCTCTTTGAATCGCTAGGAGAAATCGTTATAATATTTGTATTTTTCAAGACGAATATTCCAAACCCGTTTTGCGGGGAAAAACCTCTCTTACAGCTACTCGCTGGTTAAGCGAACATCGAAACCTTCCGCTGATTAAGGGGCCATTGACACATCCCGCTGAAAGGCGTCACCGCTGGTTAAGTGGCCAATGAAAAAACCGCGCTGCAAAGTGTATGTATCTGATTAAGCAACCGCCTAACCCGTTGCTTATAGGACGCGTACACGCTTAGTCCCCGCACCCGTTCAGGAGGCTTATACGTCCAATGACGTATATGTCAAGGTATTTTTGATAGAATTCGGAAGTCTTTAATTCGGTGATTTACTTGTTCTATATGTATCGTCGCAGAAGCAATGTTGTATGTATCGTCAACTTCTTTACGTGTGAATTGATCTTTGTGAACAAAAGGAGGAACAACGTCACCGGGTTCAATTAAATCAACCAAACCACAGTCGTTGGTAATGAAGCAATCACTAGCACGGCCATCATAACATTTGGGTACATAAGTTATAGATGCATCTGGCGCACAACCCACCACAAACTTGACAGTATGAGGATAGTTATATTCAGAATACATCAATAGTTTTTGATTAACTTCTGGTGGCACTTCCGTATAAACTTCAGTACAATCAATTATCACACGTGTGTCCGGGTAATGCCGTTTGAACGATTGCGATATAGGTGCACGTATTGTTGATTTTGATGGCCAAACAATAAAACTCAAAATATTGTAACGTGGTACGTTACGGCTTTCCCCCGGCCTAGCTCGAGGTCCCGCCACTCACCGAAAAGTGTAGAATAAAATAGTTTTGAGGCATTAGCGAGTAAGTAAATTATTTTAGTTAGTAGAATTAATGTAAACCGTTCCCTCCGAGAATTTGTCCCGTTACCCCTTGCCCGCTAGCCCCTCACTCGGCCGCCCACCGCTGAAGAAAAAAGACCGAAGAAAGAAGAGAGAAGACCCGAAGACCCGAAGACTCAAGGACAGCCCTGAGGAGAAGCCAGAATGTAGCCCGAAAAGCCTCGGTACGCGAGCACTCCCCGCTGCGTACCGAGCGAAGAAGCCTAGACCTATTTCCCACCGGACCCCTCGCGCGGAGACAACAGCCGCGATCCCTCGCCGTACCCCCCCGCCCCCCCCGACGGCATCGTGCCGTCGTCACGCAATTTTACACGTAATTTTTCACTGCATGTATACACTGTTTACACTTTACTGTTTTTCAGAGAAATCCGAGAAAGCGGAATTGAAATACATCCAATCCAAGCTGACCAAGTTACATAAAATTATTATTTATCATCATCGTACACGTAAGTGCCAACATATTAGTTGAATTTATTATTTATATTATTATTATTTGACAGTGTGTAACGTATATTGAACTAATTATTTTTACTTATGTTGGTTTTTTAAAATCGAGTACACAAAATACAAGCGCCGACCCACGAAAACGTATCACAACTATCCTGTCACGTGCTCGTTGTGCATGTCACGACATACGACCGCCGCAGTTCTTGACATTTAATAGAATAAATAGAACTTTCTTTTCACTCGAATATTATACATCAATTGTCTCTTTGCACTTTGCATTACTTTAACATAAAGTCGATGCACCTCACATAGATGGCAGCGAATAATAAAAAAATGAATACCATATTTAAAGAAATATACAAAAAAATTATAACAAAAATAGCTCGATCTCTATGGATGCGAATTTAAAACAAATAATAACTGATACTTCTTTTCCAACTCACTACATTTTCAAACTTGTTGCAAATTGACAAAATCTTTTTTTTTCTGTTCATTTAACTACATTCATTCTTGTATAATATAGAATTTTATTTTAGTTGTAGCCTTTACCTACTTAAATTGTGTCAGCTTCCAATGCAATCCACTCTTTTTTTTACAGAGTTGATCATATATATATTGTGACCTTGGGTTCCTTTAATAGCATCACTATTTCCGGGGGGAGGGGAGGGAAGGTTCGGAGGGACGTCGGGGCGAAAAAGAAGAAAATTAAAATGCTTTGCTTCTGTGTAGAAAAGGCATTGACAATTATATTGGTTCTGGATTTAGTTGTAGATCGGTTAAACAATAATAATAATACAAAAAAAGTAAAAACGGAGAAACAGAATAATAAAAAAAAAACGCAAACGAGAAAATAAGAATATTATGAGATATAAAAATGATACTAATAATTATAGAAATAATATTTAAAAAAAAAAAAAAAAACGCGTTCGGAAAAAAACTAGTATTGTCGGTAACGATATCTCGCGAGTCTTCGAGCCAGGCTGGTAGGGAAATTGGAACGTACCGGGTTACAACTCCCCCCTCACTTGCCAAAAGTTCGTCCCTTGACGACTCGAGCAGCATTCATACTGGCCGTACGGGGTGGATAGTGGGGAATCGGAAAGAGCGGTGAGGGCAGAATAAAAATTAATGTAGTCTTTTACTTGTAACAGGAACGGCGTTCCACAGTTTTTGTTGTCTCCATTTCCATTTTCCCCTTTCGGGCCTGGTTTGCCCGATCAGAAAGGCAACAACAAGAAAAATTATATTGTCTGTGGTCGGATCAAACGAAAAAGAATAACTGAACTGAAAATTGGACGCTTTGTGGTAAGTACGTTGGGCTTGGGAGATTGGGAACAACTTGAGAAGTCGGGAAAGGGGAAAAAGGGAAAACAATAACAAAGGGAAAGAAATTAGTCGCTAATTCTCTAGCGGCTGTATATTTTAAGGATCTGAGAAAGGAACGGGAATCGAGTGGGAGTTGGAGTTCAGGGCATTTGAGGAACGGTGGCAAGGCGGTTATTGGGAACTTTGGGGTTCCGGAATTTTTAGGGCAGGCGGATGGTGTTTCGAAGACGTGTGTGCTATCGCATGGGAAACGGTAGGAAATCCTGGAGGTGTCAGCGAGTAATATCTTCACGTATGGTCTCGAATAAACTTTTACGTAATACTGCTCACATCATTTATGAACTCCTTGACGTACTTCTCGGGTGTTACTACGTAACTAGCACGAGCAACAAAAAGCGAAAATAAGATAGAAACTTAATGCAGTTCATAATAAACTCACAATGACAGTCCCATGCATAATCGGGGATCGTATCTACGGTGTGTAATAATCGGATGTGGTAAATACTGGGCACGTTGGGAACCTCTATAGGCTACTTCTTGAGTTCTAAGAACTTTGGAAATTCTAGTAGGATCCTGTACTTGGTGTACATTGAACTTTGGAAATTCTAGGAGGATTCTGTACTTGGTGTACATTGAGTTGGTCCAAGAGTCAAGGTACTCTGATAACTTCGGGGGCCAGTAGGGTAACGGGGTGGTTTCTGGGAGGCTGGAGGTAAGGTTCGGGGCACCAGGGGATACATGAATAGAGTTCCGGCCACATTCGGAATTTCGGGCCGGCAAAACAAGTGGGTGGGAATAACGAGAAAAACTTCGACTGTAAAAGAACTCGAGTACATCGTTACTCTATCTAGCCTGTCGCCATTACATTTTCGAGTTAGTCCTGAGAAGTGTGTTCGAAATTTTTTGGCAAACATCTGGTCTAACAACACCAATTTGTAAACGACTCAAAGACATTTGGAATACGGTTGACACGGCAGCAATCGAAACAGGATTGGAAGATGAAATTATTGCAAAGACGTTGGATAATCACAATGATGAAATATTGAACGTCATATTATGTTATAAAATTTTCTTATGTCGCAAAACAGCTGCGAAACATATTATTTCCTTCGTGTATTTCTTTTATGTTATTTACATTCTCACCAAATACCATAATAATATTTTTTCAAGTAAAATCATGAAAAAATTACCAAAAAGTTGTGTTCAGATAACTTCGCGGTCTTGAGAAGTCAGCACCTCGTTCGATCTCGTCTCCACCTCGCGCGGGCCTCGATAACTTCGGGCTTTTTTCCCCACTCTTCGAGCTTCAAGAAAGCTTCCGGCTTCCGTCTTCACTTTTACATTGAACGGTGAAATAGACATGTGCGCGCTTCAACCGTTCCTCGTTATTATCTTTCTTTTTCGGCCTACTTCTTCAAACGCATTACGCGTTTGTCAATGGTCACGATTTACGCTCGCGGTGATTGCGAAAGTGATTTCGGTTTTTTTTTTTGGAAGACTTCACGGCCATCTTTCGCACGTGTGCTCACGACGAGTTTTGCCTTCTCGGCGTTTGTTTCAAAGTTTTGCTGTAAACCAAGTGTAAAACAAATACACCATTTATTGGTTGATTGAATAACTGGTGCTCCTTCGAGTGATTTCGATTCCTTTCGCAGCCTACCCTGTCGCGAGCATCCTCCAGGCACACCGTACACCTCGATCCAAACCTCGTCCACCTTTTAACTTCTGAACGAGTTGAGATAGCCACCTCTAAAAAATTTAGACCGTGCTCATTTTTTCAGGGAAATTTTTTTTATTAGCGCACAACAATAGCACGAGAAACCAGAAGGAAAAAAATGTTGAATCAGTCTAAAATATATATATTAGGGTGATCCTTATTTGGTGGTCGGACGAATTTTAAGTTCAGCGCCCCTTAAATAGGTTCTAAATTTAAAAAAATAACCCTCGCATAATTCAACGTCACCCAGCAGTAGTACTGTACAGGGCTAGCGAGGTAGGGACCATCTGGTGCTCCCCTTCTGCCCCCCTGTCTGGCGCCATTCCCCACCTCCGTCTGGAGTGGGATGCTGTAGCGGTGGGGGCGGTGAGTGCGAGACACACTTTTCCACATGTGTGACATTTCGCTGCAGGCGTCTGAAGCGTTCGTCAAGACACACCAGTATGCCGAGCAATCCATCGAACGACGATTTTTGCATCACAACAGCCGATGAATAATTTTTACGCTTCTTCGTTGTTGGTTCGGGATCCTCCTGTGACTCCTCATCCTGGAATGTAGTATCTCCTTCGAGTAGCCGAAAAACACGATAGATTTGGAGCCATAACTCGAGGTGAATAGTATGTCATAATCGCCGATGCGTACGCGTTGCGCTGTGGGCCAATTCTTACCTCAGGCGATCTTTTGGCTACCCTTGAAATACCTCGAAATTTCGGGTAATTTTGTCTGCAGCAAATGCCAACCCGCCGATTCAAGGACAATACATCCTGCTGTGGTATTTTTCTGAAGTTTTACGATCGGGTGTATGCAACCGCCGGCACACGGCTGTAGACCGATATGAACTTTTTTCCTTTCCGATGGGTTGAGTGTATACGTTGTATCGAAAATCAGCGGTGCTTTAAGACGCTTCTTCTCGTCGTTCGACAGTATACGTTACATGGTTTCTGGCTATAGATCACTATCCCTCAGATCGTTAACACCGATAGCCTGGCTCATCTTAAACAATGGTTTGACATTACAAGGAGAGGAAAGCCGGTTCCGCCTAGTTGACATGGTCACATCGCCAAGATGAAAATTCTTCAAGAATAACAGGTAGCGATCTTCTTTTAGTTGTAGGTCGATATACGGATGGTCCCATACGACGGCTGTTTCATTGATTGAAGATAAAATTGCGTGGATTATCTGTGTAGAAGTCGTCGGTCGTAAAAATCAGAATAAATGACCGTTGGAACAATGAACACTTGTTTACCTCAATGCGGCCAGTTTACGGCATTACCGGCGACCTATTGTCGTAGCCACAGGATGGGTTTCGGAACAAACGTCTATAGAAATCGGCATGGATGTGCAGGTGTCACTCGCTCGTATATCTCCTGTCTCATCGGAAGGTAACGGATGCTGCTCACAATACGCGCGCAACTTCCATACGCCCTATGCAAGTACCCAGATATAAATCTGAGAGATATACATCTACCTCGCAAGTCTTCGGAGCATTAAGGTTGATGTCCGCACGATACGTTTGGAACTCTTTGAGGATATTTGTGAAAATCTTTAACCACCCATTGCTAGTGCAAGTGCACTATCATAAAAATAGTTGGAAAGTACCGAAGGCAGTTCGAGGTGTCCGGTGTCGAGTTGACGTCGGAAGAGCCATAATTGTCTTACGTTTACAACGGTTAGGGGTGCGACTGGGTTTTTTGATGAGGGTTACCTGTATAGGCAATAGAACCATCCACGCGACGGTCATCGTGATATTCATAGTTAATTCGTTACGGCGTCTTCAAGATGAAAATCACCGAGGAAATGAAAAAAATTTGTAGCAAAATTCGGTGTATTAGTTATCGAAGTTAGCGTCATTCGAAAGGTGACCTTACTCTCCGCCAATGCGGGAAGAAAGAAAATGTAGTAGGGCGTGGACAGAATTTATGAAGTCTTTCGAAGTTTATATCTATTTCAATTCTCTGTCGAGAAGTCTATCGAAGCACTTCGCGTCATCGGTGTGAACGTTAAGCAGTCAAACTGAAAGTGTTTTTCCGTAGTTCCGCTCGCGTTTTCGCCGTTAAATTTGTGTTTCAGTGTTTTTCGATTTTTTCCTAAAAATCTCAAAATGCAGTGTGTCGTACACGCGCTCTTAAAGCTACCCATAAAACGGTAGCTTTAACACGGCCAATAAGTGGCGTGATAGCGGGATGATGATGGAATTCACGCTTGAAAGCGATGAATCTCCAGCGGGCCCAGGGCGAATTCCGCGCGATTCTGCGACAATTAGCGGTGCGGGTCATCGGGCATACGTACGACCACCGCGCGTTCGATGACTCAAGTGACGCTATCTTTATTGCCGTCGAGGTAGTTCAAGAAAGAGGTGGTGCGGGTCTGTACGTCGTGCGGGGCCTAATGGCGCGAAATGCGCATGAAAATGGTCAACTGGGTGCCAAAAGCGAAGATGATTTTCACGGCGCCGACAACCACGTCGGGAATAATGCCGACAACGCAAATGCTGAAGGCATGCAAAGCCCCGAGTCGACAGCCCAGGATATCGTCGATGAGTTGGAGAGTCCGGAATCTCCATATACGGAGAATCAAAATGTGTATTAGAGCGGGCCCGACGGAGATTACGGTCTGGAGACGGGGGGTAACGAGGATTGCGGTGATGATGTGTATGGTGTCATCCATATGGAGCCTTCAGCGTCATCGGATCTGGAACCTCCCGCATCATCCGATTCTGTTGTCGACGCCGACGACAGTATTAACGACGACGGTAGCGATAGCGACGACGACGACGACGACAGTCCGTGTATTATTCACATGGGGTGTCCGCCATCACCCGATTCTGTTTCCGAAGCGGAGACGGTCTTCAACGAGGAAGCTGCTCGGATGCAACTATTTTCGTCACCGGAATTGGGTTAGTTATCTTATTATTGGCTTCTCCCCTATACATGTAATTTAAGCACATACATATACAGGGTGTCCTATATTAATCTTACACCTAAATTATCTCGAAAAATATTGGTCTGATTAAAGTTTGTTTGAAACAAAAGTTTTAGAGTTCGAAGGGGAACGTTCCAAAAAAATGTTGTCGAAGGTCGTAAATTCAAAATGGCGACGTTACGATGGCTGACATGTTTTTTTAAAGGAAACCTAACTCTTTTTATGACAGAATAATGCATTGCATTAAAACTAACAACTTTTGTAGGAAAAATTTTTCAATTCAGGCTGTGGTTTTCCTGTTGGAACTCCATTTTTGACTATTTAGCGCTGTCCGGAAGATACCGTAAAAAAGGGTGCATGTATCTGTATGCGCGTGTCTTAGTTTGCGCGATTGAGGGCATGTTTGTTTTTTCGCAAAGAAGGAAGTGCCTATCGCAAGATAAGAAAGTCGGACTGCTTCGGACGAATTGTTTGCTGATATGGGTAACGACGATTGGGAAACTCGCGGCGATACAAACTTTCGGCTTGCGAATAATTACCCATACATCTCCCTAAAATGAGGAGCATATCGACAATCGCGTTCGAACTGAAGTCAACCATTTTTATAAGCAGTTTTATAGATCATCTAGAATATGACTTCACTAAAAACCTTATTTTGCTCGAAACACGCAGCAGCTAACGAAACTTCGTCAACTTTAGTCCAAACGAGATTGTTGAAATCCTCCTCATTTCAGGGAGATGTATGGGTAATTATTCGCAAGCGGAAAGTGTATATCGCTGTGAGTTTCCCAATCGTCGTTACCCATATCGGCAAACAATTCGTACACTCGAACGGAGAGCGAGAGCAGATCGGATTGAACGTTATCGCCAACGTCGTCCAAACGTCATGGAAGATTTTGATGAGCCGCATTAGGCTCATGGCAGTGTTCGAGTGATTGCAGAACGACCAGGATTTTATAAATCCACGGTGCACAGGGTATTGAAGGGTGCGAAACTTCAGCGGAGGTCAGAAAAGAAATGCCTATTAATAAAAAAATTCTTTTTTTTTGGAAAAAAAATGCAATTTAGATTCTTTAAAAAGTGGGTTAATCATAACTTTCTTAAGGTTTTTTGGGTTCAACGAGAAGCGAATTCAATCCCGAATACAATCAATCCTGTCTCGTTTCCATAGGACGTTAATTTTTTCCCTATCTTTCCCGCCAATTAGAAAAAAATCTCAAAAATGAAAAACCGAGAAATCGCGCGTCAAGGTTTTCGTATATGAAAAATCGTAATTTTTTGTAACTTACTGCAATAATATGCTAATTAACGATTCCTGGTTTATAGAATTGTCCTTCGGACTCGTAAAAAACAGTTTTGTTTTAAACACCTCGTTAGCAAATCGTCCTTAGATAATTCTTCACACATAGGTTAATGTGCTTTTCGACATGTTCGTCAATTAGACGTGGTGGATGTTTAAAAGCAACCAGGATGTTTGTCACTTGAGCTTTTCGCCAATCACACCAGCTTTCGACGCCTTTCGGGCGTTTGTCGTGGGGAGGTAATTCATCTGTGGAGCCCGGTTACTTGAAGATTTATGCACTTTTGGATAGCTCTGCATGGTTTCAAGATGTTCACGTGCCGAAAAAGAAATAAAAACTCAACTTAAATGCCAAATATAGCTTACTTAAGCCGACGCCGCCAGGTAGAGTATACCGTTATAATACATACTTTAATCCCCACCATAGCTCCATAAGGAATATCTACGAGAATAGTTAATAGTGTCTCGAAGGACAGTTAGTCCCTTTGGATGCATACAATAGTTACAATAGGTGCAATACACGCAATAGATTGAGAGGCGGAGCGTGGGCACTCCAAGCGATCCGGCCGCTCATGTTCCTGCTCGACGCTTGCTCATCATTTCTCCCGCAACTCTATACTCCCGCAATATTTTGAATTGGTTCTGAAATATAAGGAACACACTCTTGGATAGTTTGGAAAGACATTTATGCAAAAGAAAATCGATTTATTGAAGCCGATTAATTGAAAATCGATTTATTTACGAAGCGTGCATCACATATTAATGTCGTACACCGGAAATGGACTTGGTGTGCAGTGGCTAATAAGTTTAACCTACGCTACCCATTTAAGGCGGGATTCTGAATTAGACGGTTCGAAAAATCGATGTTTTGAGGATTTTTTTTAGATTGAAAAAAGGAAGTCTAGAGACATTTTAAGATAATTTTATTACATGTTTGAACATGACAAAACAATTTTTTTTTAATATTTAGAGGCAATCGATTTTTATGCACACTCGTGCAACTGCTGTTTCCGATCGCCGTTACTAATGTAGCTCGTATTTTCATGTGGAACAAAAAGACTAAAAACCATTGTAATTGTAATATATTTTTCGTCTATATGTACCAAGAAAAACTTAAAAAAATTATGAAATTCGAAAGTTTTTTTCGGGATCAAAGCAGAAAATGAGCTTTTTGTAAAAAAAAAAACTTTTGGCTTACTAAAAAAATTGTTAAGAATTTTTTTTTATTACGTTTTTAGTTTAAATAGAAAAGAAAACAATACTAAAGCTAACAAGCTTTATTCTGTTATGATTGGTCATTTCCTTTTTTCGCAATCACGTACGCCAATTTTGAAAAATCGTAAAAACGAAAACTCGAGAATACAGGTTTTGAAGATTTAGGTAAAGAAAAATGTTATTTTTGGCTACTTACGGTTATAATCCGCTAATTAGCTATCCCTGCGCCATGAAGTGAACCTTTTTTTTGTCTCTCAAAAACCTCGTTTTGATGGAGTTGCTCGAGTCTACGGGCCGTCCGAGCTTCCTTGCTGGAAAAGGACGTACGCCGATTTCCCCTCTCGATTCGTTATGCGTCAACATTATCCGCAAACATCTTGCAAATTTGGCCAATTTTTAAATCGAGCAGCTGCATAATATTTAAAACTGCAGAATATCCTTCTTTGAACATTCTTGCAGCCATATATGCAACAATTTTAACGATTTTTTTGCTAGAATTGAGATGTTTCGAGTTTATGCGCCAGACGGTAGAATTGGAAGATTCGTTCGAATTTTGTGTATGCCTGTCTTGGCATTGCGTCAACAGTTTATCATTCGAAAGTTTCTCGTAGATTGAACGAATATGTTTCTCCACATTTTCGTCAATCAAGCAAGCAGGATGTTTGAAAGACGCAAGAGAATTCGTGGCTGCAGCTTTGCGCTATTCACACCAGCTGTCAGCGTCTGACGAACAACTCTCGTGGCTGGGGGATTTATCGCTCGAAAAATAGTGATTCAGCGTTGCCACGACAGCTTTTCTCATATCTTCGACAGAGTTGATATTTTTCCTGATTGCCAAACCATAATAAACTGTCAACTTTTAAATCAGGCTCTCCGTCAACCGCTTTTTACTACCGAGTTTTTGTTCTTTCCTGTTATTTCGGAGTCGTGCCCCATTCACTTTTGTACATGACCCACGCAATCATTTGTAGTAACGGATCAATCGTCAAGGTATAGATTTATTTTAAGAATACCCGCAGAAATTTTCGCGTTGTGGGGATAAAGGATTTGGGAGACCGCAATGAATAATCCGGATGTCAGAGTGTCCAATTTAATATTCATTATAGAATATAAAAGTTGAAATTGTTGTGTCTCGTCTTGACACTCTTGAGACATTGTCAAGTGTCGATGTCTCGGCGAGTGTTGAGAGGCTCCGCTCTTCGTTCCTCCCAGCTAGAATCGGGTTTTCCATGGAATGGGCGACCGTCTACACTTTTCGCCAAATCGCCAAGAGTTGCTCCATTTCGCTGAAACGTGGCCGTTTCGCACTTTCTTGTGCAAAATAAAAATAATGCCTATAGCGTAAACATTTCGACGATTGAATCTACTTCCATTTTCCCTGCTGAACCATCGTGATTTGAGGGGCATGATTTTTTATGATCTTCATACCATTCCTCAAATTCCTCTTGGTCTAACGCTTTTTCCTTCAGGTTATACGAATTGCAATACGCACTTTTAACGATGAGATCTACTACTTTGCCAGAGTAATATATGATCAGGGTCGTTACACGGAACAATGAAGTAAGGCCACATTTTTCCACGATAGATTGCCCGAAACTTCCATACAATCTGGATTTTGCTCATTTTTCACTATTTTTTCTTGACCTTCTTATTAGCTCTTTCGGAACACTTTCGAACGTTACTTTCGACGCGCAGTATAAATGATCCTTTGCGTTCTCGTAAGTTAATTTCGCCTAACCTTGACAGATATTCATTAGACGACAAAACACATTGATGCCTCCTCGCACAATACTGAGAAGCCTTAATACAAACACAATTCGTGTTTTTATTTTGTAACCGGTGTTTATCCACCGTCCCGAATTGATTTCACGTCAACCGCAAATACATGTAAGAACAATTTTCAAACCCAAACCTCGATGCCCGCTCTCTGAAAATATTATTTTTTGTTTACAAGATATGCACAATATCATGTCAGATATTGCAAAAAAATACCGTCAGAAATTCAATTATTCGGTAACAATGACCTGGATGAACATTTCCATTGTCGGTACTCGCGGTGCCTAATTTCCTCGCACTGCTACTTTCACTACACTCCGAATGATCTGATTCACTTGTGAATCGATTCGCATGGAATCTACGTTTTCGTGGCTTCGAAGAACGATTTTTCAATTTTGGGATAACTGGACATGATATTTCAGGGTTTCTTAGTCGCCAAGATTTGAAGCAAGACTAACTCTGGACGCTGGAGGCAACAGCGGATAAACCCATACACAGGAAGGAATAATCAAATCATAAACCAGGTGCTCCAACGGTCCTCCAGGAGCTATACACCTTTTCAGGTCGATTGTTTGAACTTATTCGACTGAGGGATGGGAGGGAAGGGAGGGAAGAATCTTTAGAAATATTTCGAATAAGCATATATATCTTTGTGTACACATCCTTAGATACATAAGAAATACATTTAAACAATAAAAGAAGTCGATTTTTGGACCTTCTAATTCAAGATCCCCCTTTAACGCTAAAGTTAAAAAAAAATCTACGCGTTCATTTTCTTGTGCAGTTTGAAATCACGTCTTTAAATCTAGTTATTTCCAGTTTTAACCGTAAATAAAATTCTTTCGACATTATTTATATACACTCTAGGCCATATTCCGAATAATTTTCTGAAAAATTAAGTTCGAAACAGGGCCAAATAGTCGATGAAGCGTCATGTCCAAATAACGCGCAAACCTACAATCATTAAGATTTTATATAACAAAACCATTAAATAATAGCATAGAACGCATCTGAGTTTCTCATAATGAAAAATCAGAATACGCGTGTGTTTTGATTGACTGATCTAGCTCAGCAGAATGGTGGATATTCCGTTGACGCAATAGCACGCTGGAATTGGCTTGCGTTCCAATGTTCATTATATCCTCAATTTAAGCCTGGCTTATTATATTCAAATAAATATTGGTCACATTCACGAAACCTCTAGTAAACTATATGCAGGGCGTCTTGGAGGTTCTCTAGATGGTTGTCTGAATAGCATTTATGAGTTACGATAGTAGGAAAAGGTCGCCACAGAGAAACGCAATTGCAAATATATTGTTGAAATTACCTTGCTCCATTTCCCCGTCGTCCAGTAGTATTCGTCGTTGCATTCCCGGAGCTTGCAATTGCGTTTTTCATTTGGCCGCTTATCATGTAAACAATCATCACTGGGCAGTGGATCGACCCAACCAAATCCATTTACACGTCGACAGGTTACAACTCGTTCTTGAATTCCTACCCCACAACGTTTCGAGCACTATAATCACAATAAAAAAAGCGATTATTGATTATTATTAGTTTCCTTAAGTCTGTATTATTACGGATATATTACCATAGAATATTTTTTATGAATTTTTATTACAGAATAACTTTTTTATCAATAGTTTTGTGAAAGTATATATTAGGGTGTTTAAAAAAAAAAAAAAAAAAATTTTTCTCAGAACCAAGCTCAAAAGTTTTGTTTAGATGCCAAAGTAGGCCTCTGAAAATATGAGTCCTTAACATTAATATTAAGTATGTGCGCATCGCACTTTTCGATTTCCCATAAGAATAACACAGGAAAATTTTTTTTTTGTTCCGATTTTTGTAACTCATGAACTATAAATTGCGCTGCAATTTCCATCAGCTATTTCGGTAGAGAATTTGTTGGGGAGACAACGTGGATCGACACAAAAAGCACGCGTGTAAGAAGAACAATGAATATATTTAATTAGTACAAAGGCTTGGTGACAAGGCGTTCGTTGTTCGGCAGCACAAAAGCATGACGCAACAAGACTGAGAGAAAGGAAAAAGAAAGTGGGCGCGGCAAGCGGGAGAGTGCTGCCGCGACGCCTCAGTGCCGGCCCGCAGGCCCGGTCGTACTTCGGTGGCGACATCCCTCGTGCCACGTTTGAACGTCCGGAATTGAATTGCACGCGACACCTTGGTGTGAGCGAGCTTCAATACTCCCCCTCAATTCAGGACGAGACGATTCTGAAACTTCGATCTCCGCCATCCCGAGAAGATCCAAGCACTTCGAGTGTTTCTGCTTCGGCACCCCCTTGGTCAGAATGTCCGCCGTCATTTCAGCGGTAGGCGCGTAAATGATTGACACAGCGCCGCTTTCGAGAGCTTCACGCACGAAATGGTGACGTATATCTATGTGTTTGCTTCTGTTGTGAAACACTGGGTTTTCAGCAAGCTTCCGAGCACCATTATTATCGCAGAAGATCTTCACTTCTCCTGCACCAGCGAATCCGAGTTCGGCGAGATAACGCCTCAGATACACGGCCTCTTTCGCTGCTTCGGACAGAGCCATGTATTCGGCTTCCGTCGATGAGAGTGCCACGGTCCTCTGCTTCCTGGCCTCCCACGAGATCGGGGATCCGGCGAGGACGTAGACGAAGCCAGTGTACGACCTCCTGTCGTTCGAACAATTGGCCCAATCCGCATCGACGAACCCTTCGAGCGGTTTTCCAGTACGATGAAATCGTAGTCCGACGTTCTGAGTTCCGCGCAGATATCTCAACACTCGCTTCGCAGCTACCCAATGCTTAGTCGATACGGAAGTTTCTTCTCCTCTGATGTAGGTTCTTCCGTACTTCCTTCGAGCTTCGTTCCGGGGTCTAGCGGTGTCGAAATGACCTTCGAATCTTGCATACCGAAGCGCTCCAAAACATCCTTGACATATGCTGCCTGACATATGGTTATCTCGTTTCTTCGCTGCGAAAATTCCATGCCGAGGCAGTATTCTGCCATTCCGAGATCCGTAATCTCGAACACTTTCGAGAGATGTTGTCCGAAGACGGCGATTTCTTCATCGTCTCGCGACGCGACGAGGATATCGTCTACGTATACACAAATCAGCAGCAGATTCTCCCCTTCTCCTTTGAAGTAGACGCAGGGATCCGCGGAAGATCTCTTCGCTCCGAACTTGATCAGTTCCTTGTCGATTCTTCCGTACCAACAGCGTCCAGCCTGACGCAAGCCATATAAGGCCTTTTTCAACAGGCAAACCTTGTCGCCTCGATCGAGTTCGTTGAGCATCGTCGATGCTTTTCTTCCAATTTCACTGCCGTTCGGTTCGGTCAGTGCGATTGTTTCCAGAGCCTCTGTCGCGTATTTTGGCACTTCCATAAATACCTTTTCTTCGAGGACGCCGTGAAGATACGCCGTGGTGACATCAAGCTGATGTACCATCATCCCGTTTTCCGCTGCGAGCGCTGTCATCATCCTGACTGATCCGATTCGTGCCACGGGCGCGAACGTTTCAGAGAAATCTTCGCCGGGGCGCTGTGCGAATCCTCTCGCAACAAGTCGAGCCTTCCTGCGCACCAACTGTCCGTCGTGTCCATACTTGTTTCGCAGCACGATTCGGCTACCGATCACTTTCTGGCCCTTCGGCCTCTCAGTGATGATCCATGTATCGTTTTTGATTATGGACTTCATTTCCGAAACTATGGCGTCGTGCCACTCGTCGGCGCACGGCCCATGAACGGCCTGTTCCAGCGGGATCTCAGCCAGAAACGTAAGTTCCTCGACAGAGTTCGCCGTCTGATACACCTTTTTGGGTCTCCCCCTGAGACCTGTCCTCTCGATTCTGGGTCTTCCTCGGCCTCGACGCGGGGGAACGGCACCTTCGACTTCGTTCACGCCTTCACGATCGACCTCGTCTTCCTCGATGTGCTCTCGCGGTTGGTCTTGGCCGTCTCCGTTTGGCTGACTCACCGCAGGAAGTATAAGCTCGATTTCCGCATTGCCTTCGTCGTTGTAGTCGAAATTATCGGATGAATGATCGCTCTTTGTTGCGACTTCCGGTGTCCCGACGAATCTCACATCTCGAGCGACGTTTATACGCTTTTCGTCCGATAGCCAGATGCGGTACGCTTTGGACTCCTGAGAATATCCGACGAATATTCCCTTCTTTGAGCGGGGTTCGAGCTTTCCCTTCGACGGCGTTCGATCGACGACAAACGCCTGAGAACCGAACTCACGAAAATGGTTCACGTCCGGAGTTTTTCCGATCCACTTCTCGTAAGCAGTCTTTCCTCCCAGACTCTGCGACGGACATCGGTTTCGGATATAATTAGCGGTATTTATCGCCTCGCCCCAGAAGGACGGAGGGAGCCGCGACTGTATCAGGAGACACCTCGTCATCTCCATCAGCGTCCGATTTCGTCTCTCCGCTATGCCATTTTGTTCCGGTGTGTGGGTGACTGTCAATCTCCGACGAATACCGTTTTCCTTGAGGAATCTGTCGAAATTATCGTTCACGTACTCCCTTCCGTTATCCGACTGAAGAGATTGTATCCTACAACCGTGTTGATTTTCTGCGACAGATTTGTACTCCTTAAAAGCTTCAAGGACCTCATCCTTTCGCCTGAGCAGCCGTATTTCGCCCCATCTCGAGTGATCGTCGATGAAAGTTACGATGTACTTCGCTTTCCCGTTTGACTCGACGCGCATCGGTCCCATGACGTCACTGTGGATTATTTCCAGCAACTTCGAATTTCTCGCAGAATTCTTCGGCAACGGTGTTTTAGCCATCTTTCCGCGGAGACATACCTCGCAGTTGGACTCTCGAGGCGAGTTGTCGAGCTTCATCCCTCGCACGGTTCCGTCCCGATCGCACTTGACGAGATCACGCATGTTGAGATGGCCCATCCGGCGATGCCACTCACTCGTGAGGTATCCCTCGTCGGCTGTGTCGGTAACGTCGGCGCCTGCACTGTAGCCATCGTCCGCTTCGCGTACGTAGTATAGTCCCTTGTTCCGATCCGCGATCAGCACAGTTTTCCCGTATTTGTCTATAACCTTCGCCTCTCTCTTGTCAAAGATCACAGTATGACCTCTGTCCGTGATCCGTCCGACAGACAATAGGTTTGTGCGAAGCTCGGGCACTCGTAACACGCCACTGACGTTCACGTTTTTCGGCCGACCGTCAACATTCGTCGCAATACGCACCGAGCCTTTTCCGCGAATCGGCGTAGATGCCACTTCACACGCGAGTTTCACGTTTCCATCATATGGCTCGAGAACGTTTCCGAACTCCGCGTCGTCGTTCCCCATATGTGTCGTGCACCCGCTGTCGAGACACCATCTCTCGTTGTTTCGCGCGATTCTCGCTTCAACGGTCTCGGTAGCGAGCGTGTATTCGGTATCTACGTACAGACTAGCCTCGTCCGCCGCGTTTGCGCTGTCGACGTCTTTCCGCGATGCGGTGCAGTCGGCTGCTTTGTGACCGATTTTCCTGCAACGGTGACACTTGTATTTAAATGGCTCGCGTTTGGCTTTGTTTTCGTCTTTTCCCGATTTTCGTTGCTCGTAACCGTTTCTCGATGTTGCGTTTTGCCGTTTAACCGATCTGTTTTTCACAAACATCGCGCTGTTACCGACGTCGCGCGTCTCGTTTTTTCTCGCATCGTAGTCTTCGATAATTTTTATACGCAGGGCCTCGAGATCCGGTAGCTCGTCGCGAGACTCGATCGCGCACCGAAAGTTCTCGAACGCTGACGGGAGACTGTAGAGTAGCATTACGGTCAGTAGATCGCGATTTATCTCCACTTCCATCTCGCTCAGCTTGTCGACTGTGTCGAAGAATTTTCGTAGATGCTCCCTCACGTCGTCGTTGTCGGCCATCTTGTGTTGCGTGAGCTGTTTTAATAAAGTCGCCTTTCGTGCCGGTCCGCTCGATTGGTATATCGACTTTAACTTCGACCACACTTCCCTCGACGAGTTACATCCCTTTATTTGTTTTAGCTCCGACGGCTTAATCGACAAGACGATATCTGCTTTCGCCTTTTGATCGTCGATTTCCCATTTCCTTGCTGCTGCCTCGGACAACGCGTCTCCCGGCTCGACTTCCGGCTTCAGTTTTTCGCCGTTCACAAATCCCCACGCGTCATTCTTTATCAAGATCGCTTGCATCTGGATTTGCCACGTATCGAAATTCTCTTTCGTGAGAAGTTCGATTCGCACGAGATTCGACGCTGTCATATTTTCCGTTCACGGCACAACAGGGGACAACGCGACGCACTAGTCTCGACCGATCGCTTACCACGCACGTATTTATTGGTTTTTATGATTGTAATTGTTTCCGTATACCTGGGCCCATAACCTGTTGGGGAGGCAACGTGGATCGACACAAAAAGCACGCGTGTAAGAAGAACAATGAATATATTTAATTAGTACAAAGGCTTGGTGACAAGGCGTTCGTTGTTCGGCAGCACAAAAGCATGACGCAACAAGACTGAGAGAAAGGAAAAAGAAAGTGGGCGCGGCAAGCGGGAGAGTGCTGCCGCGACGCCTCAGTGCCGGCCCGCAGGCCCGGTCGTACTTCGGTGGCGACATCCCTCGTGCCACGTTTGAACGTCCGGAATTGAATTGCACGCGACACCTTGGTGTGAGCGAGCTTCAATAGAATTGAACGCTCTACAAAAAAGTTCTGATTTCATTTTATGATTAATCAACTCATTCAAAAGTTATTCAAGGTAAAAGTTAAATTTATTATTAATTTAGCCGTTTTCTTTATAATCCTTCGAATTTGATTAGTTTCAAGGTTTTATAATGAATTGAAACTTTATTTTTACGGTCTGTGAGTTAAAAAAATAAAACTATTATTTTTTGTCATTAAAGATTGCTGTCATTTTATTGAAAAACTGTTTTTAAATAGATTGCACATAAAAAGAAGTTAAATTTTATTCATGACCTGGAGAGTTATTCGTGTTGCTGCGTTTTCATAATTCAGACCAGCAGACAAATGATTTTATTTAACATATATGTATTCATAACTAACAAATATTATAAATTAATTACATAAAACTTATAACAAAGTAAAAAACTATTAATTCTCATAAATTTCAATTTTTCGGGAACATTTTTTCTGAAAACAATATTTTTGCCAAATAATTCAGAAAAACGGCAAAATAAGTAATTAATTTAACTTTGACCTTGAATAACTTTTGAATGAGTTGATTAATCGAAAAATGATATCAGAACTTTTTTGTAGAGAGTTCAATTCTCTATGAAAATAGTTCATTGAAATTGCAGCGCAATTCATGGTTCATTAGTTATAAAAATCGGAACAGAAAAAAAAAATTCCCCGTGTTATTCTTATGGGAAATCGAAAAGTGGGATGCGCACGTTCTTAATATTAATATTAAGGGCTCATATTTTTAGAGGCTTAGTTGGGCATCTAAACAAAACTTTTGAGCCTGGTTCCGAGAAAAAAAAAAAAAAAATTTGAAACGCCCTAGTATATATGGAAAACAAGTGGTCAAAAACCTCGCCTACTTTAATATATCTGAAATTCAGCTATTTTTTTAGGCCGCACTAAAAACATGCACGTGCATTTTTGGGAAATTATTTTATGACAATTCGTGGATGAAGAATAGAATCCGAAAAACGGATTTTTTTCCCTTTCGTGGTTGTATCATTGAAAATCTGTTTAAAAAAAGTGTAAATCTCAAAAGTTGCTTCTTTACGCCAACTTTCAAAATCCAATTTTAATTCAAATATAAAAATTGTTTCTTGCGAGAAGTCATAAAAAATATGTGCAAAATAATTCCGTTCGTCAATTTTGTCACGTGTGGTCGAGTTGAAATTTTTATCGAATACTCGATATCATACAAATACGTTCAAATTTTCAGAATACGTCTAAGAAACGTTCCAAAATGTGAGGTAATTGAAATAGAATAGAAATTTTAAACATTAAAATAGAAAAAAATTGAGTTTCTTATCGCTAAGTCATGCAAAATTCCATTGGCCATTACAGTTACTCTTACAACCATGAGCGTCTGGTGTTAGAAAATCACTGAATTTTCTTATACCTTTTCTCCGTCAATCCCATGGTAGTTTAGAATGTTTCTTAGGCCTACTGTGTAAATATTAACCGTATTCGAATGATGTTAAGGAATATTCCTACAAAGTTTAACGTGCTAAGTTTCCCGACAGTGATTTTTCGTGTTTGCAGTCCTTTTTTAAAGGAACGGGCGCTGAAACAAATATGTTAATATGTTCTTTCTCTTGCCTTCTGACTCTATTTGTTCTATATATTAATGTCTAAATAAATGGACTAATTTGGTTCTGCCGGTAGTAAAATTTGGGAGCAATGAGAATTAATATGCATCAGCGATCGGTTTCTCCTCGGATTGATCCTAAACTTTACGAAGTGTCTTAAATTCTTAAAGTTACGTGTCATTTATTCCTGAATCTTCATTCGCATGATGATCGCGCTACGCATGTGCGTGCGGCTTCTCGGCCGCTGCGAAATACAACTGCCTGCCTAGTCGGCTGTTACCTCGATGATGTTACAGCACGGCAATCGGCACGGACAACTCGTTCACGTCATGACTTGCAATCGCGGTTGATTTTTTAAAGGAACGTTTTTACCTTGATTTGAGGGTAGAAAACGCTTCGAGAAAGTGAACGTTGCCGTGGACGTGCTTTTCCGATGTTTTTGGGATTGTATTATTTCACCTGACACTCATGACTTTTCTGACCGGTCACGCTGGTCACTTTACCGTTTCGGTTGGAGTGTTGCTCAGTGTTGTACCTTTATCGTCTCGCAGCACTTAGAACGACTTGGGATTAAAGTCCGGTTTCGCCATCAATTTCACTTTTACTCACTCTTACTTTTTACTTTTTACTTTTCACACAGGCACGATATTTTATACCCGGTTTTTCACTCCCACTCCGTCGGTTTGGTAGATTCTTGGCGGACTTCTTGGCCTTCGTGCGTTGTCTCTATTATAAGATTTCCTATGAGCTTATCGTTTTCGTCTATTTTCGATCTCCAATCCATAGTCAATAGGGCAGTGACAAGCATCCGGTGTCATTTGCCGAACGAGTAGTATGCTCGGTCGGTTCCGTGCGCAATTTTATGTCTTAATTTTTGTTCACGTATCGATTTTTCGTCGCTTTCGGTTTATTTTAACCGTGACCATGATTCCTGGTATTTCCGGTAGCAGACTATTCTGTTTCTACGCTCTCGTTGATCCTCCGTTGTGCTACACTTGCAGGTCGCTCGGTATCGATCGGGCCACCGCTTG
The DNA here is from genome assembly GCA_963978505.1 of Listrodromus nycthemerus. Lineage (NCBI taxonomy): Eukaryota > Metazoa > Arthropoda > Insecta > Hymenoptera > Ichneumonidae > Listrodromus > Listrodromus nycthemerus. The sequence goes on along the minus strand of OZ021679.1, from coordinate 10,025,514 downwards.
ATCCCGTCGGATGGTTCCCCTTATACCTCAGCAGCATCTTTCGACGGGCTCGACCCTATGCTTCCCGCGTCTCTCAGTCCCTGTGGTGATGACGACCGCTGCCACGCGGACCCCTTCGTTCTTCTCATCGGTATGTAGAGCGGTTACACAGTATTATTGTGGTCATAACGGAGGCATATTTTATAAACATAACTGAAACAGAATAAGCATTCGTCGATAACTGATAACGCGAATAACGAAAGGAAAGATACCATCCCCGTGACGATATTCGCAAAAACAAAAAAGAGGAAGACTATTCATAATAATCACCATACGACGGATAATCACCATACGACGGCGAATCTAATAATGGGCGGTTTCTGTATCTTACATTGCCTCGGGAACTCGATGGCGATTAGTGCACTTCAAGAACATTCTTCGCAACGCATCTCGATCAAAAATAACCGGAACGGAATTGCCTACGAAATTCGCACGATATACTCGGTATACGAGACTCCTAGTGAACGCGCTAAGCGTCAGATAACTAACGCGACACAGCAACCGAAGCGAGAGTGATAAAGGGAGTCCACGGAAACGCGAGTGAAAACCGCTCGCAGTAGACACATTAGCCAAACAATAATTTTTACGGAAAGACATTACGATTCGGGATCCTTAGAAGATACCTACTGCCCTTTCAACTCTGCGGACCGTCAATTAAAACGGGAGCCGAAACTGAAACGCGATAACTCTGATTCGTCGCGATCGTTGCTCCGAATTCAGGGTATGAAAACAAGGCTCAACTATTCTTAAAGCGCAGCATAAGTCAGTAGTAGTGTACAGGGCTGGGGAGACAGGGGCCCATCTGCCGTCCCCCTCTCCCCCCCTGTCTGGCACCGTCCCCACCGCCGTCTGGACCGGGATGCTGTGGTGGGGGGTCCAGTGAGTGCGAGAGAGAGGGTCATCTGTTACTCCCCCTCCGCCTCCTCCCCCCATGTCTGACGTCATGCCCCCACTACCCGCTGGAGTGCGATGCTGTAGCAGTGGGGGGTGGTGAGTGTGACAGAGGGATCGGCTGTCCCCCCTTGCGACCACCTCCCGCCGGTAAGACGGTATCCCCAGTACCATGGATGCTATAGCGGGCCCAATGAGGGGGGGGGGGGCGAGAGAGAGATTCCGTGTGATGCCCCCCACCACCGTCTGGACGGGGATGCTGTGGGCCGATGTGCAGTAGGGGTATGTAAATGATTTTCCCCGAGCCATGATTGGTCCCTGTAAATTCCCCGAGATGTAATTGGTTCCTAAGAGTTTTCCCACAGCTGCTCTGCACAACGGTGGTGGTATCCCCCACCCACTGACGGGGGATGCTGTAGAGAGAGAAAGAGACGAATTCAACGTGTTTTTCTCCCTCTACCCTATCGTCTGACGTCACGTGCCCCCAGGCATTTCTTGAGCCGTGATGCTGCGTTGGGTCCGATGGGTAGTAGGGGGATGCAAATGATTTTCCCCGGGCCATGATTGGTCCCTGTAAATTCTCCCCGAGTTGTGATTGGGCCCTAAGAGTTTTCCCGCAGCTGCTTAAACATTACCCAGTCGTCTAAAACTATACAATTATTCTACAGCCGGTAAAGTCACCCACTACTTTATCATATCCGAAGGGTAACCGTTTACCGGCAATAAGAGATACACTCTTCTTGAAAAATATTTGTTAATGCGTCCACGATTATTAATTTTGACGTTTTACGCGAAATGAAAAACAAAATTATCGGAGTATATGAGTTTATTAATTACTTATGGGTCACGTTCCATCCCACCTGCATACATTGGTCTTAATATATATCGTACAAATAAGATAAAATACGCATACATATACCTATACATATATATATATACATGATGTCAAGAGGCTGTCCAACAAATACCGATTAGTATTACCGAATACGTATACACCTAACTATAATAATGGGCAAGGGCTCGATTGTTTAGAGTATTAACGAATAGTTGAAAAACTTCCACGGAAATGCGAAAACGACCAATGTTACAGGTATAACGACGATAATAATACTGATAAATAATTTTATGCATGGGTAACACCGTTTTTAAGCCGTTCGTTTCGTTTTAGTAGCAAGTGCTTTCCGCAATTGGTTTGCGATGTACGCGGCACACAGTACAGAAAACTCCAAGAAAACTATGTCGAATGTAAATTCGACAAATGCAGGATCCATACGGAGTTGAGTAGCTTCTTTCAAAGATTTGAAATTATTCTTAAGCAATTCTTTGACGCGTATCTCATCGATTTTTTCGGGGTCTTCTTCAGCGGGAATGTGTAGAAGTAATTGAGCGCACAGAACATTGACACACTTTTCCACATGTGCGACATTTCGCTGTAGACATCTGAAGCGCCCGTCGAGACACACCAGTATGCCGAGCAATCCATCGAACGACGATTTTTGCATCACAACAGCCGGTGAATAATTTTTACGCTTCTTCGTTGCTGGTTCGGGATCCCGCTGTGATCCATCATCTTGGAATGTGGTATCTTCTTCGATAATCCGATCAAACACAATGGATTTGGAGCCGTAACTCGAGGTGAAGAGTATCTCACAATCACCGATGCGTACGGGTTGCGGTGTGCGCCAATTCGTACCCCAGGCGATCTTTTGGACACCGTCGAAATACCTCGAAATTTCAGGTAGTTTTGTCTGCAGCAAATGCCAATCGGCCGATTCAAAGACAATACCTCCAGCCGTGGTATTGTTCTGAAGTTTTGCGATCGGGCGTATGCGACCATCGGCACAGGTCTGTAGACCGATGTGAACTTTTTTTGTCTCCGAGGGGTTGAGCGTATACGTTGTACCGAGAATCAGCGGTGCTTCAAGACGCTTCTTCTCGTCGTCCGACAGTATACGATACATGGTTTCGGGCTGTAGATCACTGTCCCTCAGATCTTTAACACCGATAGCCTGACTCATCTCGAACAATAGTTTGACGTTACAAGGGGCAAACCGTAAAACAGAAATTCGAGGGCTTTCATCCCGACTTTTTATAACGAATCCACGGGCCGGACTGCCGATTTTCCATAGTATCGTACTCTTATATGTGTTTCCGTGAGACCGTGGCGCTAGCATCGTAACTATAACGACATGTGTTAGAGGGGAGAGCCGGTTTTGCCTGGTTAACATGGTCACATCTCCAAGATGTCGATGGATCAACCGATCCAACATTAACATGCTTAAAATACACGGTGACATCTGTGAATATTTTCAAAGAATAAAAGATACTGATCTTCGTTTAGTTATAGGCCGTTATATGGTCGGTCCCATACCACGGCTGTTGCACCGATTGAAGATAAAATTGCGTGGTCACCCGTGTAGAAGTCGTCGATCGTAAAAATCAGAATGAACGACCCCGTGGAACAATGAACACTCGTTTACCCCAATGCAGGCAGTTTACGGGATTACCGCTGACCTGCTATCATGGATGCAAGATCGGTTTTGGGACAAGCGTCTATAGAAATCGGCATAGATACGCAGGTGTCACTCACTCGTATATCTCGTTTTTCTCGGAAGGTGGTGGGTGTTGCTCGCAATACGCGGACAAATTCCATACGCCCTATGCAAGAACCCCTCCCCCGCCGATATAAATCTGAGAGATATACATCTACCTCGTGAGCCTTCGGATCGTAAAGGTTTATACCCGCGCAACAAGTTTGGAACTCTTTAAGCGTGTTTGTGACAATCTTCGACCACCCGCTGCTAGTGCATCATCGTAAAAATAGTTGGAAAGCACCGAAGGCAGTTCTAGGTATGTTTCGTCGCCAAGTTTACACTGAAAGAGTAGGTATTGTTTCGGTTTTATAGCGGTTGGGCGCGACCGAGTTTTTTCACAGGGAGTTACTTGTACAGACAATGGAATCGCCCATGCCACGGTCATCCTGATATTTCGAGCCGACTCGTTACGGTGTCCCCAAGATGAAAATCATAGGGCGAGTGAAAAAAATTCTAGCGAAATTCTGTGTAACAAGGTTGTATTCAGTTAACGAAGGTAGTGTTACCGTAAATTTAGCGATACTCCCCCGCCAATGAGGGAAGAAAGAAAATGTAGTAGGGTGTGGGCAAAATCTATAAAGTCTTTCGAAGTTTGTATCTATTCTAATTCTCTGTCGAGAAGTCTACCGAAGCACCTCGCGTGATAGTTGTCAGCGTAGAGCAGACAAAGTGAGCGTATTTTTCGGTAGTTCTGTGACAGTTTTCCCGTGCAAGTGACAATCGTAGTGAGTGAGGCTTTCCGCGATATTCTTATTCCGCGTTTGCCTTAGCGGGTGTATGTGCAAATAAAAAATATTTAACGGGTTTTTACGAAACTTTTGAAAAGCTCCGGAATGAGTTGTGCGAGCCGTCTTATTAAAGCCTCCCGTAAAACGGTGGCTTTAACGCGCCTACGTAGTGCTGTGATCGCGCGTCGTTGTACGTTGCGCTGGGATTCAAGCTTGAGATCGATGAATCTCCAGCAGGCCCAGCGAGAATTCCGCGCGATTCTTCGTCAGTTAGCGGTGCGGGTCATCAGGCGTGCTTACGATCATGGTGCGTTCGACGACTCGAGCGATGCTATACATATCGCTGTACAGGTGGTGCGCGAAAGAGGCGGCGCAGGGCTTCATGTCGTGCGTGAACTGATGGAGCGACATGGAAACATCCAGCGGGATGTTGAGGCTGAGGCTGCACCCCGCGAGGATGATGTCAACATCGACGAAAGCGGTGAAAATCCGCGAAATCCCGAGGCCATCGAGCGGCCCGAGTCACCAGCTCGGGACGTCGTCGTCGTCGACGAACTGGAGAGTCCGGAGTCTCCAGATTCAGCGAATGGAATCGCGTATCGGGCTGTTTCCGATAACGATTCCGGTCGGGAGACGGAAGGTGACGAGTCCCATTTAGATAACGTTCATTGCGTTATTCGCATGGGACCTCCAGCGTCACCGGATCCGGAGCCCCTTGAACACCACGGTGGGACAGAAATGGTCATTGACGACACCCAGGTGTTTCAGGACGACGACGACGACGACGATGGTGTTATCCACATGGGATGCCCAGTATCACCCGACCCCGTATCCGATCGCGAAGATGAAGACTCCGAAGCCGAGACTGTCTTCAATGACGAAGCTGATCGGATGCAGCGAGTTTCGTCACCGGAATCGGGTAAGTTTTTATTATTGTCTCAAAAACCCTTTTAACTTCCGGGGCCCATATCTCCTCCTGGAGTCATCCGATTGCGACTGGCTTGGTGTGTTTTCTGCACGCCAAGAGATGCTCTTTCGATTGCTACTGGTTTTGAGGGTGCTCGATAACCGCGAATAGCAAATTACGGCGTTTCCGCGAAACACCGATTTGCATCGATTCGGTACACCCCCTTTAAATCGCCCAATTCTCAACCGATCGGGATGGGACTTGTCGCATTCGAAAAGTTATTAAATTTGCAAGAAAGTCTATTTTTGGTTTTTCGAAATCGGTCAAATTGTCGCCGAGATCGCGAAAAAACACTTTGTTCCACTTCAATTGCCCCCTACTGTATATACGCATTGCAACGGGACTTTATGCCCTTCGGCTGGTTTAACATTCTGGTTAAACCTTAGGTGACAGGCCATGGGTATTTGACTGGGATGGTCGTCTCGTCATCGTCAGAGGTTGTAGATTTTCGAGCGGGCTTATACAGTCGCTGAACGACCCGACGCGATTTGTACCGCTCAATCGCCCCCACCACAGCGGTCTGGCGACGGGAGATGAGGATTATGACGACCTACAGGACCTTGAGGAATCTTACAGACCTCATAATTTCGACCAGGTCCCATGGTATGATTCCCGAGGGGAAATAGGCCGCGACTCCGATGATTACGATGAGGATGATGATCTAATCATCCAGCGTGTTCGCGAGTCTCGAGCTGGCCAACCGGAACCTTAAAGTGCGTAACCGATAGTCGCTCGCGTATATATATATATATATATACAGTAGGGGGCAATTGAAGTGGAACAAAGTGTTTTTTCGCGATCTCGGCGACAATTTGACCGATTTCGAAAAACCAAAAGTATACTTTCTTGCAAATTTAATAACTTTTCGAATGCGACAAGTCCCATCCCGATCGGTTGAGAATTGGGCGATTTAAAGGGGGTGTACCGAATCGATGCAAATCGGTGTTTCGCGGAAACGCCGTAATTTGCTATTCGCGGTTATCGAGCACCCTCAAAACCAGTAGCAATCGAAAGAGCATCTCTTGGCGTGCAGAAAACACACCAAGCCAGTCGCAATCGGATGACTCCAGGAGGAGATATGGGCCCCGGAAGTTAAAAGGGTTTTTGAGACTTTGCTCGCAAAGTTCTTGACGGATCCTTTTGAAATTTGTCATGGGGTCGTTTGTTAACATGCTCTCGAACCTCACTTAAGTACCGACACGAAAATTGCTCTCGAAGATGATTTTCCGGGCCTTGCGTGCGCGCGCCTTCTCGTTCATGCGAACTTTTATCATGAAAGGAAAAAAATTTCGAGATTGAGAGTGTGTTCACCTTAAAGAGGATGTTTCAACGATCAAAATGCGTCGCCGATCATTATCGGGAACACCTTACACGAAAAATGGGAAAGTTTTGAAAAGTGAGGACGAAATCTTGAAATTTCGCGATCTTGGCTCTACGCGTTCCACGGAGCGTTTCAACTGTTTATTCCAGGGCCGAATCGGGTGGAGCCGATAGTGGCGAAAAATCCTCTCTGCACGAGATCTCAGTATTATCGCAGTATTGACAATCGTCAACGATACACAATTTATCGTTAACAATAATGTTTATAAACATTTGTTGATTATTGTTTATTGCCAAAAAAAATTATTACAACATGAGAACAACGAAAAAAAAAATTGTAGAAAAAATCTTTGCACTAGCCAATAGCTCGAATAAGCAATTGTTGTTTACGATGAATGCCTCAACAATTTCTTTACAGAAAAAATGCTCTCCTGTGTCGTGCATCTCGTGAAAAAAACGAGTTAGACGAATCGATCGTATCGGATTATCCGAATTTTTTTTCTCTTTGCAATCCTACCGTTTTCACTAAATTCGAGCATTCTCTAACAATCGAAAATTTATTGTTAACAATAATGTTCATCAAAATTTGTTTTTCAGTTTAAATGCAAAAAAAAATTATTACAACATGAGAACGAAAAAAAATTGTAAACAATTGTTAATTAGTTAATTGGACGACTGGCGAGTGCAACGATTTTGTTTACAATTTTTTTTTCGTTATCATGTTGTAATAATTTTTTTCTGCATTAAAACTGACAAACAAATTTTGATGAACATTATTATTAACAATAAATTTTCGATTGTTAGAGAATGCTCGAATTTAGTGAAAACGGTAGGATTGCAAAGAGAAAAAAAATTCGGATAATCCGATACGCTCGATTCGTCTAACTCGTTTTTTTCACGAGATGCACGACACAGGAGAGCATTTTTTCTGTAAAGAAATTGTTGAGGCATTCATCGTGAACAACAATTGCTTATTCGAGCGATTGGCTAGTGCAAAGATTTTTTCTACAATTTTTTTTTTCGTTGTTCTCATGTTGTAATAATTTTTTTTTGGCAATAAACAATAATCAACAAATGTTTATAAACATTATTGTTAACGATAAATTGTGTATCGTTGACGATTGTCAATACTGCGATAATACTGAGATCTCGTGGAGAGAGGATTTTTCGCCACTATCGGCTCCACCCGATTCGGCCCTGGAATAAACAGTTGAAACGCTCCGTGGAACGCGTAGAGCCAAGATCGCGAAATTTCAAGATTTCGTCCTCATTTTTCAAAACTTTCCCATTTTTCGTGTAAGGTGTTCCCGATAATGATCGGCGACGCATTTTGGTCGTTGAAACATCCTCTTTAAGGTGAACACACTCTCAATCTCGACATTTTTTTCCTTTCATGATAAATGTTCGCATGAACGAGAAGGCGCGCGCACGCAAGGCCCGGAAAATCATCTTCGAGAGCAATTTTCGTGTCGGTACTTAAGTGAGGTTCGAGAGCATGTTAAAAAACGACCCCATGACAAATTTCAAAAGGATCCGTCAAGAACTTTGCGAGCAAAGTTTCAAAAACCCTTTTAACTTCTGGGGCCCATATCTCCTCCTGGAGTCATCCGATTGCGACTGGCTTGGTGTGTTTTCTGCACGCCAAGAGATGCTCTTTCGATTGCTACTGGTTTTGAGGGTGCTCGATAACCGCGAATAGCAAATTTCGGCGTTTCCGCGAAACACCGATTTGCATCGATTCGGTACACCCCCTTTAAATCGCCCAATTCTCAACCGATCGGGATGGGACTGGTCGCATTCGAAAAGTTATTAAATTTGCAAGAAAGTATATTTTTGGTTTTTCGAAATCGGTCAAATTGTCGCACGAGATCGCGAAAAAACACTTTGTTCCACTTCAATTGCCCCCTACTGTATATTAAACAAACGTTGGATCTTTATTTAATTATTAATTTATTTTTACAGATCGTCATCGTCATCGTCATCGTCATCGTCATCGTCATCGTCATCGTCATCGTCATCGTCATCGTCATCGTCATCGTCATCGTCATCGACATCGTCATCGTCATCGTCATCGTCATCGTCATCGTCATCGTCATCGTCATCGTCATCGTCATCGTCATCGTCATCGTCATCGTCATCGTCATCGTCATCGTCATCGTCATCGTCATCGTCATCGTCATCGTCATCGTCATCGTCATCGTCATCGTCATCGTCATCGTCATCGTCATCGTCATCGTCATCGTCATCGTCATCGTCATCGTCATCGTCATCGTCATCGTCATCGTCATCGTCATCGTCATCGTCATCGTCATCGTCATCGTCATCGTCATCGTCATCGTCATCGTCATCGTCATCGTCATCGTCATCGTCATCGTCATCGTCATCGTCATCGTCATCGTCATCGTCATCGTCATCGTCATCGTCATCGTCATCGTCATCGTCATCGTCATCGTCATCGTCATCGTCATCGTCATCGTCATCGTCATCGTCATCGTCATCGTCATCGTCATCGTCATCGTCATCGTCATCGTCATCGTCATCGTCATCGTCATCGTCATCGTCATCGTCATCGTCATCGTCATCGTCATCGTCATCGTCATCGTCATCGTCATCGTCATCGTCATCGTCATCGTCATCGTCATCGTCATCGTCATCGTCATCGTCATCGTCATCGTCATCGTCATCGTCATCGTCATCGTCATCGTCATCGTCATCGTCATCGTCATCGTCATCGTCATCGTCATCGTCATCGTCATCGTCATCGTCATCGTCATCGTCATCGTCATCGTCATCGTCATCGTCATCGTCATCGTCATCGTCATCGTCATCGTCATCGTCATCGTCATCGTCATCGTCATCGTCATCGTCATCGTCATCGTCATCGTCATCGTCATCGTCATCGTCATCGTCATCGTCATCGTCATCGTCATCGTCATCGTCATCGTCATCGTCATCGTCATCGTCATCGTCATCGTCATCGTCATCGTCATCGTCATCGTCATCGTCATCGTCATCGTCATCGTCATCGTCATCGTCATCGTCATCGTCATCGTCATCGTCATCGTCATCGTCATCGTCATCGTCATCGTCATCGTCATCGTCATCGTCATCGTCAGTGGTAACAGTGGTACCGGCCGCATGGGTGGCAGAGGCTGCAACGGCTGTGGAGGAATCGGTAAGTTCCGAACTGTATAAACCGCAGACGGGCGGGGGTTTAACGAGGCCGGGAAATAGTTTTAACGTTAATGTAAAAAACATGGCTCGTAAAGCCAATGACGACAGCGATGCCGCCGGTCTGAAAATGAACGGTAACACGAATGACACGAGCGACGGGGACAACGGTATTGCGGATGACGACCGTATATTACCTGTGGGTCAGCGTTTCGGGGTTATAGGTGAAGAAAAAGGGTATTTTTCGCGACGTTTTAAAATCAAATCGCGTCAAACAGAAATTTCGTTACTCGCCTATTACTAATCTTCTTGCCGTAGGGGGCTCACGGAACTACTGTAGCCCTTGCAATGTATCTTACCGATTTTTGCATCAACATCGGTGTACAAGCAAGTGCCCGCGTTGCTACGCATCACCGCCGTGGTCAGTTCCGACCGTTGATAACGTCGTTACGGAAAGCGGCGGTGACGGGTGGGAATGCGAGGACTGCCATAGATTTTTCCACAACGCGGCGTGTTTTGAAAATCATCTCAAGCCTCGAGAAGCCCGTGTCAATACCCGCAATATAGAAAGAAAGTCGGTTTGCGAGACAGTTAGATTTTGTAAAAAATGCACAACGTTATTCGATACCACTCAGAAAGCTCACAAATGTGGTAAAACGTTCTGTCAGCTGTGTCGTAGCGTGCATGAGTACAATGAGCAATGCTACATGCAACCGCTGGCAGACCGTGAATTACCGAAACCCCGGGAGCATCCGAAAACATTGTTCATTTTTTACGATTTCGAGACGCGGCAAGACGAACTTTACAGCTCTAGCACGGACGACAATACTCGCGAGCACGTTGTCACTCTTTGCGCGGCTCAACAGTTGTGCGAAATATGTTTGTCCGACGTGGACAACATAATTCAGGGTAACTTCTGCAGATGGTGAGGCGTGCGGCAGTATGTTTTTCGAACTTCGCCAATCGCCGAATTGATCAATCTTGCAGTACGCCGCACAACGGCGTTTCGAAAGATTGTTTGTATCGCGCATAACGCCAAGGCCTTTGACGCCCAATTCGTATTGCGATACGTTGTCGAAAATTGTAGCGATCTCGGTTTGCCAAAAATTATTCTAACAGGTAATTCGATAATATCGATGCGTATAGGTCGTACCGTATTCATCGATAGTATGAATTACTTTCATATGCGGTTGAGCTCTCTACCGGGAGCCTTCGGGTTTAACGATAAAATGGAAAAGGGATACTTTCCGCACCTTTTTAACACGCTGCAGAACCAGGGATACTGTGGGGTACTCCCCGCCGCGGAATATTACTCGCCCGACACAATGAGTCACGATGATCGAAATACTTTTTACGAATGGTACACGGAGCGGGTCGCTTCCGGTGAACTTTTCGACTTTCAAACAGAAATCGAAAAGTATTGCGTACTAGACGTTGACATATTGCGTCGGGCTTGTAAAGAGTTTCGGAAAATATTCCTTGAGTCCGGCGATGTTTGTCCATTTACTGAGGCTGCGACAATTGCATCGGCGTGCTCGAAGGTATTTAGGCGTAAATTTTTGGTTCCGAAACGATTGGATTAATACCGAACGGTGGATACAGGCTTGCGGATCAGCATTCACGGCAGGCCAACCAGTGGCTTTTATGGGTCGAGAAATGTATAGGGCATGAGATTGTTCACGCTAGTCGAGCTCGAGAGGTCAGGCTACCTGAAGGGCCTCTCGTTGACGGGTATTTGCAGTTAGAAGACGATCGCTTTGTCTTCCAATTTCACGGTTTTTATTGGCATGGTTGCCCGCGCTGTTCCCCCGGCAACCGTGAAAAGCCGACACGCGCCAACGAAGAGTCTTACGAGAACCGTTTTGAGCGTACTCTAGCGATGGACTGGAAGATTCGGTCTCATGGTTATCAGCTCGAAGTCATGTGGGAGTGCGAGTTTGAAGAGCTTCGTCGCATTAATCCGGCGATCAACGCGTATTTGTACAAGCATCCTCGTCTGACATCTGCGTCTTTGAATCCTCGCGATGGGTTTTACGGTGGCCGTACGGGTAACACTGTAACCGTGTACGATACTGCGGAGGGCGAAAAGATTCACTACATTGATATTTGTTCTCAGTATCCTTACATATCGAAAACGGGCCGCTTTCCGAAGAGTCACCCGAAGATATATGTGGATACAGAGTGCGACGAACTGTTGAAAGGATCGTACGAGGCCTTGGGAACAACGGTCAATGGTATGATCCCTTGCACAGTTTTACCGCCGCGAAATCTTTTTCATCCCGTGTTACCCGTACGGATGCACGATAAACTCCTCTTTGCATTGTGTCGCACATGGACAGAGGAGAAAACACAGTCAGACTGTCCGCACGAAGATGTCGATGAGCGTGCGTTTACAGGTACCTGGGTGGTGGACGAAGTTCGAAAAGCGCTCGAACTCGACTACAAAATTATAAAAGTATTTATTATTTGGGATTACGAGATGACCCAGTACGATCCTGTAACGCACGAGGGTGGTCTCTTTGTCGAATATATAAATACTTTTTTGAAGATTAAACAGGAAGCCAGTGGTTGACCTAGCGAATGTACCGATGTAGACTCGCGAGCGCGATATATCGAAGATTACGAGCGCTCGGAGGGTATACGTCTAGATCCGGGCAATATCTGTAAAAACCCCGGTCTACGTTCCGTTGCGAAGTTATGCCTGAACTCGTTCTGGGGTAAATTCGGTCAGAGGGACAATTTAACACAGACAACGGTTATAAACAATCGTGAACAACTGCTTCTCCTTCTGGGGGATAGTGATAAAGAGGTGCGGCGCTTACTCCCTGTCAACGACAACGTATTGTATGCGAATTGGGTGAATATCGATGAAGCTGTGATTCCATCTTAGCAAACTAGTGTTGTAATCGCAGCTTACACAACAGCTCAGGCCCGATTAAAATTGTATAGTTATCTCGAGCGGTTAGGTCGACGAGTGCTGTACTACGATACCGACTCGGTGATTTTCGTGAGCACGGGACGACCGGGTGAATGGTCACCGCCGCTCGGTAACTTTCTTGGCGATATGACCAGTGAGTTGAAGGAGCCTACAGACTACATAAAGTCGCTTGTCTCTGGAGGCCCTAAATTTTACGGTTACCAGGTCGTAAATAGCACGAAGCCCGACGAGGTGATTAAAACAGAATGCAAGGTGAAAGGTTTCAGTTTAAATTACCTTTATTCTCGGAAAGTTAATTTTTACTCGATTCGACGAATGATCGAAGCCGATTTACCCTGTGAAAATGACGAATCGATACGGTTAGATCTTACATCCATTCAAAGAACGGCTCTTCACGACGTAATAACCCGAGAAGGCCTGTACAAGCTGGACCACCGCCGCGCACACGTCGTACAAGCTTATGGCGACGTGTGTCCCCCGCGCCGCCGCCGCCGCTGCCGCCGCCGAGAAGCTTATATTTAGTGGTTAAACGTGTGATACCGATGGGGCGGTGAAAACAGGAAAAACTAGAGGTAAACTTTTACACAATGGACTCGCGTTGGAAACATCCATGGACGTCGTTGATATGTGGTCCAACGGGCTGTGGAAAAACCGTTTTTGTTCGACGATTTCTGCGAAATTTAAGCATCATCAGTGACACAGTGTTCGATCGCATAATATTTTACCACGGCGATAATCTTGACTCCGAAACGGTTGATCTATTACGAAATTCTCATCGAGATCCGACAAACAAAAATATTAAGATTGAATTGCATGAGGGTCTTCCACAACCAGAGGATTATTCGCATGATAATAATTTGAAAAAATTAATTATTATCGACGATTTAATGAGAGAATCATCGAATAATACGATCGTGGATCTTTTCACAAAAGGGAGCCATCATAAAAATATCAGTGTTAGTTTTATAACTCAAAATATTTTTCATCAAGGACACGGTAAACGTAATATTTCTCTAAATGCCAATTATATCGTAATATTCAAAAACCCACGCGATCGTGCGCAAATTCAACATTTGGCAAGACAAGTATACCCCGAGGATCCCCGATTTTTGACAGAGGCATATCACGATGCGACTTCTGAACCACATGCTTACCTTTTGCTGGATCTCAAGCAATCTACGCCGGATATTTACCGCTGTCGTACAGTTATATTTCCCGACGATCCTCACATGTATGTTTACGTACCGAAAAAAAAAAAAAAAACGCCCGTCTCGCGAGGTAATCTAAATGTGTTTATATGTTAATGTAAAAACGATCTTCGAGTCAGTTGTAAGATCGTACGACATGGGTAAACATCGACGCATCATGATTGGCTGTAAAAAGAACAATGGACAGTGTTCTGCACGATCACCGATAGGTAAACGTCACGTTGCGCTGATGAATGCTCTTTGTCACGCGAGTAAAGAACAGCAGCGAGCCATACTGCGCACGGCCGATGAGTCATTCATCAAGTGTATAGGTAAATGCGCTTTAAACATCTTACAAGGCGTGGTACAGCTTAAAACAGGCACGAAAAACCGTTTAAAAAGATATAAAAATGTACTGCGTAAACTAGCGCCGTACCGTGTATCAGGCCGCACGGGACAGAACGGTGGTGGTGGTGGTGGTAAAGGCTGCAGTGGTGGCGCCTCTGAACGTAAGCGACGAAAGTACAATTGGAGAGCGAAGAAACGTCTTATGATGCAGAAAGGCTGTGGAGCATTTTTACCCCTTTTATTAGCACCGATTATATCAACTTTGTTTAGTAGACTGTTTGAAGGCAAAGGTGAAGGAAGCGACGGTCATTAGGGTAAATTTGAATCGTGAGCACTTGAGCATCCTACCGCCAAATCTTATGGAGCACGCAAAGAAAATGATTTTAGTACCGGTTGAAGAGGCTGAGAAGTGGAAAGAAGCGATGACCGGCGGTGGAACAACCTTACCGACGGCCGATAAAAAAACTGTACAGACACCGGGTGATGCGGTATCGCGTCTCGACGCTGAACTTTCCGATATTTTAAACTCAAAAAAGTATCCCGATGAAGCCACGAAGTGGAAACACTATCTGCAGGTGTTGCAACGATATTTATTTCTCGTTGATGTCCAGAATGGTGCGGCAACTTTGAACATGTCAGCTGAATCAGCAGAGTCGTCAGGCAATCGACAGGTAACACCGGAAACGGATGAATTAAAGTCAACAATAATCGTAAACAGTGTACCCGGTGTATATAAGCGTCAAGCAAGAGCGCTCACGGGTTATCTGCGTAACTCACCGTCAGCATCGCAACGCATCACCTGGGACAAAGAAGGCCTCGTGACGATAGACGGCATACTCACACCCAATTCAAATATTGTCGATCTCGTTAACGACGCAGTACGAGGTAGAAAAAACTTGAAAGCTAATGGTCGTGTACAATTTATCAAAACTCTTCGCGCTGTTTCCGCACCTCGGGAACAACATTTATCGGGAACGATGAGCTGTGGAATATGGGGGATACACATATCTCTCGCAAACGTTCTCGAAAGAATCCAGATAATTTAAACAGTGGTGTCTATTACGACAACGACGACGACGACGACGACGACGAAGACGACGAAGACATCAAAAACCAACGTGCTGCTGCTACTAAAAAGTATAATACTGTCAAGGCCGTAAAACATTTGGCCAAAAGACAACAGAGGAAACCAGCCGAGGAGCAACGAGGATTTCACCGCTGGCTTACATTGTGAATCGCATTGTACCTCCCATAGTCTGGGGGGCGTGAGAAATATGACGTTTGAAAAAGTTTATTACGATCCAACGCATCCTGCAGGTTATGCAGGAGCAAGTCGACTAATCGACAGAAACAATAAAGCGGATAATGTTTACAATTGGTTGACCCAGCAGGATACATATACTATCCATAAACCTGTCCGTCGTCTATTCCCTCGTTTGTTCTACAACGTTACGAATATAGACGACGTCTGGGAGGCGGATCTCGTGGATTTACGATCGCTAAAAAGCTACAATGACAATGTCTCATATCTACTCACGGTGATCGATGTATTGAGCAAGTACGCTTGGGTCGAGCCACTGGAGGATAAAACCGTGCACACCGTTAAAGATGCGTTTAAACGAATTTTTGAACGCAGCGGCAATCGTTTACCTGTTTGCCTGCAGACTGATAAAGGTAAAGAATTCATCGGTAAAGAGCTACAGACGTTTCTCAAGAAAAGCGATATCAATTTTAGGGTTACACGTAACCCTAAAATTGACACGTAACGTACACTCAAAGAACGAATGTGGCGCTATTTCACACATCGAAATACACAACGCTATATCAATGTGCTTCAGCAGTTTGTTTACGCATACAATCATGTCAAGCACTCGTCAATTAAGATGTAGCCGGCATCGGTGACGTTATACAATGCGGATAAAGCGTTGGAGAATATGACAAGCGCTTCTTTAAGACAACGTGCGAAAAGACGTTCCTCTCTGGTTAAATACAAGTGCGGCGATAATGTTCGGATTAGTAGAACAAAAGGCACGTTCGAGAAGGGTTACGAGCGAAACTGGAGCGAAGAAATTTTTCGTATCGCTAAGGTTGTAAACCGTCAGGGGATACACGTCTACGAGTTGCAAGATCTTGAAGGCGAGTCAATCGACGGTTTCTTTTACACCAAGGAAATAACGCTTGTACACGAGAAACGCGTGACACAGAATCAAGAGTTTAAAATTGATCGTGTTTTAAAAACAAAAGGACGAGGCTCCAAGAAACAACTCTTTGTCAGCTGGATCGGCTATCCGTCAAAATTTAACTCCTGGATACCTGCTTCTAACGCCTACAACCTCGGTGTCTAACGTCGCGAAAACAGTCATCATGTACAACGATGAAAATTTTTATCTAGTGTTACCCAGAAACAGCAGTATGAGATACTTTCCGGATAACACGACGACGCGCTTCACTACTCAACTTTCACGTGAAATAACTTTGAGTGGTCAATGGGCTGTTGGCTTGTCGGAAATCCACATACCCTTTACAATGATACACGTGCAATGAGCCGAGACGGCAATTCAGTGGACGGTGTGTGACAAAACAGAGTATATAACAGCACATATACCCCACGGGCTCTACAAGAATCATGTAGAACTTATGAAAAATATAAACGATCTACCGGGTTTGCGGGAGGCTGGTATACGGCTTGTCGATGCTGAAAACGCTCATGGTTACACGGCAATTGAGGGGGACGCGTATGTGGAAAAGTGTGGGAGTAAAGCTGTGCCTTACCCGAATACATTGTGTATGAATAAAAAGGTTGCCCGTATATTAGGCTTTAACGCTACAGCCGTTAATGACTGGGAAACATCGAAAACTGTATACCTACGTTACGAACAGGGAATTCAGCGTGAAGGACAGATGCCTCCTTGCATCGCTCGCGGCCTCCCTGAACAGCTTTTTGTCTATACCGATCTATGTGTACCGTACACGGTGGGCGACACCCAAGCCTCTCTGCTGCGGATCGTCAATTTGAATACCGCACAGTATACGTACGGGGCGACACAGGTGAAATATTTTTCACCCCCAAATTATATACCTTTGCTCGATAAATGCTTTCGTAGCGTCGAGATAGATATAAGGGATCATCTGGGGGAGCCAATCGCATTCGAGGACGGTACGTTAACCCTTACGCTTCATTTTAAACGGATTGGTTAGACAATATGGCGGTCCATTATACGAGTTATTACGAGAATCAAATACGCGGTGGGGCCGGGCGTAGAGGTAACGTTTTTATGGGTGCACCGTACCAACGGGGTCACGGTATCGGGAGGTTTCTCGGTGGTCTATTCAGAAGTGTACTACCGCTGCTGACAAAAGGCGCTAAAGCCGTGGGAAAAGAGGCCTTACGGGCTGGTTTACACGTTATCGAGGATGTGAGCGGTAACCATATACCATTTAAGGAATCGTTTCGGCGGCGGGTCATGGAGTCTGGGGAAAATTTGAAACACAAGGCCAATGACAAAATCGCTCTACTCATGAGAGGCTCCGGTTATAATCGGTCGATCAGTACACGAACAATGCAGTCGTTGACGGGCCGTACACCTGCACATACCCGCGCCAAAAAAAGGACCACCCGCTCGAAAAGAACAAAGAGGAATAGCTCTGTCGTACCAGCGAGGAAAAAGAAGAGAAGGACAGCCACGGGGAAAGTAACGAAGAGACGAAAAAACACCAGGTGTAAGAAGAAGAAAAAACGAGCAATTATAGACATTTTCGGAAGTGCTTGAACATCATGTCTTTTTTACATTCACACTCTTGTGAGTGTATGAAATCGGAGCTCGACTTGTTCACTATACCGCCAACGCAAACCTCCATAGAAGCCTCTCAATGGGTCCATTACAAACCTGTCTCTGCATTGTCGGACGATGGCCCCATCGAGTTTGTTATACCGGGTCATGGTGACGAGTACTTGGATCTGGCTACACTATGATCAGTGTAAAACTGAAAGTACTAGCCAACGGTGACTCGTTGTACAAAGTAGCACCTGTTAATAACTTTCTACATAGTCTCTTCAATCAGGTTGATGTATTTTCAACCAAAAACTTGTCGCGCCGCCTAATAATGCTTACGCCTACCGGGCGTACATTGAAACGTTGCATAATTATGGCCCGGCTGCAAAACAATCGCATCTGACAACGGCTTTATGGTTTAGGGATAATCAGGGTAGCTTCGAGTCGATGCCTGGTGCGAAAACAGAGCCTATAAATTATGGACAAGAGATTCGCTCGAAATATATCAGAGGCGGCAGGACTGTTGATATGATTGGCCACTTACACTGTGATGTATTCAATCAAGACAAATTTTTGATAAACGGTGTGGAAGTGCGGCTACGTCTCGTCCGTTCAAAAGACGAGTTCTGCCTGATAGAGACACCGGTGCAAGGCG
The DNA here is from genome assembly GCA_963978505.1 of Listrodromus nycthemerus. Lineage (NCBI taxonomy): Eukaryota > Metazoa > Arthropoda > Insecta > Hymenoptera > Ichneumonidae > Listrodromus > Listrodromus nycthemerus. The sequence goes on along the minus strand of OZ021679.1, from coordinate 10,006,903 downwards.
TGACACACAAAGTAAAAATAAACGATGTGACTCTGTTGGTACGACGGGCAAAAATTAGCCCTGGAGTACTCATAGCACACGCCAAAACTTTGGCGAAAACGACGGCCAAGTAAACTATTACACGCGTGGAAGTTAAATCTTTTACTATGCACAGTGGGATAGTAGGCGATACATTGGACAATGTAATTCTTGGGCAATTACCGAAACGTATTATACTCGGTTTTGTATACAATAGAGCTTTCAACGGCGATAAAACTTTGAATCCCTTCAATTTTCAACATCATTGGATAAATTTTTTATTGCTCTACGTTGATGGACATCAGATACCGGGAAAACCGCTTCAACCCGACTTTGCTGGGAACGAAAACTGGGTCCAGAGTTACCATACGCTCTTTTCCAGCACAGGTATACATTTTCAAAACGAGGGACTGGAAATTGATCGTGAAGCTTACGCTAGAGGATATTGTCTGTTTGCCTTTGACTTGACACCCGATTTATCGGCAAACTGCTTCACCCACTGGAACCTCGTGAAACACGGCAGTGTGAGAATCGAGGTACGCTTCGCCCGGGCTCTCGGCGCTACAATAAATTGCGTCGTTTATGCCGAGTACGATAACGTCATTGAAATTGATTCTGCCCTTCAGGTTATTACAGATTTTAGTGCCTGAGCACAGCATGACGACCGTGGGGCCAAGAATCCACCCTCTCCAACCATAAAAATGTCACGCCTCTTTAGGAAAGGGCCCACTTGGAATGCCAGTCTGAAATGGTATTTAAACCGTGAGATCATGGTGTATTCCACAACAGTTTACATCCGACCTTCATCATGGACGCTATAGTGGATATTCAAGCCCTGTACGGAAAGAAAGGCGAGTTTCTGCCCAAAGAGGTTGCCGTAACAACGCTACAGGGCGATCATATTGGTCATTGGGTGATCGACGCGCCATACGAATTTGGCGAGTTGCCCAAAGATGTACGCGCCAGTAATAATCGTTTAACGTGCTTTCATCACGGTCTCGAGTGGGTTGACGGTGATACACCATTGTGGAAAGTCTACGCAGCTCTAAGAGCCATGTGTCGTTACGCGCTTCGCATCTATACTCGCGGTGTACAAAAAGCTGAGATTTTACGCGATATTCTCGGCCGCAACATTGTCAATCTCGAAGAGTACGAAGGGCCCAGTTTCAGAAACATGCCTGCGTACGATACCTGGTGCATTTATCACGGTGTGGCGAAGGAAGATGCTGCGAAATGTGCGTTGAATAACGTTGGAAAAATTAAACGCTGGCTTCAGACTCAACTTTTGGATGATGTCAATCCCATTTACACGGAACCGGTTGGCGCTGCGAGGAAAAAAGATCGACCAAGCGACGCTATAAAAAAAACGGTCCACGACGACGAGATCCCAAAAGATAACAATCCTGCATCTGTCGTGAGAGAGTATATAACAAAGGCGGCAGTGACCCTCGACAACAGTGCAACCCTAAACACCTGTGACAGCACGGTACCTGCAGAAGAAATAGTAGCCCTCTACCGTAATAAACTTAACTCGCCACCGCCACCACCGAGACGTCAAACATCGGTATCTGGAACCCGTGGCGGTATCCACCAATCACCAATATCGTAAACGTCGCCCCCACTCAGGACCCGAGAGTATTTATAATGAACAGTCTGGAGGTACTGGAGGCTCTACAGCACGTAACAGCCCAGACGAAAGGAGTCTTCCCCGCCGATCGCATCCCGAGTCGCTAGTCTAGACTCGCTGCAATCGTCGCCAACACCGATGATCATACGCAACCCGGAACACACTGGATCAACATGTACGTGGACAACAATGGCCGAGGCACCTTTTTCGACAGCTATGGTCTACCCCCTCTCGTCGGCAAGCATCATAATCGACTACGACGAAATACCATTAATTATGACTGGAATACCAAGCCGCTGCAATCGATCAAATCTAAAGTGTGTGGAGAATATTGCATTATGTTTCTTGATTTTATGTCTCGTGGGTATAGCCTGGCTGCTTTTTGCAGCATATTTTCAACGAATAAAGTAAAAAACGATAATATTGTGCAACGCTATTACAAGAGACTTAAACATGTAAAACGAAAAAGACATCATGTAAATCAAACACGTTTGGCTCCTTTAAAGGGGGGCCGCAATAAATGTACACCTTCATGTATCCAAACGTGCACGGCCCGTTTCGGATGCCATCTCTAAATAAACTTGATAAAATCGACTGCGTCTTTTTGGGAATACAGTCCCCCCCTCCAGTCTCCTTTGAATAATATAAAAGCAGAACTCACGAATCGGTGTTACACACTTTCAGAAGAACTGTAGCAGTGCTAAGAACCATGGATATCATCGACGGTATACTTGTAATCGACTGCGGTAAAGACCCCTGGGAACTCACCAGGGAGGAACTGGCATATATACCCAAGCCACTACTGCTAAGACACTGGAGCGACGATATTCCTTGCCTATGGACGAAACTACCCACGCATATTCAAGACGATGCCGAAGTCGCATCATTCCGACTCTGCGGGGAGCATTGGCCTATATCGGATCTCAACCCACGTGCCGAAGGGTACCCTCCGACCAGGAGGGAATGCGAACAGTGTCAACGGGCTGGCTATGAGAAAGAATTGCATTCAGCGCTGACGTCATCCGCAACTGCAACGCCCATTACGACACTCGAATCTGACGGAAAAATATCCAAGACGCCACCACTGCCCGGTGCTACACCCACGCTCGGCGCGTCACCAGCAATCGTCACAGATCTGTAAAATCATTGTACTACAAGATGTCTATACGTAAATATTAAATAAAGGAATATTTTTAAAAAAGAGTGTATCTCTTATTGCCGGTAAACGGTTACCCTTCGGGTATGATAAAGTAGTGGGTGACTTTACCGGCTGTAGAATAATTGTATAGTTTTAGACGACTGGGTAATGTTTAAGCAGCTGCGGGAAAACTCTTAGGGCCCAATCACAACTCGGGGAGAATTTACAGGGACCAATCATGGCCCGGGGAAAATCATTTGCATCCCCCTACTACCCATCGGACCCAACGCAGCATCACGGCTCAAGAAATGCCTGGGGGCACGTGACGTCAGACGATAGGGTAGAGGGAGAAAAACACGTTGAATTGCTCTCTTTCTCTCTCTACAGCATCCCCCGTCAGTGGGTGGGGGATACCACCACCGTTGTGCAGAGCAGCTGTGGGAAAACTCTTAGGGACCAATTACATCTCGGGGAATTTACAGGGACCAATCATGGCTCGGGGAAAATCATTTACATACCCCTGCTGCACATCGGCCCACAGCATCCCCGTCCAGACGGTGGTGGGGGGCATCACACGGAATCTCTCTCTCGCCCCCCCCCCCCCCTCATTGGGCCCGCTACAGCATCCATGGTAGTGGGGATACCGTCTTACCGGTGGGAGGTGGTCGCAAGGGGGGACAGCAGATCCCTCTATCACACTCACCACCCCCCACCGCTACAGCATCCCACTCCAGCGGGTAGTAGGGGCATGACGTCAGACATGGGGCGAGGGGGCGGAGGGGGAGTAACAGATGACCCTCTCTCTCGCACTCACTGCACCCCCCACCACAGCATCCCGGTCCAGACGGCGGTGGGGGCGGTGCCAGACAGGGGGGGGGGGGGGGCAGCAGATGGGCCCCTGTCTCCCCAGCCCTGTATACTACTACTTAAGGGGTAAGGCCACTGTAAATTTTTGGAAAAATCGATTTTTTTTTTATTGGCTTAAAAAATAGTTTAAACCCTTTAGAATAAGAAAAAAAAGGTCCCGTGCGAGAACAATTTTTTTTCCGTAGGAAATAGAGGTCGCCGCCAAGCGCGTCAGAACTTGCGGTGAAAAGGGACGGCACAATAGGCCCCCCCTATTGCTCCCAACCGCCTGTATTGTTGTTCCACGTATCCTTTCGAGCCTTTTGAGCATTATGAAGAAAAATTTCGTTAGTTTAGCTGCAGCAAGCGCACAGTAAAGAGCGATTTATTCTTCATAAGTGACGATTTTTGCGTGTTTTCCGTGGTTTTTTTTTACGATTTCACTGCAAAATTTACGAACGCGTTAGTTGAAATGGGTGATCGAGTGTATCTTGGAAAAAAGGTATGAAAACCGCGTATCCAACGCGGCGTCGATCAGGCGGGATGAAACGACGACCCCTGAACCAATAAGAATGTGAGAGTGATGAGCAGGGCGTCAGCGTTTCGGCGAAAAAACTGAAGGACTGCAACGAGGAATTCGATATGAATAGTCAATTCGGCTATAGAATAATCAATTTCTGCGCTGTTTTTTCCGTTATTGCCCAGCACGTGAAGTACAAAACGTGCGGATCTGACATTGCGTTTCGAGAAAGAAGTCCTCGTGGTTTAGGCTTTAAAATTGTGATCGCTTACCCAAAATGTCTCGATGTGGATATTCCGAGTTCCAAATTCATTCGTAAGTGTCCAATTATATAATTTCTGCATCGAAGCCGACGCCAAACGCATCACGCACGCCGAGGCATCTCTGAGCGACGCGGCAAAAAGTGCGCGCGCGCTCCAAAAATCGACCAGGAAAGACGAAGAAGACAAAAATTTGGCCATCGGAGGACAAATGTATGGTGCTGGAATTGCAAACTAACGGTACAAATTTTTTTTACCTCCTTTTTTAAATTTTTTCCCATAAAAAACTAGTCGTAAAACTTTAAACGCGTTTTTCTCGAAACACGGTTTTTCAAAATGGCACGCAGCATCACTCGAACAATTTTCATTTTTTTTACTTGAAATTTTTACCAGATGTGAACATTAACATTATCTTGAGAATGTCGATCGGGATTTTCAATAACTTTATTTATTGTTTTTTTATTAACAAAAAACTAGCCGTTTTGTTCGTAAAAAATCATTTTTTTTTTTCAAACGCACGCCAAATCCACAAAAATTAATACTTTTTAAAATCCGATCGACATTCTCTAGCTATAACCCTCTAGATTAACGGTTTTTTTTTTTTGTTCTAGATTCAAAAGTGCACCAGTGGTGCTGCGTGCCGCGGAGCCCTGCAAGCAAAACATGCACCGGGAAGATGGCTGTGGAACCGCCATTTTGTTTTTTTTTCGCTGTAAAAAAATTGGATAATAAAGTTTAATGTATGCCCGATAACACCCTTAAAAGTTTTTTTTCAATTACCTTCATTTTCGGAAGCAAAAAACTCGTGAAAAAACCTTTCTTTTTGGACCGTTACAGTGGCCTTACCCGTTAAGTCGCTCGACTGTGCCTGCACCAAAACCTAACACCGCCTGTTCTCGAACTTCGGCATAGCCGAAGTGTAAAATGCATGTGGAAAATAAATTAGGCAATGATAGAAATTGCGATTAATTATGAAAATTATATTTGATTGTATAGAGAGTTGAATAGAATTTCAAATAATAAAATTGGCAACAAATCTATAATAATTCCAATTATCAAACGCTCCCATTATTTTCTGTAATTTTAAAATTTAGTTATCAAATAACTGTTATTAATTAGAAAAGTTAGTAATAAATTTGATTATTAATTGTTTATGTTAATTGATAGTGTTAACGATTACTGGTAATGATTACCGGTAAACCTCGAACACAGTTTTTATATAAGTTTTCACTCATAATTCTTAAGTGTCTGGTTGCAGCCGAGCGCTTCGCTTTTGCCTTACGCACTCAAGGATCTGGGTTCAGATCCGCGGCAGTTTTTTTTTCTATTCAACAAAAATATTGGTAGAGTTAGATAATGATTCTTTAAGTTAATTAACAATAGAACATTTCATTCTATCGCTTATAATCATAAAAATGTCTGTTTTGAAATTTTTAAGGAAAATTTAAAAACGGTCATTTGACCACTTATGGCAGGTTTAGCGTTAAATGCCCCACGCGGACTTTTAATCGCGGGAGTCGTCGGCGTGTGTCCATCGACGTGTTTGCCTTCGCGCGTCTTTTGTTTTCAACGAAGTTAAAACAAAAGCCGCGCGAACGCAAAGGACTCTTTTGTTTGTCTGTTGATGCGAGGCGACGAGTCTTTTGTTTGTCCTTCGATGCTAGGAAAGCGTCAGTTTGTAGTGAATTTTCGTGTCGTGTCTACAAGGCTGCTGATTACGTTCTACGTTTTTGGAAAAACTCAGGTCCTACCCAAGGTATTTAAATATTACCTTAATTACTTAATTTATTCTAGTTGATAAGATACTTTCAATTATTATTTTCTTTTTTTTCTGCATTTTTTTTCGAGACAATATTCTAGTTAGCTGTTAAACTGTTGACGCTCGAGTTTTTCATTTTTTCTTAGTGATTTTGGTGTGTACATCAGTCGGTGATTTCACTGCTGGTACTGTTTTTACTACAAAAAACAGTCCAACACCAATGGTATGACGATTATCCAGAGTGGAGAATGTGGGTGAAAGAATGGCCGTCAGATGACAAAAAACTTTTTTGTATTCCGTGTAATTCGACCACATGCGAAGCGCAAGTCACATGTAGGAAGAATGATGGCTTTTCAAAGAATGAATGTGGTCGGTCACTATTGTTCAACTTCTTTTACATCTTCTCCTGCTGCTCCTCCAACTTCTTTACTCACTGCTTCTCCAACTCCTTCACCCACTGCTTCTCTAACTTCTTTACTCTCTGCTTCCCCAACTTCTATTACAGCCTCCCCAACTTCATCTTCCACCCCTACTCCCGCTTCCACTTCTTTTTCAACTTTCCCCACTGCTTCTGCTTCTTCTGCATCTACATCTATTTCTAATTCTTCTTCTACTTCTTCATCTGGAATGAGCGTCAATCAACGTGTCCACGCAGCAGAAATTCGTTTTGCCAGATTTCTTAGTGAAAATAATTTCCCTACGACGCTCGCGCCTAATATTTTGAAACTTTTTCAATCTATTATATCTATATAAACAAAAGCCACCTAAGTCATGAATAATGTTATTTGTACTCGAGAAACAGACCGAATAGTATATATTGTTAAAAAAGTAAAGTTTTCTGTTTTTGTGGATGAAACTTCTGACATGACGAATGACAAATGGATGACGATGATGGTCCGCTACGTGCATCCAATTACTTTGACGGGCAATATAGATTTGTTGCAGATGCTTCATCTCGATGCAAGTGACTGCACAGCTTCTAACCTTTTCGCGCAATTCAAAGCTATTATAGAAGAAAAACAAATTCCTTTGAGTCAAATTATTAGTTTCGCATGCGATAATGCGTTCGTCATGGTTGGCAATAAAAATTCTTTCCGAACTTTTATGGCCAAACATATTGTACCCCTTTTGATGCTACCATGTATTTGTCATTCGCTCGCGCTCACTGCTAAAACGGCATGCGAAGCGATTCCAAATGAAGTTCATCATTTCATTTTAGGACTCCCTGCGTTTGTGAATGGTAGTCCCAAACCAGCCGCGGAATACGAGAAATTTCAATCTAGCTTTACTGGAAACCCGACTCTACTTTTGCGCTTTGGCGGAAAAAGATGGTTATCTCGTCAAAAAACGATTGCGAGACTTTTAGAACATTGGGAGCCGATCCATCAGTTTTTCTTCGTACAAGGCTTCGAGAAGAATGTTACTGCTGTTGAATTGCTTGAAGTCATGGACACACCCATGACAAAAGCGTATTTACTTTTCCTGAAAGATGCACTTGACCTTTTTAACAAGATCAATGCACATTTTCAAGGAAATGATACATTAGTACATGAGTTACAGCCAAGATCTATGAAGTTTCTTCTCGAACTTACCCAGAAGTTCTTAAAACCATCTTTGACGCAACCAGAATTTTTTGTTAATGAGACTCCCAAAATCAATTTTGAATCTCAGGGAAATCAGCTCCCTATTTCCGAAATAGTTATTGGTGACGATTGTAAAAAATATTTGCAAACTCAAAGATTGGTGCATGAAGTGACGGGCAAGCCAAAAATGCGGAAGTTGGACATTGACGATGTTCGCAACCAATGTCTAAAGTTCTACGTGGCAGCTTGTCAATCAGTTTGCAAAAGGCTACCATTAGACGACAAGTATTTGTATCGTCTGACTGGTTTCGAGAAGAAAATGGCTCTCGATATTCCGATCGAGAAGCATCTTTTTCTCAAATAAAAACAGTCTGTCAGTGGCTCGAAGTTGCAGAAGAGGGACTTCACGAAGAATGGTTCGCTTTATACTGCGTTGATCAAAATCTGAGGTCTTGGGGCGCCTTATCATTTGAAGAAATGTGGATGGCAATTTGCGCTCATATAAACTGAGATGGGATCATTCAGTTTCCGAATTTGCGCTTGCTCTTAGGTATATTAGAGCACTTACCCATTCGAATGCTGTGGCTGAAAGGGGAATTTCTCTGATTCCTGATACCAAGTCAAAGAAGAGGAACCATTTGAGTGAAGAAACTCTGAACTCGATCTGCGTGATAAAATCAGCGGCCAAATCGAGAAACATCTTGCTAAAGTGGTCGAAACATACTCGGAAACGTTGAAATATAAAGTCCTACCCTACTCACCGTACTCTTCAGACGTTGCTCCCTTGGACTATTACTTGTTTTGATTAATGGCACACGGCCGGACTGACCAGGCCTTCCGCTCTTATAAAGAAGTAAAAAATTGGATCAATTCGTAGATCGCTTCAAAAAGTGACTAGTTTTTTCAAAGCGGCATTCGTACGCTACCCGAAAAATGGGAGAAAGTAGTGGCCAACGAGGGACAATATTTTAAATCATAAATGTATAACCAGTTTTATACAATAAAGCCTCGAATTTCGAAAGAAAAAACGGCGGAAGCAAAGTTGTACGGCTAATAATATTCTGAATTATTTGTCAATTCCATTAAGTATATTTCCTTTCTACTCTTTATGTATTTGTTTGTAAGCAAGTATAACATAAAATAGCCCATTGTGCTTTAGCGTTCATCCACTAGAATACTTTCCCGTTAAGCTAGGCGATTGTTATATTGCAATAATAAAAAAAAACAATATCGTTGATAAATAATGGATGATGAAATTGACATACTGCAGAAACTGCTCTGAGATGCTTTTCAAATTTAAAAAATGTATGCGGAAACAGTGTAAACATTTCCATCTTTTACGGTATTCAGCACAAACCAATAGTTGGTTTTCACTCAGGAAGAATTGATGAAATTCGTGAAAACACAGATTGCCTAGTCCTGGAGAGCATGAAAATATTAATGTCTTTTTTTTCTTGCAAACCTTCAAACATGTATTGTGGTAAAATTTTGGTAAAATTAACTTACTGGAGTCCAGTTTGACACTCTCCATCTGCGTTTGCCTCTATTGCTTAACCTTGGGGTTTCACTTTCAGTTATTGATGTTGAACATACTTCCCGATGGCATTTCTTCAATTGCTTCGGTTTTTTCTGAGAGGAACAGTGCACATCGGGTACAAGGTTTCCTTTCATGTCTTTGCAACGAATTATGCGAAACCGTCTTTCTCCGCACGCCATGTCACACTAAAAAACATAAATAACTCAGCTATGAATTTCCTTACAGCTATGAATTTTCTTATACCCTCATCCCGTTACATGAAAGCTAGGGTGTTTGTATCACACCTCGAGCTAGCTGGGATACGAAGACTCGACAAAGTCAGGGCACAAGCTCACTCGAACTTTAAACTTGCATTAACTGCTCTTAAGTCAGTGAGTTGATATTTTTGCAATCTCGGGGTAAATAATAACATGACCCAGTGTGGCACGAATAAGTTACAGTGGTCGCATGATACACATTCCGCGATAACCAATGTGAAACCTAGGGTCAAAAGAAGAAAAAAACAATGCACAAATCGTTCAGCAAACTTCCACGTTATGTAGCTGACGTTAACATATCGAGTGCTACGACGTTACAGCAAAGCCCACAATACGCGGCGACCATCTTGAGCGAACGCGCGTCTGAAGCTGGAACTCGCACGAGAAGCGGCAATCATATGTGGAGAGCTGTTAAGGGATCGTCTCAGTGTGAAATTTTCGAAAAATCTTTCTTTTGTGGCATTATCGGAAGGTATACACTGTAATAAACATTCTCTCAAATTTTCAAATTGAAATTGAAATATTTACGGTCGCTACAGCGTTTCTTGTAGAAAGGGAACGGACCGAAACATCTGCCTCGCTCGGCGCTCCGCCCGACCCTTTTTCCTTTTTTTTATTTTTCCACTACGTGTTTACCTTTAAAAGGTGCTTACGTTTTATTCAGCCGAAAACGAGCAGTTTGAGGAAGCGGAAGGGACATTTTATGGACCTGGCATTGCCGATTGATCTTTAAGTTAAGGATTTAACTAAAACTTTTCCGACTTCAATCTTTTAACGCGTTTTTCTCAAAATGGTGTTTTTCAAAACGGTTTCCGCTGTCAAAGAAAGAGTTTTGTAGATTTCTAGTTCCCATTTGAAGGGAATATTTTTAACGTCATTCTTTATGGCGATATGAAAGCTTTTTTTTTATAACTTCCGATTTTTTTTAACGAAAAACTGTCGAAAAAAAGTGCCGAATTTGATACTTTTTGTTCAAACCGCCGCCATTTTGTCAAATAAAAAAAACCCTCCATAGCCCCATAGCGACTTTCCTACAGATTAATAATCTTTTTGAAAGTTTTGTTTCAGATAAAATTGCGGCCGCAATCGTGGAAACCGTATCGGACCTTTTTTTAATGCGTGTCATTTCAATAATTTATTTAACTATTACCAGTCCAATAAATAAACATAAAATAATGATTTTGTATTCTTGATGAATGTATTGATTTATAAAAATAAACTGGACCAGTTAACTTACTTGAACATAAAAAAAAATCGCGAAAATCAGTGTTTTTTGGAGGGTCACACTGAGACGATCCCTAAAATTACCGGCCAATGGTGAAATTCGAATAGTCGTAAAGAATTAAATCCATCTGAAGAAAGTGGGATAAACCAAGAAGAGCTTTGTAAAAGATAAAATAAACGATTTTAAATTTCAATCATACAGTCCAACCTCCGAATAAGAAACCAAAAGCCCCAAGGGGAAGAGTTTTTCTTACTATATCGCACACCCCCACCTGGCGCGCGCTCAGCGCTTACTACCTCTGTGTCTGTCTCTCTCACTCTTTTCCGCATGCGATCCTCTCAATAAGAAACACGCTCGAACAAGTTCCAACTAGTTATTCCCACCGTTCATGCGAACATTTTTTTGACTGTGCGTGGACATTTATCTAGTAAATCTTCGTTTCATGCCTAAATTTCGATCATATAACTGCCTTGAAATGACCGAAACGTTAAAAAAGCGTAAGCGATCAGACTGCAGTGTACAAGTCGGAGAGAATATTATGGAATCCCCGCCACAAGGTGATATTAATTTAAAAAAAAAGGTGGCTGTGACCAAACGTAATCGATATACGTCTGAAGAAACGAAAAAAATGTTGGAAGAGCGTAAAACCCTGAACTCTCGAGAACTGTGTCGAATACGGCTTGAATAAAAGTGTTCTCAGCAAATGGAGATTCAATGAGGGGATGATAAAGAATGCCGCCCAATCGAGCGATTGGAAAACATTGAAAAAAGTTTCCGAAAAAAATGAACATTGCAGTTTTGCAGTTTTGCATTGCAGTTTTTGGACCAATGCTATGCCGACAAGCTCTCGTGATAAACTCTCGAATCGGCGGACCAAAGCAAGCCACGGGTGACTAGTGAAATGCAAGATACGAACCGACATTAAAAATGTAAAAATCACAGGTAAGCTAAAAATTTAATTTGCATTCATTTATTCTACTTTTCACTTAATTCAGCTTTTCACTTGATTCTGAATTGTCTTTTACTCTCATTGCTCCGGTTTCTGTTGTAAACAAAAATAGAATTATTTTTTGAATAAATAATTTAAAAAACTTCAATAAATCGTTAAATAAAATTGTCCAATAAATGATGATATTTCTCTTATGGACTTTCATGGAGCGAAACTATCAGCCGATGTGTAAGCGGCTAATTTGTTTATAGCAGAATTTGTTGAAATGGTGGCTACAATAAAACTTGAAAGGTCCCAAGTTTTCAATATGGACGAGAGTGGACTAATGTATAAAAGTACCCTCAAGAGGATATTTGTTGCAGCTGATCAGTCACACGCTCCTGGTGGGAAAAAACCGTTAGAACGGGTTCCTATAGCCACCTGTTCTAATGCCGATAGCTCTTCCATCTTGCCTCTAATCTTGATTGGAAAATAAGAAAATCCGGGCTGTTAGAAAAACGTGAATAAGGATGAATTACCGCAGTCATGCGGTACCAAACTGGCAAACGCGTGGATAAGTAGATTATTGAGGAATGGTTCGCTGATGTTTTTGTTCCATAAGTTGAAAGTTTTCTCAATTCCAAGAACTTACCAAAGAAGACAGTACTTCTCGTCGATAATTGTCGATCTCATCGATACGGAAAAATTAACGACGTCGAAGTAATTTTTTTTCGCCAAATGTCACCTCTTTGATCCAGCCCATGCGCCAAGGGATTATTCAAACCGTTAAATTACATAACGAGATTAACCTCGTAAATTCAATCATTGAAGCTCAAAATGAAAACGTAATGCTAATCGAGTTTTTGAAGACAGTTGACATGCACAAAGTGATTTTCCAAAGAAATCGAAGATGCGTCGACTCAAACGGACGAGGACTCTCTTATTATCAATAATCTCGATATGTCCATGGGCACCGACGTCACTTTCAAATCGCTAACTGCAGACAATCGAGACGTAACTGCATTATCGAATCTCATGAAAAAAGTCAACTAATATAAAGAGGTAGATGCAACAGCCATAATAAATTAGATTAAAAAAACCGTAAAAGGTAACGTAATATTTTTTCTTTTTCTTCTTTAAAATTGGCCAGGAGCTATGCTCGTTATGTCATCGTCTTATGAGTTTAAACGTTTCATCTTATGTCCATATGATGTATCTCATTCATCTAAAAGAAGAAACAATCGATATTTCTGAGGATTCATCGTCGATGGCAGAGTTCGACTCCCTCGAAAATATTCGACCGTCAGCTGAGTACGTTGCGGATCAAAATAGTACACAACAAGACGAAAACGATTTTCATTACATCTAGGAATCTTTTGCTGTTTTATATGAAAATCTTTAAATGCTCTACTCTTCGTTTTCATGTTCTATGAAATCTCGTCAACGCCCACATGAATCTTTAAAATAAATACAAAAAGATTAATATAAACTTGTAAATTTTGTGTTATATTCACACACGCACACACACGCATACTCGCGTACGCATCCACACATCAATTGACACCACAGCATTCACTCTACTTCGCCAAAAAATTGCCTTTCAGACTGGTTTCTTAACCGGAGGTTTCGCGCACAAAAATCGCGAGCTCGGAGTTCAAGGCAGAGTGGGCGAGGCACTCGGGTGAGGAACTGGGGAAAGTTTCTTATTGGCGTGTTTCTTATTTGGATGTCGGACTGTACTTCCTTACCGACACACTCGAATAAATTCATAGACGCTCAAGTCCACAAAGCCCCGAACGGCGGGAGGAGAGGTAACGCGAACGCGGGACTTGTAATTGAAATCCAGTTATAGAAAGAGCTGGGTAAGGGTTCAGAACCCTTACCCATCTAGATATATTTTTCTCAATGTTACTTTTTATGAGTTTCGAACATTCTGAATCCGTTTTCACCAGAACAAAGCTTACTTTATAATAAAGCAAAAAGTGAAAAGTAATTTGCATAATGTTTGCTTCAGCGTAAAGGAAGCAACATAGTATTAACTGAGGGTGACATGTGCAAAAGTACTTTGTAGCTTATTAGGAACATAGAAATGTTTACATTTTACTTAAGGACTTATGAGTTTAAATAAAGAGATCCACTTACGTTCTTAGAGTGCCTCGTATCCCATCGATAACAAGGGCCAGCATTACACTTCTCTTGTGCATGTAGTGTGGAATTTGTACAAAGCTTCGTATCTACAATCCGATTTTCTATGTGGCACCAGGAAGAGCGTATTCTTTCGCCGATTCCACAAGTAACGGAGCACTACGAGAAGTACATATTCTATTAATGTGCTCGACGATATTTATTCGAACAAGGAAGCCAGTGTGAAGTTTTCGACTTTTCTATATAGTTTAACATTATAAAATACTGTAGTTCAATGAAATATTGTTGGTGCAGAATTATTGAGAACAAGAACCAATCTTTTCGATAGAATAATATAATTTGTAATGTAGACATTTTTTAATCTGTTGAATCAGGATGGAACGGAAATTGTTCTTGTTCGGTACATCCAGTATGCGTATTTCTCGTTGCAATTATGGAATTGAAAGTTATTTTTATTTTTTTCTGCGATAATCGCCTTCATTCAATGTATAACGAGACACCAACAAAGTTTAATTAGCAAAATCATTATCATGAAACCACGGGTTTGATAATAAAAATCATGTAATAAAGAAATAGTCAATTGCAAGATTAATGTACCAGCTTTCAAGAGCAATGATGCAACGCTCCTAAATAAAAGTGACTTGCATAAAGTGCTATACAGTATATCTTTACAATCGACAAAACCGGCGATGACACGGGTCGAGAGTCAGCAACTCGATGTAAAGTTAGGTAGTAAACAATAATGTAGAGAAGAAACTTCGAATATTTTTGCAAATTTAAACAAACACATTTACGTAAACATTGGGTATAAACATATGCTAATGGTGAATGCGCTACTCGCAACGTTTTAATTACCAACATCATCCCCTATAAGTTGTTAGTAAATAGAAGCAGTATGATTGCAAACGATTAAGATCGATATTTCCGAACCTTGTAGGTGTATGAATGTGTACGGGGTAGGGAGGCATATCTCGTGAGTTTACGGTAATTCGTGTAAATGTATAGTTTATTATGGGCCGTATGATTCTGCTGTTTCTCCAGGATTTGGTAGTAAAAGCGCGTTGATGCATTGAGCCACTCCACGGATTTTGTAGATTTACGTGCTGTAATAATTTGTCTAAGTAGAATTTGTCGTACTAATGCTGGCCAAATTCGTTGTCTGTTCCATAGAACTTATGAACACGTGTATGTAATCATCAAAGAAAAATTGTCCCCTAGAGAGCACAAGTTTTATGCACCTATTGGTTCGAATTTCGCGTTTCCTATGTCATTTATATTTATTAAAAATATGAAAGACGGAAACATTTCATTTCATTTGAAGTTATGACACCACTTCCCTTCCCTACACCCAATCCAACACTCGTCGGTAACTCTAACTGTGCGGTCGACAGTCCTGGTGCACAATAAAGGTCTCGTTGACACATGCACTTGAAATATTTTTTGGGAAAATTGTAGTCAAATCAGAATCTTAATTTCAATGGAATTCACTAAGTGGATTTGCAGATAGCATGAGTAAGGAAAATAACATAGCAATATGTCTCGGAATGACATAACAGTGCAACGAATCCTGACATGGACAGTGCCTCGGAATGACATAACAGTGCAACGAATCCTGACATGGACAGTGCCTCGGAATGACATGACAGTGCACCACCAAGGTTCTCTACGCTACCATGCCTAGCATGCATCTTAATGGGTAAAATTATTACGATGTCGAGGCTTACTGCAGACCACTTGCCGAAGCTCCATTTGGGACATATTTTGTCTTCGCAAATACGCGTAACAATTTTTTCTTCGTCAATACATTTCGTCTCAGCTATCTCTTCATCAGATGTATCAACGCAAGTTGCAGTTCTCGACTGTATACCATCGCCGCAAGTCACGCTGCATGGCCCCCATTTTCCATAAGACCAGTGAGCAGAATTGCAAGGTCCAATACACGGTTCGTAATCTGATGGTCGTTCTATATGCCAGCATGCATGCATTGCAACTGCTTCTGATGGTTGTCCCTCCTGATTTTTCAGAGTTTGAACACATTGGGTTGAAATCGTACGATTTCCGGGGCCGCAGTAATTTGAACATTCGGATGCTTCTGCAATCTGCCACCTAGACAATTTTTATTAAATTTGTACGGTTCAGAGCCTTTCTGTTAGCAGATGGTTTCAAACAATACGTACTCAAGTGTGCAATAAGTATTGCACGCCTGTGTTTCCTCTGGAGGCCTTTCTTCTAGTGTACAGTAGTCATCCGACATAGTTTCGTTTGATAAACTGTTTTGGCATTGTGCTTTACGGTATCTTATACCTTGGCATACATAATTACACTCCGACCAATCGCTTACTCTCCACTTATAGTTCATAAGGACATTTTTTGGTACGGTATATTCGTACACAATTTGCGACAGCACTTTCTCTACAGACAAAACCTGAAAAATAAAAAACAGTTCAGAAAAAATCTGCGAATAGATTGTGAGATACGAGGAATTACAACCTCCAAAATGATGTTAACGTTTATGGTCCTCGAAGTATTTAACCGTTCAACAGGTGTGTCCGGCCCACTGTACTCAATTGTTATTCCGGGGTGTATGATCACTTTTGGATGCATGATCGTGTAATTGCCGTTCAATATGTACTCGCCACTTTCTTCAAGCCTCAGAGCTAGAATAGAGGACTACAGCTCGATCAAACAAATCTAATAATATAATAAGACCCCCTGCGGATTATTCTTCACTGCAACCATACAAGCTGAGATCAAGCCAACAGGTCGAAATTACTATATTTCGCTTAACAAATGTCAACACTTCAGTAAGTGTTCATATTTTTTCCTACAGTTCTACATTCTAATTCATATACAACTTCCGTCGTAAAATGTCGTATAGTCCACATATTGTGACGAAAGTTTTTTTTATATATTCGGCAGGGTCTGGAGAATCTTGCCGAGAGTTCAGATGAATTTTGGAATGGCCGCCCCTCGGGGTCCTCGAAATATTCTGTTTTACTGGCGAGATTGATCCCGCGAGTATGACAGTTAAGGTAACGAATTCAATGAATTGAATATCAAATTATGTAGTTAAAAATCATCCAAAAACAGTCCAATAAACAACGATGTAATATTATTTTGTATAGAAGCTCCCTCCATGTTAAGCTTTATTAACTGTCTAATTGAATGAGAATAATACTTATAATTAATTATTAATTTTATAATAATCAAGTATTTTTGGGCGATATGAAACTAGACGTCTCTGGACACTAATGAGTAATATGTTGATTTGGCGTGGAGAAGGGGGAAACATCGGCGTCAAGAGTTACATAAGAAAATGACAATTGAATGAATAATAAAAAACTTAAATTATTTGTTTCCCGGACAGTTTGATTTTTTTTTATTGTGGGCATCTGTCGTTTGGGAAGAGTAAAGTCCGTCCGACCTGCGCCCTAAATTCACACCGAAAAGGATTAACCCAAAAATAAAACGAAGATGTATGTCTGCCGCGTATGTCTGCCTCCTCCACGGAAGAGGCAGACATACGCGCCGCCTTAGTGCGAGATCTCGGCGACACAGCGCAGATTAAGAGGATCGGACTCTCGAAGAATACCTCGCGAGGGCAACGCACGGCATTCGTAGAATTGGACGGGAAAAGCGCCCAAAAAATGATCGCGGGCAGCCGAATAAAGATCGGGTGGATCATCTGCCGAACCAGGCGGCATGAATCTATACGGAGGTGCTACAGATGCCTCGGATACGGACACCTCTCCAACAGATGCACCGGCCCTGACCGCAGTAAGCTGTGCTACAAGTGCGGCGAAGCGGGCCACAACGCAGTGGCATGCAACCGAAGGACAAGAACGCAACACTGATCACGCCCCCGGAGCGGGACAATGTGTAACATATTGAAATGCGCTGAAGGGAGCTCTCACTGGTCAAAAATGACGACCTTCCTGCAATGTAACCTGGGAAGGGGGTGGACCGCGCAGGCGTTACTGCATCAGTTCACCTTAGAAAACCCCATTGACGTCTGCATAATATCTGAGCAGTACGCGAACCCACCGCAGGCATCGTGGCTCTCTGACACGTCAAGCACGGCAGCGATCTGGGTGGTCAACTCAGTCCTACATCCAACAAACAGCGGGCGTAGCGACGGCTTTATCTGGGTGAAGCTCCGAGACCTCACCCTTATAAGCTGCTATCTCTCGCCAAACCAAGGAAGCCTGACGTTCAGACGACAGATTGCCGATCTTGAGGACACAACTCGGCGCATTGACGGCGAAGTTATCGTGGCTAGGGATTTCAATGCTAAGTCAACAGAATGGGGAATGGAGTAGAGTGACGCTAGAGGGAATCAGCTGGCGGACATGGCTGCACGACTTGACCTGACCGCGCTCAATGAGGGAAATGTTTCAACCTTCAGAAGACCGGGCTGTCGAGAGTCGATCCTTGACATCACCTTCGCATCACCGGAGACGGCCGCAACTGTATGGGACTGAAGGGTCCTGGAGGATTATAATTCCAGCGACCACCAATACATACAGTTCTCGGCCGGCAGCGCGCCCACCAACGGCAGGAGGCAGGAAGAAGAACGACAGCGCTGGAACGATAGGAAGCTGAATGAGACAAAGCTCATCAACTCTCTAAAGAACCAGGTCCAACAACACGCGAATGAACTGACGGCTACGAGACAAGACGTGGAGAACCTCGTGGAAAAGACGATGGCCGCCATCTCGTCAGCCTGCGACGCTTCTATGCCAACCAGGAGCACCCGCGTGAAAAGGCGTGCGAACTACTGGTGGAACGACGAGATCAGGGAGTTTCGGGAAAAGTGTCTGACGCTACGGCGTAAATCTGTTAGAGCGAACCGCAGGCGACAGGCCGGCCAACCGGATACTCTTTTCGCCGAACTAGATAGCGCCAAGAAAGCCCAAAAATGGGCAATCAAAAAAAGCAAAAACCAGTGCTGGAAAAATCTATGTGTCGAGCTCGATGAGGACCCTTGGGGCAAGGCCTACCAGATCGCGGTTAGGGGACTGGGTAGGCAAAGCCGCATACCTCTCATGGAGCCAACTACCATAGAAGGGATCATCGGTGATCTTTTCCCCCAGCACCCACGAAGGGCACCTATGGGAAACGCGACAATTGCGCGCGGACCGCCCTTCACAACGGCGGGACTACAGGACGCTGCCAAGTCCCTGAAACCAGGCAGAGCCCCGGGTCCGGACGGCATCCCTGTAAATGTCATCAAGAGTATATCCAGGGAGTGCCCCGAGGTACTTCTCACAATGTACAACGCCTGCCTCGCAACAGGCACGTTCAGCCGCCGATGGAAGCGACAACGACTCGTGCTTCTGGACAAAGGGAAGGGCCCTCCAATGACGTCATCATCGTACAAGCCGCTCTGCCTGCTGGACGTCGGAGGCAAGCTTCTGGAAAAAATGATCAAGGCACGCCTAACTCAGGCAATAGACAATACCGGAGGACTATCGAACAACCAGCATGGATTTCGAAAGAAAAAGTCGACGATCACCGCGATAGATCAGGCCATAACCATCGTGAAGAGGGCCTGGTCTGGCAGCTACCAACCTCGGAAGGCGTGCATCCTGCTCACCTTCGACGTGCAGAACGCATTCAACTCCGTGGGCTGGGAAGACATACCGGATGCCCTGAAGAATGACTTCACCATCGGCCAGTACATCCTAGACATAGTGGATGACTACTTCCGAGATCGCCTACTCGAGTACGACACGACCGAGGGCTCCCGAGCAGTGGAGTTCACCGCCGGGGTTCCACAGGGTGCAGTCCTGGGCCCAGAGTTCTGGAACATCCGATACAACGAGCTACTGGCCACCAACTTCATGCGCAAAACCCATCTAGTCGGATACGCCGATGACATTGCCGGTATAGTCATAGCGGACAGCACCGACGATGCACGGAGGAAAATTGGGCACCTGGTCAGGCGAATTGGCACCTGGCTAGGCGGCCACGGGCTCAAACTAGCAGCCAGCAAGATGGAAATGGTGATCCTCACGAGGCAACGCTGGTTCGAGAAACCCTTCGCCATAAACATAGACGAGGCGCTTGTCGAAGCCAGAAGATCAGTCTGGTACCTCGGTCTCCGGCTCGACGAGAAACTAACCTTCGGAGAGCACATCAAACGAACAGCTGACAAAGCCAACGGTGCCGCGGCCAAGCTCTCGAGAATCACGAAGAACATCGGCGGCCCCCGCTACGCGAAACGGAGACTACTCATGAGCACTGTAATCTCTATAATCCTGTACGGTGCAGAAATCTGGGCGGACCAACTCGAGCACGAGGGACGCCGACGCAAACTTGCAGCAGTACAAAGACGCGCTGCCCTTCGAGTCGCCTGCGCATACCGCACGGTCTCGGAAGCGGCGATCCTGGTTATCGCCAAGTCGCCCCCAATCGACCTCTTGGCTAAGGAACGAAGGAGACTCCACCAACTGCGGACATCAAACCCCCTGGTCACCGGCGTCAGGGAACCAGAACGGGCGAAGACCATCGGACAATGGGACCTCGGGTGGCGAAATAATAACACTGGAAGGTGGACGGCCAGGCTAATATCCAACATAAGGACCTGGATCGGATGTGAGCACGTAGATACGAATTTCTACCTTACGCAGCTCCTCACAGGACACGGAGCTTTTAATGCTTACCTGCACCGAATGGGC
The DNA here is from genome assembly GCA_963978505.1 of Listrodromus nycthemerus. NCBI lineage: Eukaryota > Metazoa > Arthropoda > Insecta > Hymenoptera > Ichneumonidae > Listrodromus > Listrodromus nycthemerus. The sequence goes on along the minus strand of OZ021679.1, from coordinate 9,986,380 downwards.
CTTATCGACAGCCCAATGTGCGGGCTGCCCGACCGAAATCGATGATGCCCATCATACCTTCTTCCACTGCAACAGATGGACGAATGAGCGAAGAGCCGCTGCAGAGCCAATTGGCGAAGCCCTGCACCCTCAGAATCTGGTCGCCCATATGATTGGTTCCAAACCTAAATGCGAAGCCATGATGACCTTCGCGGACGCGGTGCTGAAGGCCAAGAGGCTACAGCAGGAACCCAACGGAGCGGGCGCCTAGGGGCGCTTCAGGGGTTGGACTGAAGTAATGCGAAAGCGGTTTCCGGTCCAACCACCTTCACCTCCATGAAGGGAGATAGAGGATTGTTTTTAGTCAGTAAAAATCTGACACTACCAGCAACACAACAGCTTTTACTGGTGTCTTTTCGAAGATTTTTCAACCTCTGAATAAAAAAAAATAAAAATAAAAATAAATAAAACGGAGAAAAAATTTGACGTCGTACTAACTCTGAGAGGAAAGAAACTGGTTTTGGTAGCAAGTAAAAATGGGTCATCTTAAATGTGTTCTCTCACCAAGAAATTTGTTTATTAAAACAATTTTAGGAAAGGAAGATCGGCGCAACTTTAGGTCGCATCGACCAATGTTGTAGCGTACATTTCCGGCCAGACATAATAAAGGCGACTAAGCCGTCACGAATAAAAGATGCTCGAGTAAAATGATAACGCAAATATATTTATTTCAATGCGTGCGTGTTCTACAGCAAGAATTGAGTAACTAACTAGCATCAGAGGAAGCCATATCTTGCGAAAGAATGAATGTGGATGATGAGGAGGGAGAAAGAGTTGCTACATTTCGATAAATTCTTTCACCTTAACGACCTCCAGCAATAGCATCTACGAGTGGACTCCTATCTCTACCCCGGATTCGTCGATACTTGGCCTCTGCCTCATCAACACACATGAGCTTTGAAATTGCATACTTTTTTTCAGGGTTCAGTACCACTGTCCCGAAATTTCGAGGAAAAAAATTTCGAAACCGAGACGATCCGGGCTCTCATAATCATTAAAGCTCATTTGTACTAAGGATTCTTTAAAATTTGTTCGGACGTATCCCACACAGCGCAAGAATATTGGAGCAATGTTGCTGTAATATTTTTTAACGGTGGACTCAATTCTTCGCGTCTCGAGCCCCACGTTGGGCGCCAATTTTGTAACGGAGATTGTTAATATAATTCTCTCACCTACGGTGAGACGGGGCGAGGGAGGGAGGGCATAAAAAAAAAAGAAGAAAACACAAAGGTAGAAATTGGTCTTTGATTTTATTAATAGATTTTTCGGCCCCGCGTTGGGCGCCAAAATCTGTAACGCGACTTTTTTATTATACCTTTCTCTCACCTACGGTGAGTCGGGGCGAGGGAGGGAGGGCAGGCAACAAAACAAAAGAAGAAAAATAATGCAAAAATTTTGTTTAATAAAGATTAAATAGTGCCAACAACAAAAAAAATAATTATAATAATAGAAAAAAATAAAGAGGTATTGTAAGATTTTAAAGATAACAAAAAATAAATAAGTAAAGATAAATGCGGATCGGGCGCCAGCTACTTATTCGGCGTAGCACCGTAACGAGGGGGAAGGGAGGCAGAGAGGAAGGCACGAAGCTGGCTGTGGAGACTGCCGAAAGTGTTTATCAACACTTGCGGCAGCTCGGACTGATGGGCACTGATGAGGGAACAAGGGGGAGGGATACCGATGAGACTTCTCTAGGCCGTGGAATCACTGTCCAGGGCTTCTTTATAATATTACCTCGGCACTCTTGGTACTTTAATTACTCGCGGTAGACTTTACCGGTCTCTGGGAGGGACGGAGGGGGTTTTCCGCACGCTGTAAACTATACCGCGGAAAATACCGTCACTCACGCGCACTAATTATACGCGACAAAATCTTAGACTAGCCTAGAAAGAAAACTACCAAACTAAAACTAAAAGATAGCGTAAAACTACTAGAACAGAGGACGGAAAGTTTTCGGGGGGGGGGGGGGGGCAGGGGAGAGGAGTGAAGTCAAAGGCGGGCGGGTGAAAGGGGGAAACGCAAGGGTACTCACTCAGATCGATCTCGCTCGATAAAGCTCACCCAAGTTTCCGTACCAGGTGCAAACGGTCGCGCCGAAAGATTTAATCCAGTAGATGTAGCCGGGTTGTCGTAATAGTAATTCGTTGTAGTCCTATATGTGCTCGCACACGTCTTCTCACTCACTCTTCGCTCTCTCTCACGCACGCCGCTCCGCACACACGCCGTAGCTCGAAGTGACGAGCGGTCCTTTGCGATGTCTTCACCGCTCGTCGGGACTGTCTTGGGAGGGCCATTATCGCCTGGACGATTGGTGGGTGGTCCTGGCGGGGTGACTATCCTGACGTTAATTGGGTGGAAGCCCCGCCGAATTTTCCTCGCGCGGCATGGCTCCTCTAGGCGTTTCCCTCACCTCTACTCTCACCACGGTGGACTAGATGGTGACGGCTGGGGGGGGTACGGTGAGGGTTCGTCGCTGTTGTCTATGCGGGAGGCGTCCGGCGGGAAGGGGGGTCCAGGCTTCTTCGCTCGGTACGCAGCGGTTAGTGCTCGCGTACCGAAGCTTTTCGGGCGTATGCACGGGCTGTCCTTGAATTCTCGGGTCTTCTCTCTTCTTCCTTCTTTCTTCGTTCTTCGATCTTCTTGCGGCTGAGTGAGGGCCAACGGGCAGGGGAGTAGAGGGAAAAAATACTGGGCGGGAGGGGTTTACATAGTTTAATTCTAGCCTAAAATAACCTACTTACATTCTAATTTCTCACAACTAGTTTATTCTAATTCCTTTCGGTGAGTGGCGGGGCCTCGAGCTAGGCCGGGGGGAAAATAGTATCGTACCACGTTACAATTTAAATGGCAATATAGAAATGTTGCGGGAAACTTTTTGAAATATTCCATAATTTTGCAGCAATCTTGCATGAATCATTTTTTTATATAAGCAAACGTTTTACATTCAAGAAATGAAGATGTATGCAAGTCACTTTTGCTGTAGTGGTAATTTATGAATTAATATAATAAAAACAGTCCATTTTTCTTCACAAAAAATTAGTACACCATACAATATGAACAAACCGATTTCGGCGATTAAAATGTAAATGTATTAATTTTCATATAGCTTCCTTTTTTCTTTAACGTTGTGACAATAATGTTTAGAAATATTATTACGCAAGAATCAAGCATTATTTTATCAATAATCTTTATTAATATATTTTTTGCAAGTTTCTAACATTATTGCACCAATAAAGCACCGCAATATGCAAGATTGCAAGATTCAAATAATATTGTAGCAATATTCTGTGCTGTGTGGGATATCTTACGTATATTTCAATAAAATTTTTAAACAGCTTTCCATTCATGAGATTGATTTCATATGTTGAAGAAATCACCTTTCGGGACAGCAACGTTCTTCATCGGTTTGCAAGATCTCTTTTCTTACAATATCAGCTATTTTAGCGTTAGTATAGATATAATTATTTCATAATGAACAATGCCATCGATATTTTCGTAGTATACCGAGCGAGTATACTTCCCGTGTTCTAATAATTAATTTCCCGTACGTTTTGATTATCCATTATAATCTCGTTCTGTAGAATTTACGCCAACTAGTAGCCTCTCCAGTAGAACTTTTGAGAAAAATCCTAACAAATGTTCAATACACCTTCTTCCCCACTCTTCGGTTGTTCGACGGATAGAACCGTTCCTTTCGCCGTAATTATTCTGATCCCTGAAAGCCAAGTATGCCCTGCCCCGGTCGTAGTAACTTTCCGCGAGTATTAGATTAGAAAAGGGGTTAATGACCGCAATTGACATCTAGTGTCGTATACGTCGATTGTTAGACTTTACTGGAGCGTGTTTAATCGAAAACGTTTCGATCCGATCGCGCTTCAGACAGGACAGAGGCAATTTAAATGCTGGTACACGTCAGGCGTTATACATTCAATCTAGTGCTTGGCGTAACCATTCTTACAGACGCATAAATTGATCCGATATTACCGGTTTTTCATTTATTCGGTGTATCTTTCACTTCAAAGCGGTGTTAATGTTGACCCCGTTTTTTTTTCACCACTGAGACCATCGCCGCTTACGCCATATATTTCTACAGTCAAGCTAGTCATGAATTAATTCGACAGACAAAAAGCAAGGAGAAGCGCAATCCACGGGGTTTACTTTCGTTGTCATGCGCCGTCAAATCGCTGTGGGGATTAGGGGCAATATTTCCTCGACATGATGCGCAATAAATGGTTTCCAAGTGTCCGGATATTTTTCGAGCTAAAATAGCATCACTGCGCAGTCGCTCCAACCACAAATCGGTACATCAATCGGCCTAAGATCATCGACAGTTTTCCACAAGATTCACGAGCGTAGTAGGACGCTGCACAGCTCCCAGTGAAAAACACTCACCGAGGCTATCAGAACAAATTCCTGTTAGGCGAGAGGAAGAGTCACTACAGCGTCGTCTAAGCTTGTAAGACTCGAATGTAAACTATAGCCGCATACGCAGGTGTCACCTGGGTCCCAAACATTTGGAACCTTATTAGAGCTTCCGCACGGTTAGCACTTACATAAACAATTCAGCGACTATTACGGTAGGAACAGCTTATCTAATGGGATGAGCCGTTCCTGTTCTTATCACGATAATCGATAGTACTACTATAAATAGAACTATCGATAAGGACCATTTACGGGGGACAAATTTACATTCATGATGGTTAAAAGTGTGAATTCATGAGCGAGAGTCGATTTTTACGCATGATTAACAGTGTCAACGCTCCAATAATATAGGGGAAACCGGGGCAAAACGGCACTGGTGCATAGTGGGATAGCAAAAAATGAAGTTTCTCGGACCCTTGATGTGGGGCAAAATGGGATAGGGGAAAAATGGGACAGAGAGGAGTGGAATATAAAGATGGGGCAAATTGGGACCCACACGCTGCGTGTGTTATTACCCAGTCGCAAATTGCCAAGCTGTTCGGTCAGGCGTTTATTCAAGCAGCGTCGCTATCAAACGCAGTCAACGAGTCCAAAACAGGTGGCCTTTTAACAGAGACGTTTTCGCAGATTGTGACTTCGCGGTGGCACACGCAAATACGCTTTCGTTGTCCGACGTGAACGCAGAACCCTCGACCACAGTGGGCGAAAATCTTCCGGCGAATTCAAATCCCGGATGCTCCGCAAGCAACCAGCAAAACTAGGAAATAACTTCCAACGGACCGGGATTAACTTCTATTGAATCTCTTCGCAACATTTCGTCCACAGAACAACTCCTTGACGAAAGTTCCGACAGTTTGAGTCAGGTTTTGAGCTAAATGTCAATTAACGAAACAAGGTGCTCTCCCGTATATAATTTCAATCGAACTACGAGTCTTCAAGCTGAGTGATCAAACAGTGTACCCATAGACGTAAACGGAATTGACGCTGCGGAACATATGGTGTTATCAGGTGTATCGTTTGATATTGGATCCGGCAGTGATTCGTTCACGAGAAAACGAGGACACGTATACATTGGACCTCTCGATGATTTCGAATCAGAAGAAGATCACGATATTATATGCTCCATGATGGAAGAAAAAACAAATGGAAATCCGAGAAAAAAAAAAAGCAAACCGCTCCTGAAACAGTCGTCGTTTCACCGCAAAAATTTAAGTCCCCCGTAAAAAAAAACGTAGCGAGCTCTCCGAAGACTCAGCCCTTCGAAATATCACCATCCCAGCTGCTTCCGCTATCGGCAGGCAAAAAATCAAAACGTATGGAAACATCAAGAAAAGGTACAAGTGGCATTCTTACGAATTCTCCGTACTATAGAGAACTTCACAAGAAAAATCAAGCGGCGTCGATAACAAGCGACGATGACGCATCTTGCCTTTTCTGCGGGGGCCTATATTCGAAATCCAAGGAATCCTGAATTCGTTGTAATTCATGCGAGAAATGGGCCCACTATTCATGTGACCTTGCTGACGATAACTTAATCCAGTCCGTTTGCGACAATTGTGCCGATTCAAATTAGCTTAGTTAAACAAGCAATAAAAATTAAACATTGCCACCATTAAATTATATTATCATAAGTAGAGTGTGACTGAAATATCGTGTAACATTCAATAAAACCTCTTTTCACTCATTTATTACCCCTCGTTTTCACCCCTGCATTTATTTCATTTGTGTATCGAATCATCCCACTGTCCCATTTTGCCCCGATCCCGTTTGCCCCAACCGCCTCCTTCTGAGGAGTCTGATTTTCTGCGGCCTATTTTGCCCCAGTTCCATTATGCCCCGGTATACCATTTTGCCCCGGTCTTCCCTACTACAGTACCTCTAGGGCCGGGACCGAGACTGTCCCGGCCCTGGAGTAAAACTGTCTGCAGATCTAGGTTCGCAGGTGCTAGCGGGTGTGCCGACACGTTTGTCAGCTGGGGGTTCGCTTGCACTCCCCTTCCCCTTCTTTTCTAGAGCACGGCTGAGCCCGAAAGCTTTGTCTCGAGGCGTCCTGTGGGATAAATAAGATTGGGGCGGACAGGGGATACTGCTTGAACGACGGGAAGGGCAAGCAGTAGGTGAAGAATGCAGAAGAACTGTTCACGCTGTATCACTAAGTCGCGCCATCCTGGATTTTCCGAAAGTAGGCTAGGCACGGCTATATCGTTCTTTCTGTTACACGCACAGTGTTTTTCAAGAATAGAGCGATGCTTTGGGTAAGGTAGCTTGGCCAAGTGGTCTAAGGCACAGCACTAAAGTAGCGTTTTCCTTGAAACCGCGATTGCAGTTCTCTCATGAAGAAATGTTTTGTTATGTTTCAGCTTATTAAGAAAATATATGCAACGCGTGTGTACAGATAAGTGAAAATAATGCTGTTTCAAATGTTTGCAATAAAGTTTGCTTGTTCATTCTTAAATCCAAGTGTACAGTTGTTAATGTATACAATCTCTGAAATTATTCAGTCTGGCGCAGCACTAATGAATTACTTTTTGCATATAGAATCCATGGCCTTTTGACGAGCTTCCAGAGCATTTATTGTTATTTTTCGTAGCCGTCGGTAGCTTACGCATTATAAGCTTATCAAACCTTACGGCAATTCGATCGTTTTGTTTGAGATTGGCGGTGAAAGGATCCCGAATTAGTAGACTGCCGTCACACATATAATAAAAGAACATAATACAAAACTGGCCATACACATTTAAAGAGAGGTTTTGAATCGCTTTGGTATTTCATCGACAGACGGTGCGATTTTGCATAAGCGATAGAATTGACTTCGCGAATCAGTGTGTGCCATGGCGCGTGTGATCGTCAGTGTTCACAACAAGGGCTGTCGGTCTTGTTAACAACGTTGACATCTGATCGGCTTCGTGAACGTTTCGCGAGATTTTAGTATGCAAGCACATCTCAAACTTCGTTTTTAATCATTATATTTCCATGTTCGTAATTGTTTTGTAATAATTTTTTAAATACAAAGACTTTACGTCATCCATGACTGTTTTTTTACTTTGCGAACGGAAAAAGTATAAGAGCCCATATATATTGTTCACTGGATTATCATTGCAAAAACCTTCTTCGACTCCGATACTATATTCATCATCGTGTTTTAATAGCAATAGTTATGTTAAATTACTTTGGAATACAACGGTGTACGTGTTTGTCTATCCGTTATGTACCTTGACGGATCCGAATTTACACCTTCGACGAGGACCGACAGATCCGCGGGGCGTTGCTATATCCACCATCAATATGTCATCGAAATATCGGGATAGTGCTTCGTACTCTTGTTACCTGGTAGCACGAGGTGAAGTTGATCTCTCATTTTATTTATGACTTTGTTAGTTTATTCACTAATTTGATGTAGGAATCGAGGAATTGAATTTGTCAGGATATCCCCGCCAGCTAACAAAGTATTGTTCATTACGACCTTTCCCTTTAAGCTTGAAAAATGCTCCGATTAAAAATTATTCCGTTTCAATCCTCTTCTCTACAATGCTTAATTCCTCTTCATAGAAAAAGCCGTCAATTTCTTCGTCGTTTAGATCAACCACCTCGTGTACGGCGGTTGTCCTTTTCGAAGGATCTTATGATATCTGAATATTTCTTTACTCCCGCGAGTCTTAAAATGTTTCTCGAACGCAGACTTTACTTTACTAATTCGTAAAAGTTTACCGATCGTGTATTTAGTGCGATCACCGCACTAAATACAAGTTATTTTGACAATTACGAAACAGCTAACACTGTCAAAAATAAGCGGACAGCCTGCCCCTACTCCCATACAAAGGACCACAAGCAGCAACTCAGCGAGCTGATTTGAACCCAAACAACGTTATGGTCAGTTAGTTGCAATGTAAAATATGTGCTCTCTTCGGAAGGAAGATAAGCGTACGGAGTGTATAACACATCCATTGAGAAACAATCTCGAACTATTTTTCATAACATTGTTCTGATAAATGGTGTCTTTATAATTGACTTGGGTTTCAACCTTTTACTAGATGAATCCCAAAAACTTTTGACCTGACAGCTCCCGCAGTACTGACAGTAGCTAACTGAGCACCTGCGGATAAAACAGTAGACCGTCTTAATTCATTGTAAGCTCGGACTATAGATGGTAATGGACCAATATGCCGCGATATATCTTGATATGAATTGCTTAATGGATGTAAAGTTAGCAGTACTCAGAACGACAATGAAAGCTATAACGGTTAACTTTAGCACTATTCACCCAAGGATATTCGCAATGGCCTCGAACCTATCGAATTGTCAAATAATTTGTTAGTAAGCATTTTTGGCAGAGTTTATATTTCTCTCATTCGCCCGCGAGCGTCACTGAGCGAAGTATTCTATTCATTTCCAATCGCATTTATGCTTTATTGCATTTTTAAACTTTTGAAAGCCTCCACTAACTTAAACATCTTATCATTATCACCATCATTTTTTATATATTATAATCTCCAGTCGACATCGATTCTTATTTTTCTTTCTTTTTCTCCTTCTGTACATCATGAGTTTCTTCAGGACGTACCCATTAGGATTCACGATGTTTTCGTTACGTCGTGGGCGGTCTTTGTTTATTCGGTTTCGTGCACGCTCACTTCCTCAGCTTACCAGCCAGCGTACGCCTCTCGAACATCACAAATTTAACATTTGGATGGACGATTTCTAGATGTAGAATGTTTTGGATTTATATTGTAATTGAATTTTTCCTACGTATCGTTATAACCGGAAAAATATTCAATCTGATGAATTAGAAGCACACACTCATTGATAACTTCCATCGCCAGAATATCTTAGATGAATCTCAACCGTTCATCGGTAGCACACAGCGATTCTTCGGCATCATTGGTTGTATTTACTGGATCATAGCATTTTCACCAATTGGATTATGTCATCCATATTTAAGGGTTTTAGGACAAGGATGACCGCTTCAATGCTAAATAAGTAGCTGTTGTTGCGCTCGATGAAGAGTACGTTAGCTATTGGATCACTTCGCCGATATACATTTTTACAGATCTCCTAAGATCAGTGCGCGCGAAGAGTAATTGGAAAACTCGCCATCATCACAGACTGAACTGGCCTGAAGGCGATGGCGGACTCAGAATAGTACACGCAAATCTTCGACCGATGATACGGCGTCCTGGAACTATTCATACTCGCGGATATGAAAAAAACGAAATATCCACAATGTGTAACAGTCGAGAGATAGATAACCTTTAGGAAACGGACTGTATCGTTCGACTGTTATCGTTCTACACCTGTTTGGTCTATTTTCTAAATAAGTTGAAAAATAAAAAAAACATTTCCTCATGAGAGAATCGAAATCGCGCTCTCAAAGAAAACACTACTTAGGTGCAGCACCTTAAATAGCTCAACCAAGCTACGTCATGCAAACCATCGTCACTCTGCGCGTAAGAGACAGAACGATGCGGCCGTACCTAGCCCACTTTCGGAAAATACAAGATGGCGCGAATCAACGATGCTCCCTCGACAGCTCTCCCACACGCTTCACGTTCGGCCTCCTCATCCCGTCGTTCAAGCAGAGTCCCCCGTCCATCGTGATCCTAATCAACCTCGCAAGATGCCTCAAAACAGAGCCTCCGGGCCCAGCCGAGCTCCTGAGGAGGAGGAGAGGAGGGAAAGCAACGGACCCCCAGCTGACCAGCGCGTCGTCAGTCCCACTCGCACCGGTGACCTCAGAAGGATAGACAGTTTTCATCTCTGATACCTGCCCCACAGAACATCTCGCCCCTGGCCCTAGAGGTACTGTAGCCTTCTTTCGATTACTGACCTGTAGCGGCCTAGGCGCAAAACTCGCTATTGAAAACGTCGATTTATTCAGTGGGCAGGAATCCTTCACTTTCCTTGGCATGTTCGAAACGAAGCATATTTTTCATTTTCGTCAGAAGCGCTCGATTGGCACCTTCGTTTTGGAGAATTGTCACCATTCCCAATGTACATCCATGATGTACGCCAACGAAGTAGCTATGTATTACTGCAATAGCCGTATCATCTGATCCTAGTAACCGAGAAATTGACGTTTGCAGAGTATTTCAATCCTACAAGAAACTGAAAAATTCGAGGTTTAGCAGTACCACTTTGCATCTGGTGCATCTCGTTGCTTCTCGTCCGCATTGAATTCACGTTATATCCGCCCGTGCTTTTCGAGAAACTACAATAAGTTTTCGAAGAGCCGTTTCTTTACGTCGAAACCTGCTGGACGTTCTACATATAAGATGTAGTTTTTATATGGAATTTTGAATTCATGAATTAATTAATTCTGCGAGCTTAAAAAGTCAATTGTTTCATTTGCATGGGGAAAAAATTATATGAATACTGTAACAGCATGGCCTTCCTGAGGGCCGTTGGTGCTCGGGGACCTTCCTTCGTTGATTTCGGGACGAAGGTCAAGTCGTGGGTATCCGTTCCGAGTACTCAAGGAGATAATTTTTACGCAAGGGAACAAAGAAAGTAAAAATATAATCTGTTGGTAAATTCGCTCTTTCTAGTATTCATTTGTCAAAATATGATGGTGATTTGGAGGATGCTTTATCTCAATGTATCTTCTTGTTATACATTTTTTCTTTTTTATTTTGCTGCGTGTTATGTCATATTTATCGATGCTGCTATCCAGTCTTTTCTCGTGAACGACGGTAGTCTGGACACTCGGTTTAATGTATGTACCCACGAGCGCGTGTTTCGTATGCTAGCGCGCACAGGGCTGTGTTCTGTCATAGTGCGTCCATGTAGTGGTGCCCGTGTTATAACACTGTCCGTGCACGCTCACGAATTGATATAATTCAGTGTCACTCTGTATTTCACGCTGCTGGTGCATGAGATTCGCTCTTCGAAAAGTTTGTTCCCTTGACGACTGCTGTGAGTATCCAGTCATACACCGTCGACGATTCCTGGATATCTGTTGCGATGTAGAAGATGTTGGACGCACTGCAGCTGATGTTATCTTCAAGAGTCTCCTATGGGGTCGAGCGAGTTTATAAACCCTCCATTGCTGTTGTCGTCTCTCTTGCACCGTGCTCGTGACGTCGACTGCACTTCGGGCGCCCAGCTGCATTATCACGTGTGCATCGGAAAGGTAATTTTTCTTTCATGCGACTGCACGCATCTCTTGAATGCTGATTTTGTTTTCTCTTTTTTCGTTACACACGGGCTGTGCTGTTGCGATCCGGTAAAAAAATTGTTGAATAATGTGAAATGGTAAAAAATCTATTAAAACTTCGTTCGACCCGCAGGCAGACCTATATCAAGGTAGTATAAAAAGATTAAATGTTACACTGTAGGGGTGTTTCCATTGTCTTACGAAGGTTTTTCACTTGGTGCATCTTGAATTGAGGTGGACTCTAAGGGGTACATTCCATCGCAATACAAGGAGTAGATAGAAGAACAATTTATTGTCGTGGCGGCGTATGTTCTTAATGGACGAGATACCTTTGGGTCGAGCATAAGTTGAAGGCTTCCGACTAGATTCTTTACCATTGATTGTTCGGATACTGTAATTAAATATGAGAGGATTAGAGGCAGTCACTGATGAGGTGCGTACGCTCAGAAGCCAAAAGCATGTTGCTATCCTGCTATGGCAGAAATCGTATGTGATGAAGCCTGATTTAGGCAAGTCCTTCTGCGGATTATAAATTGTGTACGGGTAGCAGCGGGTTGCACTAAAAGAGCCCAGACTGCCGTTGCCCATTGCAATCCGGCCTTTCGGATGTTTTTCATCTTGCAGCTCAGCACATCTCACTGTGTATGTGTGGAAGTACAGGCTCCCGGCTTCTCGTTCTACGTCATCCGATACTATTTTTGATTTAGAGACGGCATCGAGTTGCACCTTCGACACCTCGATATGGTGCTTCGTACTCTGAGCAGGCAGAGAGTTATCATTGCGTTAAATGCAAACGCGAGATCATCTCTTTGGGAGCCAAAGGAAGCCGATGCGCGTGCTGCCCAGCTGGAGAGGCTCATCCAAGCCTTCGGTCTGGACATCGCCAACGATGGTGGTCAGCCCGCCGCTTTCTGGACCCCAACGGGTGAGTAGCTCATCGACGTCACCTTGGGGTTCCCGTCCATGTCCCGGTTCATCAGGGACTGGGAGGTGAAAGTGGAGTGTACTATCAGCGACCATAGAACACTGGATACATATAACAACCCAGCACTTTGTCACCGAATCTGCGCGCCCTTTGATGTCGACGGCAGAGGCGTTTTCCGTCTTCACCCATTTCTGCTAGGAGTCGCTGTGGCTCAGGAGCTAGGAGCGCTTTGCTGGGGTCGCGCAGCAAAAAAAGAGAGGTTTTTAACAGCGAAAAATGTAATCTAATTCATTTAAATTAATTTGTCCATCAATAAGTATGCAGGGTGCGAATCGTGCCGCCTGGTCCAATTATTTTCGGAACCGAGGGAGACAGGTGAGCGGGCCCGTACTCTTCCATGATAACTCTCTAACCAAGGCAGCACTTAGATAGGCAGTATGATAATAATGATTTGTTTCTCTCATAGAATTTTGTAGATGAAATTCAACTGCGCGGGGGTCATTTTGTTTTGCGACTAGTGCGACTTGTCCACACCTCATTCACCCTCGGCAGTATTTTTAAGGAGGAGGGAAGGTTTAAAACAACTTTCTTTGCATAAAAAAAAATTTCGGAACGAATAATATGTCGAGAATATTGTGTACAAATTATGAGTCAATCCGAGTGAAAGTAAAGGAGTTACAACGTTTCACACGACCCGCCGTGATATCTGATTCTTATACTTGCCCGGTAGCCGCTTGTTACCCCTAGTAAAAAGCAGCTGCAATTTCCTTTGGTTTCCTGAATCCGTTCTTCCGTCTGTGTGTCTTTCAAAGGATGGAAACCGATTCAGGCAATAAACTATAACTTCTGCTGGACAGACGAGAAACCACAACTCGACAAATGCCGGAGCGGTGAGGACTCTTGGTGTGAATGGCAAAACGCAGCAGCTGCAAATACTTTTCATTCCTTCAAACACGGCTACAATGCTCTTCCTACATATTTTACAACAACCATAAAGCCAATCTATGAAGATTTGTGCTTAACTGAAGAACTAAAAATAACCCGAGCGAACGAAGAAGCTGCGTGGTCTATTTCGAATTTTTACGTGTGAAAAACTTTAAATCCATTTTTTAAGTTCGTAAACATTAGAAGTCAAAATTTACTGAACTGATTCTTTTGAAAATTTCAACATTACTTCTTCGCATACATTAACAAATAATCGGGAACAGTTCTTTTGTTTTGAAACTTTTCCTATTTTTTTATGACAAATTAACCGCGATTTTTGTAGCTAAAATGGCGTTTTTCACTTCATAGTGCTGCAAAAAAAATTCTTTCTGATTACCTCAAAAAATGAATAATCTTTTAAATGTAAATACATTTTTTGTTTCAGATTATCCGGTAACAAGTTATAACGTATACCGCAGACCACGTTTTTTCAAGGCTCCTCTGGAGATTAACCGTCGCTGGCTTATTTATCAATATTTTTCATTAAAATTTTTTTCTGACATACTCCCAAAGTTGTGCATAGATATGTAATTAAATTTAATAAAATTATATGACCCATGTCGCCTTAAAAAAACACTAAAATATGCCCCCCTCCAGAAGGTAGGCTTACAGGAGGCTCAGTGGCGTATGACCTTTATGGGTGAGAGGTTTTCGGACTGATTATTGAAGTATGGTTTACGATTGTGCCTCCAACACAACAAATGTCTCACGTGTCAATGTAAAGCGATTACGAAAAAATAAACAAAGATTACCAAACATTTTTCAAGCTCGCTAGACCCTACAGAATTGCCTTATAAGCCATCCAACGTATTGGTCCGATAGATATTTCTACAGAATTTTTGTCCGCGTATTACACTGCTTATCCATTTCAAACAGAGGTATAAATTAAGCTGAAAATATCGAACCGACGGATACTAATAGCTCTCTCGATGGGTCGTCGGATTCATCGAACTAGATCCAGATGCTAGAGTCAGCTATCTGATATCTCATTATGTTAAAAGTGCCGTTCTAGCATTCTTCTACATACGTTTTGCGTAATGTCGATGAATCGAGTGCCTTTTCTCTAGTCCATGTTTCCAGTAAAGCGATGAAATGTTCAGAAATGTCCGCAACCAAAAAGGCTTAGCACAATTCCTTAGTAAATACGGAGTGTCAGGTACAGCAGGCTACCGCTCGATTATATAGTCTTGAACGTGGCAAGTTCCGATGCGCACCACTTACAGTAAAGGATGTTACCTGCGACTTGGGTGTTTTCATGACGCAAGTTTAATTTAATATACCCCATCGCTCCTGAAGGAGTAAACCAGCTGATGGACACTATCCGCTCCATATTCAACGGGGTCGGAGATCACCCGGGGATTTTCTGGAGTATTCCCCGTGCACCGGAGTATGTCCCGACCTTTAGAAAAGTTAGAAGAACGAGGCCCTCCTGCCGGTCGTCGCCCACCACGTATATAAACGGAGCAGGTGACTTCACGGGCAGGTTCGAGTACTGCCGGGCGTGTTACCGGTGGTCTGCCTAGACCACCTACCAGGTGCGAAGACTAACGACGACGTAGAGACGAGGTAACTCCCCAGGACAGAAAGAACGACAAAAAAAACGGCACTATTCAGAGCCACTCAAATCATATAAACAAAGGAGGGAGGAACCCTCACCAACCTCCCTTATCGACAAAGGGGGAATGGAAACAATCATAACGCCGCGCCACGACCATCTCATCGTAGGTAGGCTACGCCCTCGATTTACTTGCTCTTATCCTCCCCTGCGTAAGTTGTCAATTTGGCGCCTAACGTGGAGCCCTCTTTTCCGATGATTAATATATCAAATTAACAACAATATGATTAGGGAATATGATAAATCTTTATTAGTGTGTACTGAAAGCAAAGAATAAAATAGAGCAAACCGGAGTGACGGTCTGAGAAAATGGCAGAATAGGCTCAAATCAATCTATTCGCTGAGAAACGGTACATCTAGAAAGCCAAATTAGCGTTCATGAGATTACACGAAAAGCATTCAACTGATCGGCACTTTATTTTTTGTCGAGTCATTGTTCACGACTTTCATCAAACATTCATGCAAGTCCATGATTTGGAACATCCTAAAAACAAGAAACTAAAAGTATTTTTGGGACTATGATCATATCCAGAGTATTCAATTAAAACTGTGGCCTTAGGTTGAAAAATTGAAGATAATAAAAAATTCTACTTATATAATACCTACGCCCACTCGGAGACAGCCTTACAACAAAGATTTTAACGAAGAATTTGAGGTTGCCATCGAATCTTGGGACTCTAACCAATGGAAGAGACATACGTATGCTGAAAGTTCTAAAGTAAACGAAAATATTGGATTTTGTTTGTAGCTTTCGATATGTTGAACTAGTCCGGGTAAGCGTGAATTACAGAGAAAGTTTCAAATGCTTCTTGAAGGGCGAAAAATCTGAAAAAAATTTAATGTATGAAAGGTTCTGCAAAGATTTTTGATTTCCTATGTTCAAGTTGTGAAAAACCGCAATATTCAAAGATTACGAAGAATTTTGAAAAAATCATACATATTCAGGGACAGAAACGATTATTTTTTATAAAAAGAAAACTATTTTACCGGAGAATCAATTGAATAATGACTTTTATTTTCAATTTGTTAATAATGAATTGGACTTCATATGAGAAATATAGCGACTAAGGGCTTTACAACCCTAGGCGTATATATTATATACATATATAAGGGGTCAAGGGTCTTCCCCTACCCCTACACTCCTTGCGTGGGCCTAACCCCCAGCAGTCCGAGGACGCGCCTTGACGAGTTAAGACGTATTTATAGACGAGCATAATAAAGAAGCGTTACAGAGTGATCTGGCGCTAGAGACCGAAGCCAACAAGAATAGGTCTGGAATAGGTGAGATGAGAGCCGTTTTGCATGCTCAAGGACAAACAAAAAAGAAGTGCTTCGAGTGTGATGACTTCGGGCACAAAGCTATAAACTGCAAGTTCGGGGGAAAAGGACTGAAAAAATGCTACGAATGTCACCAGATAACTCATCATGAAGCAGCTGAGTGCCCTACAAAAAGGGTCAAACAATCGACGTCTGGACGAGGGAGAGGTGGAACCCGTGTCTTTACCCGAGCGTACAGAAATAACAACTTTAAGAACAATATGAGGGGTGGCAAAAGCTACTATAGAGCGAAAGAATTGGAAATAAAAGGAAGAACGTGGACGAAAAATTCGGAGAGGGGAAGCGGTTCAAAGGCAATCGAGGAAGAGGCGGTTACAAGCAAGTAAACGCCAACGAGAAGAAAAATGATAAAGGTAAAATAAGTCTAACTGAAGCATTAACAACGTCAGAACAAAACAATTCTTTTAACAACAATGAAAACGATAATAATTAAAATAGAATATTCACGAAATTCTTAGCAGATTCAGGGGTACAAAACACTTAACGAAATCGAGAATAATCTTTAAATCATTTGATGAAACAGACTACGGTAAAATTAGATGCGCTAATAAAAATCCATCGTCAGAGTTGAAAACGGAGAGAGCCGGTATAGTCGAGATAGTATTATACGATGGTAGGAAAGTCGAAATTGAAAAAGTAATATATGCTACGGCATTGTCTGACAATCTTCTTTCACTGAGAAAATTTGCCGAAATGGGACTCAGTATTTATCTTGACAGTGAAAGAATTGATATTTTCGATCCAATTTCGAATAAATCATTTATTACAGGGGTTTACAAACGGCCATATTGGATGATAGAATTTGAAATAAACAATAACTATAATAGAAACGAAATAAACTATAAAAATACGAGAAGAAGAATAATAACTAACTTGACTGAGGGAGAAAGCGACGAGGATAGTGTTAGATATGAAACGAGGAGTGGTACAGCCAAAAAAAACATATGAAAATAATAAGACTGAATCTAACAAGCAAGCGCGAGACGAGATTAAAACTAATGAAATCGATGAACTTGAAACTGAAATAAAGAAACCGAAAATAGACCGGAATAAAGAAATAATAAGTCGAGACGAAGATAATATATCAAAGGGAGTTCAGGAAAAAGTAATAACGAAAGGAGTTGAGGAGAGTATCACAATAACTGGAAAAGAAATTTTTGAAAACAATACTGAAAATGAAAAGAAAGCAACTTATGAAAATTCAAACTTCGATAGATCAATTTGGAATAGGAAGTTTCATGATGTAGATGAATTGCCAATAATAGAAATATCAGAAATTGAAACACCATTTGATAGAAAATATAAAATCTTTGAAAATAATAACAAGGCCATGCTCTGGCACGTGAGACTCGGGCATGCATCACTTGCATACCTCAAGGCACTTCAAAATAAATTTTCAGATAACAAAGAATGGTCAAATATAAGTTTTGATGAGTCAATTCTAGATTGTGAGGTGTCCAAAATTGCAAAGTTTAATAAAATCCCATTCAGTGCGGAGACGGGCAACCGAACCTCTACAAATTATACATTCAGATACCATGGGGCCCATAAGTCCGGTATCGTCTCCAAAGGGATATGAATACATTGCCGTATTTATAGACGACTACCCGAGGTTAGCAATGGCGTATCCGATAAAAGCAAAAAATGAAACAGGAGCCTGTTTTGAGGCATTTGTAAAAAGTGCTCGAAACTTGCTAGGCAGAGATGCGAAAGTATGTTACTTACGCACAGACCAAGGGACAGAATACACAGGAAGGGTACACCGTTGAGGTCATAAAAAGATTAGAGGCAGAACAGCAGTTTGCGAGCGCAGACACACCTGAACATAATGGTGTGGCTGATCGGTTCAATCAGACTATTCAGAAAAAGGTGAGAGCGTACATGTACGATGCGAAACTACCTGAGAACATGTGGGATCTCGCCTTGAGCGCTGCTGTGTATGCATACAATAGGACACCGCATAAATCTAATGACATGATAACTCCAATTCAAATGTTTGCTCCAAATCACAATTACGACATAATCAACTTAAACGTCTTGGTCGCGTACATTAAAGGTCAAAGAAAAACAGGTCCAAAATTCAGATTTGAGGGGAGACATGTAATCCTGGTGGGGTACACTCCCACTGGATATCCGTTCTTAAAACCACAAGAAGGAAAATTTTACGAAAGCAGAGACTCTCGCTTTAACGAGAAATTAGTATATGGAGATAAGTACGACAGGAATAGTATAAAAGATTGGCCAGTCGAGTATAATGAGATTAACAAAGATAAATGGTTAATCGACAACGATAAAGAGAAGAGAAAAGTAGAGAAAATTTTAAAACCGGAGGGAGAAAATAAAAGGAAAAGAGGGCGACCGAAAAAGAAAGTTTTAGTTACTACTGCTGACGAAAATAAATCAAACAGAAAACGTCGCAATATATACGGGGTCAAGGGTCTTCCCCTGGCCCTACACTCCTTGCGTGGGCCTAAGCCCCAGCAGTCCGAGGACGCGCCTTAACAAGTCAAGACGTATTTATAGACGAGCATAATAAAGAAACGTTACAGAGTGATCAACTGTGTTTTATTCCAAGCTGCACCGAACCGAAATAATCCAACACTTCTTATATTCCAAAAACAACATTTGCAGCACCTTCTATAGCCTTAATTTTTTTCATTTTATTATCCCATCGATAAGCGTACGAAATTTTCTCTGAGACTTTGGTTTGGTGGTTTGGTGGGACTATATATCTCCATCCTCCTTAAGACGGGGACCTTGATGTGTCCTTGGGACTGAGATCAAATCTCGATGACTCAATCGATGCAGTACACTCTTGTTAAGATTTCGGAGTAAAAAAATCCTAAAATTTTGGAATATTAAATTAAAAATAAAAAAAAATCTCGACTATCAGTTATTACTCGACACATTAGTTATTATTATCACGTCAATATTTGTGGAAAAAGTATGAGTAGAAATAAAAACGACAAAATTTTTTTTATGAATATTTTCGGTAATTACTGGACCAAATATGAATATAGATACGGCATCACATCATTTTTTTAATCACCGATCATGCATTAGATACCGATAATTGAAAAAAACGCGAATTAAAAACACTCCGATTATGAAATGATCATTTATATAAACGATTGCATCATATAATATGTGTGCTTGAGGTTATTGTACACCGAGATTCGGCGGAGTCACCGGACACCAGTTGAGTTTCGAAAAAATCTCAGAAAATGGCGCGCGATTTTCGATGTTTAAATGACTATTTTAAATAACGCATGTACTTCTATCTTCTAGTAATATTACATACATATTGCTTTTTCTTTTGAAAAATTAATGATGGCGCATCATCGAATAGATGTATGCAATTTTATCGAGTACTTTGTAGTCGTTCAAAAGAACATCGCGGACAATAAAGCTACTTACTGCGTTGAAACGCATAACTCGCGCTTTCTTGCCCTACCAGGCAGTGGGGAGTTAGAAATACATCATAATTATTGTCTGAGCCTCGACAGTGGTTTGTAACTGGAAGAAAAAACCATATCATTGATATTTGATAGGACCTTAGGAAATCGCCGGTACAGCACACCCGTATACCACAGTGCATACGGTGTACCGAAAGTTTTGAATTAATTCCACAAAGAATCTTGGATAAATGACGATTTGTCTCCTGAGAAATTTTTTTTTATTTCGGCATTATTTTGAGACAGATTGTATGAGTTCATCGCAGCATATGGGTCCGGTAACTAAGAATGGTTGTATATAGATTCTCAGCGAGCATCTCACTTAGAATCACGTCACATCTCGCCGAGCATCACGCTGCGAATCTCAGCCATACAACGTTTTTCTACACGGGGTATTTAAAATACAGTTAAGCAAACTTAGCTTACATCAAAGAATAGAGGATTATTGAAAAAAAGACATAAAAAAATAAATTTTATTTTTGAACAATTAATTTTGTCGTGTATAACAACAAAAAGCACAATATCTTTGTGTTAAAAGATCATCGCTACGAATAAAGTGGAAGTAAGCAGGAGTCAGACATTTATACGGACGCGATTAGGGCCTCGGGATCAGAATACCCGGGAATATTTAGAGCAAGGTGATCGAACCTTTGGTGGTACAGTATTGTCACATTTATTTATACTATTCGCTTTAGTGTTAACAATCCGTATATCAATTTATTTTCTCATAGTTTTAATAAATAACATTAATCTCAGATTTCTTTGATCACTTTTTATGAATCACTGAAACGTCCGTTGTTTGCAATTTGATATTCAATAACTCCTACAGTCTCGGTTCATTCATGGCCAGAAGTTTCTACCCTAGGTCCTTCGCGACCTCGGTGGATTATCGGAAGTGTTTATTTCTACTTTCGTGAGTTTCAAAAAATATAAAAATAAGTGAGGTGGCACAATTTTAGTGCGTGACTTGACGGACCAGTTAAAAGTAATGTTTGTATCATTGCGTGTTTAGAGTATATTCGCGTGTTTTCGAGCGATGTTATTTTCCCCGTGCAACAGATCTTATCAACGATACAAATATTGCTTGCAAGTAAAAACTATTCATTTTCAATGTACAAATATTACGGAAGAACCAGATAAAACTAAACGGCCGAATATGCATGGAAAGGGAAAGGGAATGACCTCGCTCAGAAGTGCGTCTTAACTTGGTGATGATTGGGTCACCATTGCGCAGAGGGCCGGTGAGAGGGAGCGGGGAAGAGGTTGAAAGAGATAGAGAGGTGGGCGACGGGGGGGATAGCGCTTGATGACATGTCGCCACTTGCTGTGCAATTAAAGTACAAAAATTAAGATTGACGCAAAAAATGAATTGTTGTTCGAAAAGACTACTATTATTAAAGGCTATTTAATTATTTAAGGCTTATTTGTATGAAAAAGCAAGAAACAATCAATTGAAATTGAATTCGTGTGGTTCCATTCCATACTTTTTCTAAGTGAAAAATGTTTCTTTATTGTTGCTGTTTCATCAAGATTTTCATCTTTAGAAGTCTTGATCTTACGGTAGTAACGGAGAGAAATTCATCGGTTAGCCATGCGACTCCTAGGCAGATTACGTAATTTGCCTCGGAGAAGCCAAGTCACTCTCTGGACGCGTGTGTTGACAAAAGGGTTGCTCGATGCAAGAGTGTCAGAAGATATTTCTCCTTCTAAATGATGCAAAGCGTACGAGAAAAATAATTTTAGAACGCAAAAATCAATCTTCCATTTTTTTGTATATCTTTACATAAAAAATCATAATGTTTTCGTACTATTTTTTGTTCCTCTTTATTCGCACTATCTAGATTTGAAAATAATCTTGCGACACTTTTCATATAGGAAAACCTTTTATCGACATCTGTGTAAAACTGGCACCTACCTAGAAGTACCCAAATACAATTCCTCGTCTAGATGATGCAAGCATAGAAAAAAAATTGATTGCAGACCGAAAAAATACAATTTTATAACTATTTTAACCTAGTAGTATGCAACAAATAACAAATACAAACTGTCTAATTTTCAACGTTTTCCTCTAATTCTCGCATCATTTTGATTTTAAAAAGTTATAGATATTTCTAGCGGCTTTCATCGATTTCGTTTATCCAATTGCATAACTTCTTTCTATTTATTTTTTGATACAACTTTATTGTACTCAGCATTCACATTTCCCGTCATTGACCAAAACACATTATTGCGCCCGGAGATCTGTGATGCAAAAAACACAGCTTTTCCTTGCCCTCAAGTGTGGCAGGCACCTGCTGAAAACGAATCTGTCAGACGCCCTACTCAATGATCAACAGCACTGTTTCCTGGGCTACCAGCTCTAACTGACAAAAAATGTCGACTACATTGAAAGTAAGTTTTTTAATGTTCTTTCAAGCTTAATACTTCTTCTTATATTTAATTTACACATTTGTACTTTTTCCGGTTACACTAAGCATTGGTAACAACGGTATTAAACTTGGTGTGTTTACGTAGGGATCCTTGTGGTATCATCTGGGGGTACGGATAAGCATTATTTCTATTCTGTCTTGGTTATTTCAATTACCTAATTACAAAATATTTTTATCTATTCGTCTAATGATTTTATAGTTAAAAAAAGTTAAAATGAGCAAAAAATTAAAAATATGGCAAGATTTATATTAGGCACAAGTTAAATGTTGAATAACTTTTAATGGAGTGATGTAATCGAAAATTCATATGAGATCTTTTTTGTGAACCGTTAAATTTTATGTCAGCATAATTGATTCTTAAATTTTTTAATTTCTTTGTTTCTGAGAAAAAAAATAAAAGTAAAGAGTTGAATAATCCCATGTTATTTAAATTGTCAAAGTAGCATAATTCCGGCACGGTTTAATCGAAACATTAAGAGCTTTATTGTATTGGATAATTTTTTTGCTATCTTAAACTAAAAATTCAGGGACTGATCGCTTTAAAAAAATCGATTCGGGAAATAACGGACACCCTAATGTACATCATACCGCTGATTACCATATCGTTTTCAAACCCGGTGCTATTTCGGAGCAGTTAGAGAACGAAAATTATCTACGAAGCGCAAAAGATAACGAGTAGGACGCGACTAATTAAAAAATTTTGATAGATCTCAACCACAGCAAAAGGCCATAATGGTTTCGCAAACACACAGACAATGTGTTCGGGATTTTCAAGGTCTTCTTTCCATATCGTTAGTCAAACTATTTAAACATGAAAATGTATCGTCCTCAACGTTATCTGCAATTAATAATTCATTTGGACAAGTTCAGAATCCGTTTGAAAGTTTGAATTCGGAGTATATCCGATTGAAAAAATTGCTCGATGATCAGTATTTACGCGAATAATAATGTCTGAATTAACGCTTAGGTGGTCGTACGGCACCCGATGCTTACGCAAACCGATCACTGTCCGGGAGCAAGAGTCAACCAAAGAGACGAATATCCGAAATAAATGGGCGAATTCCGTTCGGCGGCTACTATCCACTCTCGAGCCCTGTGCTCTGTCTCACTGTCTCCGCGTTTACCTACGACCGTATGTCGGTATAACGTCGCAGTGCATACATTGAGAAATTTATAATTAATTTACAACTCGCGATCAGTTTATTAATTCTCGGAGACTCTCGTGAGCGCAGTGGTACCAAAGTACTAATAAATTTTTAGGAAGAGTACGTGCAAATAAAGCGAGTGAATATTTTACGAAAATTAGCACTTGATTTTAGCTCCCTTCTTTTCTCATGTTAAAAACGAACGTCCATCAGCGAAACAAAAAATTATTTTGTATTTGGTGCGAAGGCAAGTACTATTTATAGTCCTTTGCGCCGGATTCGCCACAGAAGACTCGCAAAAAAGGTGTAAAATCGTGTCGCGGAATAGTGCATGATTATGACCATCGATATTTGTGCATCGAATCACGTTCTGTGAACGAAAACTATTCCTTCCAGGCACAATCATTCTGAAGGAAAAGCAAGAAATAACGGGAGAATCTAAGTCAGTATAAATCAAGTGAAATATATCGTGTTCACGAATGCTTGCACCCACCCCATTTCTTCTATTGAGAAAGGAAATTCGACACACATGCACTGATGATACCGGTAGGTTGGCAGTCGCGCTTAGCAGTTATCCGATCGAGCTATCGTACAACCGTAGAGCAGTGACGTCACAACTAGCCCAGGAACGGTCATTGAAAATCCTATAAAAACGTTCAACGAATTTACTACAGTCCGTTTTAGGATGTTATAGCTCCGGCTTCACCGCCCTAACACTGTTCACGGTACCGTCCAGCCCCTGTAGATAAGATCCGTGAGCTTTACGATCGCGTGCAATGGAGTATTGAGGCGAGCTCACTGATAAGATGAAAGATTAGATAATAATTTGGTTGAAGTTGTGATCTCGATCCTATTTAGTGGAGAAAATCTCGGTATTACGTCGGTAATACGTCAAGGTCCGCTGGAAACCCGGCTCTCTGCTGAGGTGATAATAGGCAGTGATGGAGAACGAGCGGAATTACAGATGTGGCCAGAGAAAGTTTAAGACCCTCGTGCTGTTCTTTAGTACAATAGGACCTCGTTTCCATGCCGTTTATTAAACGAAAGGAAACGAGGAGTCTCGAAGTTACCGCGTTACAATTTCAGCTCCTGTTTGAAATTGACGCCCTGGAAGCGTTTGAGAGGGCACTGGATATCGGCTAAGGATCTTGCAATCATCATATGGTGCCCTCGGATGTATTGCCCTGGGTTGATGAGTTTACCGAGCAACGTTCTCGAAGCAGCTCGATGCTCTCACGTGTGTGTGTCTCATGCGTGTCTCATGTGAATTCGGGAAGCATTCCTTTCCGGCTATTTTGTGCTCGAAATGCGTTGTAAATAAAGATCTTGAGGTGCAGTGATCGTGGGTAAAATTCTCGAGGCTTCGTGAGATGCAGATGCGCCTATTAATGATTTAAATTACGCTGTTTCGGTTAGGTTTATCGTAAGATAAATTTTCTATTCATGTAATCGATTCGTTTTCGCTTTGCTTGCTTTGACCTTCCGATCGGCTAAGCGCTCGACACGCAAGTGTGTGCGATCCCGTGGCTCATCAGTCAAAAATTAAATTGCACTCGTTAGTTGAGGTTTAATATCCGGGTTTTCGGATTTTGATTGCTATTGTATCCGCCTCGGATCGCGACCCCTCCGCCATGACCCGCATACTGAGTAGCTGTACATTTCCGATACCTCTGCTTTCGCGAGAGTTTTTGACGTCGTAATTGCTCGAGCATTCGTTTATGGGTTACGATATCGCTTTCGTTTGAGCATTTGCATGTCTTTGCCGATGTTGACTCGTTCAATCGAACTTCGGCTTTATCTGGTTTATGAGTTTCTGGCGAAACTGAAAATTGATTGGTGAAGAATGCCGGCTGAACTCACTCCCAGCTTCGTCCGGTTGTTAATACGAGTGGAACAAAAATTAACCTGGGCGTACCAGGACGCCAATGCATTCGCGGACGTAGCAGCCGTTCGCCATATGTTCTGTTCAGTTCGCCATATCGCTGATTATTTTGGTTTTTCTTGAAATTTGGATTTTGCTACCGCTCCGCGCTAAGATCTCGCGAAGATACGTCGCAAATAGCGCCGATATAAAGCTCCGTCCATAGAATAGCAGGTACCATTTATTTTGATTTCGTTCTCCTTTTATAGCGACGATTTCGATCTGTATGCGACATAAAGAAATTTGGCGCTCTTGCGTTATTAATTGAACGCTTTTCCGTCGTCGACTTTTATACGAACCTACCTGTTTTTGATGACAATTACAAAGGTAAACATTTCATTTTCTTTTTTTTGTTTGTTGCTTATCAACTCTGGGAACCCTGAAAACATGAAATAATTTTCGGGTGACATATCAAGCTTTCGATAAGCCTTGCAGGCTTATTGTCAGCGGTTTTCGTCATTTTTTGAAGCTCCGAAATTGACGAATATTTTCTACCACGATGTTCGCGCATTGTACGCGCTGGAGTGGAGGGAGATACCGTTAGCTAAGCCTTGGCCGTAAACAATTCTTCTACTTCTCGCCACTTCGTCGTAGACTACCGCCGTGAAATGTCGATAGATCCACTTGTCGCAGATGCTGTCGATCCGTCATAAAATTTCGTTGGAGTAGGCTTTCGTGTAAATTAATTTACTTTGTTAAACTAATTAACGAGGCCGTAGTGTTTTTCCCGCCTGGGAATATTATCGCTTTTGAATTAATACTGGAGTTCGACGAAATTTCGCTCTCGCAATATTCCCCGATTTCGAATTTATTTTCGATTTCAATGAGGTTTACGCTCTCGCATTATTTCTCGGTTTCGGATTCATTTCCGATTTCGATGAAGTTCTCGCTCGTGGAATGGGTTCCAAAGTCGTAAGTTATGGTATAGACGAAATCCCTGCTTCTTGAACGTGGATTAATTTCGTAATTAAAATCAATTGCCGATTTTTCGAACGTGAATTGAATTTCAAAGTTCGAATTGGTTCTGGTTTTCCAAAAAGGAATAATTTTGAAGTTTCGGATTAATTCTTGTCGTCGCAGTCGAATTTATTTTCAAGGGTCAGATTGGTATTTCTTTTCGAACTTTAAATTTTGACACTCGAGTTTAAATTTAGACCTTCGAATTTGATCCCGCTTGTCGAACTCGAATTGATTTTCAATGTTCGAGTTGTTACTTGTTGACCGTGTTTGTTTGGTTGTATTTCGTATCGCATTTGTTTCTTGTACGGCCAGAGTTGGTTATTTTCGTCGAATTGATTTTTTAAGTTCGATTTTAATCCCGTTATTTCAAAGTCGAATGAATTTTATGACGTTAAGCTCTCGTTTATTCGAACTTGAACTAACTGTCGATGTTTCAATGTATTCCCGTTTACGTCAAACACGGATTCATTTTCGACGTTCGGAATTTTTTCATTTTCTAGGATTAAATTTGTGATCATTCTCGCGTTCGAATCCGAATCAATTTTAGCGGTACAAAATAATTCGTTTTTTCTTTCCAACCCGTATTAAGTTCCGAGGTTTAATATAATTTTCCTTTTCGCTTTTGAATTCGATTTGATTTTTAATGTTCGAACGAATTTTCATTCTCGCTTTCAAACCTAGATTAATTTTCAACGTTGAACGTTGCGGCGTTCAAAGTAGTTCTCGTTATTGAGTTCGAAGTAATTTTTGAGTCCCGAAGAAGCTTAGGCTTTCGCTTTTGAGCGCGCATTAGATTCGGCCGCTGGAATTATAATTAGCTCCTGCTTTCGAATCCGAATAAAATTGCCAGAGTTGACCTGTTTTCTCGGTTTTCGAATTTGGAAGGAATTTCAAGGCTCGCACTGATTCTCGCTTTCACTCCTAAACCCGTATCCGATTTTGACGTTCACGTTAAAGAAATTAGTTTTTGAAGTGATTGTTGAGGAGACTTATTGTCACTCTGATCCACATACTTTCCTCGGTTCAGTCGTTGAGCGACACCCTCTGCTTCGATTACTGTAGGTGCTTAACTCGAGCCGTCGTGACACCATTGAAGAGGTGGAGTCAGGGCATCTTGCCGGAATTCGACGGATTTCCTGCTCGCCTAGCGGAGTGGATGTGGATGGATCCTCCCGATTCGGTATAGGCTGACAGCGAAGCAATTGCTGACCACAGTCAGAACAGATCCCGACGTAAAGCGTAGAGGACGCGTTAGTGTCCCACCGTGGGCTACGAATTCGAAAATTTCTATTTCGAAGGTCAATCGATTTGTCCACAGTTTTCGCTTTCATTGAATTTTGAATTCGGATTGAAATTTGATTTTGAAATGGTTCTTGATTTATTGAAAAACGATACCATGTACTGAAGCCCTGTCTCTGTGCTACCGTTTGGAATAAAAGACAGAGGCAGCTACCGAACGCAGACCCCGCTCCCGACACGTCGTTAGATGACGTTATGGTGAATGCGACCTTCCTGGTCGCGTGATGAAAGGGTCGAAGTCGACATTTAAGAACGAACCGTAAAGGGTCTCGAAAATCCAGACGATACTAGGACCTTCAAGTTCGACTTTCCGCATACGTTTTCGGCCGTACGTCTCGTGCAAGCGCCAGTATATGACTTCGGCCGTAGCTCTTGCCTTATAGACCCTTGGGTATCGGCACGCGGTTTCGAGTTAGAAGAGCAAACACCCGCACATCGCTTCGATCATAGCTCTTGACTCGCAAACCTCCGGGACTTGGTAATCGAGTTACAGAAAAGAGTAAGCTGTCGTATGCGGTTTCGACCGCAGCTTTCGCACATGCGAATCCACCTACAGATTCCGGATTTTGATTACTGGACCTCTTGCACCTTCATGCTCTTGATAGTTGATGCTCCTTGGTACTGGGTGCGAGATGCGAGCACCTTCCCAAATAGCCAAAGCTTTCGCAAAACCGATAAATGATCAGGGTCGAGGTCCATCGATAAACGCAACGCCGTAGGAAGGGGTAACATAGGTATTCGCTTGGTTACGTGTGATTGTCCTTAAGAGTGATTGTCCATCCTTCTGTCGTATTTCTCGTATCGCGGTCGAAACACTACGTCTCGTAACGATCTTGCCTCGCCCTATTGTAGGCGGCAATTTAGTCAAAGATTCTTGCGCTGACAGACTGGACCTCGCGCACCACTCGCAGCATATGCACGATTGTACACTGCGTTTAGACTACTTGAGCTGTGAGCAATATGTATAAGTCAAATGTAGACTATCGAGTGTCGTGGAACATGCATGCCTTCAAAAATGTCCAGGGAAGCCAGTGTGAACGTCTGGACTTGTGCAGAGATAAACATGTCTGTTCGAGGCTGTGGAGTACCAGTTCGCGCGGCATACTGAGTGATACGATTCAAACGATCTATGCAGACAACGATGCATAAAATTATACTGTGTATAATGGAAATGTCGTGAAAAGCACATGTGAACTTTAGAAGTGTGAAAGAAAATCCGCTCGTGCTATAGAGTTTGTGGACGAACGGATGTGTGCGATCGATGCTCTGCTAAAAAGAATTGTATAGAATGGAAGAGCTGCTACTGTTAAGTACAAAGCAGAGCGCATCACAATTACGAACCAATGAAGTTGACTGTGTTTGTTTTCCCTTGGAAAGCAAATGCTCCTAGCTAACCAGTGACCTGTTTCGAACGCGCGAGGAAGGCCCGATAACAGGGTCTCAGCGGGGCACATCCCCGGAGCTTGCTCTGGGTGTTTTTCTAAAACACCATTCAGCATATAGTTCCTCGAGTCGACTCCAGTCGGTGAGAGGCTTTTTCGTCGCTGGTGAATGCGATGAAAGGAGACCGTACATGAGACCCGAGCTTCGATAATGGATCGGCGAGAGGGGGATGGACTTCCGCTCAAGCCGACTCCGGGTGGGCATCATCATCTATTAGATTCTTTGTAGTCAGTTATGGTAGCCATGGGTGAGGTGCTTGCCCGAAAATGTGACGAGATCACGTGGTGCATCTTAATTGGAGGTGAACTCTGAGGAATATATTACATCGCAATAAAGAGAGTAGATAGAAGAACAATTAATTGTTGTCGCGCGCGTATGCTCTTAACGGGCAAGAGACGTTCGGGTCGAGCATAAGCTGAAGGCTTCCGGCCCGATTCTTTGATATTGAGGGGGACTTTGTCCTTGGAGTCCCATATTTCAGGTGTTTACATTTTCTTTTTTTAAAAGAAACGAGTAAAGCTTTTTGAGGGCGGTTTTTTTCTTGCTTTTATTTATGATATACAGAACGTTAAAATTTTTTTTTTGGAAAATGAAAACTAAAATGGCGGCCGTTGCAGCTCCGCGAAAACACATCCTCGAATCGCGGGAGGTAAACGGCTCACATCACTGCCCCCTCTTTGTTGATCTGAAACATAAATTCCAAGCATATTATCAATGTGTGACCCTTGTTCATGGAATGACGGATGGGTTTTTCGTTTACTACAAATTTCGGAAAAAGGCGGCAATTTAAAAAAAAAACGATTTTTCACGTGATATTTTGCATAAAAAGATAAGTAACAAATGCAAAAATGTATCTATCGAAATAACGATCCGTCGTTCCGTGGAGACATATTTCCTGAGTATGGTCTCCAAATTTCAGGTCGATTTGTTAATTACAGCAGCCAGGAGAATGTCAGCCATTTTTAAAAACGTGTTTTCGAGAAAAACGCGTTTAAAGTTTCGTAATATGTTTATAGAGATGTGTTGATAAGTACCGCTAATAGGCAATGCCTGGTCTATAGAGGCACCCCTTCTTTTCTTCTTGCTGCTCATGTTGAGCCACTAACATGTCCCGTTGCTCAATCCGGGCCTTTTTTGCTGCGGCCGTCATCTGGCCCTCCGCGCGCTCGATTCTTTAGTTGTTCCGTGAATGGACCCAACCCTCGGCGAATGTGCCAATCCGGACCCATGGCGTCCATGGCAATTAACAATGATTCCTCACGTTCGTTGATGATAATCACTGCTAATTCCGTGGCAATATTGACCCCATCTGCGCCGGAATGAAGTTCTTTGGGCGCACGCATCCAAATCATTTTATTAAGTAACTCATTACTGTTATGAGTATGAGCACCCAAACATCTTTCAAGCAAATCGTCATCACAAGGATTCGCTTCAAGCAGTATCTTAAACGTTTTACTGTCACCATCCCCGACGTAAGTGACGTATTTGAGTGCAGTTCTACCGATCGTGCAGTTCTACCGATCGGAGAAACATTTCGGTGATTCCGTTGGTTTCCATCTTTCCCGCGGAACCGTCGTGGTTTGCGGTGCAAGTTTTCACGTGTGTTTCCTTCCATTCGTCGTAACCAGCAGGATCTTCATCTTTTTTTTTCTCCCAAATCTGCAACATTGGCAAAACTTCGATTTGACCAAGGTGTCGACAAGTTTTTTGCTGTGGTATCCGATGAGACTGGTCACACCAATGAGAGATGAAAACCCTCTCTTTTTCCACGTACCATCTCCTGAAACGATGAAGTGATGTTCCTGTAGTCCTCGAGAAACGTGGTCTTTCTTCTCCTCTGCTACAGCTTTCTTCAGAACCATGTCGTAAACCGATTTCGTCGCAATTCGTATATTTTCCACGCAAGCGTAATATATTGTGGTTGTCATCCCGCTGCAAATATCCATCGTGCCACAAAACCTGCTCAAACCGCTTATTCCGATGCTTAATAAACGGAAAACAAATACGATTCGGCGATTTATTTCATAAGCTTTACCGATAAGTGGACACGAAGCAACACTTTTTTCCCCGCACTTGCATTTTAAATTCAGTTCGAAACCGATGCCTCGTCGATCACGCATGGAAAAAGCGATTCGTCCGTTGCACTCTTTACACAAAACATTATCGGATCAAAAGTTAAAAACCAATGCGAAGATAAAAAAACAGTACACTGAATCAACACTTACTTCATAACTTCCCAATTTGCCACTTTGTAAAATTTTCTGCGCTGACGCGCTTGTGAATGACTTACTCTTTTCAAATTCCCAGCAATGGAGGGGTTGCGGACGCGATCTTTTGCGCCCGTACTGTTTCGGATTATCTTTTGTACCCTTTCGAGGCATATTGCGCAAATGTTGTCGATAAATTACATGAAAATAACGGAAAACAAAAAGAACGGAGCTACGATGTTTTTGCTTCTAATGCCGAAGACAGACTGAAATAACCGTTACAAAATCGATAAAAGAGAGAGTAGGGACCCTATTCAAAGGTTTCTAAGCATTAAAGGCTCTGTATACTTGCGTCAGATCCCCTGAGATCTGTAGGAACCCAGCTGGCCAGGTGCCCTGCTGAGACGGTCAGAGCGCGCTGACGGTGTCAACTTCAAACGGGTTTAAAATATCGTAAGCGTTCGAAGTCAGGGAAACGGTTCGACAGATGTATGTCTACATACATGTACATTAAGAATCCGCAATAAAAAAATTGATTTTTTGAAAATTTCAAGGTCAAAGTCTCCCTTAACGGTTGGACAAATAGTAGCGGTCAAGCGACCGGGTAATGGGGATAACCCCATCCGGTGATAAGTGCTGGAGTAGCCTTCACGCAGGCACGTTATCCCGAGTGGTCCCACACGCCTGCTTGCTCCATTACGGGCATCAGCAGGCGAATCATAGCTGGTTGATGTCAAGTCTTGAGCCACCCTTTCCCGGATGTCCCCCCCCCCTCTCACTCTCTCATTCAATCGTCCGGTCGTTCTATTCGCTGCGGTTTCAGGTCTGCGTCTTTTCGTCACGTCCCCCTTTGGTACAGTACGATTTCGTTATCAGCTGGTCTCGGGTATCACCCCCGATTTTGTTTTCGGTTCCGCTCACTGGGATATCGTTCTCCGCTCTTCGTCAACACGTTCCCTGACGCGTGGCGGACAATTTTGTTTCGCCGTAACTTGTTTTCTGCATTCTTCGCACTGCGATCAGTCATTTATTCGCGTGTCGTTGATACAATACGTACTGCTTTACTGAAGCTGGGATTGATTTATAGTTCAGTGTGTTAAACGAAGGAAATACGGTAAGTACATATTATTTAAGTGTTATAAGTGCGGATATTTTGCATTAACAAAAGGTTGCAATTTTTCCTGCCTTTTCTTCTTCAGACCTTTTCCAAATTTTACAACATCTACTCCTTATAAGTAGATATGGCCTCACACAGCAACAGTGTTTCTAGTGATGATTCTGACGTGCCACTCGCAGAAATTTTAACAAACGCCCTAGGATTGCACGAGGAAACCTTTCTTAATATTCTTCACACAGTTCAGGTGAAATCATACCTTTTCATCGGCTTTCCACACGCAGCACTCGCATTTTATCGAGTAGTGAAGACGGAGATAATGAACCTTCTATAAACAATATGACTACTTCGCATACAGATTGGGCTGATCCCATCGGAAACCAACCCCGCCTTACGCCTTTCGTTGGAACACCTGGTTTCAAAACATGCAATCAAACTTACGAAAAACCGGACGATATATATTTTTTGTTTATGAGTGATCAATTCTTCGATCTTGCCGTTTCAGAAACGAATCGGTATGCGCAACAATGTCTATCTAAACAAACATCGTATCGATTAGATAAATGGATAGCAACAGCCAAAAACGAGATAAAACGCTTTTTTGGACTTATGTGGATGGGAATTATAAGCTTTCAGAAATAAGTTTGTGTTGGTCTAAAGATCCAGCATATTCGCAGACTCTTCCACTCTAAAATATATTTTGAACTGATGTAGGCATGATAAAAAACTTATACGTGAGGATGCAACTTGCTTAGTAGTGTTCAGCCAGGTATTTGTTAAACGAATTCCTAGAAAAATAAATTTATTCGTTTGTTGTGTTATGCGTGTTAAACTATACAACCTTTCCTTGATAATTATGATTTTTGCGGCATTTTATTTATTGAAAGGCATTCGCCAGAAATAAAATAACACAAGTGTAAAGCGTGGGGCGCATACGCCCCACGCGGCTTGAACGAAAAGTCTTCAAACAACGGTCCGGCAGAGAACGTGTTAATATGGTCTGCACATTGCGTTTCGGAGCGTTGCGCTTTCCATTTATCGCTCTTGAAGGGGTTCACCCGATCTCTGCCCCACTCCCTACTTTTTTTATTTGCTCGACTGTGTACGGTTGGATTTGAATTGACGCATATTTTATGCATATTTTAATTCAAATTAATTGTAATTCAACTTAATTGTTTTATTGCTATAATATTGATTTATACTCTCTTATTTTATTTTGTCATTATTATATTAATTTATCTTACCTATATTCATTTACTTATAGTAATTTAATTACTTATTCACTTATTAATAATACCTATAACCTGGAATTCATATTTGTATGGTAGCATGTTTCAGTATCCGTTTGAATTGTCCTTGCCCTATTCCTTCACTCAATATTATATATAAACCTATATCTCTATCTTTCCGTGATCTTCTGCCACACCAACAAACGCTAACAATACTATCGCAAAACGGATTAAAGAAATGAAACGCTTTATGTGCTTACGCCACTAATACGCTTCTAACCCCCTTACAGACGGGCCAACTGGGGCGACTCCCCCCCCCCCCAGACTAAGCTGAACCGACGTGGCGAGGGTGTCATGGCAGAAGGGCGTCAAGCGTTTTGTCTCGAACGTGGCGGTTAGGGCGGTTGGGATCTCCCGACATCGTACCAATTCTCTCGGATGGAGCACGGCAGATTGGCGCCTCTCGGTCATATACTTCCAGCCACACTCGTGGGAATGAAATTAATATTTAAACAGACCTGTATGAGTGAACGTAGGAGTGCCTGCCTGACCGAACACAGGCAAGCAGTTGTGGCACTGATAGGAGTTGCTGACGCCGTCGCGAGGCCGCATACCTGACTGGTTGTGAGAGGGTTGATGGCTTCTCAGCCTGTGTCTGATTAACAGGACCCACCTGACTGTGGTTCCACGAGTGTCGCTGACCGAAGACGTGTCCGTTGTCAGCGAAATGTTCTCAGCCTTCGTGCCGTCAGTGTCGTTTTGCATAGGTGCGATGGCCACGTGGTCGGGGTGGCTGGACTTGTTAGTGCACCGCGACCCCTCCCTGGCACCGGGACTCTCGGACCCTGCGTAGCCCATGCTGCCGTCGAACGGCGCGTTGTAAGAGAGGCCATTGAGGCTGTCCGCGAACAGGATATGATAGAACCGCGAACGCGACCCACTTCGTTAACCCCATCCCCTACATTGCCCCGAACAGTACCATGGATATCTGGATCTTGCCGCTGAACATGAGACGTTCGGACGCAGTCGCTGGTAAGGTGCGCGTGCTCGTAGGCCAAAAGCATGTTGACATTCTGCTATTGCAGGAACCATATGTGAAGAGGCTGGATGTGAACCACACCTTCTTCAGATTAAGGACCGCGGTACAGGTAGCAGCTGTCCGCACTGAAAGAGCCTGGGCCGCCGTTGCCCTATGCAACCTGGCCTGTCAGGCGATCTTTGTCTCGCATCTTAGAACTCCTCACTGTGTATGTGCGAAAGTGCAAGTTGCCGGGTTCTCGTTTTACATCGTCTCACACTATTTTCAGTTCAGGCACGACATAGAGTTGCACCTCAAACACCTCAATATGTCGCTTCATACTCTGACGGGGCAGAGAGTAATCATTGCGCTAGATGTGAACGCGAGGTCATCTCTGCGTGGGCCGCAGGAGACGGAGTCGCCTGGTGCTCAGCTGGAAACACTCATTCGAGCTTTCAGTCGGAACATCGCCAACGAGGCTGGTCAGCCCGCCACTTTCGAAACCCCTACGGGTGAACCATTTATCGACGTCACTTTGGGGTTCCTGTCGATATCCCGGTTGATCAGAGACTGAAAGGTGAGAGTGGACTGGACTACCAGCAATCACAAGGCGCTGGATATCAGGTCGAGGATCCCGAAGGTCGCAGGGAATGATCGGGAAGCCGGACTTGTCGGTTCCTTACTCGTCGGGCTGACTGGGACCGCTTTGTTGAGGCTCTGGGTGCTCTCTCGGGAGCTAGGCTGAAGGGACTAGGTCTGAATTCAACGAATGATGTCGAGGTTATCGAAGAAGCCCTCACAGGAGTGCTCACCGAGGCCTGTGTTAAGACAATGTCGCGAATGATCCGATTCAGGAAGTTGAACCCGTGGTAGACCACGGAGTTGACAAACTTGAAGAAGACGGTCTATAAAAAAATGCCGGTATACCAGAGGAAAAGAGCGCAGCCTATATGCCGGGAAAGTCGCTGGAGTGTCGCACTTCTTTACGATGTTATAGGAAATAGGTGAAAGAGACAAGACGTGAAAGCTAGAAAAATTTCGTTAGGTCACACCGCAACAAGGAACCCTGGGGCTTCGTATATAAGCACCAGGCGCATAAACTCCGAGATGAGAGGATACTGAGCACCATCCGGAAGACACCCCATGGCAACGAGAAGAGCATGCCAGGTCGGAGGTTGTCCCTGAAATTGCGAAAGCCGACCCTTTCACGGAGGCTTTGGTAAAGAGGTGCCTTC
Organism: Listrodromus nycthemerus; assembly: GCA_963978505.1. Lineage (NCBI taxonomy): Eukaryota > Metazoa > Arthropoda > Insecta > Hymenoptera > Ichneumonidae > Listrodromus > Listrodromus nycthemerus. The sequence continues at coordinate 9,950,452 of OZ021679.1, read as the reverse complement.
GGTGGCGGATCTTCCCCACAGCATCTCCGAGTACTCCTGAAGGGCGAGGATAAGGACGTGAAGGACACAAAGTCGTATAGGCCCATCTCTCTCTCGTCTCCGTTTTAGGGGAACTTTTCGAGAAAATGATAAGGAAAAATCGCGGAGTTGATAGACGGCGGAGGCATCTCTCGTCGACAGGCTTCGCCCAGGGCAGGTCGACGGAAGATGCGATTACGGTACTGCGCGACATGGTGGACGCCTCCCAGGCGACCTACACTATCGGGCTACTCTACGACACAGCGATGACTTCGACAAAGTGTGGTTGCCCCTTGTCCTTAGGAGCGTCGGAGAACGAGCATGTCCAGCGAACGTTTACAGCGCTGCAGAGCTACATCAGCGGACGCAGGGTTGAAATATCGTGGGAGGATGGAGAGGTGTCCACGCTCAACTGGATACTTTCTCCGAGAGTTTCGTCGCCTACGCGGACGAACTTCTCGTTCTCGTTAAGGGTGAGTTGTGTTGGGAACGGGAGGTTGTCGACTTTATAGTCGAGTGGTTCGGTATAGTCGGTAAGGCCAAACTCCAACTTTCGATGCGTAAGACGGAGACTATTCTGCTGAAGACCGTCTGGGCTTGGAGGGCTCCTGTAGGAAGGAGGGGAAGAGATCGTCCCCATAGGCAACAATGCCCACAAGAGAAGCCAAACTTAGCACGTAGGCATCCGACCATTAAGATAGAGAATACCACGATTTCCTTTGAAAGCAGCGTTAGGTATCTCGGCTTTGATAAAGAATTGCAAGTAGACAGGCTCTGTAGTTATTTGCGCGACGAAGTCGGGTCGCTTTGCAAAAAGCTAAGGAAAATGGTAGGGTGTGAGTGGGGTCTGCGCTGTCTTGCACGGAATACAGGGTACAGGAGAGTTTTTATACCTGTGATGGCGTATGCCACTGCAGGGTGGGCCGACCTATGCAGTAGCGTCGACCGTAAAGTTCTTCAGTCGGCGCAACGCCCACACTCATAGGGATCACGATGGCCTACGGTCTACGGAACGGCGTCGCTGGACTCCGTGTCCGTGGTCGCTGGCGCACTTCCAATTATAATTCTCTTAGAGCAGGTTAGGCAGTGGTACTTTGTCAGGGTCGGTGTGGACGGCGAGATAAACGGAGTAGAGGTACTCGACGGCAGCGAAGCCGTGGTAGCGCGTATCAAGGATCAGGCGTTCAACATGTGGCAGGCCGAATGGGTTTCTTCGGACAAGGGCCTTACCATATTCGCCTTCTACAACAACGCCCGGGATCAAATTGCAGCGGCAAAGTGCTTCCAACCAGACCATTACACAACACTGGTGCTCACCGGACATGGCGTAATAATCGGCGACGCATTAACCTCTTGCCGATCGAAATCGCCGCGACGAACCATATGCCGAATGTTATTAGCTACTTCTCGTGAAGTAGAAACAGGTAACTGGTTGACTAGGAGCATTTACTTACCGAGGCAAAAGAAAGCACCCAGACCCCCTAACGAGTCCCTATAAAAACCCGCTAATGCGTTCAAAAACCGTGCCGAGCAAGATAAACACACCACGCCCATGATTCTCTTCTGCTCTCTTCAAAGACATTAACGGTGCGCGGGACGGTTACCCCAGGCCATGGACTTGGTGTGCAGTGGCGATATTTTTCGCACACGACCGTAAGATAAAGAGAGATTCCGGGCACACTGAGGCAAAGAACTCATCCACAGCATGTAATCCTCATCGTCTCCCATTTATCTACGCACCACACAGCCCGGAACCCCTCACCGAATGTCCGATCTTCAATCCGCAGAGAGTCGCTCTGCGGACCATTATAGGCGTTCTCCGTCTTTACAGATTTTTGTAAGGAATCGCTCTGGTTCCGGAGCCAGGAGCACCTTGCTGGGGCAGCCATTGGGGGGGGGGGGGGGTAACATAATTTTAATTTTATTCAATTTCATTAAAATAGAATCTTATCCAATATAATTGTTAAGTATGTAGAGTCGCGAACCGTGCCGCCTGGCTCGAGGTTTGTCAGAACCGAGGGATATAAATTGGGGGGCCCGTAATCTTTGCGGATCATCCGTTAACCTAAGCGGCACCTAGATAAGTAGGGTAATACTAATTATTCATTTCTTTTGAGGGTTTTGCACCATCACTTGAACTGCGCAGGGGTCGTTCCAGGTTCCAGTCGCCCGACAATTACCCGGAAATCTTCCGAGTATCCTGTAAGTAGATTGAGCAACGTGCTCACGACTCCGCCTCCGCGTGGCCGGCGCTGGAAATGGCTTTGAGAGATTCGACTTTCGTCCAGATGCTAACCAGCACACCGTTGGACGCCGCGCAAGATCCAACGTCGACAACGCCAGTTTCAGACAGCGGGCACCCTGGCGACCTACTCGCGCAGCACACGATGTCCCGTGATGCCGCAATAGGAGAAGAGGATAACTAGCTGGGTGACCTCCGCACACTCGTCACGGAAACACTCCAGACGTCAAAGACGAAGCGCACGGAGGTCACGAAAGGTGTCAGGGAAGCACTTGCGCTCCTCACCGACTCGCTTGCCCATCGCAAAAGCTAGAAGGATGCTTACCGCAAGTTCACTCTCGCGGAACTCAAGGAGCGCGAAGCTCTGCATACTAGGATGAAAGAAAGTGAGGAACTTGTCAGTCAGGTGAGTGGCCGAACAGCGACACCGCGCACATCGCAAGCGAAACGTCAGGCAAAGAGCCCATCTGCGAGCCCCTAAGAAAATATCCGACCGGACGAAGTGGGTGGTTTCACGCTCGTCACTCGTCGAACGAAAAAGCAGCGCACGATTGCTTCTACCAAGGAAACTACTGCAGACTAGACTGTACGAGCAGCTGGAAACGCGCAAGCAGAAATACCAGAGGACCTCAAAAATGTAAGAAAAAAGGCAACAGGATCCAGTAAGCGCACAAACGTTCATGCCAGCGGAAGAAAAACCTATGCAGACTTATTGAAGGACATCAAGGTGAACGTCATCCCTGAACAACACAAAGTGAGCGTACGATTAGTATAGTACAAGAGACTCGGGACGGCGGAATATTAGTGGAACTCGACCGAAATTCTGAGCACAGCAAGTCATTCACAGAGGCAATCTTGGCAGCGGCCGGCTCGAGCGGAGCCGCGAAAGACCTCACGCCCATAAATCGCACCGAAATTCAAGATATCGACGCCGTCCCCACGGAGGCCGATGTGTGGGAGGCACTGTCACGGGATCTTGGCGAAAACGCTGCCATAAAGAAGGTCAGACTCACGAAAAATACTTTTCGAGGACAGCGCACAGCCTATGTCGATCTAGACGAAAAGACTGCGCAGAAACTGATTTCACCTGGCCGCATCAAGATCGGCTGAATATACTACCGCGTGAGACTACCCGAAACTATCCAACGATGCTTCAAGTGCCTTGGATATGGACACGTCGCGAAGAAGTGTACCGGCCCCGACCGCAGCTAACAATTCTACAAATACGACAAGGAAGACCACAAAGCCGTCCTCTGCAACGCCGCGCCCCACTGTGTGCTATGCGAAACAGTGGATGGCTCTAACGTCGATCACTGCCTGACACCGGGCAGTGTACTAGCTATCAACGAGCGCTAAACAGAGATTCTAGAACTCCACAATGCTCACTGTCTTCCATAGCAACCAAGCAAGAGGGTGGACCGCTCAGGCTCTACTGTACCAGTACGTCTTCGATAACAGGATAGATATATGTGTGCTATTACTACGGAAGTAACAGCCGGAATAACCCAAGGCGCCGTTCCCGGCCCGGATAGTGCGGTATGATGACTTTTTACGTGTGGACTTGGCTCAGGATACGTACCTAGTCGACGATACGCCAACCTATACGCCGACGACGTAGCAGGAATTATTCTAGCCGGCAGCCCCGAAGAAGGACGCAGGAAGACTGAACGCGTGGCGGAACGACTGGAAGACTGGCTGAAGCAGCATAGACTATAGCTAGCTGCTCAGAAAACCGAGATAGTTATTCTCACGAGACAGCCGGGGTTTCAAAAGCCATTCTCAGTCACTATTGACGATGTGACTGTCGAGGCAAAGCACTCGGTACGATACCTAGGCCTCCAAGTAGACGAGAAGCTGACCTTTTCGAACATCGCACCAGAACGACTCGAAAAGCTAAAAAAAGTGATGTCAGGCCTGTCGAGAATCATGCTGGACACATCCGGCCCTCGATACGCTAAGAGGCGGCTGCTGCTCAGCGTGGTCCACCCTATTATGTTGTATGGCACCGAAATATGGCAGACCAACTAGTTCACAAAAAATATAGGAAGAAGCTCGCATCAGTGCAAAGGCGAGCCGCACTCCGAGTAGCCTGAGCGTATCGCCCAGTGTCGGAAGCGGCGACGCTCGTCATTACCAAAACTGTACCAATCGATCTCCTGGCGAAGGAGCGCAAAAGACTACACGAGCGAAGAAGCGATATTAGCCTTGATAACAACACCCGAGCTCTCGAGAGGACACGAACTCTCAGAGAATGGGCAAACAGATGGCAGAACGGGAACACAGAAAGATGGACGGCCAGGCTGATCCCTGCACTTAACGAGTTGGTCGAATACGTGCACGTAGAAACTATCTTCTACATCACATAGCTGCTCACTGGGCATGGGTTCTTCAATGAGCATCTACACCGTATTGGACTGATAAACAGCCCTATGTGCATGTGCTGCACGAGAACAGCGGATAACGCCTGCCACAACTTCGTCCATTGCGACGGATGGGCAACTGAAAGGAGCATTGCAGAAAGGAGAATTAGAGACACACTGGGCCCAGGAAAAATCCCACGCTACCAACATCATCTCCAACTTCACCCCCATTGGTGTCTTTCGAAGATTTTTCAACCTGCAATTAAAGAAAAAACCTGCACCAGGAATTTTAAGAGTCTCGACAGATCTTCTTTCCCCGGTTCTAGCTTACGGGAGTGACGTCCGTCCATTGCAGACTTCACTCACGGGGAAGCCGAGAAAACGCGCAGTGAGACTCGTGAGCAATCTGCGCGCGCTTCCTAGCAGCCCTAGTCTAACCCCGAATAGTTTCTCGATTCCCTCCCGTATACTGAAGCCCTGCCGTTATGTTACCGAACGTAAAAGCAGATAGAAGCAGCTACCCAAATTTCACGACGATCCCGTTAGGTCAGCTCCGGACGGGGAAACCCGACGGGACGATGTAATCATCAACGGGACCGGGCCTCAAGAGGCCACCACTTTCACATCGAAGTGGGCTTTTATGGCCACACTGTTAATGCTATCGTAGATTCAGGTACGACCAGAACCTTTATCAGCGCGAGGATCATGTATTTCACCGCCGATCTTGGAGGGCCCTTAAGGAGGATCCCGTCCCGAAACGTTCTAGTTGCAAATAGCCAGGCGAGACTGTGTATTATCGTGCGCGGCCGCTGTACCCACGCACTCACGCTGCAGCTGTCATCGCCCTCGGAGAAACTGATCGTCGGCTTGGATTACCTCCGTGCCGCGAAGATGGTTGTCGATTTCTTCGACGAATCATACATTTCCTGTGAAGCACCGGGGGTGCGGTGCGCTTTTGTTCCTGAGAAAAGAGGCTCGTGCATTGCGAGTTGCTGCGGCCTACGAACTCCTGGTACCGTTCAGGGTATGCGCAAGCGCTTACCCTCAACGGTACTAGGAGTTCCTTCGACGAAACTCGAAGGAAAAAACCAGGAGTTCTTCGAGGCTCACATGCCTGACATCCCAGCCGATTCGGTCGTCTCCTACTTGGTGTCTCACCACACCGATGTGGGGGACAGTACAGCGAGTATGGGCGCGACCGTCATGCGAGACACATGGGTGACCTAACGACAATTCGAGACTCGTGCCTCATACTAATAAAAATACAAGTAAATCGAAGAAAAAATAGAGATATAAACTCAAAAGTGTAATTAGACCATGTCGCAACAATTTCTTTAATTGAAAGTGAGAAAAATCAATAAACGGCTGAGGAGAGAGCTGCGAAAAAAAAACAAAAGCACGCAGAATGGCCGGGTATGCCAAGAAAACATCCGACGCCCCAATCGTCACCGAAGCTTCGAGAAAAGTATCTAAATCAAATACCGGTAAGAAAACCCAAAATACCCCGGTATCTACTGAAGCATTCGAGTAATCGTACAAACAGTTAATTAAAGGGTACGGAGGACCGTACTCTAGCAAAGGAAGAAGCCGCGAAAAACAGCGTGTAACCTAACCTAGCACCTGTCAGAAACCACCGAAGAGAACAAACAAGCATAAAACTCTCACAAGCCCTCGGTGAGACCGAGGATAGGGAGGAATAGCAAATCCCAAGAAACCCTCCAAAAAAAGAGAACGAGCTTCAACATCAGGGATCCTCGCCCATACCAACAGCTTCGACTTCCCACCGAATCGACAAGCGATACCAACGATACCAAAGGTGATAGAGCAGCTTGCGAAGCACAACCTCGAAGAACGTGAGTTTAACCTGAAGCAGGTGAATAACACAGACAGGGCCTCGATTACGGTGTACACAAGCACACTTGATGTGCACAGCAAAGTAACGGGAAGGTTGGCGAGTGATAACTGTCAGTATTATACGTACATGCCAAAAAGCACAAAACCCAAATCAATTATCCCATAAGGCGTACATGGAGGATTTGCCGCAGATGTCGAAGAAGAGATTGAGTCGCACAAATTGCAAAACTAAAAAATCGAGAAAATATCGGATTTAAAGGTCAGCATACTTCCTTGTGCAAATCTCTTACGACAGCATTATCGCAGATTTAACAAAAATGAAACTTTTACTGCACCAAATAGTCAGGTGGGAAACACTGAGAAAGGGCAAGGTCTTTCAGTGTAAAAGATGCCAGACCCTAGGACACGCTAGCTCAAACTGCAAATTAGCATTCAGATGCGTGAAATGCGGAGGAGACCACGGACCGAAGAATTGAACCTTGACGGAAGAGCATCCGAGAAGCAGCCTTAAATGCTGTAACTGTGGACAAGAAAGCGATCCGGCGAATTACAGAGGCTAACCTTACTACAAGAACGTTCCGAGCCTAGTCAAGGAGAACAACGTATCCAGAAACCAGGTCAGACAAGCAAAAGCTACACAGTTAAGTAGAACATGTACATATACCGAGCATCTCATATACATCGATAACTAACAAGCGGCGAAACCAAAACAACGCCAAAGTAACAGCGCGAACACCACCCCAAGCTGAGTAAACGATTTTAAAAACGAATTCAAAACAACGCCAAGCAGACTCCTCATTTTAGAAACCGCGATAGCCAACAACTCGAGCAGAATCGGCCAAATATTTGACCTAATTGGATCTCAAATTCAATACGAAGAATGTTGGCACAAAATGAGCAAAATAGATCTAACACAAATGTAAATAAACAAGTACCAAAAGCATTAGAGAGTCTAACAATAGCGGCGGTATAATTTAGATGTAGCACTAGCAACAAAACCAAAATTAAAAGAATAACACAGAGTAGTTATCGAAAACTGATATACGCACAGACAGACCCAACGCGATAAAAGGTGGTGGCACGGCAATACTTATCACAAATAGCATACCGTATAAAAAAAGTCACATATCCAAATTCTGAGAAGAACAAGACAATCGAATACTTTATGGTACAACTTAAAATCAATGGAAACCAAAGCCTTTTCATAGGGAGCCTATATGCAACAAATAGAATAGACTCGAAAGTAGATTTTGGCGACAAAATAGGTGAATTATTCGGAAAAGTCAAGCTAGCGGAAGACAATACGTATTATGTAATAGCAGGGGACTTGAAAGCTAGACATACAAACTTCGGAGACAGAGTGAGCAATCTGCGAGGGCGATATCCGATCAGATGGGAAAGAGAATATACACAGAGGTACAAAACAAAAATGTATGCCTCCGTCAAGCCAACATACATTCTAGCACGGACAATACTCGACAAAGTAATAATAGACTCAAGACTCAGACTTACTGACCTCGTAGACGACAAACTAGATACAATTTCCCATGACAGCGACCATAAAGCCATTCTGGTAGAAAAATCCCGACAAAACCACTCGAAGTGATTCCCAGACCACTATATAAACTAACAAAATGGAGAACCTTTACAAGATACCTCGACGGAAAATATCAGTTGGCGATCCCTGACGACAGAAACCTGACTGTACAAAAAATTCACGACTATTTTAAGCAAATTAATGTATTAATAAGAGACACTATAGAAACAATAGTACCAAAAGCTGAACAAAAACCGTTTGTGAACCTCTATTTCACGAACAAACTGAGAAAAATGCACAGAGGCAAATCACAACTCCTAACCCTGCTGCAAATATTACAAAAATCCAGACAAGTAAGATACACAATAGCAATAAGCCTCATTAAGCGCTCCATCACAGTGATAAAAGAAAAAATACAAATCGAAATAAAAAAAAATATAGAAGTCACTGGAGAAAAATCTTCCAAATTATAGATTTCAGGAACCCCGACAAATTCTTCCCGATAATAAACAAAGTTTTTAGACCAAAAAAAGACAAGACATGCCGAGCATAATCCTAAAAAACCAGACAAAAACATCGTACCGACAAGCCAGTGCAATACAGAATTGTTGTTCAGAAAGTAATTTCGTTTTTTCCCGACAGAGGATTTAATTGTATTTTTTTGTCTTTGGAACTTCACTCTTAAGCCGTATAATTATTATATGCTTTGAGAGCTCATTTAGCAAGGCTTGTGTTTGGAAAATTCTAGTTAATTCTACGCAGTAGTTTTGGTTGGTGTCCTTTTAAATATGGAGAGCGATGAGCGGCATTTTCGACATATCTTACTGTTTTACTACAGAAAGCGTGCAAACGCTTTTCAAGCTAGAAAGAAATTGACCGATGTCCATGGAGAAGGTGTATTGACAGTACGCTAGTGTCAGAACTAGTTCGCTAAATTTCGAAGATGCAAATTCGGGACGACCGGTTAAAGCTGATAAAGACGCGATAAAGGTATTAGTTGATGCGAATCGGCGAATAACAACACGTGAGATCAGATTGAGGTTAAATTTATCAAATTCAACAGATGTGACCACTTGGAAGGCTGGTATTATCTATGACGCCGCATTGACGTCTGCTATTCGCTTCTAAAACGTCACGAAAACGATCCGTTTTTTAATTGCATCGGCACTGGGCACGCAAAATGGGTTGTATAGAACAACGTTAAACGCGAGAGGTCATGGAGCAAAAAAGATGAACCGGCCCAAACCATTTCCAAACCGATATTCACCAAAAAAAGATGATGCTGTCTGTTTGGTGGGCTTCTAAGGAATCGTTTTTTTTTAGCTTTTATCAGATAACCCAAAGATTAATTCAAAAGTCAACTGTGATCAGTTGGACAAACTGACTGATGTACTTTAACAGAAAAAGCCAGAAATAATCAACAGCAAAGGTGTAGTGGTCCGCCAAGACAACGCGAAACCTCACACAAGTTTGGTCACTCGTCAAAAGCTTTTACAACTTGAATGGGATACAATGCTACACCCACCATATTCTCCAGACCTGGCACCATCGAATTATTATTCGTTTCGGCCACTCAAAAAATTAATAAAACAGTAAAACCTTCACATCAAATGAGAAACTCAAAATCCACCTCGCTCAGTTTTTTGCTAGCAAAGACCAAACATTTTATGAGTGTGGAATTATGCTAATACCAGAAAGATGGCAAAAACTGTTGGGCGAGAACGGCCAATATATAATTTAATAAAGTATTTTTTTATTATTCGAAAACTGTCTTTCATTTCCACAAAAAAAATGAAATTACTTTTCGAACAACTCAATGGTAATAGATAATGGAGACGAAATCGTCATGGAAAACCAAAATGATAAACTGAATGATATCAAAGAGATGGTAGACCACACAGCTGACGTGTTCATCACGCAATACAACGACGATAGAGATGATACGATTAAAGTCATCTTCACCGAGGACAACAGAGCCTACTTACCGAACATCGATCCAAATAGTAGAAGATAGTTCTGCTCAGTAACGGACGTACACCTGATAACTAATAAACTGCCAAATAAAACCTCGTCGGGCACGGTTGAAATACCAAAGATAGTGCTCAAGGATTTACGCCACAAATACTAAAAGACTACACAGTACTCTGTAACAATGCGCTTAATAGGCAGTACTTCCCTACCGAGTGGAATCGAGCTAAAGTGATTCCGATTCTTAAAAAAGGCAAACCTCTCCACGATCCATCCAGTTGCTGGTGGATAAGTCTAACGCCTAACATCAGCCGAATTTACGAAGCAATAATCAGCAACGCGATAGAGGACCACGGTCAGAAAGAAAAAATTTAAAAAATACCAGCAAATCAGTTCAGATTAAAACAAAAACACTCGACGGTACACCTGATCCATAAGCTGTTCTTGGACGTAAGTGGACACCTGTGAAACAACGAAATTATCGCAGCCACTCTCATCAACCTGGAAAAAGTTTCCGATTCCTTATGGATCCACGGCCTCGTATACGTGTTGTTGAAAAGACAATTCCCGAAAAAACTCGTGGGTATAATCTGGTTTGTGATGAGGAACCGGTCATTACTTCTCTAGCATGGAGCGAGGACATCATCCATCACTTTCGATATACGAGAGGGACTTGCACAGGGGCTGGTCAACTCACCAAAATTATTCGACATATACACATGCAACGTATTGACCCTCTACAACTTAAATAAAAATAACGGAACGTACTCCATACTCTATGCTGTCGACTGTCTAGTCTATGTGGCAGGCAAGACTCCAAGTGAAATAAAACTAAAACTCGAGGAAATAGTCAATAAGGTAAACAACCACTATGCAACATAGAACTTTAGGATCAACCCAGCTAAGGGCAATTCCATCTTATTCATGAAGCCCGCAAAACTAATAGCACTAAAAAAAGAAAAGAGGCAGAAAAGTTCGTAATAACAACACATAAACCAAAGTCTACAGAACCAACTACTTTTCCGACCAAGAAAATAGTCAAATACCTCACATGCACATCGATGGAACCTCGGTGTCGCACAAGCCGAAAAGTTAAGACAGTTCGAAAGAGCGTGCCTGAGAGCAGCACTAGGGATCTACAGAAAACAACCGAACACCTTCGAGAGGACGAGCAACAGAACCCTATATGACACGGCGAAAATACCCAGAATTGACAATTTTATGATCAAGTTCCCCAGAAATTATTACGGCCAATTACCGTATATCGATAACGATACGATCCAAAACATCAAGGTGGCTGATGTTGGCATGAGATGAGCCTCAGCAAAAGGATATATCCAACTGCAAATGTTCACGCTTCATGAGAAGGTGGGCATCGTCCAAAACGCTCAATACGTACCGGCTTTATACCATCGCATAAAGCTATCAAAAAATACCAAGCGAAGACTCCCTCAGAAACAAGGCGCAATACGTTTATTCCATAGCAATCCCAAAGAGAGATTGAGAAGACTTTCGTTGCCTCGGCCCGAGATACTGGTGGTTGCGAGAAATTGATAACACAGCACATATGATAGTTCACCGAAGGGAACCAAAAACGGGAGCGCAGAATTCGACGTTGAAATACGTACGAAACAAAGACAAAAAGAAGAGAAGATTAATTCTTAAAAATACAAAGTACACTTGTAAATATGTATATACCCTAGGGTGATTAAAAAAAAAAGAATATTTTTTTTTCGTTTGGTACTCTGAAAAATAGGTTCCTAGACACCTCTAAGAAAGCCTCTCCAAGCATGAGTTCTTAATTGTAACGGGAAGGTCCTCCTTCTTACAGTTTTCTATTTTTTCTTATTATCAGATAGAAAAATTTATATCTCGCTTCCAACTACTTGAAAAAATATCTTGTTCCTTAGATTTTCTAGGAAATTGAATGCTCTACAAAAAAGGTCTCTTACGATTTTTTTGTAAACCCAACCGTTTAAAAGATATTAACGGTTAAAGTTTGATTATTTTTGGGAAAATTTTTTACTTCTTATGAATTTTATAACTCAATGAAAAAAAATCATTATGAATGATGAAACTCATAGTTTTGTAGGAAATTTACTGCTCTATAAAAATGGTCTCTAATGATTTTTCGATCAAGTTGAGGGTTTACGAGATATTCATCGTCAAACATCAATGCATATCAATTTTTCTAGTTTTTGATCAATAAGTCGAAAAATTTCAATTTATTCTGTGAGTTTCAAGGAAATTTAGACAAATTTGAGTTTTTATTATAAAATCAACTCCTATAGATGTTTTCTGTTCAAAAATTCATTTGAAAGTTTTTATTCGAATAATATTTTTTTTTAATTTTATCTTTAATAATTTAAAATCTTAATCGCGTTGTCATTTATTATTATGAAATTTGTTCAGTGCGTATTTTTAAATTGTTTTTCACAAAATATACATAAAATTTTCGTTCGAGGGGATTTTTGTTTTGAATTCCATTTCTTCTTCTGTTTGTCTTCTGAAACTAACGCCATCTATGTTTTTTACTCTCAACTATCTTCAGTATCTACCCATTTAATACCGTATTTTCAGTATTCCTAAAACTGATCATCTTGAATACGTAATAAAATAATTCATTCCAAATAAGTCTTATAATCATCACATAAATTTATTTATCATCAATTAACCTACAATGAATAAAGAAATACGTTTTATCGGAATACCTCTACAAAGAATTTCGGAACGTAAGTTACCAAAAGTGAAAGAGGTTATGCGTGTGTTTTTCTACCAACTTAAAATTTTAAAGTATTCAATCAAACAAAGTGCTAAAAATTCAGTTGACCAAGTTATTGAACTGTGGAGAAAAAATCAGATTCCAACTAGTGGAGCTCCTAATGCAGTCAAAAAATTTCTTCGCTATCACAGTCAGTGGTTAAAATTACAAAAAAATTTCGATAAAAAGAATTCAGCGCAAAACCAAAAGGAAATGAAATTTCAGACTGATCTTGAACAATTATTCGACATTGTGAGCGAAAAATCCTTAAAAGTGCTTGATGATAATATTAGAAAGTTGTATTTGGATCAAAAATTCGGTACCCATAAAGAGATTCTTTCTAATAATGTACCTGTATCAAACTTAACCACAACTATGATGGGAATAGATGAGAGTAGTAAGTATCTGAGATATTTAATTATTATAAAGTCAGGTAGTAGTGTAACTTTTCATAGATGACTAGATGACATTTGACTAGACAATTTTTGGAGTCCTTTCTTAATTATTTGTCATCAAAATGAATAAATTCTATACATTTTCTTCGTTTAATTTATAAAACAGATCTTATTCCAGACTTAGATCAACCGTCTACCAGTCATGCAATTGTTCCAAGTGAAAAATCAGAGTCGTTCTCTACGTATACATTAAGTGGAGTTACAAATTTTGGATCTGATTCAGAGTATGAACCTCCAATTCCGACAAAACGAGCAAAACTTGATGTCTTAACTCCTGAAGTCATTTTTGGACTCGACCGAGCTAATGTCAGCAGTAGAAATGCGATGTTTATTATTGCTCCGGTTTTACTAGCGGTAGGTATTAAAATTGAAGATACAACGCTCAGTTATAGTTCAATTCAACGAGCTCGTATGCTTCAAAGAGAAGACATTGCTAAAGGACTTAAAGACAACTTTAAAACACACGATAAATACGTTGTGCATTGGGACGGAAAAATGCTGAATGACCTTGTTGGATCAAAATCTGTGGAACGGCTACCAGTTATTTTAACTGCATTTGGTACCGAACAATTACTTGGGGTTCCAAAAATGAATTCTGGGACGGCAGACAATCAAACATCAGGCATTTTATCGACATTAAGTGAATGGGGTATTATTAATTATGTTAAGGCGATGTGTTTTGACACGACGGCAGTTAATACAGGTAACTTATCAATGATAATTTAATCTAAAAAATATTTAATTATTAACGTTCTAGTTTAATTTTTATTGCTTACTGACTTTCACTTTCGAAATTATTGAGAATTATTTACTCATTTGGATTTTAAATATAATCTACAATTTGTTTAAAATATTAAATTTAACGATAGTTATCTATTTTCTTTATACAGGAATTCATAACGGTACATGTAAGGCAATTGAAAAGACTTTGGGAAGAGAGTTAATCTGGTTACCATGTCGTCACCACATTTTTGAGATCATATTGAGAAGTGCATTTGAAGTATATTGGCCTGTGTCATCTGGGCCAAACGTACCAATGTTCGGAAGATTTAAAAAATCATGGGATGAAATAAATAAAACTAATTATAAATCTGGAATTGAAGATACTGTTGTTGCTGATATCATTTTGGATAAAAAAATGAAATATCTAGTTTAATTGCACAATCCTTACAGGTATAATTTAACTGCGATTTTAAGAAAAAAAATTTTCTTGTTTCTGACAAATTTTCAATTGTTTTTGATAGTTACTACAACCCCGAGATGACTATAAAGAATTGTTGGAATTGTCGTTGATTTTCCTTGGAGAAATGCCTCAAGAAGAAATTTTTTTCAAACGTCCTGGTGCAATTCATCATGCTAGGTGGATGGCGAAGGCAATTTACAGTTTAAAAATGTTTCTATTCAGAAATGAATTTAAACTTTCTAATAAAGAATTGCACGGTCTTCGGCAAATTTGTATATTTATAGGTACACTGTATTTAAAAGCTTGGTTTTCATCAACTGCTGCAACAACTGCTGCTAATCATGACTTGCAGTTTTTGAAAAATTTATTCGAGTACAAAAATATCAATTCATTGATTTCTTCAGCAACTTGTGAAAAAATGATTTTGCATTTATGGTATTTAAGTGATGAACTTGCCATTTTATCATTATTTGACGATACCGGTTCATTAGAAGTAAAAAAAAATATTGTTGGAGCTGTTAATACTCGTAACGGTACAGATTCTAAAGCTAAAAAATTTATAATTGATAAATACGATTTGAATTCATTAACGCAAAAAAGTCTGAGTGACTTTGTTTCTAAAAAGTCTTTAAATCTCTTTAAAATCTTTGATTTACCATATGACTTCCTTGATAAAGATATTGAATCGTGGCCTACTAATGACAGTTACATTGAAAATAAAGAATACTTTAACCAATTGAAAGTTGTTAATGATTCAGCAGAACGAGCTGTTGCATTAGTTAGTGAGTATAATCAATGCTTGACAAAAAATGAAGAGCAATTCCAATACTTATTGCAAGTTATCAAAGAACATCGAAAAAAATACCCAAACTGCAATAGAGGAAATTATTCACAGTAAAAGTGTACCGTTATGTTGAAAATATTGAAAATTATATGGCAGTTGATAATTAAATAAATAAATTCTTCGATAAAAAAGTGAAACACATGTGAAACACACTAAATTGAATTATATATTTAAAAAATGCACTAATTTTTTGTTTTAATGTAATCAAACATGCCCAAGACTAAAAAAACTAATTAAAAAAATAGTTCATAACATATTTCTATTCATAGAAACTCAAATTTGTCTAAATTTCCTTGAAACTCACAGAATAAATTGAAATTTTTCGAATTATTGATCAAAAACTAGAAAAATTGATATGCATTGATGTTTGACGATGAATATCTCGTAAACGCTCAACTTGATCGAAAAATCATAAGAGACCATTTTTATAGAGCAGTAAATTTCCTACAAAACTATCAGTTTCATCATTCATAATGATTTTTTTTCATTGAGTTATAAAATTCATAAGAAATAAAAAATTTTCCCAAAAATAATCAAACTTTAACGGTTAATATCTTTCAAACGGTTGGGTTTACAAAAAAATCGTAAGAAACCTTTTTTGTAGAGCATTCAATTTCCTAGAGAATCTAAGGAACAAGATATTTTTTCAAGTAGTTGGAAGCGAGATATAAATTTTTCTATCTGATAATAAGAAAAAATAGAAAACTGTAAGAAGGAGGACCTTCCCGTTACAATTAAGAACTCATGCTTGGAGAGGCTTTCTTAGAGGTGTCTAGGAACCTATTTTTCAGAGTACCAAACGAAAAAAAAAATATTCTTTTTTTTTTTAATCACCCTAATATACCCCTTAGTTTTAAGTTAGGCTTGAGTTTGTATCAACGGAAACGTGCAGCGGTTTTTTCTTAACTAAAAGTCTATGTTTTTTTTTTCCACGTATTGGTTCTTGAGAATTAATACGGACAGGACAAATTTTTAAAAACGCAGTCTTCATAATAAGACATGATGAAAATATAAGTAAAAGATCAAATACAGAAAAACGAGTCACTCGAGATGCTGCCAATAACAGCCATAGGTTACTGCAACATCAGCAGCAAGTCTAATCATAAGTTGTCTTATGTTATTTAATTTATTACACCACCGAAATGTACAAGACTGACAATCGTAAATAAACTTAAAAAAAAGGGGGAACAGTGCAGCGGTCAGACAGAGGTCGTATCCCGTCCGTCCGATCATCCGCGACACCCTGTGTGTGGAGATTGATCGGATGTTATCTACCGACATTATCGATCTCTCCAGTAGCGATCGGTCGAGTCTCGTCGACATGGTGAAAAAACCCAATGGCAAGTATTGCTTCTCTGTAGACTACAGAAATGTTACCGCCGTCACAAAGAAGGATGCACACCCCGTCCCGAACATGACTGATATTCTTAACGAGTTGCGCCAAACCAACTATACTGTATATCTCGACGTTCCATGTAAGCTTCGATTATTGACGGGTTTCAATGGATCCTACAGAACGTGATATCACCGTGCTTATGGTACTAGGCTCCTGGACGTCAAGCGGATGCCACACGCCCTCACGAATGCTCCTGCTACGTTCCAACGTATGTTGGATCGGTTCCTCGGTCCGGAGTTATATCTGTGCGTCTTCATGTACCTGGACGATATCATCCTCATCACACGGACCTTGGGGGAACACTTGATTTGGCTCCAGAGAGTCTTTGAGAATATCTCTACCGCCTGACGATCAATCGCGAGAAAATCAATGTTTAGTACTCGGTTACGGAACACTAGTATATGGTAGTACTCTGGGCAATACGGAAATTTCGTTGTTATCCCGAAGAGTATCGCTTTACCGTCGTTACAGACCACAGTGTTCTTAGTTAACTACACAACCTTAAGAACCCCACTTTTCGACTGGCTCGATTGCCACTGAAACTATTGGAATATCACCTCGACATTGTGTACCGCAAAAGTGGGGTGAGGTTGCTTTATGACACTCAGGATGAGTGGTATCGACGGTCGTTCTGTAACGTCTGGATTTTGGATTAAAAAATCTCGACGAGTCAACGCAAATACTGCCCCAGGAGTCACGGGAATTCGCCCTCCACGAGTGCCACGCACTCTCGCAGGCTGGCCGTCTCGGTGTTGAAAAGACGTATCACCGTCAATGTTGTGAGACTCGCTAACGGTGCGAGGTCAAGCAACGAGCTCCCGCCAACCTTAAAGATCATCGGTCTATGGATGGCGGGCGAATGTCGCTGCTGACATCATGGGACCGTCCACGCCAGTGTCCACAGAACACGCGTATGTTCTCGTGATCCAGGACCTTTATATGAAGTGGATTGAGATTTGTCCCCTCTAGAAAACCAAAATCTCTTGGTGATTTAATCGTTACTCGGTAGGGCGCAATCAAACTCCTGCGTAGAGACAATGGCGCCGAGTTCTTGAGCCGGGACATTCGTCATCTCACAGAGTGCGTCAGATTACGACACCAAACGACACCGCGATATCAGCCCCAAGCTAACCCACCGAGCACGTGAACCGAGCGGCGAAGACCATGATCTACGCGTTTCTCGAAAGAAATCATCGTCGATGGGCTCACTACCTACACGCGTTCTGGTTCGCATATAATACCGCTTTACACAGTTCATTGCAGGCTACCCCAGCCTTTGTGAACTTTGGTTGCGAATCCGCTACTTGTACCTGGTCACGACGGGAGGCCGAAGGGAATCTTAAGGTCGTCTTATACTCCCTAGAAGAGTGGTCCAGGCGTACAGCACGCCTGGATTCGCTGAGGACTGCTTTTACTTTAGATCTCAACGAGGCCTTCCAGATGCAAGTCGAGCAGTATGATCGCCATCACCGAGATCAGACCCTCGAAGTCGGCGATCTCGTGTGGCGAAGGACACAGACACTCTCGACACACGTGTCTGCTGCGCTAAGCATCTCCTGGGAGCTGTTCACCGTCTCGAAAAAAATATCCCGCGTCTTATACGAGGTATCCGATGTCGACGGGTGATCGAGTGGTAAAATCACCGTCAAGGAGGTAAAACTGTATTGACCGCCGGAGGTACTGGCCTAACGACTCTCAAGTGCCATCGGAAAGAAGACTTCGGATCCTGTGGTTACGAGTTCCCGACCTCCCAACCCGACAGGAGCCAGTCCAGGCCGAAGCAAAGGGAACGGGGGTGCTCCAGCACTGGTGCACGCACCGGTAGCAGCGCCGTCCACGACGGACCCACTCGTTAGGACGTTTGGGAAGGAAGTAAGTCAGTTAATGTGCCATGCATCAGGAACGAAACCTTTATCTTATGCTCGACCCGAAGGTTTCACGCACATTAAGAGCACATGCAAAATGAAACAATTAAATGTTCTTCCTATCTACAGTTCTGTAGTGCGATGCATTGTACCCCTCAGAGTGTACCGCGAAATAAAGATGCACCAAGTGTATTGCCTCCAACTATTACTGTCACATTAGCGGGGAAGCACCTTATTCCAAGCGACCATAAACGAGTCGATAAAGGAATTTGATAGGTGGTGGTAGCCACCCAACGTCGGATGAAGCGAGTTACACCCCCCCCCCCCCAACGGTATATCATTAAAGCTCGGGTCACATGTGCGGTCTCATTTTGTGGCATCAACCAGCGGCGGACAAGTCGTTCGTTGACCGAAGTCGACGCGAGGAACCATGTGCTGAATACTCACGGAAGAAGACCACAGAGCATCCTCCAGGATGACCTTCGCTAAGACTCTGAACCGGGCCCTCCTCACGGACGTTCTAGATGTGTTTAGCGCACCATTGAAACCTCTATTACATCGTCCAGGGGCCGTGCTTTCTCTCTCTGCAGGGATTCACAACGTGTGCGTCACATATTAATGTGATACACCGGATCATAGACTTGGTCTGCCGTGGGTGATAAGTTTCGCCTACACCACTCATTCAACGAGGTTTATGGACACTCTGAGGAAACGTAGTTGACAGCGCTTTTTTGGAATCGAGTGCTTATCCGAAGCATGTGATCCTTATTGCCCCGTATTTATCTACACGTCGGAAGGAAGTCAGCTAGTCGGCGGGCTTCTCCCCCCCCCCCCCCCCAAATTGCCGCACCCGCTCCACGTAAACGATTAGCTGCTCGGTTGCTTTTCCTGTGTCACTCCGTGCCAGACCCCGATGGAGGTCACGGCCGTTGGAGGAGGACTCCCCAAGAAACGTCGCAAGAGAGGCCCTCGTCGCTCCTGGAACTCGCGGCGGCGGCAAAAAACGCAGATGAACGGACGTCATCCTCTGTGGTGACGCCCCACTCCGGTCTGGACTTGCGTCCGACGACACCAACGCTGCCGCGCGAGGTGCACGTCGCAACGAGCGGCAACGGTGCCGCGACACTAAGCGGAGGCAGCAACGCCGCTAGCTGCTGTACCTGCAAAGCAACCTCCGCAACCGCAGCCGCGGTGACGCCATCTGACAAAAACAACACGACCGGTGGCACCACGAATGGCGCCGCCGAAGGATACGCAAAGTACCAGAGACCCGCGCCTGTTAGAGCTGCGGGGGTGAAGGACACCGGTCCTCCGATGCCCGGTGCTCACTAAGACTGTCGGCCGAAAACTGCCCCGCCCGAGGCAACAGCTGCGATCACAGATCCTGAACCTTCACGGAACCAGCAGACGATCGATGGACGCACGCACACAAACGCGCATGCACAGGCACACTTTTTTTTCAAATGTCATTTTCTAACGTGTTGAAAGATTCTAAACATGTTTTCTTTAATCTCTCGAAAAAAAATGTACAACTACAAAGCTTACTCTATGAGGAAGCAACATGGATAATATTCGCGTTGAATCGACAATGAGGCATCGCTCAACAATTGACGCGGTTATTTCGCTCTACATGTTTCTAACAAATGCAAAGTATCGTAAATGTGGGTAATACTGCGGCTATTTTCGTAAGTCATATTGAAAGTATTTTTATACAATTTTTTGGAGATAATCATAACTTTGGTTTTAAACGAAAGTTTGACTCATTATTAACCCAAAATAAAATCAACAATGAAAAAACGATTATTATTGTTAAATAATATGCATTTAAAAAGAACTCAAAATGCATATATTAGTGCGGGTCTTAAGGGGGGAACCTGCTTTAGAGGCTTTAAAAAATCGATTTTTTTTTGCATAAATGTCTTCCCAAACTTTCCAAGAGTGAGTCCATGAAATTCCAGATGCAAATTCAAAATATTTCCGGAGTTGCAGGAGAAATAGTGAGCAACCATCGAGCAGGTATACGAGCGGCCGGATCGCGCGGAGTGCGCGCACTCCGCCTCTCGATTTATCGTATATATTATACCTATTGTAACTATTGTACGTATACAAAGGGACAAATAGTCCTTCGAGACACTATTAACTATTCGTAGAAATTCATTATGGAGTTATGGTAGGCATAAAAATATGTATTATAACGGTATATATTAGCTGGCTGCGTTGGCTGAGCAAAGCTATATTTCGCATTTAAGTTCTATCCAAGTGCTATCCAAAAGTGCACAAATCTTCAAGTGAACGGGCTCCACAGATGAGTTACCTCACCACGACAAATGCCCGGAAGACGTGGAAAGTTGGTGTAAGTGCCGCAAAGCTGAAGCGACAAACACCCTGGTTGCTTTTCAACATCCACCATGTCTAATTGACGAACATGTCGAGAAGCACATTCGTCCTGTGTACGAGGAATTATCTAAGAACGATCTGCTAATGAGGTGTTTAGGTGGACACATACAAAATGCGAACGAATCTTTCGCATTTCGAGATTGCTGCTTACATCGTTGGAGGAATGTTCAAGAAGGCTATAGTGCAGCATTGAAAACCGTGCAGTTACTAAATTTGAAAATTGGACAGCAATGCAACAATTTCGCCAAGGGAACCGACAAGGAGCGCCTCCCCCGACAAAACAGGTGCGATGCATTTTCAAAAAAAGAGGCCAGAACAGCCAGCAGACTCGAACATCAGGGCGAAAACCAGTTTTTTGAAGGGCAACTCTATGGACCACGAATCGATGATTAGCACATTATTGCGGTAAGTTAAAGAAAATACCAATTTTTTATATACAAAACTTTGACGCGCGATTTCTCGGTTTTTCATTTTTACAATTTTTCCTAAATGGCGGGAAAGATAGGGAAAAAATTAAAAGGCCGATCGAAACGAGACAAAATTGATTGTATTCGGGAATAAATCCTCTTCTAGTTGAACCTAAAAAACCTTTAGAAAGTTATGATCAACCCACTTTTTAAACAATCTAAAGTGATTTTTTTTTTATTTGCGAAAAATTGTTGAAATTCTCACTTTTTGGTGAATTTTCTTATTTTAACTAGAAGATATAGTATTGAAAATAATTTTTTTTTGGATTTGTTTGTTTTAGATGGAAATTGCGACCTGCATCTTTCCCGCCGCACTGCGTACCTATTACTGCGGAACGGCTGTTCTTTAGGATTTACATAAAAACGAAGAAAAACACTTTTCTTTAAGTAATTTATAAATTTAATGTAATAATAAAAATTCATTGTAATTTAAATGATAAATAAAACAGCCTTAATTAACGAGAATTCGTGAATTCTAATTAATTTAATATTAAAATCTACTGATTACTGCTTTCCTTGATTTCCGAGTTTTCTCTTTGGAGCCCAGCTTTTTTTTTATTTCCATAGACTTTTTGTTTCGCAATAATTTTTCTTGCGCTTTTTGCTTAGCCTCAGCGCCTTCAATTTTTTGTTGTTATTTAATGAACTTTAATGAGCTGCCGTGTGGTTCCCGGCCGTAAAGAATTGGACCACCCCTCCCCCCTCATACTATCCCGTGGGTGTCGTAGAAGTCGACTAAGGGATACACCAGGTTCGTGGGCCTGAGTATTACGACCATCTTACTGCGGTCACTAACCCGCATGCCAAGCGTGGTGACTATGCCCCCCCCCCCCACGACAGGTTGCACAAAGGTACGGCCCCTAGTCCCCGACAGCTTCGTTAGTCCGGGCTATAGTAGCAGCCCTGGTAACTGCGAAGCAAGGGGTGCTAAGAATCCCCGGCAGAGATCCGGCTACCACCAACACCGAAAACTGCACCTGGCAGCATACAACACGCGCACATTGAGGACTGACGAGAAGATAACCGAATTTGAAGAAGCAGTAGACAAGTTACGATGGGACATTATGTGATTGTCCGAAGTTCGAAGGAAGGGAGAGGACAGTATTATCCTGCAGTCGGGTAACTTTTTCTACTATCGGGAGGGCGACCAACTGTCTCAAGGTGGTGTTGGATTTATCGTCCATAAGCCTCTCATTGACAACATTGTGGTGATCGAGAGTGTATGAGCGTACCTGATACTCAGAATTACTAAAAGGTATTCGTTGAAGGTTATACAGGTATACGCACCGACATCGGCACATTCTGATGACGAGGTGGAGGCCATGTATGAGGAGATCTCAAGAGCCATGCGCGCCTTTAAAACTCACTACACTGTTGTTATGAGAGACTTCAACGCGAAATTCGGCCAACGGAGCGAAGACGAGTGGAAAATGGGGCAATTTGGGTTCGGGCAGAGAAATCCAAGGGAGCAAATGCTGGCTGATTTCATGGAGAAAGAAAGACTCTTTATGGTGAACTCCTTCTTTAGAAAGAAGCCCCCCAGGAAATGGACCTGGATAAGTCCCGATGGTTTAATAAAAAATGAGATTGACTTCATCTTGATGACTAACAGACAAATATTTAATGATGTCTCTGTGATCAGTAGCATGAAAACCGGAAGCGACCATCGTATGGTAAGAGGCACATTAAGTATCAACATCAGTCTGGAGAGATATCGCCTGATGAAGTCTACGCTCCGACCAAGTTCTGCCCAGATTCAAAACCCCGAGCCATTCCAACTCGAACTACAGAATCGTTTCGAAGGCCTCGAGGACTTCATATCAGTGGACGAATTAAACAATAGGTTTGTGGAAACTGTCCAAGCAGTAGGGATGAAGTACTATAAATCTCGCTGCAAAAATAGACCGCGAAAACTCTCTGATCAGACACTCGATCTTTTGAACGAGAGACGTGAAATACGTTTGCAGTCTTCAAATGACATGTCAGAATATAGGAGGCTCAATAGACAAATATCTAGAGCAATGAGACACGACATCCGCCGATTTAATATTTCTAGCATTGAAGAGGCGATCAAACGGAACAAAGGTTCCAAAGTGTTTGCTCGGTATCTGTCTATTGGGAATTGCCAGTTGACAAAACTGAGGACCGAAAACGGCAGTTCTATTTCGCCTAAGCCAGAGATTCTGAGTAAGATCGAGAAGTTCTATCGACAGTTATACACGTCAACACAAAAACCTGTTAGTCACTTAGTTAGCGATCCTAGAGCTAAACTAACCCGACACTATACCGAAGATATCCCGGACATCAGTCTGTACGAGATTAGAATGGCTCTCAAACAGTTTAAGAACAACAAGGCACCGGAATCACGACAGAGCTTTTGAAAGTCCTTCAAAGGCTCTTTAATTCCGTTGTCCTTCAGGGTATAACGCCGGAAGCGTGGAGCAAAAGTCTGGTCGTTGTCTTCCATAAGAAGGGGGATAACACCCTCTTAAAGAACTATAGACCAATATCGCTTCTGAGCCACGTTTATAAGCTGTTCTCGAGAGTCATTACGAACCGTCTCGCATGCAGATTCGATTACTTTCAACCACCCGAACAAGCCGGTTTCCGAAAAGATTTGGGTACCATGGACCACATACACATACTGCGTCAGATGGTACAGAAGTCTCATGAGTATAATCGACCCTTGTGCTTGGCGTATGTGGACTATGTAAAAGCCTTTGATTTTATCGAGACATGGGCGGTGATGCAGTCTCTCCAGCGGTGCCACATCGATTACAGATACGTCGAAGTATTGAAGTGTTTGTACTGTAACGGGGTACGTTACTATTTTCCCCCCGGCCTAGCTAGAGGTCCCGCCACTCACCGAAAGGAATTAGATTAAGATAGTTATGAGAAATTAGAATGTAAGCAGGTTATTTCAGGCTAGAATTAAACTCTGTAAACCCCTCCCGCCCAGTATTTTTTCCCTCTACTCCCCTGCCCGTTAGCCCTCACTCCGCCGCGAGAAGAAAGAAGAAAGAAGAATGGAGAAAAAAGAAAGAAGAAAGAAGAGAGAAGACCCGAGAATTCAAGGACAGCCCGCGAAGACGCCCGAAAAGCCTCGGTACGCGAGCACTTACCGCTGCGTACCGAGCGAAGAAGCCTGGACCCCCCTTCCCGCCGGACCCCTCGCGCAGAGACAACAGCGACGAGCCCTCACCGTACCCCCCCGCAGCCGTCACCATCTAGTCCACCGTGGTGAGAGAAGAGGTGAGGGGGACGCCTAGAGGAGCCGTGCCGCGCGAGGAAAATTCGGCGGGACTTACGCCCAATTAACATCAGGATCGTCGCCCCGCCAGGACCACCCACCAATCGTCCAGCCGATAATGGCCCCCCCGAGACAGTCCCGACGAGCGGTGAAGACATCGCAAAGGACCGCTCGTCACTTCGAGCTACGCCCTGTCTGCGGAGCAGTGTGTGTGTGAGAGAGAGCGATCTAGCGTGTGAGCGTTGCGTGTGAGACAGCGGCGAATAGCTGTAACAACGATTCCGTCGAGCCCTCGGAGGAGTCTCTACCGGACCCTGAGCCCTGCAGCCGAAACGGAACAGCGAGGACGTTCCGGCCTTTGGGTTGTATAGCGAGCGAGATCGGTTTGAGTGAGTACCCTTGCGTTTCCCCCTTTCACCCGCCCGCCTTTGACTTCACTCCTCTCCCCTGATCCCCCCCCCCCCCCCCTGAAGTTTGGACATGCCCCGTTCTTATAGCAATTAAGTCTTGTTGCTTGTATTGTTCGCTTTTTAGTCTACTTAAGATTTTGTCGCGTATAATTAGTACGCGTGAGTGGCGGTATTTTCCGCGGTATAGATTACAGCGTGCGGAAAACCCCCCTTCGTCCCTCCAGAGCCCATTAGATTTTCGTGAGTCATTTTATACAATATAAAGTGTGCCGAGGTAATATCATAAAGAAGCCCTGGACAGTGATTCCACGGCCTAGAGAAGTCTCATCGGTATCCCTCCCCCTCGGCCCCCCGCGACCCGTGCCCATCAGCCCGAGCTGCCGCAAGTGTTGATAAACACTTTCGGCAGTCTCCACAGCCGGCTTCGTGCCTTCCTCTCCGCCTCCCTCCCCCCTCGTTACGGTGCTACGCCGAATAAGTAGCTGGCGCCCATTCCATATTAATCTTTATCTATTTTTTTTTTGGTTATATTCTTTCGCGTGACTCTGTTCGGTATAATTTGAATTTGTTATTAAACAGAATTATTTACTTTTCTACTTTTCTATTATTTCCTCCCTTGTTGTTGCCTGCCCTCCCTTCCCCCCGACTCACCGTAAGTGAGAGAAATAATATAATAAAAAGAAATGAGTCCACCGTTACAAAATTGGCGCTCAACGTGGGGCCGAAAAATCGAGTAATAAAATCAACGACAATTTCTACTTTTGTGTTTTCTTTTTTTTTTGCATGACCTTCCTCCCTCGCTCCGACTCACCGTAGGTGAGAGATATATAGAATCACCGTTACAGTACAAAAACGCCACAATGTCCGTCCGAATACAAGATAAAAGCACAAATCCTATACCATTGCGAAGAGGGGTGAGACAGGGAGATATTATTTCTCCGAAACTGTTCACCGCCGCATTGGAGGATGCATTTAAGCTCTTGGATTGGAAAGAATATGGCATCAATATCAATGGCGACTACATTACTCACCTTCGATTTTCCGACGATATCGTAATTATTGCAGAATCGCTGGAGGAGCTAAGCAAAATGCTCGATGACCTCAACGCAGTCTCCCAACAGGTGGGCCTACAAATGAACATGGAAAAGACAAAAGTTATGAGGAACATCCATGTAGCGCCAGTACCGGTAATTGTTGGTAACTGTACCCTCGAAGTTGCTGACGAGTACGTCTACCTAGGACAGATCATCCAGTTAGGTAGGTCCAACTTCGACAAAGAGGTAAAACGAAGAATCCAACTCGGCTAGGCAGCGTTCGGTAAACTGCGGGATATCTTTTCGTCCAAAATACCTCAGTCCTTGAAGACGAAAGTCTTCAATCAGTGTGTGTTGCCAGTTTTGACTTATGGCACTGAGACGTGGTCCTTGACTGTTGGCCTTATGCGTAACCTCCAAGTCACTCAACAAGCTATGGAGAGAGCTATGCTCAGAGTTTCTCTGCGGGACAGAATCCGAAACGAGGATATTCGCAGTAGAACTGAAGTAACCGACATAGCTCGTAGAATCAGTCGGTTCAAAGTGGCAATGGGCAGGCCACATCGCGTGGAGAACAGACACCAGATGGGGAAGGAAAGTTCTCGAGTGGCGACCACGGATTGGAAGACGTAGCGTAGGGTGGCCTCCCACAAGATTTACCGACGACCTGGTCCGAGCCGCGGGCAGCCGTTGGATGCAGACAGCGCACGACCGGTCGTTGTGGAAGTCCTTGGGGGAGGCTTATGTTCAGCAGTGGACGTCTTCAGGCTGATGATGACGATGAATGAACTTTTCTCTCTCTTTTTCCAATCTTATTTGTTTTTTCTTTAGTTTTGCTCCTTCCTCCCAAGCACGTTTTTTTTCTTGCTTTTTTATCTCCTGTTGCTCTAGTTTAATTATTTTTTTGGAAGTTACTTCTTCTGCTATTAAATGCTTTCGATCTTCCTTTGCTTCTTGAATTTCTTGCCACTGAGAGTTTCATAAAACAGATGGGAATAGATGAAAAACATTGGTTCGTTTTATTTTCTATGACAACTCACATTTAGACCACTAATATAGTTTTTGAAAGGGTTCTGAAAACTTATCAATGAACGGATCATTAGCATTATTTGTTATATTATTGGGCGGAAGTGTATCTCGATTTTGCTTTGCGCTTGATTCTGGAGCAGAAAGATCTATTTCAACTGATACGCACGAAGAAATCAAAACTGGCTCGAGAAAAGAAGATACTAGTACGTATGCACCTGAAGAAGTAACAGTTTTTTTGAAAATTAGGGTTTTTTTTTCATCTGTTGCTTCAGACGTGATCTGAACATCTTTACGAATGATACATTCGGAGAAGTTGAGAGCAGCAGAAGGAGGAATGGGTATCAGGTCGGAAGCTTGAAGATGCATTTCATAGATGTTATTTGAGCAGCCGGAAGATCTTTTAGAATAGGACTACGAGTATTTGTGGAAGCAATTATAACCGTTTCTAAATTCCGTTCAGATATAGTTATCAAATCTCCGTGATCATCAATCACGTAATCAATTCATCTAGTATCTTCAATGTCTTCATTACATTCACCATTAATTATATATGTATGAAGTATAAAAATCTAATTAACTCAAATCAATTATAAGAGTATCAACATGTATATGTATATTATTTACATTATATATATTCTTAGAAATTCATTATTGTGATTCTAATTTTTGATGGAATTTTCAATTCAATAGTTATAATAAATCGTTTACCTATAATTGTTAATGTCACTGTAAATATGTAAGCTATAGAAAAATGTAAAATATAAAAACATTGAATAATTAAAGTAAATTATATTATCCACGTAATTAATTGACGGTGGTCCTTCTTGGTCGACAATAATTGGCACGTTGATCGCTTCTCCCAGATGGTGCACATGTTCACTATTATCATCGAAGTTTTCCTATTAAAAATACAGATAAATAAATTACGACGTATAAAAAAAATTATTACAGATAGTGTCAGAAACTTCAATGTACATTACTTACTTCTTGATAGAGAAGAATAAGTTGGCTTGATTAATTAGTGGCATCTGTTGGTTTTGACAACTTGAACCAATTTTTAAAGAGACGTTCATCTTCTTTTCTTCCTGTCCAAATAGAGCTGTCATTGACTTTGAATGATGTTAATATGTCTTCGTCTATTAAACTCTCTAGAACTCGCCAAGATTCAGTTACAGTGGATATTTCAGATACTGTACCTTCAGACGGTAAAGAGTTTTCTATTTCATGACAAGAGGTTATGAGATTTTTGAAAACTTTAGTGTAATTAATTGTGTCGGCGTTCAGACGATATAAACCGCATGTTATGACCTCGTTTTCCAAATTTTTTTTCAAATCTAAACCCTCGAACGTTTTTTACAGTACAATAGCCACTTGACTTTTCTACAGGGTGTCCCATCTTAGACAATCCACACAAATATTTCCGAAATTTGACAACTCACAAAAAAATGTTCCAGACAAGATTTCCCAGATTTGAAGGAGGACATCTGCTGGTCACACCAGAATTGACCTTGAGGTTTAAATTTCCATCAGCGCCTCGAACTCTGCCGACAAGTAAACGGGGCAACATTTCAGCATCTGTTGAATTAAAAGTTTACATCAAATCAGCCCTTCTCAGGGCTACACAATATTCAAAATCCGAACGAGCAACCTCCTCGTGGTGAGTATCGGGTAATGCTAATGCCGGCGGTGAAATGTTAGATGCGTTTCGATATGAGAACAATGGTTTGGTACACAACAACTTTAATCTTGAATCGACTTTCAAATTGACATTTAATTTTCTAAAAATGTGGAAAACTGTCAATTTGTCCCTTTGTTATTATGATTTTACAGTCCCAATTACTTTCTGTGTGCTTTTTGGTATTTTTTTTTTCATTTTGTGGATTTTTAATTATTTTGACCCCGATGACCTCTATGAAAAAAAATAAACTTAGTGCATATTTCCATGTAAAATGTCCTGCTCTATCGAATGGTAGAGTCAAAAATAAGTGTTTTCGTTGAAAAAGTGGATTTGACCTTGATAGAACCTTCAAGGTAAACCTCAAGGTCAATTCTGGAGTGACCAGCAGATGCCCCCCTTCAAATCTGAAAAATCTTGTCTGGAACATTTTTTTGTGAGTTGTCAAATTTAGGAGATATTTGTGTGGATTGTCTAAAATGGGACACCCTGTATATACTAGTTGTACCAGAATTTTCACATAATTCTAAAACGATCCTTGGTAACCTGCTCTAAATGTTCAAAAAAGAGCTACATCCGACAGTTTTAAAATATGAGTAACGTTAGGATGTAAAGCAATGAAAATAATTTTATTTTCACTGTAAAATTGTCAGAAAGGTAATGTTACGTGTGAACAATGTCTATTGCTATAAACTATAATTTGAAACTTAATTTAGCTTGGGAGAAACCATGGGAAGAAAACATTCGCTACGTATTCGTAAAAATTCTCTGCCCTCATCCAACCATTCTCTGAATGACTAAATATAGAGTTTACAGGTGCTACTTTTATACCGTCTTTAGGCATGCTTCAACCTGCAAAAAGTAGCAAAGTCGGTGCTAAGTCACCTGCTGTATTAATAGTGACACGAACGGTGACATATTCTTCTCAATTGTTACTAACAATACTGTACACGTTCTTAGTTCCTCTTGGTACAAGAACAGATTATGATTTGGGATTCATGGGAACACTACTTTAATCTGCAATAAAGATCCTCGAAGGGTCAATATTTTAAAGTTTTTCTGTTAAAATTTCCATTTAATGATCCTTGATTCCTTGAAACCATGCATCTGTACCTATTTCTGTCACTTTAGCTCGGGCTACAGATAAATTTTCAAAAACTGTCACTTGAGGATGACGTTTTATAAAAACTTCATACCAAGAACGTCCTGGTTTATAATTCTCAAATGGGGTTTTGCGATCATCATTATCATAGAACAGTTTAACACTATCTCACAATTTCTGTTTGGTTACAGGGAACCCCTGCCTACAATAGTAAAAAATCCATTCTACCAGCACATTTTCTTCCTTATTACTTAAAACTGAAGATCGCCGCGGTAGTTTATCATTGATTTGTACTGTTTTTTTGCTCTAATGGTCAACTCTCAAATATTATACTCCCTAGAAATCTCGGTTATTGTTTTTCCACTTAGAACTTCTTAACTGCCAATTTTACATTAGCTTTATTATACTTACACCGTGTTCTTTTGATTATTGTCGACTTCTTATTTTTTTGTTAATTAACTTTCGATTTTTTATTAACTTTATTCATATTTTATTTTTCACTTTAAGACAACGGGATTCCTTCACTTATTTGGAGGTTCGAATAGCCGTGTTTACGTTCGCAGTAATAGGTACAGATATATACAAATAGACGCGCTTCTATTACTGCAGTCGACTGAGGAATCGCAGTAATACACGCACGCGTGTTTTTCCGCTACCAATTACTGCGTCCTTAAAAACAAATTTTAATTATCTAAATGTAATTTTTATTAAATTAGTAATTTTAACGAAGGGTTATTTAACTTCGAAAAGTAAAAAATGTAATAATTACATCACTTACCTAAAGAAAAAAAAAGTTTTACTACCACCTCTTTTCTTCGGTGTTACCCAATCCTCGTTAAGAGGGGCAGGTAACTGGGTTGAGTGCCCACCGAGCGCGTCTCCGAGTGGCGAATAGAAGGGAACAGGGATCGAGAGCTCTCCGCGGTCTGCGGGACCGGGTCGTCGCAAGACGCCCGGAAACCGAGGTGGGAGATTTGTCTCAAAAGCCCAGGCCTGCGGGCGCTATATGGAACCCGGTCGGGATAAAACCCGACCCAGGGAAACCAAGGCACTGCCGCAGACCAATGTCCCGAATCACAAGGTGGAAAGCCAATCGTGCCGAAGGGACTTGAAATTGGTACACGGGTAAATGTATCGCAAACAATTGCCGTTTGAATACCCGGCGACCTCCACCTGTAATAAGTGCCTTGCCCCCGCATGCAGGCTCTGCGAGGGCGAACCGTGCTTCCTGAATACTTATGGGAACAAAATTTCGACAGCCCTCATTTCTGCAGGCCGGGCCAAGGTTTCGCAAATAAATCTGCAGCACTGCAAAGTGGCCACTGCTCTTCTGAGCACGGACCTGGCAAAGCTGCATACAGACATAGTCCTGATACCGGAACCCTGGGTGTACAGGGGAGTAGTTAGGGGACTAAGTAGCAGCCTAGGATTTTTGACCTACAAGGAAGCAGAATCTGGCCGGCGGGCCTGCCTTCTCACAAATAAAAGACACAGTGCCCTCGGACTAAGCCAGTTCTACACAAGAGACCTAACAGCGGTCTCCATCAAATTTAGTATGGGCGGTTTGCATACCGAGTAAGTAATAACGTCGGCCTACTTCCCGTACGACTTCGAGGACCCTCCTTCGAGGAGAACTCAGAGAGCTGTTAGACTACTGCAGGAAAACGGGAGCGGACATACTGCCGGGGTACGATGCAAACGCCCACCATACCATATGGGGCAGTTGTGACACAAACGAGCGGGGCATGCATACCAGGCTGGCCTGGTATGCATGCAACGGAACCAACGTACAATATAAACTCGAGACTCGTCGTTGGTATGTTTTATAATTACTGAACTCTATTTTTTTTTCTATGCGCCATATAATTGTACGAGCTGTTTCGTTCCTAGGTTCCGTCGAGAGTGGAATCGTCTTGACACACCTAAAGAAAATGTTATCGGTAACGGATCTCCCAATCTTTCATCCATCAACATATAAAAGATATGGAAAGAAAGTCGCTGTAGCGATGGATAGTCTCGCAAGAACGAGTTGTCAAGAAAACCTTATGATAGAAAGAGAGCTGACAATCGAAAAAGAAGGATTACATACATAGAAGCTTGTAATAGTTACACGCTATAAAGTATATACATACTCATTAGAGAGAAATTATTATAATCTCGTTCATATAAATTGTATTATAAATTGTATTGTAGAATGATTTTACTCTCTACTGAGTAGAGCTGCGAGCGTCTGTAGATATTTACTGGCAAGTTATTATTGTAAATTACTAGTTTTATGAATTACGTCTATGAACATGAATATTATATATAATATTCATGTTTGTCCGAGACTGAAGATCCCACGCTTCAATTAGATATCTCGGCATAATTTGTTAATATGAATGAATTAATTTTAAATATTATGCATTTATAAATAATCTTTATCTTTATTTCACGAATTTCTTAATTATAGTAATAGTTGGAAGCATGTAAGAGATTAGTTGCCAAATTCTATAGTCTTGTTGACCATTACCTACGATGCAGGTTTGCAGAAAAGAGGATCGATTGGGTCGGTGTG
This sequence comes from Listrodromus nycthemerus, assembly GCA_963978505.1. Lineage (NCBI taxonomy): Eukaryota > Metazoa > Arthropoda > Insecta > Hymenoptera > Ichneumonidae > Listrodromus > Listrodromus nycthemerus. The sequence goes on along the minus strand of OZ021679.1, from coordinate 9,918,048 downwards.
ACAACAGTTTAACGGGTCTGTAGAAAAAAAATGTAATATAAATAATACAATATAAACACAAATAACAATTTGAAAAAATAATATGTAAGAATTATTTTTAAAAATTATAATTATTAACATTGAAATTTGACGGCAGGTCATGGCATTGCCATTGGATTTTATTCCAGTAAAGTCATCGGCTACGCAACCCGAAACAAACGTTGCACGACTTGTGAGCATGCACAATGACACGAAGAAAATAATAACGACGTGACAGAAACCAAAAATAAGCATGACTCTCGAATGAATTTCGAAGGATCGAGGCAGCATGGTTCGATAAATATTTATCGATAATCTTCTTTTTATCGAAACAAACGTCAGATAGGGAACACTAATTGGAAACGACGACTCGAGCACGATCGCAACTTTACGCCGCGAAGCTGGATACGACATACAAAAATTGAGCGATAAAAATCACGCTGTATCGAAACTCAGCAAATGTTTCTATGCTGCACAATTATCTACGAATTTGGTGAAATACTTCAAGTATTATTTTTCATGCGTTCTGATAACCAATAAAAATAATACTTCAGCGACTGCAGTCAATTCGCTCAATATCGTCCCTCACGCTTTTCATTCCCATGAAGCATGCGGTGATTGGTGCACGTATACGAAAGATGCTAACAAATATCACCACAAACTGCGACCTGGACGAAAAGGACTCACGGGAGACTCTCTCCGACAAAAATTGCAAACTTTCTTCCAAACGTTTGCCAATAATGCTGAAAAGCTGAACCCGTGCGGTTCAAATCGAGCCAATGAATCTATGAACAGAACGATCGCCAGTACCGCTCCCAAACATCTACATTATGGACGATCATCATCGAATGATATTCGAGTTGCTGCCGCAATCATTTATAAAAACATTGGGAATACTTCAATTGTCAACGTAACGAATGAATTAAAAACTTCATTATCTGAATCGTCTCTGCAATATCGTGCAAAACGAGACGAAATGGTGCAACGAAAAGAACGGAAATCTGAAACGGTGGAATTTAAAAAAACGTCAGCGACAAATGTCAGATCGATCCAGTCGTAAAGGCTCGATAACGAGCAACAAGGAAGGAATATGCTATCAATCCGGTTGTGAACTTGATCTTGGGACGGAATTTGTCGATCAAACAATTGACCCACTTGCGTCAAATGCAGTCGATGGTTTCGCAATCGTTTCCTTTGATTTGAAGACGACAGGATTTGGCAAAAGCAAAGAAATCATTCAAATAGCTGTAGCGCACGAATCTACGACTTTCCATATATATGTGATGCCTACGGGAGAAGTATCCGCCCAAGCGAGTGACCTAACAGGCCTTGGAAAAAGGTCGAACGTTACGTATTTCCATAACCAACCGGTCATTTCTTTGACGAAAATCGATGCTACGGAGGGATTTCTCGAGTTTTTCACTCAAATGGAAAAGAAAATCCACTTGGTAGCGCACAATTGGTTTGTGTTTGATAGTGGAGCGCTTTGGACTTCGTACTACTCGTCGTTGCTTTTCCCGATACTTCGCCAGTTAAAAAAAAAAATTAGAACATAAGTATGATGCAAAAGCGTTTCACAAGCCAGTAGTGCTTGGTGAAGAGTATTTAGGTACCGATGCTTCAGTAGGTTGCACACAATACCGTCAACGATGTAAAAGTTCTACAACAGTTGGTAGCGTTTCCTTAGCTATTAATATTAGAAAAAGAGATAATCTAGAAAATTTAAGAACGGTCAATTGTTCACTATCAAAAAGAAATATTGCCGCAAAAGCATTCTGCCTGAAACGAGATCTCCAAATTTCTAATTCTGACTTATCGAATAACAAATATCATCTGCAATGATTACGAAAATAACTGCTGCCGTAATAGCATTCGATCACCTATATCAGGTTTATAAATCTAGTGGGGTAAAAGGTATAAATATTTTACTTGCTCAAGACGTACGCAGCAAACCACGAGTTGGTAAAAAAAAAATAAGCGATTTATGTAAAAGAATATATCTATTCTACATGAAAAATGAAAGATGCATATCGTTTCAACAAATAGCGTAATATCTTTTTTTACTGTATAATTATAATATACTATCTCTTTGTCCTATCGTTGAAAAAATAAAAAATTTGTTTTACTAATGAAGTCGATTTTCTTTCTTTCTTTTTTAAGGATCCACCTCTCCAAAATACTAATAAATACTATGTAAACAAACGCGTATTTAATAATGTCCATAGGCTTTTCGGATTTTATACGCATAATTTGCGTATAAAATCTCTATACAGGGTGATTCGGAACTGATCCTTATCCTCGCACGTGTGTAATCTCGACAAAGAATTTAGAATTTTGGTTTAAAAATTTTTTTTTCTACGACAAGTGGTGTTTGAGTAATTAACAATCAAAGTTGGCCAAGCAGAGTGCAGTAATAATAGGGCGAGAATGTAAAGAACATTTAAATGAAATCGATGGAGCCAACTTCATTCGTTACGCTGTCTGAATTTTGTCGCTTGCGAACGCATGCATTAACACGAAATGCGTCTTATTTTTTTTTAGATGATTTTTATTTCAACCATCTATGCTAGCATGAGCAATATCATTGAATAATTGTCTAATTTACATGATTATTTATCTTCAAGCTGTTCTTTAACTTAATGATTCAAAAACTACTGCCAGCTTGTTGGCTAAGTCTCAAATTACATAAATGGGTAAAAATAATGATGGTCGATATTTTTATAGGAACAATGATAAGCAACAACAATTGTTAATCAATTTTATTTGTTATGCGAACAAAAATAATTATTATTATCATTATTATAATCCTTGAGGTCTTCTTTAAAATTACGAGTGCATCGAATCCATCGGCATTATTTGATGAAAATAATAATAACAATAAAAACCCAAAATTCTAAATTTTTTGTCGACAATACCCACGTGCGAGGATAAGGATCAGTTCCGAATCGCCCGGTATATGTACATTGGAGCGTTGAAAAAAAAAATGTTTTCCTCGAATGCTAGCTGAAACTTTTGTTTAGATGCGAAAATAAGTCTCTGAAAATATGAGCCCTCAATTTAAAAATTAAAGTTGTCCGCATTGCACTTTTCGATTTCTCATAAGAATAACACACGGAAGAAGTGTTTTTTTACTTCTGATTATTATCATTAATGAATGGGGACTCATACTGTCATGCCTATCAAACATTTTTATAGAGAATTGAACGCTCTACAAGAAAGGTTTGAAGTCAGTTTTCGATTAGTCAACTCAGTCAAAAGTTATTTAAAGTTAAAGTTGAAGTAATTCTAATTCTAAGTTAGAAAATAATTTTCACGTGAGAAACGATAATACCTCCTTAAGTATCATTACTCCATGCGATTACGTTGTCCACATATCCAAATTGTCTCTTGTTACCTTCACATATTTGCTTCAATTGTGTAATGACCGCCTCTACGTTTGCGCGGAGCAATCGTGTGTTTAAAGAAGTATGCAATTAAATTGTTGGTTCTGTGTTTTGAGAGTCTTAGGCGTTGAGTTGTTTATCGTCCGGGGCCATCGCGTTGTTAACGCAGAGGTTTTGAAGATCTTTTCATCGCTTATAGCTTAAGTCGGGAGAGTTACCTGCTGAATCTGAGTGTTTTTTGTTTGGAACAATAAAATATTTTGTCGAAAGCGTTAAATATCTTTTTTCTCAGTCGGTGAAAAAATGATTCGTTAATAACAAGGAAAAGGTCGACTGTTATTATTTGATGTTTTTTTTCTGTTATGGCGCTTTTCGAACGTCGAAAAAACGTCTAGTTTTGTGCTAATTCTGCCTGCCTTGACATTCCGATGATCTCCGTCCGTGTAGGGACGGAGATCATCGTTTTGGTGTGTTTCGCATGAACGGCTTTCTTTCACCTTTGCTGGGAGATTGCGACCATGGTCGCAATACACGATTTTCCTCCACCACAGACTGCTTGTTAATCGACGCAATCGATAACCTCACTTCTGGCAGGGATCTAGAGGGGACAATCAGTTTTTGTTGAATGTCACTTTTGCGGTTTTATTTTCTAACTCTGGTATTTTACCCCCTGACATGGAATTTTTTGTTTAGTCTCTTAGGCATTATCGTCAAGAGGCTATACACTTCCAACAGTGTACTGACTAGCTGCTGGTAGTTTACTAGCGACAAATATACGAGATAGTACGTAAGTTTGGATTGTTGGAGAAAAGACCGAGATATATTCTTTTCCAGTTCATGTACACTGTTTTTCTCGATTTCTTTTATTTTATAAATAGTCGTTTTATTTCGCCTGGAACAGTTTTTACAATAACGCATGTTTCTTAGTAATTGAATTCCCGACGCAGCTCGAATTCCTATACTATCCTTTTCCATCGGATCATACATGACGTGCGATTAGCGCTCACTGTTAACGAAGATCGAATCAATCGAGTATCTAGGTGTTGTGGTGGTTTATTTATAATTGTCATGGTTAGCGTTCAACATTTTTTGCCAGTGCAAGGCCTCGTAGCTAACAGATATTTACTAAAAAATCGACCTCAAGACAATCGACTATACCGCTTAACCAAATAACTCAGGGATTGCACCTGTATGTCGGAAAAAAATTAACACAGTCCGCGTTGAAACAACAACTAGTGTTGAAATACTTTCCTACACCGAATTCACCATACATTAATAATGCAATAACAATAGGTCTACGGGGAGTCCCATTTTATCTCGAGATTCATTTAACTCGAAAATTCTACGCTGATAAAGAATTGCGTGTAATTAAATTATTAGAGTTCAAAGAGGAACGTAGAAAAAATAGTCCAATATTCAGAATGCTACGCGTAACATGGCTGGCATACTATTAAAAGATTGAATGAATTCTTGTTTACAAAAAAAATGCTATCAGAGAAAAATTGACAACTTTTATAGAATGTTTATTTTTCTAAGTGCATAATTTTGAGGATCGAACACGTCAGTAACGTGTCGGGTATGCATGTACCTATTGATCTATTTTCTGACGAATAATTGATGGATCGGAGAGGATAGTTCAGGCGTCTTTATACGTGGATGGTGAAGTATTCAAACATTCTTTAGTTCAAAGCATACTCACACGGACGGTTTGGAATCTAGAAATACTGCGAAATTGGCGAGCTGCACAGACCTAATCGCTGCCGCACGTACACTCCTTAGTGAAAATATTCCTTTGCCAAGTTCTCCGGACAACGTATAACGGATCGTTTCTTTAATATTTTTCGACTTTCCGTGATTTTTCTCTGATATTCTATATTATATATTGAACATCTCTGCAATTTTCCCTCGAGTAGTTACAAAATATCATAGAATGTCCAAGGGAATTTTCTAAAAAAATCTAAGTAACTCTAATTTTGTCGGATAAATTGTGTTAAGAAAAAATATGAGTTGTCTCTAAGATTTACTCATTCAGTTAATCGGTCGAGCAGCAGACTTATTTAGACAAAATGCAATTCATGTTCCGAAAAACTCCGGTTTTCACGATAAGGTGTGTTTAGATCGTTTCAAAGAATGGAAATTTCACTCTAAGATTTGCTCATTCTAATATTCGTACGAACAGTAGAGTTTCGTATTCTGTAGAACAGAAAACTGTGAACATAGATTTATGCGTACGTTTTATGAGAACATCTGAAACAATTAAACCTTTCCAGAAAATGGTTTTAGAATATAGAAGAAAAACCGGCCTCGAATAATACCCTAGTACATCATTTTTCAGAGAAGTTAGCAGTGTACATCAGAGATTTTCAGAACAATTAGAGTTATCTAGATACTGGAAAATTTGAGACTTTGTCAGGAAAATGCAAAAAGTCAGAGAAATTCAGAAAATGTTCTAAAGAAATTTTCCGAGATTTTAAGACATATTTGCAGAGAAATATTTTTATCAGCGTCGCTACTCATGAATGGCTGGTTTTTCAAATTTGTTATCTTTCTAGATATCTTGCTCCATGTCATCAAAGGGTCAAAAATACCACGGCTTCGTGAAAAAACTGTTTGCACGCAATTTTTTACCTTTGTGTGAACAGATTTTTTGGCAAACAATGAAGGCACGTTCCTCTTATTAAACAAACTCCAAGTATATTAGCGTCGTCATGCTTAGTGTTAGACAGATAAGAGACTTTTTTAAATTTCTCTCTTTGAAACGTAAAAGTTTCATTACACGCAATATTTAATAGGAGCACTATTTTTCCTTATATAAATCAGGTGTAAAATGACAATGGGACATCCTATATTTTCAGAGATGATTCGTAGAGCAAATCAGAATGTTCAAAAGCGCGTGTCGTGAGTCAAAGTAAATTAGCTACGTTATGTCGACGAAATGTCGGTATATACTAGTATACTATTTTCCAGTTTTTCTGATTCAAGTTTATACAAACTCGAACAATTGTACCGACATAAACGAAAAAAATACAATGATCGAAAAAAATGTTCATTATCGGCAACCATTTTGCCACTTCGCGAAACATTGAATATCAAGGAAACATGCAGTCAAGTGATTGCCGTACGATACCTACCATTCGTCTTTTGTGATTTGGACAGCCATGAGTTAAAAATTAAACTCCCCGGCGGAACGATGAAAAAGAACTTGCACCCCAGCTTATAATTTTCACCGGCGGAGTTTGTATTCTGCTGAATACTTTACTCATCATATTGCCAGAGATTGGAAAAAACTTGAGACTCAAAATTTTGACAGCTGTAATTCGAGCTCGCGTCGATATAGGATGAATGAAAAGCACAATGTCTTTATATCATGTTTTTTGCTCTAATGTATTACCGGAAATACGTTTTTCAAAAACGTAAAGCTGTGCGCCTGGAGGATGGCAATTTTGTCTCCTATTATTTACTACATAGAAATATATATTTTCCAAAACAGGTTCAAAATCATGAAAACTTTTTATATCCATACTCATAAATGCATGCCAGGTATGTAAAGATATTTCAAATTTCCTTTCAAATCAGTAAGATTATATGAGGCTCGCTTAATCATTGCAAAGACTTAACTTTCCAATATAACATTGTTTCGTAGATATATCGTAAGATCAACGAACTAATACTGTATTGTAATTTTCTGTTTTTGCAATTATTTCACTAGGCTCAGATGATTTTTCAAATGATATCAGATTTTTTATACTAAGGTTTCAAGTCCTTAGTATACATTCATATTTTCTGAGAAATAAATATTAGAGATGAGGTAATGTACCTGTATGGAAGGTTAATCGAACCCGCAGGGAGGTTTAAGTGGATTAGTCAATACCTAAATAGTTACTGTCGTTTTGAGTGCTGCTCCAACCGTATTGTTTAATATCGATGTTACTACTTCCGGCAGGAATTTTTATTACTCTCGTATAACCATAATGGCTGGAATTATGCGAACCAGTTATTTTCTGACACGTCGAATTGTCACCTCGACAAACTCCGCAGGTATCCAGTTGCGCTGTTGAGTTTAGTATGTGATCACATCCAGCTGGTTTGCAATGTCCATTTACGCAAATGTCGAACGTGTCTGGTCCACATGGCGTACCGTCAATTACTTTACCCCGCAGCTGGTAATATTGTTTGCTTTCTACTTGACAGAACAGCTTACAGCGATCCTCTGGAATGACTGAAAAACATCCGAGTAATTAATGCACATGATCCATATTAATTAATCTTCACAGAAGATTAAACACAACGTTGGTTTTGAGATGATCGAGTTGGAAAAGCACGAGTTCGAATCGAGTTGGAAAAGCACACAGACTCTAATGAACAATTTCATAGTAAGAATTTATTAGGACATGTCAAAAAGGTAGCTTTTTTCGTGAGTGCGCTAAAATAAACATATGCCCTGCGTGCAATACCGACCGAAAATAGCCTATTATCGACCCATATTAATTAATAACATATGCGAATACGCAGTACAATTCCATTACTTCTAGGAAGTAGTGAAGCTGATTACTCCCGCTCGGAGCTGATTACGCCCACATCAGCAATTGTCATCAGCAAGTATGACAATTTTGTGAAGCAAAGAATATGGTTATATTAACGAAGTCGGAAAAATATCATATACCACAAGGAAATTTTTCACCTCGTTTGAATTTTCAACTTCGCTTCGCTCGGACATCTCACTTCACATTCAGAAGAAAAACGCATTTGATTGAAAAAGCAGCACGATCTAGCCAAAGCTGTGAAAAAATGGTGCATTACTATTTAATATACTATTTTTCTATGGTAGATTCTTTTTCGCATACTTTTCCCTGACTAGTTACTTTTGCGTACCCTTTTTCAATACTGTAGCTACGATTGCGCACTTATAACAGGCACTGTGGATGTCTTTTCATGAACACTTTACAGGGACGAAGAGAGAATTTTCATGCAATTGTCACAAAATGTAGTACGCCGCTTGGGAAGTCGGTAGCACTTGCTTCCTATCGAGTCACACGGCTTAATCGCCATTTGTACTATTGTAGCTCTCGAATAAAGTCCTATCATGAAATATCTACGTAAAGGGGAATTACAGTAAAGTTCTCGATTACATCGAATGGTAGTCCTTTTATTGCTTAAGCTCTATTCAGAAGAAAATGAGCAGTTCGAGGATGCAGAAGGGATATTGTATGGACCTTAGGGTGGTCGTTAAAAATAACATTTTTTGAGATGCCCCAAAAAATCCTTCTTTCTGACGAAAAATGACGGGGATTTTTTTTTGGTTTAAACAAATAGAGTACGTGCCGCAGCCCAACTTAAGATCATTTTTTTTTTTTAATTGTAATTTTTGTGAAATTTTTTGAAATATCTCCTACAGTGTTTAGATTTGAGAAAAACTTGTAGAGACTTTTTTTATAGACAACTAGATTTTCCAAATAAAAGGTATCCTTCAATTTTTTTTATAAAGTTCATATTTTTCAAGATATTCCCATTAATAAATTTCAAGTCCTTAAAAGTATAATTTTTTCTGAAATATAAATAATTTTAAGAAGTTGTATATAAATAAAAATCAAAGTTTACAGTTATTTTCAAAATGATATCCAGTCTATAACGACTAAGGCACATTTACTATCATTAATTTTCGATGCAACGTTGCTAAATAGCACTCGGCTCGAATAACACTTCGCCGAGTCAGCTATTGGGAAGCAGGGAACTGGACAGGCGTTCCGGAAACGGTTATTGTGTAAACAATAACGAGACAGCTGACGATGCCAAAATTAAGCTGACGAGCCCTCTTATGCACCTATACAGGGTGTCTCAGAAGTCGTAGAAGAAACTGTTAGGGTTGATAGAGAAAAAAATTCTGAATCGAAAGTTCCCGAGTCAAAAATTTTTTTGGGCCATAGAAAATGAGTTATTAATTAAAAACGGTAGCCAATCAGGAGCGCGCTACAAGACCGCTCTCACTCTCGCGTCTCCGCTACTTCCCCCGCTCATTCCTTTTTCTCTTGTAGCGCGCTCCTGATTGGCTACCGTTTTTAATTAATAACTCATTTTCTATGGCCCAAAAAAATTTTTCACTCAGGAACTTTCGATTCAGAATTTTTTTCTCTATCAACCCTAACAGTTTCTTCTACGACTTCTGAGACACCCTGTATAAAGAACTACGAACAGTCAATCGAGTCAGTCTGATCTGGATCTAAACACCGTTACGCCGCTGAGGTCATACTATTTCTGAAGGAAAGAGAAGCGTATAGAGTGTATACAGCAACTAATGGTAATCAATCTTGAACAAATCTATTGTACTTGAAATTCTCGTAATAAATCGTACTTTAATAATTCGTTTGGGTTTTAACCTTTTACTGGATATATCCCAAAACCTATGAGCTAATTGCTCCAGCAGTACTCAGAGTAGCTAACTGAGTTCCTAAAGACATAACAGTACCATAAATGGTAGAAGATTTTTTTTTAAGCAGCAGACGAAAGTTTTTTTGTCAATTAATGGAAAGTTATAGATAGATTCTATGAATTGAAAATCACAATTATGAGCTTTATTCGATGATGATGCCGTAAACCATATCCTTACATAAATTTTAACAATAAATACGCAAATCATAACTAGGCTATTTTTTTCTTTCAAAATTAGTTTAAACCAACATTGTAAAAAAAAATTTTTTAAAGGGTAAATTATCTTGGCCATTCACCTCGATTGATGCAACGCTCCAGAAATATGAACCGTAACATCTGGGGGTACCACTCCAGTTAATATTAATGTCAACTCTAATAGTTCTGAATAATCTCCTCTGTCATGATTGATAGTTAATTGCGTCTCTACAAACTCACGGATACCGAGAATATCATTTTTAAGAGTATTTTTGATTGTCGGACCATTTATTCCAGATTCACGTTTTGTAAGATCTAATGCATCCCTGTTTAAGAACTCGACCCGTCGCGAGGCGAGTCGAGCTTCTCCAGGCGGCCGCACGCGGCAGCACCTTTTGGGCGCTCTCCGGCCGCGAGGTCCGCGACGATCTGACATTTGACTCTTTTGCACACTTATTCTCACCTTTTAATGCATCAAACTCACCGTCTTAACTGAACTCACAACGTATCGATTGATCCACGCGGGGACAATCTGCATAAGATAATAAAACAGGTGCATCCTCATCGTCGTACATCACATCTCACCTCGTGGACGTGCCGAAGCCTCGTGTACCGTCATTTTCTCAATCGGGCAATTCAACAAGTTTCGTGTGGGTATTAATCCAATCAACATCGATCAGTCTCATCTCACCGTGTACCACTCACCTCCAGTGTGCACTCAACAATGAATACTACTCACATCAATACTTAGTGATAGTGGTTTGAGGAAATTGTGTATTGTACGTCGTAGAATAAACTGTTATTTTGACTTGCAACATCTCTCTCGCTCACTCTTACCCCCTTTCACCTCGTCATCTTGTGTCGCAATTACTCATCATTTAGCAGCATTCAACACTCAACAGAACATTCAAACAATCCCACTCTTTTTTAAATCTTACAAATAAAGGTACGTTCGGTCCCGAAGAATTGAAGATCTGACTATCAAAAACATCTTTCAGTATGACTTCAAATATATGATGTCGACATAGAAACAGAAGAAGATCTCGATCTAATAATTGTTCAATGAACACTACTGCGCCTTTAAATTGACCTGTGTTTGAAGTTGTAGTATCACAACATAAACCAACTACTAATTTCTTGATTCCGTATTCTTGCAAAGCATCAAAAACTGCATCGGCCATCGCATGGCCCGTAAAATTTTCGAATGGTGGTATTAATCATATTTTAGTTTTATTTTCTGCCAAAATAACAATAGAAAAATGCTCTACAAAATTTCTACCCGTTATGTCAGGTAAATGTTTACCGTCCCAGTGGATAATTAATCTGCAGAGTTTTGTCTTTTTGAATCTATATTGAATTTCTGCAGCTCTTTGTTGCCGAATTTTTTCACGCTTTTGTTTTATCGGAGTTCCATTAACATTGTATTGACTAGGATCAAGACTAGAATCAGTGGCTTGAAGAAGACTGATCAATAAACCAGTCGCATTACGATCGCTGACTTTCCATTTATCTGTCATTGTGCACAATTTTGTAGTCAACGTTCAATGTTCCACGAGATTTTTTTGAAGGTCGTGGTTCTTCTAACTCCAATACAAAACTGGGATCTCTTTGGAGGCTTGTTGACTGAATAAACTCGTGTCTGATGACACGATTTGTGAACTAAGTTCAGAGCTTCTTAAATGAACAAAAAAATTGTACACAATATAACTTCAGAATATCCACGATATTAAAATTGTCTTCATATTTTCCAGAAATTGGATCGTCAATGTCATTAATAAATCAAACACGATCAGGCTTCTGTTGGTTCAATAAAAAACTTTTAGTCTTATCATCAACCATTTCCGAAGCATCTTCATGAGCAATGTCAAATCAGTCGTTTAATTGTGATATGAAAACTTTCTCGTTATTTTTTTTGCCATCCCCTCGCCTCAAGGAACTTTTTTGCAAATTTCGCCAGTCTATCAATTTTTATCACTTTTTATCACTATACAGTCTATCAATTTTTGTAATGCATCGAAATTTTACTACGGTCGGTATTCTTATCTTTTGCCGGAAAATAATCGACACATAGTTCATAAACTATTTTTCGACTATCAGGAAACTATGTTTTAACACACGAATGTTATGAAATAAAAATTTCAAAAATTGTAAATTTGATGGTAATTGACTTCCCTCAATCTGATGAGTCTCTCTGATTAGAAATATGTCTTCTTTCATATCTTGCATTGTGGTGTTAGAGAAAAAAACAACACTCATTTAATGCAATCTAATAAACTATGTTTGGCAAGTACAGATTCATTAGAAAAAATGATCAGATTTGATGATCCACTAATATAACAAATAATTATTCGACATCAAGATATTAATCACACTCTTGATGATGTAATTCCTATATATAACCTTAAATATTAAGGTGATGTTACACTATACCAATATTACACTTCACGTATCGAAGTTGGACAAGATATTGAACAATTTTTTCAAATGAATAAGATAAATATCATTTAACAGAACTTAAAAAACTACAACATTAATATGTTAAGACTTAATAGTCAATGATGTGGAGAATCTAGTCATAAGAAATTACACCAGACAATTCCCATTGTAACAAGATTTTTATAGTATTGATAATAGTGAAAAATATCGATATTTCTGTAGACAACCGGACATAACGTACCGACAGTTGTTTTTCGTTCAAATATTATTGGAAAATAATTGTTGTCCACAAATAACAGAAAGGTATTATAAGCTATTACACTTTAAATATTTATAGTTTATCATTGTTTGATGAAATTATTTATATTTTGAGAAAGACCACGTTTTTAGGTCTCAAGATGTTTCACGACGAACGAAACTGTAACAACTGTGTGGACGCGTGAGTGTGATTCGCAAGTGTGCCACCGCGGCCTCCAGCTCAACCGAACACCCGTAAGGTCCTCGATCTCTACGACTCACGTCTGTAAGCGAGCGAACACGCACACCGCTCAACGGAAAGGAGTCACAACTCTAAAGAACCAAATGTAAGTGAAACTTATTGTAATTTCTACTGTTTATACACTTTTATCGAAATCACAAAGTAATAAAAACTTAGAAACGCATGAAAATAAGCTTCTGCACTTTACCATTTCTAATCCCCTATTTACCGCTCTACCCCTTTTTCTTTTTACTTCATTCCAAGCTATTGCGCTTGGCGTAGCCTAAAAAGAGGGATCCGTAATTATATTTTCCGCCTCGTTCTCGATATTACAAACATGTAGTGACTCTCGAGTCCACCACATGGCCACAACGTATAGAGTAAAAAGCTAAAAAAACTAAAGGTGAGGACAAAGAATATGGATCTCCATAGAAGCGTACTTCTTAAGGCCTGATTGAAGCAAGAAAAGTTGGGGTACTCGGACGAGCTATCACCCCACTGGTAAGATGTCGCTACCGTAGCTTGCAAATGTGTATCGTACGTGCTCCTCACGTACGGCATTACACATCGTTACGATCCGGCGACGACTTGGCGGGAGCGCTAACTCCGCCCAGTGGTTCGTCTTGCTCACTCCCATGTGCGTAGATGCGTTGGGGTAATGATGCTCTCTTCGCCTTACAACCATAGTAAACACTACCGTCTCTAGCCGACTCCCCAGTGGTCTGATCCGCTTACTCTCACGAGCGTAGATGCGTTGGGGTACTAATGCTTTCTTCGTGTTACAACCATAGTAAACACTACCGTCTCTAGCCGACTCCCCAGTGGTCTGTTTCGCTTACTCTCACGAGCGTAGATGCGTTGGGGTACTAATGCTTTCTTCGTCTTACAACCATAGTAAACACTATCGTCTCTCACCGATTTCCCAGTGATCTGTTTCGCTCACTCCCACGAGCGTAGATGCGTTGGGGTACTAATGCTTTCTTCGTCTTACAACCATAGTAAACACTATCGTCTCTCGCCGATTTCCCAGTGATCTGTTTCGCTCACTCCCACGAGCGTAGATGCGTTGGGGTAATGATGCTCTCTTCGCCTTACAACCATAGTAAACACTACCGTCTCTAGCCGACTCCCCAGTGGTCTGTTCCGCTTACTCTCACGAGCGTAGATGCACTGGGGTAATGATGCTCTCCTTGTCTTACAACAGCAGCGACACTTGGGCCGCTGATGCTCATCGAGTGAGTGCTGTCTTGACACGTGCTGTTTAAAGGGCCGGCTATTTAACGTAAAAATAAACCCATCGATGTGTGCTATCCTTTAATCCTAAACATTAACTAACTAATATTATTAACTAAAAAATACCCGCGGCCGCAGTAATAATAATCCTCGCATCCTAATGCTTTTTCTTGCATGTTCTGCATCCACGTTTTTTTCTTTACATTGTACGGTGGATTATTTTGTGCGTCAATTTGTAAGGTATACGAAAGTTAAATAATTTATAATTGACAATGCCTGCAAATAACGTGTGTGTCTACAGTGCATGTGGAAGCGTGAAAAGTAGAGACCCGAATATCACTTTTCATCGCTTCCCATTCGACGCAGTCACGTAAGTTTACGTTTGTTATCTACGATCTCTTGTTTTTCTGATTTACATTTCTCCCGGCCGAATTTTTGTCTACAAGTTTAATTTACAATCATCACAATTTTGCTACGTGAAACAAACAGGAGTCATTTTGTTCTTTTTCGTTACAACATCGTCTTTTTCTTAATAAATGGTTTTAAAAACAGTTTAAAAAATCATTAATTATTTGTTACAAAATAGGTTAAAAAGCCTAAAGAATAGAGAACAAAAATTCTCAAAAAATCCGCTTATACATTTAAAAAAAAAAAACATCGTAAATACTTTAGGAAAAATTATTTAAAAATCAAGAAAAAAATCCTTTATCAATCCACTTCAAAATTATAACTAAAAATTGTAATAAATTTGAGGGAAAAAATGCAAAAAATACTAAATTGAGAACTAGAAGGTAAAAAAATTACAAAAAATCTAAAATTGAAAGGAAAAAATTGTTAAAAATTCATTTGAAAAATCGTAAAAGAATAGATGATAACTGTTTTGGCTATTCCAATCGAACTCTATTTCCCAGGGTTACTCTTTTTCTTTTAAACGGGCAAACGCTTCTAAAACTGCGAAAATGTTAATTTTTTTCTGCATTAATTCCATGTTTATTTCACGGGTTTTGATTGCGCATGTATTTTTTTCTATGTTATTATTATGCGAATTCTTGAATCGCTGAGTCTCCCACCCATTACCGTAAAATATTAAAATCACCTCATTGAGTGATAGATTCGGTATGGCACAAGAAATGATTTCCATGTTTGGACAGAGTTTGCAGCCGCCATTTTTCCCCGCATGATTTTCAGAGTTACGGGCGACAAGGTAAGCGAAGAATTAAGAATCACGCGGTTCCAAGGGATATAATCAGCAACGAACTGCATGACCTTAAATTGAGTAAAAACTCGGGATCGCAGATTGATGCTGACACAGCTTATTCTTCGCAAGCATGTGCACCGGTCGTCGTCGAGTCAGCGATCGGTACCATTGACAACCGACAAGTCAATTCGATTATTTCTCAAAGTCAGGACGAAACGAGAACAACCGCTGTCGGAATTGAGCTTCAACTGCCACAGGCAGGTAATGCTCTTTGCCCTCTGCCTGTTAATAATCGTTCCGGTTCTGTGATCGCTCCTGTGAATTCAATTCATCGGGCTTCACAAAAGAAAGGTTTTTCAACCGTCACAGCCATCGGGGCTCGCCAAGGTCGATTACTGAAATCTCTCCGCAACGAGATAAAAATTCACAAGCAGAAAATTCGTCGATTGGAGGCTGCTGCCCGCAAGACTAATGATCTCGTGAATTATTCGAAATCCGTCAAGTCTCTAAATTATCAACAACAAGCTTTTATTGAAATGCAGCTTCGTCACCGCAAGCAAAGATCTTGGTCCGAGGCCGAAAAGCAATTTGCTTTGGCTTTGTTCTACGTATCACCTAAAGCGTATAATCATTTAAGAGATAAAATGAAGTTTGCTTTGCCTTGCGTTTCCCTCATCAGGCGGTGGATCAATGAATCGAATTTGACAACTGGCATAAGCCAAGGTATATTCGACAGGTTAGCAACAAAAGTCGAAACTATGACTGATAATGAACGCGAGTGCGTTCTGATGTGGGACGAAGTAAGCCTGAAAAAACTGCTCGAGTACGATCCTAAGGCCGATCAGGTGGAAGGATTTGAAGATCTCGGAGAGCTTGGTCGGACGAACAAGCTAGCTTCTCACGCTCTTACATTTATGGTGAGAGGGCTGAAATACTCGTGGAAGCAGCCGATAGCTTACTTTCTCTCACATTCGAGCGTACACAACGAAGATTTAACAACGATAATTGTGAATGTCATAGACAAAGTTCATTCCATCGGGCTCGTTATAAAAGCTACAGTCTGCGACCAAGATGCTACCAACCGAACGGCAATAACTTCTCTGTGTGTTACCGTAGAAAAACCTTTCTTCATCCGAGACTCGCGGAAAATATTTTTCATGTTCGACGTTCCCCACCTGATAAAAAGCGTGCGGAATAATTTGGTGGGGAAAAAAGTATTCGTAATCGACGAAGATGAGATTTCGTGGGGCCCTATTTCGCAACTCAGGGACTTGGAGAGAGATCGCGCTTGTAAAGCTGCTCCAAAACTAACCGATAAACATATTAATCCGAACACCTTCGATAAAATGACGGTTAGCCTTGCGACTCAGGTTTTTAGCGCATCTGTCTCTGCCGCCTTAAGTGCGGCTCACCTGGCTGGCGAAATACAGCATCCTCATTGTTCGGCGACGGCAAACTTCTGCAAAAGATTGGACGATCTCTTTGATTGTTTGAACAGTGGCCGATCTACGGATCCAAACCCATTGAAGCGAGCTCTTTGCTCCTTCCAATCTCAGGTGGACGAATACCTGCAGTTGAGTTTGACGTGGATGGAAAAATGGACCGTAGGCGGATCAGAATCCACTCTCCCTTGCATTTCAGGTTTCATGATGACAATCAGAAGCGTTCTTCAACTGTGGGATGATTTGCGAAAGACAGGAACGATTTACTTCATAACTTCGAGAGTAAATCAAGATCCTATCGAGAATCTGTTTTCGATTCTGCGGGGTCGCGGTGGGTACAATGCCTGCCCATCAGCAATGACTTTCCGTCGCAACCTGCAGTACGCTATGACTGCAAACTTGATGAAACCTTCCTCATCATCGAATTGTGAGTCGGACGACGCAATGGCGCTACTTCCAATGTTGAATACCGATAACAACAATGAGGGCCTCGCTTTCGATGCGAAAACTGATTTCCGGAAAGAAATTGACACACTCGTCAATCACGATTCGATTGTCGAGATCGAGCGAGGCCCTGATCGTTGCGTGGACGGAAATATTTCTTCGCCAAGCGACAGCGATCAATCAAATTGCAATCGACGATCGAACTGTGAAAAATTCTATTGAGCGGACGAACAGTAGGTCGGAGATTGATCAACCATTCGTCGGCTGCTTTAATGGCGAATGTGTTGCCGATAAACAGATCGAGAACGAATACGTCATAGAATCGAATCCATCGTTGGACAGTTGCAATCTTGAAAACTGTGCCAAGACTTACGTAGCAGGATATCTGATTTTTAAATCTTTGGAGAAATTTAATTGCTTAAACTGCTCCGCTACGTTATCAAAAAATAATCATAATTACGAAAATACAAACGAGCTTTTGATCTTTTTCAAAGCTTATAAATGTGAAGAAAACTTCGAGCTTGGAAAGTTGAAGATCCCCACGGAGGAATTTAGTAGAGTTAACATCACTATGTATGACGTTTTTACAGAAGTTTTTTCAGCCGAGCCACATAGAGTTAACTTACATAAATATCTCGAAAGCTGTATCAACAACACTTTGTCGGAGAAGCATGCCGACTTTTGGTGTATCGAAGGACCCTGTCGTCAACACCGCAATTATATAGTGCGCCTTTTCGTTCGCGTTCACGTTTATAATAAGGTGAAATGGTTATCGCGTGATTTGAGAGACCGTCGCAGAAGTACTCAAAGTCTCAAACCAGTACATCTCTGAAAGCCAATAAAAAACGCACCGTTTATTGTGCAGGCACGAAGCCTAACGCGAAGTTAAAGAAAATAAGCCATCAGTAGATCGGTATGGAATAACCTCAGACTCGAACGTCACGCCTGGTGATTAAAGGATTAATTAGTAATGTGTATAGTTAAACTTTGCCACGTTCTCACTCAGTCAAAAACATATTTTGTATTCGTAAAGAGCAAATAGATTATTTCATTAGCTTATATGTTAGGAAATAACCGCGTCGGGTATAATATTCTGTAGCTTTGCTCGTATGTTTATTAATAGCTTTTAAGTTCCAAATTATGTTCCCATCCTCACACCTTATTCTGTATCCTTCCCAATTCCCGATGGAAGAGACCCACCACTTTCCCGTGGTTTCCATCGACTAATCATAGTTTACACTTTTCTAGTTTTTTTTCCAAGAATGTGGACACCTCCATTTGCAGCCGCGCGCGAGTTCGAGCGAAATGCGCTTGAAACTTTAAACGTGTTTTTCTCAAAACCACTTTTTCTGAGACAGTCGGCATGATAACTCTTACGATTTTTAATATTTTTCATGATTTTTTTTTTTTTCGAAATTATTTTTTCTAGAGTCTGTCGAGCCGGATTTTAAAAATTATAATTAGAAAACTTTATAAAAACAATTAAGGTGTGATGTTTTTGACACAAACTTAACATTCTTTTTAAATTACCGTACATTTTTTAATTTTTAGAATTCCAAAAATCCGGCTTGAGAGATTATAATTACTACCTTATTTTACAAGATTTTCTTTATATTTTGCAGATCCGTCAACATTTAAGGGAGAAATACTGCCGACCGTGGAGCAACTTTTTTTTACAGTGCTTGGAAAAATGTGGTTTTCATGTTTTGATTTTTGAAAAAAAATAGAAATAAATGTTTTTTCAAACTTAACGGGTAAGGCCACTGTAACGGTCCAAAAAGAAAGGTTTTTTCACGAATTTTTTGCTTCCGAAATTGAAGCTAATTTAAAAAAAACTTTTAAGGGTGTTATCGGGCATACATTAAACTTTATTATCCAATTTTTTTACAGCGAAAAAAAAACAAAATGGCGGTTCCACAGCCATCTTCCCGGGGCATGTTTTGCTTGCAGGGCTCCGCGGCACGCAGCACCACTGCTGCACTTTTGAATCTAGAACAAAAAAAAAAACCGTTAATGTAGAGGGTTATAGCTAGAGAATGTCGATCGGATTTTAAAAAGTATTAATTTTTGTGGATTTGGCGTGCGTTTGAAAAAAAAAATGATTTTTTACGAAAAAAACGGCTAGTTTTTTGTTAATAAAAAAACAATAAATAAAGTTATTAAAAATCCCGATCGACATTCTCAAGATAATGTTAATGTTCACATCTGGTAAAAATTTCAAGTAAAAAAAATGAAAATTGTTCGAGTGATGCTGCGTGCCATTTTGAGAAACCGTGTTTCGAGAAAAATGCGTTTAAAGTTTTACGAATAGTTTTTTATGGGAAAAAATTAAAAAAAGGAGGTAAAAAAATTTGTACCGTTAGTCTGCAATTCCAGCACCATACATTTGTCCTTCGATGGCCAAATTTTTGTCTTCTTCGTCTTTCCTGGTCGATTTTTGGAGCGCGCGCGCACTTTTTGCCGCGTCGCTCAGAGATGCCTCGGCGTGCGTGATGCGTTTGACGTCCGTTTCGATGCAGAAATTATATAATTGGACACCAATTTCCACCTCCAACATCTTGAATATTTGCAAGACGTTGGTAAGGCCGCCATTGAATGTGCAAACAGCGATATCCGTCGCGATATCCAGTACAGTTTTTCCGCTTTTATGGCTTTCCTCCTTCTCTTCTTGCGCTGCTTTCTTCATGCTTGCATCTCTCACTGCTTTTGTTGCGGTTGCTATCGTGTTGACCAATTTATCATAAAATGAATGAAAAATTGGCTGCGGCAAATCCATGAACGCGCAAAATTTTTTGATTCCATGTAATCCTATTCCAATCAGTCGCATTGCAAGCACGATTCTACGATTTATTTCATATGCATTGAGAATGAATTTGGAACTCGGAATATCCACATCGGGACATTTTGGGCAAGCGATCACAATTTTGAAGCCTAAACCACGAGGACTTCTTTCTCGAAACGCAATGTCAGATACGCACGTTTTGCACTTCACGTGCTGGGCAATAACGGAAAAAACAGCGCAGAAATTGATTATTCTATAGCCGAATTGACTATTCACATCGAATTCCTCGTTGCAGTCCTTCAGTTTTTTCGCCGAAGCGCTGACGCCCTGCTCATCACTCTCACATTCATATTGGTTCAGGGGTCGTCGTTTCATCCCGCCTGATCGACGCCGCGTTGGATACGCGGTTTTCGTACCTTTTTTTCCAAGATACACTCGATCACCCATTTCAACTAACGCGTTCGTAAATTTTACAGTGAAATAAAAAAAAAAACCACGGAAAACACGCAAAAATCGTCACTTATGAAGAATAAATCGCTCTTTACTGTGCGCTTGCTGCAGCTAAACTAACGAAATTTTTCTTCATAATGCTCAAAAGGCTCGAAAGGACACGTGGAACAACAATACAGGCGGTTGGGAGCAATAGGGGGGGCCTATTGTGCTGTCCCTTTTCACCGTTATGTTTGCCGCAGGTAGTCGTTTCGGAGCAAGTTTTGACGCGCTTGGCGGCGACCTCTATTTCCTACGGAAAAAAAATTGTTCTCGCACGGGACCTTTTTTTTCTTATTCTAAAGGGTTTAAACTATTTTTTAAGCCAATAAAAAAAAAATCGATTTTTCAAAAAACTTACAGTGGCTTTACCCCTTAATACAGTAATAAACAAGGTGTAAGGATATTTTTATCAATTTGTATTTCTATCACTCCTAAAAACAGTTTTTCTTTTAGTACGTTTTCGGTACCACTGAACGTATGTAAGGCCTTAATTCTTCCTCCATATCCGCGATTAGCAGGTTGAACAGCGTTGGGCTCATCGCGTATTCCTGGCTGACCCCTTTTGCTGTCCAAAATCTTTCTCTTATCTCTGCATTCACTTTCACTCTGTTTATCGTCTCACCATATACTTCCTCTATTCTTTCCAGTCATCCTTTCCTCACCCCTCTCCTCCCCATCGCCTCCCCACTAACTGCCTATCCAGACAGTCAAACGCTGCTCTTAGATCTATGAAAAGTGCGATGACTTTTCCACTCCGTCTTTTTTTCTGTCTATTCACAATGTAGTTCAGCCTGTATATGTTGTCTATCGTCTGTAACCCCCTTGCCGATTCCCGTCTGATATTCTGCGATCATTCCTCGTTCCTCTACTTCCTTCTCTCATCTTTTTTTTAACATCGTCGTGTATATTTTATATGACGATGGCATTAGCGTTACTCGCTTATAATCCTCAACCTTCTCACCCTCTCCTTTTCTGACTATCGGCACTATTATCTCCTCGTTCCATTCGTCGGGCCACCCTTCTCCTCTCCATATTCTCCTACAGATTTTCCATACTATTTGTACTGTTTCTACGCGCCGTTTGGGATCTTGTCCCCTGCCACAGCTTTCTCTCGTTTTAGCTTCCTCACCGTTCTCTCAACCTCTTCCTTACTTAATTCCTCTTCGCCACCAACTCTTTTCCTTCTGCCCTTTCCGCTCCTTACTCTTTCTCCTACTCTGCCCAGCAACCTCATAAAGTATTGTTTCCGCTCTGGACTGTCTATGCATTCATTTACTCTCTTTCTTCCTTTTCGTCTTCTGTTTACTATGTCCCAGACCCTGTTTTCTTTTCTCGCTGCTGCTACCTCTCTTATCAACCGCTCTTGTTCCTCTTTTTTCTTCCTCTCGCATAACTCTTTATACTCCAATCTTCTCCCTCTTTCTTCTCCATTCCGATAGTCTATTTCTAAAGTCTTCCTTTCTCTCTCTGCATTCTTTATCCCACCACGGTACCCTATTGTACCTCTCCTCTCTTCCCCCTTCGCTCTCGTTTCTACTTCTCTTTGATTTTCTCTGCGGTGCTTTTTACCATGTCCTGTATCTCTGTCCTTCCGTCTTTTTACTTGCCATACCACGTGCGTCTTTTTTCTTTACTCTGTCTGACCATCTCTCGCTTGCCACTATCTCCTTCCCTCTTCCCTTTTTCTTTCTTCCCACCCTTTCTACTTTCATCGTTTCCACCACAGGGTGGTGTTTTAATTCTACCCTTCCCTCTACTTTCATGCTCTCTATTCCCTTTCTCGAAATTTCATCTCCTAGTGCATAGCCTATTGCGGTCGCCCCTCTCTTACCGACGTATGTGTATTCCCCTTCCTCGTGCCGTTGCATATCTCTATTCAATATCTGCCCTCCCACTTCTGCTACGAGTTTCACTAGTCTCTTCCCTTCTCCGTTTACCGTTCCGTGTTTTGACCTCCTTCCTCCTTCTTCTCCTCCGTCTCTGACTGTTCCCCCCTCCGTTCCTGTTCTCGCGTTAAAGGTGCCTCCTATTATCACCCTCTCTTCCTTCGTCTGACTCTCCAGCCTTTCTCTTACGCCCTCTAATTTCTTGGTCATGTCTCCATTTATACACACCGCAACCACTTTCCACTTTTACATCTTCTTTTACCATCATCCCGTCTTCCTCCGCCTACCTCTCCTCGACTGCTACTACGATCTCCTCTCTGATCCCAACTATCATTCCCCCATTCGTCCTTCCTTTCTTTTGCTTGCTTTTCGCCCATTGTACTTCCCATCTGTCTCCCTCTGGTAACCTCCTGCTAATTTTCTCCCATCCCCTCTCTTTTACCGACGTTTCTATTGATATTATCCTCAGTGTCCTGGAAAGGAATCTTTGAATTATTTCCAGGCTTGAGTTGGAGGCTGTTCCCGAACTTGAAGCCCGTCCACCCATATTGGCTTTAGTATGGCCTTATATACAGTGAGCTTGTTATGCATGTTTAATTTGGAGTTCCGTGCAATAAGCACGGCAATACATTTTCCTCAATTTCAGTTCTAGTTCTTTCCTTTTAGGTTTTATATGTTTTGCCCACGTGAGTCTTCTGTGGAGATATATGCCGAGATATTTAACTTCATTTAAGGATGGGAGGATTTGGTTATTGAGTTTGATGCTTGGACAGTTGCCTCTTTTTACCGTAAATGTGATGGGGACAGCATTAGACTCGCTCGATTTTATCCTTCATTTTTCCATCCATTTTTTAATTTTCTTCACTCCGCGTTGGAGTCTCTTGGATGCTGTCGTTGGATTCGTGTGCGTGTGAATGAGGGCAGGATCATCGGTCAAGGTTACTGCTGTAATATTTCTACCGATAGATCGGCGATGTAGAACGTGTACAGTGCGGGTTCTAGTACGCTGCCTTGTGGAACGTAGGATTTGATCGCGTAGAATTTTGAATAAATCTGTGCATACCGTACTTGGAATTTTCTGTTGGATAGATACGATTTTATCAACAGATAGAACTGCGGCAGGTCAAGTTTAATTTTGTACAGTAGTCTGCTGAGCAGTACTGCTTGTTCTCCAATGTCTTTATTATAGTCGTGTACACTCTGTTGATTTGTTCGACCGTTGAGTGGTTGTTCCGGAATCTAAATTGGTTAGGAGGGATGAGTTATTTTTTTTTTTTTTTCTGTATTGATTCTGATGAGGAGTAATTTTTCGAAGATCGTGGAGAGTATAGGCAAAAAGCTTATAGGCCTGTATGAGGTTTTATCTGTCGGTGGTTTGCCTGGTTTCGGAATCATGATAATTTGAGCAAACTTCGATTGGCTCGGAATTCGTTCCGTACTAATGATTCTGGTGAATAGGCTTATGATGGATACGTGTCCTTTACTCGGTACTTCTTTAAGCAGTTGTCCTATGATCAACCCGTAGCCAGGTGCTTTTTTTGGGCTCATTTTTTTGTAAATAAGAGGAGAGGCCAGAGTCTCGTTTATCTCAATGTCCTTGTCGCCATTTTGGCAGGCAAGTGGAGAAAAAACCTGTGCTAGGTGTTTGGCAAAGACATCAGTTTTCTCGATGTCGCCTTTGGCCCAGTTTCCGTCGGCATTCTTTATTAGAGAATTTTGTTGTCGTGGCCGTTTGATGTTTTTAGTGATTTTCCATAGAGAGTAGTCTGTATCTTTCGTGCAGGATAAATTCAGTAGTTTGGTTTGAAATGTGTCATTGTTGTAGTCTCGGAGTAATTTGGTCAGTTCTCGTGCGGTTTTGTTGAAAATGGTTTTGTCTATCGGGTTCCTACTCAGGTGTCATTGCCTCCTCAGCCTTCGTTTTTCGGTGATCTTTTCCCTGATGAGTATGCGGTGCTGCTTTCTTTTAGTTTTCATGTGTGGTAGTCCAGCTGCTTCTTGAATTAAGCGTGTGAAATATTCCGCCGTATCGTCGATCTGCTCCGTTCTTCATCGGGTATTTTAAGTTAATTTTTTCGTCTATTTTCGTTCAAAAGAGATTCCAGTCCGTGTTTTTATTGTGAAGAGAGGGTTGGGTTTGTTTGAAGATTAAACCAGTCTTCAGAGTTAGCATCACAGGAGGGTGAACGGAGGTCAGGTCAGCTATTGACATTGTGTGAGTGTAGTTATCGGCTATTGCTTGTGTTATGCAGAAGTCTAGGAGGTCTGGAGTTTTGTTGGGGTCAGTAGGCCAGTACCTGGGTTTGGAGTAGGATAGTTTGTTGTACTGGTTTTTTTCTATGGCTTTTTATAATTTTAATAATTATAATAATTATTTGTCTCTGGGGGTATTGATTCTTGACCCCCGCCGCCGGTGTTTGGCGTTAAAATGTTCACCTGCTATGAGTGAGGGTCCAAGTGTTTTAAAGAATTCGGAGAATATTTCTGCCTTTTTTACGTGCCTGGGTGGGGGGGGGGGGGGGGGGGGGGGTACAGCTGTGAGAGTAATTGGTCTGTTATTTAGGTCGGTTACTACTACTATTACGTACTGCTGTACGTGTTCTTCCTCAAATTTTTCAATTTCATGATGTTCAATAGAGTCTTTTATTAGGATTGTAATGCCACCATGAGCAGTGTCATCAGGGTATTTTGTGTCATATACCGTGGAGCCATGGATATTTAATTAGTGTTATGTCCGCAGGAGCTCAGTTTGCTACTCTGAGTCCTACGGGAGCAATTACTTCATGGGTTTTGGGTTATATCCAGTAAAGGGTTGAAACCCAAACGAATTATAAAAGTACGATTTATTACAAGAATTTAAAGTACAATAAATTTGTTCAAGATCGTTTACCAATAGTTGCTATGTACTAGAGTGGGCCAAAAAAACTAACGTATCGGATTTATGGGTTAAAATGAATCTAATCACCAAGAAAAAGATATCCCCGGAAGGCAGGATTTTTAGCTCAATTTTAAAAGGTGTCGGTGAACATTCAAAGTTTCCCATTTAAATAACACGTAAAAAAATCTTTTTTCATTAAAAGTGTCATAACTTATAAACCGTTCCAGATAAAATTTTTTACATCGCGGATTCTGATAGAGCATAAAATTTCCTAAAAAATCAATCTGAAAAGTTTTTTTTTCTATACAATAATTCGTATAATTGAGAGCTTTAAAAAATGAAAAAAAATCAAAATATGCAATTTAGTGTATATTGATTAAAAATTTTCATTTTGAGCCAAAAATAGATTTAAATAAAATAGAATAAACGTGTTAAAAAATGTTTATAATGTAGATTTGGCAAAAAAAAACATGTATATTATTATATTCCTTAATTTTTAAATGTAGAATTACCAAATATTTCTGTATTAAAAAACTTTTGCTTGCTTCATTTTCAAAAGATATTTTTCTCACAATTACTAACGTTATTATTTATGAAAATTAGATTCTTTGACATTTAAATAATTTCAGGACATCAAGTTATACTTCACTTATCAGCTGTTAGTAATAAGTAAAATCAGCTGTTTTCATAGTTTGTTTCTCATGTGTATCTTGTCGGGACAATCGATAGTGATTCCCTCTTTCGGCATTGCCGTCAAATATTCATTCTGTTTTTGTTTTATTTGAGAAGCATCTTCTTTAAGAAGTTCTTTTTATTTTGATTATGGAATTCCAATATATCATTCAATTTTAATAGACGATACTGTATGTTTTGTTGATATATAATCACAAAATTTTATCTGTTTGCACTACTTTTTTGTTCCAATATAACAAATCTGTCACTTAGTGTTCCAAAAATTAAAAATAAATAAAAAAATCAGTGCAATTAATTTATTAAAAATTATGACGGCTAGAAATTCAATATTTCTAGTTGGTTTTGAAACTAGCCGAATAAGTGACCGTAAACTTTCAATAAAACGACAAATTTTAAGTTTGTTCTTCTACAAACATAAGTCACTTAACCTCACTATTCGGCAGAGTGCTGCAGAAGTTGCTAATGAAGTAATAAAATTATGGAGCGAATTTAATCTTCCTACAATGAAACTATTTTATGTTGTGGGTAAAATTGAACGTTTATTTCGAGAATGGAAAAATCATTTAAAATCCCGAAAAACGAAAAAAAAATATTGCAAAAAAAAACAAAGAACGGGAGTGTACTCAAAAATTCAATAAGCTTTTTAATATTTCTAAGAAATCATTAGAACAATTGTTAACTGATGAACAAAAAGCTTTGTTAATCGAAGATACACGACTTCGACGTTCAACTGCAAAGTCGGAATTAAGTGATACACCAATTCCAGATCCGGAATACCAAGTAAGTTATTTCTTTCAAAGATAATGATATTTTTTTTATAAATATTAATTATACTTTCTTAATTTATTTAAATTTTCAGGTACGAGTCGAAGCATTTCTTTTTATTCTTCACCCGAACAAGAGCTTGAGAAATCTGTTTCATCATTTTCCAATGATTTAAAACGATTTGCTTCAGATTTAGAAGATCCCTATCCTGGAAATCATAAAAAACCAAAGAAAATCGACGTCATTAATTCTGAAGTAGCAGCGCTCTCGATCGAACTAATACTAGTAGCAGAAATGCAGTATATCTTTTCGCTGCCTTCTCTGAATCATTAGGAGTTCCTGTTGAAGATACTAATTTAAGCTACACTACTATTAGAAGACGTAGATTAGAAGCAAGAAAAGATATTGTGGATGATTTGAAAAACAAAATTCAATTCCCAAACAATCTTTTCCTTCACTGGGATACGAAATTTCTTGTGGACGTCTGTGAATATGATAAAGTGGATAGGCTTGCAGTTGTTGTATCTGGCTCAACTTTCGAACAGTTACTCAACATACCAAAAATCGGAAGCGGAACAGGAGAGCAACAAGCTTTGTCAATAATTGACTCATTAGATGACTGGGGGATTACAGATAAAATAAAAGGGTTATGCTTCGATACAACGGCTTCTAATACAGGTAATCAAAGTTTGGTTTAAAGTTTGGTTGTTTTTTTCTGTTTTACTGTATTACGTTCATTATTATAGGTCCGCACAGTGGTGCATGTGCGATATTGGAACGTATACGTGGAAAGAAATTTCTTTAGTTTGCATGCCGACATCATGTATATGAATTAGTTCTTCAAAAAGCATGCCATACTTGTTTACCTGCAACGTCGGGTCTAAATGTTTCTACGTTTGAACGATTCCGGCAAGCTTGGAAAAATATTGATCAGAGTAATTACAAAACGGGATTGGACAATGAATTAATACGGGATAAAGTCATGGACGAACGAGATTGTGTGCTGCAATTTATTTCCAACCAACTCAATGTATGAATTATTTTTGGTTTCTTAATTAGTTTTAGTCAATTAAAGGTTATTAACCATTCATATACATAAAAACACGATTACTAAATTTTTTCAGGAACACCATCCTCGAGATGATTATAAAGAATTTCTGAAACTAGTTTATATTTTTTTTAATGGTACGCAAACTTATCCTATTACATTTAAAGCTCCTGGGGCAACTCACCATGCGAGATGGATGTCCAAGGCCATTTATTGCCTGAAAATATATATGTTTCAAGGACAATTCAATGTTGGTAGCAAAAAGGATGTGCTTGGATTAGGTGACGTTTGTAGTTTTATAAGTATTGTTTATGTGAAAGCATGGTTCGAAGCTCCTTGTCCGGTTAAAGCTCCAGTTCAAGATTTAAACTTTTTGAAAAATTTAATCAAGTATAAAAATGTCAATGAAAAGATTTTAAGTGCTGCGGTATTAACATTTTCGAGACACTTATGGTACCTCACAGAAAGACTTGCAGCAATGGCCTTTTTTGATTCTAGCATAAGCTTAGAAATAAAAAAGAAAATGATTGATGCTACGAAAAAAGACGAAAATAAAGTCGATGAGAAAACAATTACATTAACAAAAACACAACTTAACACTATTTGTTCAAAAGATATTAGTGATTTTATCTCAAAACGATCGTTAGAATTTTTTGAGCTACTAGAATTACAACCGGACTTTTTGAATATTGAACCGGAACATTGGGCAGAAAATGATTCTTATAAATCATGTTTCGAAATTGTTAAAAACATTAAATGTGTTAATGATATTGCTGAACGAGCTATTGCATTGATACAGAAATACAATCGAACGTTAACAAAAAATGAAGAACAAAAACAATTTCTCTTGCAAGTAGTGCAATTACATCGTCAGCAATACCCTAATTGTAATAAATTGAATTTTATTAGGGATAAGAATTTATAAGAGTGTATAAATTATGTCAAATGCAATAAAGAACTAATTACTGAATGTAAGAACTATTTTTTTCTGACAAGTTTACATAATCAATATTATTTTTTAACAATTTTATTCTATTTTATTTAAATCTATTTTGTTTTGGCTCAAAATGAAAATTTTTAATCAATACACACTAAATTGCATATTTTGATTTTTTAAAGCTCTTAATTATACGAATTATTGTATTGAAAAAAAAACTTTTCAGATTGATTTTTTAGGAAATTTTATGCTCTATCAGAATCCGCGATGTAAAAATTTTTATCTGGAACGGTTTAAAAGTTATGACACTTTTAATGAAAAATGATTTTTTTACGTGTTATTTAAATGGGAAACTTTGAATGTTCATCGACACCTTTTAAAATTGGGCTAAAAATCCTGCCTTCCAGGGATATTTTTTTCTTGGTGACTAAATTCATTTTAACCCATAAATCCGATAGGTTAGTTTTTTTGGCCCACCCTACTATGTACACTCTGTACGCTTCTCTTTCCTTCAGAAAGAGAACGACCTCGGCGGCGTAACGGTGTTTGAATCCAAACCAGACTGACTGCCGATTACCTGCTCGTGGTCGTTTATATAGGCGGATGAGCAGGCTCGGCAGCTCAATTTCGGCAAAATCAGCTGTTTCGTTAGTTTAAACAATAACCGTTTCCGGACCGCCTGTCCGCTTCCCTGCTGCCCAATAGCTGACTCGGCGAAGTGCTATTAGATCCGAGTGCTATTTCGCAACGTTGCCTCGCACGCTCCCACCGTTCCGCGAGAGCCGTGCTCGGACTATGGGCGTAGACCTGGGGTACGACAGTAGCTTTTACTAGTGAAGTGGGTTTCAGAAATTGATATGATATCAACTTTGTTTATGTGTAAAAAATAGGCTAGTTCCTGGAGTCTCTGCACCAGTCCGTTGGCGTTCCAGAGTACAATTTTGTAGAACTTATTCATTTAACAGGGTTTTTTGCCATGGTTGTGTTTAACAGATTGACCATAGTATTTAGCAGTTGAGTTCGTTGTTAAATCATCGATCTGATTTATTGGAAGGTTTTTTCAAGAATCGTTGTTACTCCGTTTATGTTATTATTCATTTCGTTGTCATAGTTATCGTTGATTTGTCTGTCAGAGTTCGATCCAGTGGCTTCAGCGTAGCTTAGCGGTCTGGGCGGTTGGTTTGTCGGGTGTCTTTCAGTGGCTACACGGTTGATTGTGACTGTGTTTTCTATTATAGGGTTTCGTTTTTTAATTATTTCCTAATAATTCATTGTTTTGTATATCTTGCTCTAGTCTAGATTCAAACGCGACAATAGATTGTACGTTCGGTACGAATAACGGCAGGAGCTTGTATTCCCGATCACTCTCATCAGGTGGTTTATTACCTTGTTTGTTTTGATTATAGTGTCGGTCGTTGTCGTGGGCGTGGGGAGCGTATCTATTTTGAGTCGAAGTTTCATATCTACTGTTGTTGCTCTTTGGGCTGTCGGCTCTTCGCGCACGTTTTCTGGAATTCGCAATTTGCCAAGTTGGCGACGATGGTCCCCAGGGGTGATTCGTTGCAGAATTTCGGGTTACAATCAAGGGTCACCCATTACCTTGGTCTGTTCCTCGGATGTTGTTATTTGATGGGTTCGCCTCTGGGTCGTAGATTTTTACGTCGTTGTCCTTCAGGTTTTGCTTACTTCCATTCATAGTGATATTGTTGATATATTTGGTTAAGGAGATGGGTCCGGCGTGGTATAGAAAGCAATATATAAGACTCAGTAATAAAGATATACGTGTGTTTATTATAGAGCGTTACATTCAACTAACGAAATGTGCCGGTGATGAAAGCAGTGCGCTTACGGCGGCTTAATACTATGCTTGCGCATGCGCCGCTCGACGCGCGACAACTACTTTCTCAACACTCCGCCGTTTGAGTGCGTCGAGAACCCTATGTCTAACCCGGTGCATAGGAACTTAAACTGATTTTTGGCCAGTGTTTTGGTGAAAATATCAGCCAACTGCTTCTCCGTAGGAACATTCTACCGAAATTTCTCCACTCTCTACAGTTTCCCGAACGTAATGGTGATTAACATCAATATGTTTCGTTCGTTTGTGAAATTCCGGATTCTTGACTAATCGAATTGCACTTTGATTATTATCTACACGCAGTAACTGTCGCAGTATCTGGTAGACACCCGAGATCGTTTAACAATTTTCTCAGCCATACGGCTTCTTTTGCAGCCGCTGCTGCCGCAACATACTCTGCCTGTATTGTGCTGAGTGAGACTACCTTTT
Source organism: Listrodromus nycthemerus (assembly GCA_963978505.1). Lineage (NCBI taxonomy): Eukaryota > Metazoa > Arthropoda > Insecta > Hymenoptera > Ichneumonidae > Listrodromus > Listrodromus nycthemerus. Next base: position 9,887,030 of record OZ021679.1, on the reverse strand, counting down.
GTCTTTGGGACGACCATGTTACAATCCCGTTTGATACGCAGAAGGTATACCCTGTGGTAGATCTTCGCGTCCCCACGTCCCCCGCGAAATCTGAGTCTGAAAAACCCTGTTACTCCGAGTTACTCCCACCACTTTTGTACGTTATACCAATTTTCATTGTTCCGTTTAAATACCGAAAAATTCTTTTCACCGCTTGCCAATGGCTCTCGTCGTGATCGCTTAGAAATTTACTGACGGAATTTACGGAATATGCGATGTCCGGTCTTGACACGACGACAAGGAACATTAATGACCCTACCGCTTCCCGAAACGGTACTTTTCTTGACTCTTTTTGATCGTTCGGAATTAACGTCGCGTGCGGGTCAGCAGGAATGCTTGTCGCTTTTGCCTCAGTCATCTTAAATTTTTCAAGAATTTTCTTTACGTACGCTTGTTGATGCACGAAAACCGTTTTCTCTTTGCGGTTCCTCTCAATTTGTAACCCGACAAAAATTTTCCCATCCCCAAGTGTAATGTCAAACGCTTTTTTCAACGATTTTAATACTGACTCGAGAGCTTGACTCGTTTTTGCTGCGATGAGCCCGTCATCTACAAAGAGCGCTAGAAATACATCTATACCGGTAACACAACCGCGAAAGATACACTTGCCGGCCTCCGACTCGCGAAAACTGTATTTTTCCAAGAACTTTCCAAACTTCTCGTTCCAGCACCTGGGTGCCTGTTTCGAGCCGTACAACAACTTGTTCAGTTTGCATACGTGACCCCGTGTTTCTTTTTGCTTCGCGTTGAGGCCCTCCGGAGTCACCATATGGACCTCTTCCTTCAGTTCGCCATGAAGAAAGGCCGTTCTCACATCGAATTGTGTGAGCTCCAAATCCTGCTCAGCCACTCGAGCACAAAGTCGCGCTTTTTACCGGTACACTTCTCTTGACGTGTCTCGTATCACCTTGAATACCCACTTTGAATCTATGGGTTTTCGTTCTTGTTCTCTCGGTACAATCGTCCATGTCCCGTTCTGGTCGTGTGCATCGAACTATTCTTTTATAGCTTCAGCCCATTTTTCTGCCTCAGGACTGTTCATCGCCTCCTGGAACGAGTTGGGCGGATTATACTCGGCGAAGTCGACCTCATACGTTGCTGGCATACGGATAGTCCGTCGGTCCCGCAGCTGTCTAGGTTGGTCGGGCTGATTGTCCTCTTCTTGCTCGTTCCTTTCAGGTTCTGCCTGAGCTTGCTCTTCCTCCTCGTCTTCGTCGTCGATGATCTCTGCCTCTTCTTCATTTTTGTCGGCTGGAAGGACACACTCGAATACCTCTCCTTTCGTTGTCTCGAACTGCGAGCCCTCGTTGAACGTGACGTCCCTGGATAGTGATATCCTTTTTGTCTGTGGATTGTACAAACGATAATTCATCGAATCGTTCTGATACCCGACCAAGATTAACTTTGTAGCTTTCGGATCTAGTTTCTTGCGAAACTGTTTATCGATATGGATGTACGCATCCGACCCGAATACACGAAGATGAGAAACGTCTGGCGTTGTTCCGAACCAGATCTCGTACGGTGTTTTCTCGTTACCGGCAGACAGTACTCGATTGAGTACGGTAACTGCTGTACCGACCGCTTCGGCCCATAGCGACGGAGGAAGTTTCTTCGCTGTGATCATCGTGCGAGCGCTCTCGACGATCGTCCTGTTGTCTCGCTCGGCACTCCCGTTCTGTTGGGGTGTTAACGGCGCCGTGTTCGCCAACTCGATCCCACGCTCTTCGAGATACTGCTTCATCTCTCGATTGCAATACTCTCGTCCGTTGTCCGTACGTAACACCTTTATCGGTTTTCCAAACTTGTGTCGACTAGCCTCTCGTATTTCTTGAACACATCGAAAACATCAGATTTGTGTTTCATGAAGTAAACATACCGAAATCCTGATGCATCGTCTTTGAGAGTTATGCAGTATCTGGCACCGCCTATCGACTCCTCTGAGAATGGTCCGCATACATCTGAGTGTATGTATTCTTCGGGCTTTGTGTTCCTTTTTCTCTCGTTCTTTTTGAACGGAAGCCTGTGTGCTTTACCGAGAGCACATGACTCACAGAAGAAATTGTCAACTTCTGTCAGTTTTACACCGCAAATTAGTCCCTTTTTCGTCATCTCTCGCAGCACTTTATTGTTCACGTGTCCCATGCGCTCGTGCCAGACCCGCAAGTTCACTGTCGACACATTTGCTTCACTCATTTCACTCGTTTTTCTCGCTCTGAAGAGCATGCGGTAGATTTTGTTTTCTTGTTTTATTCCGACGCCGAAAACTTCACCGTCACGATTTACTGTGACTTGTTTTCCGTTGAACACAACATCAAACCCCTTTGACGTACACTCGCCAACCGAAAATAGGTTTTTTCGGAGTTTGGGAACGTAAAGCACGTTTTCTATTCGCGCTTCACACCACTACCGTTCACGATATCGTTTCGCCCTTCCTTGGATAGAGTTCACTTACCAGTCCCGTCGGTAAGTGATGTGCCTCGAGGCCCCACTGTCGGTAATCCAGACTTCACTTGTGTCGACTGCCAAGAGTCGTTCAACTTCACTAGATGTCACTGTCTCAGATTTCTCGTGTCCCTGTCCACGCGCACTTGACGTTGCGAAGAACGCGCACTCGTTTGAACTTTTCCCGTTATTGTCTTCGTCCTTTTTCTTTTTTCGACACTCACGAGCATAATGCCCCTTTTTCTTGCAGTAAAAACACTCAACTGACTTCTTATTGTCGGGATTTTTATCACTGTCTTTTGTTTCACTCGCGCCGGGCTTTTTCTTTTTGTTCCCGCCATTATTCACGACGGTTAACGCTTGAGTGACGCCATCATCACTTCCAAGTCTTTTCTCTTCAGTCTTTTCTCTTCCTTGATCAACCTTTCGAGCAGGTTTTTCGAGCGATTGACTACCTTCCGGTGCACTGTCCCACGCGGTCTGGAGAGCGTTGTATTTTCACGGTAGGCTCACTAGAACCTTCGCCACGATGGCCGTGTCTGAAACCCCCTCTCCCAGATCTTTCAGCTGAGACGCCATGTTTTGTACGCAGGATACGTGTTGAACAACCGACTCGTTCGACTCCATGCGGTGTCCATGAAATTTTTGCAGCAAGAGTATCTTATTCGACGGTAATTTCTGCTCGTGGATTCTCGCTAATTTGTCCCACATTTCTTTCGCTGTCGTGCAATTGAGTAAACAATCGAGCTGGGAATCTTCAATCGAGGACTTTCACCCACTTCCGTTGTCTTTCACCCACTTTTTGCCGTCCGCAGATTGTGCCTCTGCCGGCATCGTACGCGTGCCCGTTACGACATCTTGAATCGCGTTCGCGATAAGCATCGAGTTCATTCGAAATTTCCACGCTTGGAAATTCGAGCCATCAAACTTTTTTATGTTCATAAACAGGGTTGATTGAGCCATTTTCGTTCGATAGCTTTACACTTTTCCGTTCGCGAATACCGGTATACCGCGACACACAATGGCGACCACGTGTCGACCACGAGAAAAGACTAATCGAGATACGCACTTTTTTCTCATCGTTCTCTCGCTTTACCAATCTATCAGTTTTTCCGCAGGCTGCTTGCCTGGGCCCATAATCTGTTGATATATTTGGTTAAGGAGATGGGTACGGCTTGGTATAGAAAGCAATATATAAGAGTCAGTAACAAAGATATACGTGTGTTTATTATAGAGCGTTACATTCAACTAACGAAATATGCCGGTCACGAAAAAAGTGCGCTTACGGCGCCTTAATACTATGCTTGCGCATGCGCCGCTTGACGCGCGAGAACTACTTTCTCAACAGATATTAGGTTGTGGATATGATGTGCGAGTATCTTTTCTCTTTAGAAGAGAAAAGATCTCTTTGTTACACGGATCTTTATGCACTGGCGAGATATGATAACGCGCCTATAGTCTATATAGCGTCTGTATTGCGTACACTGTAAGCACACTGAATTATCCGAAAAGACCGGAGCGCACAACAACACGTCTGCCACTGGTGACAGCTCGCGAAGGATCGAAAAATATACCTGGACTTCAAAATGCATACCCTTATCAGCTGACGACAAATAAAACAGTGTATTACAACAGAATAATAAAACTACTAAAGTTTAGCAAGATAAGAAATTTAAACAGAAGGAAGCAGAGAAGTTACGTCGACAGCAGATACGAGAAGACCCATGAAGAGTATTGTAGAAAAGAACGAGAGAGAAACTACAATATAATAACCAGTTACCTGAACGTGAAAATCAATCTCGAGGCAATTTACAAAATAAGTGGCAAGAATCATCACGGGCTAAAAAAACACCAAAACAATGCGCCAGATGAAAATATGTGTGGCATTGTTACATCGAACGACGAATATGTCACTGAACGAGTGTTGCTAAGGAATATCAAATGTTTATTTGAAAATCAGCGTAGAAGAGAGTTTGTCGAGACACTTCGTGCGAGATTCTTGTAACTAATTTCAATAAATGTTACTTTTGTAAAAATTGTCTCGGGCTGTGAATTATTTCCAGCAATCCTAACAGAGAAAGCAGCGAAGTGTGCGACAATTTATTAGAAGTGGGATATAGTCCGAAAGTATACCTATTAATACAAATTTGAGGCGAATCTGGGATTCGTTGTCGGGTAAGACCGGGTTTTCTCGATCGAGACACCAACGATAGCGCGTAGTTAGTCGTGTGGTGGCAATAAGTGCGATTAAATTATCACACCGTGGATCTAGTCATGGGAAATACGATTTAAAAAAAGGGGTCTACCAAGAAAGGAACCTCCGTTTCGAAAATAGCAGAACAGAAACGATGGTACTCCGTACACCTCCGGCAACGGTAACGCCGAAAAATGTTCAAGAAGGGAACGTTGTACATGGTTCAGAGATGACCAACGAGACGAAGCCAGGTGCGGGTACGATGGAGAACGAGAGGCCGGGAACGTCTCTAAGTTTGTTGGCAGGTATCAATCGGATTGATTTCGATTTTGAGGGAATGAATTTGGTGAACAATAGTCAGGCGAATTATCGACGAAGTTTCATGGATCTATCTGACGTATTGCCGAGCCTCGACCCTGTCGTCAACGACGCAGATGTAAATCGATGCATAGAGAAAATGGAATAGTATGCTGACATGTACAAATGGGACGACTTAGCACTACGACATTATGCGTTGTCGAAACTACAAGGAGTTGCGAGAAAGTGGAACGACAGTCTGGAGAGAGCCGACAGATCGTAAACGATTGGAAACGGAAGAGACGAGAATAGGAGTGATTCTCGAAGCTCAAAATTACAAACGACGTCCAAACCAAAATATGACCGAACATTTCTACGAGAAGTTGGCGAAGTGCAACAAGGCGCCAATAGGAAAGAGAGAAACGATCGAATGGATCGTCGATGGATTCGAGGATCACCAATATGCATGCATGCTTAGGTCCTCTCTCATTGTATCAAAAACCAACACATCTTCTGCCGGATTTGAAAAGCGGACGTAACTTTATAAAAAGCAGCAACGTACAATCATCGACTGAGCCAACAACTGCAAAGAAGGAAATGAGATGCTTCAATTGCCAATGTACGGGACACACAGCGAAGTTTTGTCGAAAAGAGGAAAATGAAAAAATAGCTCTTCCTGCAGTAGCGAAGGAACTTAAAGAGGTTATATGTTTGAAATGTGGCGAGGTAGGACATTACGCGCGAAACTGTAACTCAAGCGAAAAGAAAGAAGGTCGTAATAGAAATAGTGACAAAGATAAGGTATTGCATATCAAAGGCATTTCGCACACAAAATTTTTCAAGACGGCATTCATATCTAATAGAAAGATTCAATGTAACGAAAAAACGGAGAGTAGCGCGACGATAATTCGTAAGAAGAATGCAGATAACCTGAATAGGTTATGGTGGCGGAGAGGTTACTCCGATTGGGGTAATGACGGTTAATATTGAGATAGAGGGGGTATCGGTAAAATGCGGTGTATATGTCGTGCCGAATGACTCGCAGATAGTCTCCTTATTAATCGGTCATTCGTATAGAGGGCAAACAAACGTCCACATTTCAAATACTTTCGGTTCTTTGAATATTTCGAATGATATTTGCGAGCTTCGTCAAATCAAGACAACAAAGTCAAATAAGACTAAAATTATATCCACCGACGATGTCACAATTCCAAAAAATTACTTAGGATACATAAACGTGACGGGAAAGATTAACGAAGATGATCTGTATGTGGAGAGTCGCATGTTGGAAGGTGGAAAGGGTATCTAGATGTATTGTTAGTACCAACGAGAAAGGAGAATCGGTTATTCCGATAATAAATATAAGTGACAAAGAAATAACAGTCAAAAAGGGGCAAACGATGTGGCGTGGAAAAGTATGCGAGGAGAGGAAATATTCGCAGGAACTCAACGTGGGAGAAATAACCAAGAACGAGATCGACTCTGACTTGAAGGACGAAGAACACATGAAGCTGACGATGCTGTTGAACAAATATAAAACAGTAGTTTCCCGAACATGCATCAAATGAGAAAAACAAATATCGCAGAGATGGAAATAAAGTTATCTTCTGAAAAACCAGTTTTCTATCGACCGTATCGATTGTCATATCATGAAAAAGAAAAGGTTAGAGAGATGATTTAATATTTCAAGAAAGCCGAGGTTATGGAAGATAGCAATTCACCCTATGCAAGCCCAATTCTATCAGTGCACGAAAAGAACGGAGACCTGCGTATGTGCATTGATTACAGGAGACTAACTAATATAACGGTTAAAGATAAATATCTGATGCCGTTAATTGACGTTGAACTCGATGGATTGAAGGGTCATCGATATTTTACAAGTCTGGACCTATACAGTGGATATTATCAGGTCCCAATATCAAAAGAATCAAGAGAAAAGACTGCATTTGTGACTCCGGACGGACACTAGTAGTTCAAAAGGATGCCGTTTGGACTGTGTAACGCCCCTGTAGTCTTCCAGCGAATGATCAACACTATTTTTGGAAAAGTACACGGTAACTTACCAATGACATATCTTGACGATATGATTTCAGCCAGCAAGACGTTCGAAGAAGGAATGGAGAAATTGGAGGCTATATTACAGCTGTTGACTTTAGCTGGATTGACATTAAATTTAAAGAAATTTCATTTCTTTAAGGAGAAAGTCGAGTATTTGGGTTTCGAAATTTTACAACGAGGGATTGAACCAGGTACGTCGAAGATAACTGCGTTTAAAATGCTTCCTATTCCGAAGGATGTCCGAGCGGTACTGAGCTTTGTTGGAGTAGCAAGTTTCTTTCGCATATTTGTCAAAGTCATCGTGACAGTAATGAAGCCATTAAAGGATTTATTATCGAAAAATGGCAAATTTGTTGGGGGAATGGAGCAGCAGAAAGCTTTCGACAGAATAAAATTGACGACTTCGAAACCGATATTAGCAATCTATACACCGAGATCTGCAAAAATCCAACCCTACGTCCGAGGTCTCTCACGTGCAGAGCGGGCAACGTATGCTCTGCTTACGGCTAACAGGGCTCTGGCCACACACACACACACTATCTAGGCGGAGGCAATGGAGGTAAAAGAGTATCGGAAGATGGCAGCCGCCGTTCATCGACGTAGTGCCTTAAGGGTAGAGTGTGGGCCGCACAGTTTCTGAAGACGCTGCATGCGTCATCGCAGGGATGATACCCATGGAGGTACGTGCGAAGGAGCGAAAATCTCTATACCAGCAAAGAGGGACAACACCACTGCAACTAGGCGAGCTACGTATCGGAGAGCGGTAGCGTGGTATCGAGCTCTGGCAAACAAGTTGAGACACGTCACTTAAGGGACGTTGGACCCACCGACTCATACCACGAGTGGACAGTTCCGTGGGCCGACACCATGGGGAAGTTAATTTCTATCTGACACAGATGCTCTCCGGTCATGGGTGCTTCCGAGCGTACCTGTTCAAGTACAAACTTGAGGAATCCCCAGAATGCCCTACTTGCAAAGGGATCGCGCAGAATGCGGACCATGTATTTTTTCAGTGTCCAAGTTTCACTGCGCACCGCAACGAGGTACAGCGCGAGCACAACACGATATTAACTCCGGAAAATGTCGTAGAAGTACTGTTGGCAACACCGGCAGGGTGGGAGGCGATCAGTGCATTAGCGACAGCAGTAATGAAACAGCTCCGTCGTGAAGATCAGGACAGAAGAACGGAAAGATGAAAGGGACCCAAGGAACCCTTTGAAAGAGAGGAAAAGCTTCGGCTGAGACCTCCTCCGCGATGTAGTGCCTAACGGCGGTCCCGGGAATGAAAGGGTCAGAGGATAGGAGGTGGTTTTTTAGTGGGTAGGGCCTGAACAGGAGGAGCCCCACACTACCAGCATGCTCTGCAGGTATGCGTAAAAGCATCTCTCCACCTCCTTCACATATCTTCACACTTACGCCCAACATCCCCAACACGGCACTAAAATCAGCCGTAGAAGCCGCTCCGGAACTGTTCCTGCAGATGTACAACTCGTGCCTCTCAGAGGGAACATTTCCAGTACAGTGGAAGCGACAGTGACTCGTGCTGCTCCCTAAATGGAACAAACCGCCGGAAGAAGCCTCATCGTATCGGTCTCTGTGTATGCTGGACATAGCCGGGAATATCTTCGAGAGGATCATCTCCAACCGAATCGAGGCCTCTGTCGGACATCGCTTTGCGGAAAACCAATATGGTTTCCGAAAGGACATGCCCACGATGGAAGCCATTAGTCGAGTAGTAGCCATTGCGAAGGATGCGATCTCCAGAGTGCGTTGGACTCGAGCAGCCAAGAATTACTGCTTGCTGGCGCCGTTAGACGTAAAAAACGCATTCAACTCAGTCAGATGGGACAGTATTTGCAAGGCACTAGATCAACTGGAAACGCCAGGCTACCTGAGACATATGATAAGGATCTACTTCTGTGGTAGGCGCTTGATGTACGACACAGAGAAGGGTCCTGTGCACTATGAAGTCTTCGGAAGAGTTTCCCAAGGTTCGGTCTTGGGGCCACTGCTGTGGAACCTGATGTATGACGCGTTGCTGAAGAGCAAGCTGCCGCGGGGAGTAGAGATAGTGGCGTTTTCTGACGACGCAGGGCTTGTCATCACGGCTAAGACCCTTGAAGAGATGTACTGCACCTTCGGAGAGGCGTATGATACCGTAAGACAGTGGATGCATTCGGTCGGTCTTGAGTTTGCGCACCATAAAACGGAAGCCGTGCTCTTTACGAGTCGGAAGAAAGTCGAAACCATTACTCTGGATGTTGGTGACTGCGAAATCACGTCGCAGCCCTATATCAGGTACCTCGGAGTGATGCTGGATGCAAGGCTCAACTTCAAGCAGCATATTTAGAACGTGGCTGCTAAAGGTGCAAATGTCGGCGCGTCACGAGCGCGACTTATGCCGAATATCGGAGGGCCAAAGCAGGCGAGAAGGAAACTGCTTGCAACAGTTATAACATCGATACTGTTGCACGCTTGCGCCGATTTGGCACGAGGCGCTTAAGGTCGCTTCGTACCGAAGAGAAACGGAGTCGGTATACCGCGGAACTCTTTTGAGAGTTGCTGCCGGGTATCCCACCATATCGTACGAGACGGCATGTGTAGTGGCGGGTATCCCACCACTGGAAATCCTTGCGGACGAGCGAAACAGGATCTACATCCGAGGTTGGCAGATTCCACTCGACAAGGAGACGATTGCCGAGGAGGAAAAAGCAGTGTCATTACGGCTCTGGCCGCAGCGCTGGGATGATTCACGCAAGGACAGATGGACACATCGGCTCATCCCATCACTCGAGCAGTGGGTGAAACTCAAACATGGCAAGGTAGGTTTCTACTTAACGCAGTTCCTAACGGACCATGGATGCTTTCGGAAATACCTCCACCGTTTTAAGCTGGATGACAGGGAGAATTGCCCTGCCTGTAACGTCACCGAAAACGCGGAGCATGTATTTTTCACGTACCCACGATTTAACGACGAGCGAGGCCAGCTCCAAGAGCATCTCAGCGAGCGGATCACTCCAGAGAACGTCGTGAATTTCATGCTTAACGCAGCAGATTCATGGAGTATCATCGAGGACTTTACTATAGTAGTCCTAAAGAAGTTGCGCGCAAAAGAACGGTCAAGACATGAGCTAGAATAACACCTTGACGCGGCATAGCCGATCCCTTGCCCCGCGAAGTAATGCCTGCCGGTGGTCCCGCGGGGGTAAGACAAGGCAGGGACGATGGGAGGTGGTTTTAGTGGGTAAAAAACCCACATTCCTAGGCAACACGGGTTGCCTAGGGTCTTTTTGAAGATTTCCACCTACCCACGATGAACACACACACACACACACACACACACACACACACACACACACACACACACACACACACACACACACACACGGGGAGCAAGTTGTTCGCGTCCGTAGGTTCTACTTTCTACACCCTACACGTACTCTCTGGGTAGTGCCAAATGAACAACATCGGTGCTGAGGAGAAACAGCCTCCATTCGTGTATCCTTTCGGAGAAAGCTCGCTGTTCTTTGGAGCAGAGGGTAGGAGCGAAATAAAATAGCTCCCGCGGTAAAATACAAAAACTCCCTTTCAGCAATGTTAGGATGGTCACAAAGCCTGACCAGGGTCACGCATGTAAGCGGATACGGTGACGCTGCTCGAAGGAGATGTGCGATATGATCCGGATAGCGCAGCATGCGTGGTAACTCCCGGCATCGCCGTGCCGCACCCACGGGAGCAAGAGGAAGCCGTCGATGGAATATGGTGCACGGCTGGAGCAGATGCCTTTCCCTGCTCAAATAGCCACAAGCTCTCTCAGTCATGGGGTAGCTGTTGAGAGTGATCACCCCCCAACTTCCGGAGGCATCGCGTTCGGAGACGACCTTTTGTTCTGGAGTATATATAATATTTATGGATAAATCAAATCTAAACAGATACAACAAAGAAACTGAAGTGAACGACATCATGGATGTTGAACAAACGACGCTCCACGCTGAACCGCACACTGGAGACAAGAATGTTCTCGGCGCCCTCTACCGGGATAGAATTAACTCGGCACCGTCCAGGACTTGCCGCCAAACACCGATGGAAAGGCTAGGCTCTAAAATCAACGAGCTAGCGGAGTACATCAAGGACAGGAACAATGTCCACGGTGAAATAAAAAAGCTGGTCAGGTCTATCGACACAGCATATCACCTGGCGATCAGAGACTTTACTGCGGCCCCGAAATTGGCCCCAAGCAGAATAGAAAACACGACGCAAACTTCTCCTGGGATGGCTCTTCAATCGAGGGTACCATCAACACCGAATCCAGTCCCTCAGAAGCTAAATCCCAAGAAAAGACCGTTACCTACGCCTAGCCCCTCCTCCGACCCAGATCCACGAGGGCCTAAAAAACAGGCAAACAATATTTGGGCAGAGGTGACTCGGCGGCGAGCAAAGAAGAAAATGCCGCAAGACCCGGCAGTAACACCAATGGAGGCCCAAAAACCACAACGGAAAGACGGCCCGAGGGCGAACGACCACCGCAAGGCGCACAGGAGGAAACCAAGATCAAAGGCTGTACTTGTTCAACCCGTGGAGGGCCAGACGTACGCGGACCTCCTCAAGGAAATAAAGGCCAAGGTCAACCCGGGCGAGACTGGAGTGGACATCAAGTCCATTAAACAAACGAAGCGTGGGGGCGTCCTTTTAGAGATGAGCCGCAAGACCAAAGATAGCGACGCCTTTACGGAGGCTATTAAGACAGCGACTGCTAGCATCGGTACGGTCAAGACACTGGTGCCCTTGACAACAATAGAGATTCTTGACTTGGATGGAGTCTCTACGGAGAACGATGTTCGCGAAGCGCTCAAACGTGACTTCACCACCAGCAGCTTGGAAATCAAGCGTGTCAACTTGACAAAAGTCTCGCTGCGAGGTCAACGAGCAGCCTTTTGCGAAATCGACGAGGCCAACGCGATCAGAGCTCTGCACAAGGCCCGCATAAAGATTGGATGAGTTAACTGCCGCATCCGCCCAGTCGCGAAAGTAACACGTTGCTTCAAATGTCTTGGGTATGGCCACCTGACGCAAAAGTGTACGGGACCAGACAGAAGCAAATGCTGCTATAAGTGTGGAGAAGAAAACCACAAGTCCGCTGACTGCGCAGGGAAGCCAAAATGCTTCCTTTGCACGTTGGACACGGATGTTCAAAGTGGCTTAAGTCACATTGCCGGCTCCGGAGCTTGTAAGGCATTTCGCATCGCGCTTGCCGAAGCAACGAGAGGACCTCAATGACACGCATACTGCAAGGCAATCTGAATAGGTGCGCCTTGGCGCAAAACCTACTGCGCCAGCGTCTCTTTGAAGACAAGATCGACATCTGCCTTATTTGCGAGCAATATTTAAATATCGAAGACGGAACATGGTTCGCTGATAAAACTGGCACGGCAGCAATCTGGATCACCAACCCGAAGAAGGTGACCGTTATCAACAAGGGGAGTGAAGAAGGTTTCGTCTGGATCAAGACCCCGACAACCTACTTCATAAGCGTCTATCTTTCGCCTAATGAGGGGATCAGTGTATTCCGTCAGAAACTGGCGAATATAGAGAACGTTATTTTGAAGATCGACGACGAAGTCATCATTGGAGGAGACTTTAACGCCAAATCGGCTGAATGGGGTGCCGACCTCTCTGACACCCGAGGAAATGAAGTCGCGGATGTCGCAGCAAGGCTTGACCTTGTAGTTCTGAACACCGGGAACACTACGACTTTTCGACGACCGGGTTACCGGGAATCGATCCTAGACATTTCATTGGCGACCCCAAGGATTGCTAAGATGATCGAAGACTGGAAGGTGTCCGAAAAATACAGTGGCAGTGATCATCAGTATGTGACTTATGGAGTTGAGAGAGTACCTGATCCAGCTCCGCCATGTAACCTCCAAAAGCGGAAATGGAACGCCAGGAAGCTCGATCTCGAAGCACTACGAACGTCTCTTGCGCGAAGTATGGCCACCCTCCAAGACAACCCAACTTCAAGTACCCGCAGGGAGACGGAAGAAATCGTGTTACAAACAATGAACGCTATAGCTGCCTCATGTGACGCATCCATGCCACGGCTGCAGGATCGAGGTGCTCACAGACCGGCATACTGGTGGACATCAGAGATAGCGAAACTGCGAAAAAGGTGCCACGCGCTGCGTCGTCGCGCAACGAGAGATGCAAAACGCTCTTCCGACCAAAACATGCATGTCAGCGAGTACAAACAGGCCAAGAAGACTTTAAATAAAGCTATCAAAGCAAGTAAAGCGGCTCTATGGAAAGCGATCTGTAATGACCTTGAGAATGACATCTGGGGTAAGGCGTACCAAATTGTAACCAAACGACTTGGAAAGGCTTCGCCAGAACTGCCGAAGCCACCTGCTCTTATGAACAGCATCGTGGCGGAGCTGTTTCCCAAACACCCGCCGCGGGAGAAGAGACACCATGTAAAGAACGGCACGACACCCTTCACAGCCAGGGAAATACATAATGCAGCTAAAACCATCAAGACAGGAAAAGCACCTGGCCCTGATGGTATACCGGCATCCGTGATCAAGACTATAGCTCTGGAATACCCGAACATACTCTTAAACGCCTACAACGCATGTCTGGCAACTGGTACGTTCCCCACGATCTGGAAGCGGCAGAGATTGGTCCTGTTAGACAAAGGGAAGAGAACCCCTATAACACCTTCGTCGTTTAGACCACTCTGCATGCTGGACGTTGCAGGAAAGCTGCTTGAAAAGCTTATTCAGGGTAGACTTCGCAACGACATCGAACGTGCCGGGAGCTTTGCCATTAACCAACATGGCTTCCGGAAAGGACGATCGACAATCGGTGCCATTGAAAAAGTCATAGAGACAGTGAGAGAGGCATGGTCCGGTAGTCTCAAAGCTCGCAAGGTGTGTCTTCTCCTAACCTTCGATGTAAAAAACGCCTTTAACAGCGCGAATTGGGGGGATATTTTGGACTCTCTGGAGCATAACTTTGACACGAAACCAGAAAATCTGGAAATAGTCGACGATTACCTTAACGAGCGAAAGCTGATAGTGGAAACGACGGAAGGTCCACAAGAATACGAAGTAACATCTGGAGTGCCGCAGGGCTCAATCATGGGGGCCGATCTTTGGAACGTTGACTACGACGAACTCCTGAGAATTCCGTTGCCGAAGCAAGTAGAACTAACGGGCTTCGCGGATGACGTTGCGGCTACGATTATAGTAGACAGCGCTGAGGAAGCTGTACTGTTAGCTCGAGAGACCACGGATACGATCGAAACCTGGCTGAAGAATCACCACCTAACACTTGCTAAGCAGAAAACCGAGATGGTCGTCCTGACTCGACAAAAACGGTTCCCAAAACCTTTTGTAGTTGACATGGGCGAGACAACAATAACGTCTACACGGGCACTGCGATACTTGGGAGTGATGATCGATGAGAAGCTCTCTTTTCGGGAACACCTCGATCATGCATGCACAAAAGCTAACAAGACAGTATCCAGCATATCAAGGATCATGGCGAATACTGCGGGACCAGGAAGCAACAAGCGAAGAGTTCTTCTAGAAACAGTCCATTCAGTACTGCTTTATGGAGCGGAAATATGGGCGAACATCCTGAAGCAAAAGACATACCGGCGTAAGATAGCAGCAGTACAGCGACGAGGAGCTCTCAGGGTAACCTGTGCTTACCGCACGGTCTCTGAAGCAGCTGTATTAGTTATTGCAGGCGCCGCACCTATTGACCTACTAGCGTTCGAAAGAGCGAAACTCTACGACGCAAAGAAGGAGGGTGACAACTACAAGGAGGCAAGAACAAGGATAAAAGCGGAAACTCAGCAAGAGTGGCAGGACCGATGGACGACGGGAGAGACGGGCAGATGGACAGCCCAACTGATTCCGAACATCAACGTCTGGCTCTCTCGAAAGCACGGAGAAACGGACTTTTTCCTGACTCAGTTCTTGACAGGCCATGGTCAGTTCAACGATTACCTCTTTAGGATGAAACTACATGACACGCCGATGTGCAAGTACTGCCCAGACAAAATCGACGACACCGAACACACGTTCTTCGAGTGTGCTCGGTGGAAGGACTACAGAAGCAGCACCGAAGAGATCATAGGCACCAGGCTCTCCCCCTCAAGCCTGGTGACGTCTATGATCGAACACGAAGAAAACTGGTCAGCTGTTGCAGCCTACGCGCAGCACCTTCTGAAAGATAAAATTTCAGAAAGGGACTAGTAGCCAGGAGCAGGCGTCGCAAGACGCAGCACGGACTGGATTGATGTAATGCTAACGCGGTTCCAATCCAGTCCTCCCCGTTCCATCTACGGGGAGAGGGGAAGAGGAATGTTTTTTTTAGTGGGTAAAATCTCCACACTACCGTCTATCGATATCTGCCGTAAGATGGGTGGCAGAGTTAACGATGGCGGTGTCTTTTGAAGATCTTTTTCAAACCTCTTTATAAAAAAAAAAAAAAAAAAAAAAAAACACACACACACACACACACTTGGGGCAGAGGAGAAACTGCTACCAGGCGCGTCTCCCCGTAGCGGATGGGAAACGCTCGCTGTACCTGGTACAGAGAGTAGGAGTCAAATAAAATACGCTCCCGTGGACAAAATTCCCCTTTAATGGGCTGGTCACACTAACTGACCTAACAAGACGATCGATCTCTGCTGTGACCCACTGGGAGTGACCGGAACCTCGTGTCGTAGTTTCCGACGATGCAGGCTACGGCTGATGTGAGCTTGCTCAGCCGAGGTATAAGTTGCAGCAGTGGATCAGGAGCCAGCCACTTCGGGCCTTGATCAGGAAGTACGCAGTGAGTGTTAGAGGTCGGAATCTTCACCGCTCCGAGCGAGTCTAGTCCGTCCGTGTATTCCGGGACTGGCTAAGTGTCGGCTAGGCCTCAAGGAACTGGTGTAGGAGTACTATCTCCGAGGGTACACCCGTTCCTAGTTATGACAACCCGCTCCACTCCGTACGATGCGCTGGTAAATCAAAAAGTATGAGTAATTCACAGGAAACAAACAAGAGTAGAAATGGGCTTCATGCCCAACAAGCAGCGATTGAAGCAGGCGCTGAAATAAGGCGGAAACAAGCGCTGGAGCGTCTGGAAAAGCTGACCAACGAGTTGCAAGAGTTCGTCCAATCGAAAGTCAACATCCACAAGGAGATAAAGACGAAGACGACCAGTGTGGTCAACGCGCTTCGAAGGTTTAAAACAGTGGATGAGGAATGGCAGTCATCTCGACGCCTAACTCCCCGTGTTACACCGGAGTAAAGCAAACCAGATGCTGTTGACGTGGAAGAAGCAATGGACGCCGGAGCTGATGCTGACAATGAATCTATCGCCGAAAACAAAAGCGAAACTGGCATCGAGTCTAAAAAGAGAAAGCTCCGAACTTCCCCGAACCCAACGATCAGCCAAGTCACGAAGAAGAAGGACTTGAAACAAAGCCCTCCACAAAGGGCAGTAGTGCAGAGCGACAGACTTGAGAAGGAGTCTGCTTGGAAAAAAGTTCGGTCTAAAAAAGACCTGAGGAGGCAGAGAAAAGAGCAGCTCTCAAAACAGCAGCCAACGCGGCCCCGACCTGAACCCAAACGAAAGAAACCGCGTAAATCGATCAGACCGGATGCTCTGATCATCCGCCCAGCCGAGAAGGAGAAATACGCTGACATCCTGCGGCGAATAAAGACGGACGTCCATGATGACCAGGCTCGTTCTTCTGTCGAGAAAATTTTCAAGACTAAGAGCGGAAACATGCTCATCACTTTGTCCAAGAAGAGCACTGACAAAGGCCAAGCACTGCAGAAGGCCATTGCAGGCATCCTCAAAGAGGACGCCGAAGTGATCTGCAAAGGACCACAGGAAGTAGTCGAAATCCGAGATGTTGATGACACGACAACAGAAGGAGACATCCAGACTGCCCTGCAAAAAGCTGGAGGTGACTGTGAGATACCGCTAGAGGCAATCAAGATCCGTAAGGCCTACAGACGTACTCAGACTGCTACAGTGACACTACCAGCAGTTGCAGCTCAGAAACTACTCGAAGGGAACGGCAAAATAAGGATTGGTTGGGTTAACTGCCGAATAAGAGCAACGAAGAGACCAATCCAATGCTTCAAATGCTGGAACCTTGGACATTTTGGTTCCCAACGTAAAAGCGAAGTAGACCGCTCTAATCTGTGCATCGGATGCGGACAAGAAGGGCACAAAATCTCGGAGTGTACGAACCCAGCTAAATACGTACTGTGCATTGAACGTCACGGCGAAAAGAAGGCTGCCCACCATGCAGGCACTAGCAGATGCCCGGCCTTCCAAGAAGCGCTCCAGAAGATAACCAACAAGAGAACATGAAGATATTGCAACTAAACATTAACCACTGTGAGGCTGCACATGATTTGCTCACGCAAACAGTCCGAGAACTAAAGCTTGACCTCGTGCTTATATGAGAGCCCTATAAACACCTCAACGGCCAACCATGGGAATCGGACAAGAAGCGCTCCAGAAGATAACCAACAAGAGAACATGAAGATATTGCAACTAAACATTAACCACTGTGAGGCTGCACATGATTTGCTCACGCAAACAGTCCGAGAACTAAAGCTTGACCTCGTGCTTATATCAGAGGCCTATAAACACCTCAACGGCCAACCATGAGAAACGGACACCACCACCAAAGCCGTCATCTGGTCCTGTGGCAAGCTCCCTTTCCAGAGTATAGTTAATAATAGCAGTGCCAGCTTTGTAGCAGCATCAGTAGATGGCGTTCGCTTCTACAGCTGCTACGCACCACCTAGCCTCTCTATTGTTGATTTCACTGTTTTTCTAGATCGGTTGACCGAGGATGCGAGGCAGCACCACCCAGTGGCAATAGCCGGAGACTTCAACTCCTGGGCAGTAGATTGGGGTAGCAAGCAGACCAACCCGCGAGGTAAAGCACTGCTAGAGGCCTTTGCTACACTAGATGTGGTCCTGCTCAACAGTGGTAACTCGCCAACATACACAAAGGGCGACGCAAGCTCCATCGTTGACCTTACCTTCGTCAGCAGCAGCATCGCCAGAGGTAACTGCAGCTGGAAGGTGATGGACATCTTCACTGCCAGCGACCACAGCGCAATTCTCTGGGAGATATCAAACGACCAGAATACTAGAAGACCTAATAGGCTATCTAACTGCATTGGGTGGAGAGACAAATCCGTCGATGCAAGTACGCTGACGATAGCCTTTAACTGTGACCCGATCACCCCTGGATGTGCAGAGGAACAGACTAAAGAACTGATGAAGAGAGTGACACAAGCTTGTGATGCCAGTATGCCTTCGCCTACATGCCCACAACTGCTACAGAGGCTAGTCACCGCATTGTTTCCACAGCAGTGTGAATTCAACTACCAGGTAGCTCAGGATGAACTGGAGAACATTCCACCTGTCACGGAAGAAGAACTGATGGAGGCTTGTAATCGCGCAGGGAATAATAAAGCCCCGGAATTGGACGGAATCCCTGATATTGCCTTAAAAACAGCTATAAAGGCAGCACCGGCGTTATTCCTTGACGTTTACAATACATGCCTAAGAGAAGGGACTTTCCCTCGGAAGTGGAAACAGCAACGACTGGTACTGCTTCCAAAAGGAAAGAAGCCACCGGATGATCTGTCATCTTACCGTCCACTCTGCATGCTAGACACGGCGGGTAAGATATTTGAGCGTATAATTCATCAAAAAATAGAAGCAGTAGTCGACCCACTCCTGGCAGACAACCAATTTGGCTTCCGAAAAGGACGGTCAACCCTGGACCCAATCAATTTGGTTGTCAACACAGCCAAGGATGCAATTGCAGGAGCTAAATGGAAGGGTGGAAAAAAGAAATATTGCTTAGTGGCTGCCCTGGACATTAAAAATGCTTTCAATTCCGCTAACTGGGACTGCGTGATGCAGGCTCTCGAAGAGAAACATGTGCCAGGATACCTCCGTAGAATTGTAACGAGCTATTTCACGGGTAGAATCCTGAAGTATGACACAGAGAACGGTCAGAGGGAGTATGAAATCACCGGAGGAGTGCCTCTGGGATCAGTATTAGGTCCTTTGCTATGGAACATCATGTACGATGGCCTTCTGAGAATAGCATTGCCAAGAGAAGTCAAACTTGTAGCATATGCAGATGATGTTGCGGTGGTGATCGTTGCGAAGCACCTCGAAGAGATAGAACTGGCGTTCGACATCACATTCGAGCGAGTCAACTTGTGGATGGACACGGTGAACTTGCAACTGGCCAAGCATAAAACCGAGGCAGTGCTCATCACCAGTAGAAAGAAAGTAGAAACCATCAAGTTAAGAGTCGGAGAAGAAGAAATCACATCACAACCATCTATCCGTTATCTGGGAGTGATTCTCGATGCTCGACTCAACTTTAAGCAGCAAGTAGAACATCTGAGTACTAAAGCATCAGCAGTGAGAGGTAGCCTAGCACGACTGATGCCTAACGTCGGCGGCCCAAAGCAGAGCAGAAGGCTACTATTGTCATCAGTAGTCACATCAGTGCTCACATATGGAATATCTATGTGGGCAGACGCGCTGGAGTTACAAAAAGCATGGAGGAAGGCCGGACCAGTCTACCGTCTGAGCGCCTTGAAAGTAGCTTGCGCCTTCCGCACAATATCTGAGGCAGTGTGTGTTATTTCTGGAACTCTACCTCTCAGAGTTCTAGCAGAGGAAAGACGGACCCTTTACCAACGACGAAGGTAAACCACACTGAGCCCTGAGGAGCCCAGAATGGACGAAAGGCAGAATAGCATAAGCCGATGGCAACTCCAGTGGGATGCTGCAGTGAATGGTAGGTGGACATATCATCTCATACCCCGAGTCGATGTCTGGCTGAATCGAAGTCATGGCGAGGTCAATTACTACCTCACGCAGATGTTGTCAGGACACGGCTGCTTCCGAGCATATCTTTATCGCTTCAAACATGATGATTCTCCGGAGTGCCCGGCTTGCCCAGGTGTCGCTGAAGATGCAGAGCACGTCTTCTTTGTATGTCCTTGTTTCGATCCACAGCATGAAGAGTGGGAGAGGATCCTGAACCAGAGAATACAACCAGATTCACTAGTGGTAGCAATGTTGTCATCAGAAGCTGCCTGGAACGCTACCAACGCGTTTGCAACAGAGGTCCTTACAGACCTGCGTTCCATCGAAAGAAGAAGAGCAAATGACAGAAACTAGAAGGAAGGAAAAATAACACCTTAGTCATCAGAAGGAATAGCAGTAGCTAGATCCTCCCCTCACGAAGTAATGCCTGACGGCGGTTTCCATGAGGGATTAGAGGCAAGAAGAAAAGGGGTTTAGGGTTTAGTGAGTAGGGGCGTTAGTGTTGAGTTTTAGTATGACACTGCGTCGAGTCGCCACATATCCAGGCCAAACAGCTATACCTGGAATCCGTAAAAGGATTCCCCCCCTAAAGGAAAAAAAAAACACACACACACACACCCACACACACACAATGGAATGTCAGAAGGCTCGACTTAGAGGAGTTACGAACTTCTCTGACACGAAGTTCGTCTACTTTCCAGAACGACCCGACTCCGAATAATAGTCGTAACGAAACCGCAAATTTAGTGTCAAGAGTGATGGGACTCATCGTCGCCTCATGCGATGCCTCCATGCCTCGGATAAAGAGGCGAGGCTCCTCTAGACCGGTGTATTGGTGGACTCAAGACATAGCGGATCTTCGAAAAAAATGCCACGGACTACGTCGAAGAGTAACGAGAGCATCAAAACGTTTCCCTGACCAAGACGTATACTCGATGGAGTACAAACAGGCCAAGAAGGCCTTGAATAAAGCTATCAAAGCAAGTAAAGCAGTGCTGTGGAAAGAGATCTGCAATGACCTCAACAATGACCCCTGGGGTAAAGCCTATCAAATTGTCACTAAACGACTCGGGAAGGCTTCTCCAGAAGCGCCGAAGTCTCCTGCCTGAATGAACACTATCGTGGCGGAGTTGTTCTCCGAACACCCACCCCGAGAAAAGAAACGATATGTAAAAACCGGCGAAACAACACCCTTTACTACCAAGGAACTGCAAGAGGCAGCAAAAACCATCAAGATTGGAAAAGTACCAGGCCCCGATGGCATTCCAGCCTCGGTGATCAAGATTGTAGCCATGGAATACCCGCACATACTCCTGAGCGCTTATAATGCGTGTTTGGCTACCGGCACGTTTCCTACGGTCTGGAAGCGGCAGAGATTGGTCCTTTTAGACAAAGGAAAGGGAACCCCTATAACACAATCGTTTAGACTGCTCTGCATGCTTGATATTGCTGGAAAACTGTTCGAAAAGCTCATACAGGGCAGGCTACGAAACGACATCGATCGTGCTGGAGGTTTTGCCACCAACCAATATGGCTTTCGCAAAGGTAGATCGACCATTGATGCGATTCAGAAAGTAATGGAAACTGCAAGAAAAGCATTGTGCGGTAACCTTAAAGCTCGCAAAGTATGTCTTCTCTTAACATTTGATGTTAAAAACGCCTTTAATAGCGCAAATTGGGAAGATATTCTGGGCGCCTTAGAGCATAAATTTGACGTGGAACCAGAAAATCTGAAAATAATTGACGACTATCTGAACAAGAGAACGCTGATTGTGGAAACAACGGAAGGCCCACAAGAACAAGACATAACGGCTGGCGTGCCCCAGGGCTCAATCAAGGGATCCGACCTATGGAACGCTGTATATGATAAGCTCTTGGAAATCCCATTACCGAAGCAAGTGAAACTCACGGGCTTTGCAGACGATGTCGCCGCCACCATAGAAGTCGACAGTGTCGAGGAGGCGGAACTACTAGTTCGAGAAACCATTGACTCCATTGAAACCTGGCTTGAGAACCACCACCTTAAATTGGCCAAACAGAAAACTGAAATGGTCGTCCTGACTCGACAAAAGTGGTTCCCAAAACCCTTCGTCGTCGACACGGGCGAGACAACATTGACGTCTACAAGGCCACTGCGCTACTTGGGAGTCGTGATCGACGAGAAACTTATCAAGGATCATGGCAAACTCGTCTGGTCCACGAACCAGAAAAAGGAGGGTTCTTCTCGAGGTAGTTCACTCAGTACTACTCTACGGAGCGGAGATATGGGCAGACATCTTGAAACAGAAGACATATCGGCGTAAGATAGCAGCGGTGCAGCGGCGTGGAGCTCTCAGGGTCACCTGCGCATACCGCACGGTGTCCGAAGCAGCTGTGCTTGTGATAGCTGGAGCTACGCCTATTGACTTACTAGCATTCGAGAGAGTGGCATTTTACGACGCTGAAAGAAATAATGACAACCCCAAGGATGCAAGAACAAGGATAAAAAAAGAAACGCTACAGGAGTGGCAAAACAGATGGACGTCGGGGGAGACGGGCAGATGGACGGCGCGTCTGATTCCGGACATTAACGTCTGGCTCTCTCGACAACACGGGGACACGGATTTCTTCCTGACCCAGCTACTGATGGGACATGGACAGTTCAATGCCTATCTTTTCAAGATGGGTTTGCATTGCACGCCAACGTGCAAATACTGCCCAGACAAAATTGACGACGCCGAACACACGTTCTTCGAGTGTGGTCGGTGGAGGGACTACAGAAGTAGCATCGAAGAGAGTATAGGTGCCAAGCTCCACCCCCCGAGCCTGGTGACCTATATGCTCAAACAAGAGGGAAACTGGTCAGCTGTTGCAGCCTATGCATAGCACCTTCTGAAAAATAAAATCGCAGAAAGGGACCAGTAGCCAGGAGTAGGCGTCGCAAGACGCAGCACGGACTGGATTGATGTAATGCTAACGCGGTTCCAATCCAGTCCTCCCCGTACCATCTACGGGGAGAGGGAAAGAGGAATGTTTTTTTTTTTAGTGGGTAAAAATCTCCACACTACCCCCTGTCGATATCTGCCGTAAGATGGGCGGCAGACTTAGCAATGGCGGTGTCTTTTGAAGATTTTTTTTTCGAACCTCTTCACCAAAAAAAAAAAAACACACACACACAGACACGCACGTACGCGCGCACGCACGCACACCCACACACACACACACACACACACACACACACACACACCACGGGGGGAGTCTGTAACCCTTACGTGGCGCGTCCCCGGGTGGCGGTAGGGGAATGCCGGCTAGATATAGAGGGTAGGAGGGAAATAAAATACCCCCCGCGGACCAACAGACTAGGGGAAGGCACCCCGAATAACAAACCGGATATGGGCAGTACGACGGAGAATATTGAGTTTACGGTGCAGGGGCGCGGATCCCCAGTACCGGCGTCCGGCAGGGGTGGGCAAGCGGGCCCCGAGACGTCGTTAGCAAACGAACGTAATACTGCAGGAGTGCGCTACTCGGCTCCTGTAGCATTTGCAGCTACGAGTGCAATGGATGACGAAGCGCTGAAGACAGCCGACCGGGAACGAAGCGGGAGGGCCTATGAACGCATGGGAAATAAAATAGATGAACTGGCCGAGTACATCAAAGGAAAGAGTATCGTGCACAGCCAGATTCGCACGCTGGTCGCTGCAATTAAATCGAGCTACGCACTGGCCAGCCAGCCCACCCAGGATTCGGCAGTGACCTACGGGTTGGGCAAAAAAGAAGTTAAAGGAACCCAGACATCCCCGGGACTACCTGGGGTGGTTGGCAGCAACAGCAAGAGGAACATGACCCCATCTCCTCCTGTACAGCCGAGGACCGTTAAACCGAAAAACGACGGAGACCCGTACAATCCGGACAACAGGAGAAAACCTACAGTGCTAAAGAGGAGAAGTAAGCCAAACCTAGTTAGGGAAGCGGATCCACCAGAGACGCAGGCGTACCAGTCAGGACAGGCCGGTGCGACTTATGCCGCTGTGACTTCGCAGGGAGCAAGGGGCGTGGAGCCGGTGGTGTGGCAGACAGTGGGTCGGAGGGAACGGAAGACGCCGCGACCTCGGCCTGCCAAGCCAGGTATCCTAGTGATCAAAGCTATAGGCGACAAAACGCAAGCTGACATATTACGCCAAATGAAGGAGGACCCGGCAATGGAACAGTTGAGGAATTGTGTCCAAAAGGTCCGAAGGAACGACGCAGGTGATCTACTGCTAGAACTCGAGAGAGCGGCATCACTCAAGGCCAAACAGTTGAGGGACTCAGTAGTAGAAGTACAAGGAGACAACGCCGAGGTAAAGATAGTGGCCCACGAGACCTCCTTTGAGCTGAAGGACCTCGATAAGCTTACAACGAAAGAAGAAATAGTGATGGCCCTAAGCCGACTGCTAGAGGTACAAGACCTGGAGGTCGAGGTAGTTAAATCGGCACGTAAAGCCTATAAGGGCACCCAAACAGCGATAGTGAGCCTGCCGGTGGAACTTTCTCGTAAAGCTATCGGACTAGGCAAGTAAAGATAGGGTGGGTAGTCTGCCGCGTCAGGGAAAAGACAAATATCTCGAGATGCTACAAGTGTTGGGATTTCGGGCACATAGCACGTAACTGCCAGGGGGCTGACAGAACGGCCCTGTGCCTTCGCTGTGGCAATGAGGGTCACAAGGCGAAAGACTGTACCACACAACCGAGGTGCATCCTTTGCCAAGGAACCGACGCTCCTAATCACCCCACGGATAGAGGTAGTTGTCCGGCCCTTCGGAAGGCCATCCAAGCAGCAAGCCGCAAACGAAGATGAGAATACTCCAGCTAAACCTCAATCACTGCGAGGCCGCTCAGGACTTACTGACGCAGACTTTTCGAGAAATGGCAATAGACGTTGCTATTCTCTCTGAACAGTACAAGGATGTGGAACAGGAGTGTTGGTCAGCGGATGTATCCAAGAGAGCAGCTATTTGGGCGTGCGGCAAGTTACCTATACAGGAAGCAGGAATGGTCCCAAGGTCAGGATTTACCTGGGTGAAGATACAGGGCATCTTCATCTATAGTTGCTACGCCCCACCAAATGCAACTATGGAAGAATACGAAGCTATGCTGCACCAACTGGTAGCCGATATGCAGGGAAAGAGTCCGGTAGTAGTAGCGGGTGATTTCAATGCGTGGGCCAGGGAGTGGGTAGTCGGGAAAAGAATGCCAGGGGTGAAACCCTCATGCAAGCGTTTGCGCAACTGAACCTAGTTCTTGCCAATACAGGTGACAAGCCGACCTTCATGAGGAGCGGTACTAGCTCGATAGTCGACCTGACATTCTTGAGCGAAGGGCTCAGCAATCAACTAGACACGTGGGAGGTCAGTGAGTGCTACACTCACAGTGATCACCTAGCCATCATCTGTGTAATAAAGGACCAGCACGCACCTGCGGGAGGGACAGAAGGAATTGCAGTGCCAAGATGGAAGGCCACAGCGTTCGATCGGGACTGCTTTGCAGCCATGCTGGAACATAACATCAATACTGCGGGCACACCCGAGGCTGCAGCCTCGGAGTTGACGACCTGGTTAATGGCAGCCTGTGATGCAGCAATGCCTAAATCTGCAGCGAGTAGCCGATGGCAGCCAGTCTATCGGTGGAGCGATGAAATCCCTAAGCTTAGGAAGCAATGCCACCGCCGCCGGAGGCTCTACCAGCGAGCAAGAGGTCGCCCGTCATTCGAGAGACGTCGGCAGGAGTATAAGGATGCTAGAAGGAGACTCAAACGAGCCATCAGGGAAAGCAAGAGAAGAAGCTGGGCGGACCTTTGTAACGAAGTTAACAGGGACCCTTGGGGTAGGCCATACAGGATTGTTATGAAGAAGCTGAAAGGCACTCTGCGGGCGAATCCTACGAACCCTGGTCTGATGATAACAATAGTAGCGAGTCTCTTTCCATTCCAACCGGAAAGCCTTCCACGCAGGAATACGCGAATGATCGCCCCCGCAGAGGTACCAACGATTACCGGGGAGGAGCTCAAAGAAACTCGTAATCGGGTGGGTGATAATAAGGCACCTGGCCCAGACTACATACCGAACATCGCCCTAAAGGCCGCTATAAGGGCACGACCGGACATCTTCTTAAACATTTACAATGCATGCTTACGTGAAGGAATCTTTCCAACACCCTGGAAAAAACAGCGGCTGGTTCTATTACCCAAGGGTAATAAGCAGCCGGAGGATCCGTCCGCTTACCGCCCATTATGTCTCCTCGATACGGTCGGGAAGATCTTCGAGCGAGTAATATGCAAGCGCCTAGAAGCAGTTACGGAAGGAAGGAACGGACTATCAGAAAACCAATATGGCTTTAGGAGGAAGCGATCCACGATCGATGCCATTAGTTTGGTCGTGGGTGTAGCGCGGGAAGCGGTAAGTGGCAAGCGCTGGAGAGGAGGCGCGAAAAAGTACTGTGCTATCGTGACATTGGACGTTAAAAATGCCTTTAACTCAGTAAGGTGGGTTTGCATAATAGAGGCACTGCGCAACCTAGATGCACCAGCGTACCTGCTAAATATAGTCATTGACTATTTCAGAAGCAGGACACTTATGTACAATACCGGCGATGGGATGGCGACGTACGAGATCACGGGGGGAGTCCCACAAGGTCCGTGCTGGGACCCCTACTCTGGAATGCCATGTACGACGCGCTACTGCGGATAGAAATGCCGGACGGGGCAAGAGTCGACGGCTTTGCAGACGACGTAGCTATAGTCGTCGTGGCTCAACATACCGAAGAAGTGGTACAAATAGCCAATGAAGCGATCGAGACAATACGAAGATGGATAGCATCGGCAGGGCTGGAGCTAGCGGAGCACAAGACCGAGGTAGTCCTCATCTCGAGTCGGAAGCAAAAAGAAACAATCACCCTGGCAGTCGGCAACAAGAATATAAGATCTCAACCATTCCTTAAGTACTTAGGGGTGTGGATCGACGAAAGACTTCGATTTGACGAGCACTTGAAGAATGCCAGCAACAAAGCGGCAAAAGTGACGGCAGCTTTAGCGCGACTTATGCCGAATATCGGAGGACCACGGCAAAGCCGCAGGAGACTTTTGTCGAGCGTAATCACGTCAATCTTATTGTACGCGGCCCCCGTCTGGGCAGGAGCAATGCGCGTGGAAGCATACAGGCGTAACCCGGTTGCGATATACCGGAGGAGCGCGCTAAGGGTTTGCAGCGCATTTCGTACGGTATCGTATGATGCAGCTTGTGTAATAGGAAGCCTGCAGCCGATCGACCTGCTGGCAGAGGAGCGACAGCGCCTGTACTGGCGTAGTCGGGAAGACCCGGAACTCCCCAAACAGGAGCACGCAGCACTGGAAAGGAGCAGGACAGCAGCAGAGTGGCAAAGAAGATGGGACGAATCAACCAAAGGGAGATGGACATATCGCCTCATACCGAACATAAAAGAATGGGTGAAGCGGAACGATGGTGAAGTGAGCTACTACTTGACGCAAATATTAAGTGGACATGGCTGCTTCAGGGCGTATCAGCTACGTTTCAAGCTCGACAACACCTCGGAGTGCCCCAGGTGCGCGCAGGTTGTAGAGGACGTGGCGCATGTGTTCTTCGTGTGCCCACGGTTCGAAGCAGAAATCAATGAACTCGGCGAAATACTCGGACAACATCCAACACCCGAGAATGTAGTAGCAAGGATGCTGTCTTCACAAACCTGCTGGGACGCGGTCGAAAGACACGCCACGAGCATAGTGAAAACGCTACGAGCAGAGGAGCGCTCCAGGAAAAGAGATGAACATCCACCAAGATAAGTAGGGCATCGTCTCATTGGAAGCGGGCGGCAGCCACACTCTCCTTCGCGAAGCAGTGCCTAACGGCGGTCCCGCGGAGGAAAAAGAGTAGAGGATGAGGGTGGGTTTTAGTGGGTAGGGCCATGTGGAGGAGTCCCACACTACCAGCTTGTAGCTGGTGTGCGTAAAGTATTTCCCATCCTCGCAAAGGAAAAAAAAAACACACACACCACGGGGGGATGCCTGTAACCCCTACGTGGCGCGTCCCCAGGTGGCGGATAGGGGAACGCTCTCTAGATATAGAGGGTAGGGGCAATCAAAAAACCTCCCGCAGACCAACAGGTACGGGGAAGAAACCTCGACAAAAAATCAACATGGTAAAGTGCGATCACAACAAAGTACCCCAAGTGAGCACCTCTCAAACTGAGAGTAATCTCACCGCCGATTCCGACCGGGAGGAAGCCCCGGTGGTCGGTGCCGGCCTCATGGATTTTGGGGGAGGCCGATTGCACAGCTCACCCGAGGTACGCGACCCGAGCGAGGGCAAGGCGGAACCTATGGAAACTGGAAAAGTAGAGGCTATAGCGAGCAGCGGTCAGCCAACACCAGAGCAAACCGCGCAGCATAGTACAGACGGAAGAAAGGAGCAGGCCCGTGAAAGACTAGGGGACCTGATAACGAAGCTCCATGACTTCATGAAGGACAAGAAAAACATCCATCATGAAGCAAAGAGGATGATAGCTTCCGTTAAAAATGCGTTTAACAAGCTGTGAGTGCGAGAAAGCCACTAACACAAAGCTTGCGATGGGAGTGGGAGTGACACAGACCACCCCCTCTCTTGGACGGTCGCAGAACGATAAAATAAGAAACGGCCCGGCAACACCAGTACAGACAGGGGACCGGAACAAAAAGAGGAAGAACCGTACGCCTCCCTCACAGGAAACCAAGGCGGTTAAGCGGAAGGCGAGGGTCGAACAGCAAACCACGCCA
This sequence comes from Listrodromus nycthemerus, assembly GCA_963978505.1. Classification (NCBI taxonomy): domain Eukaryota; kingdom Metazoa; phylum Arthropoda; class Insecta; order Hymenoptera; family Ichneumonidae; genus Listrodromus; species Listrodromus nycthemerus. Next base: position 9,858,327 of record OZ021679.1, on the reverse strand, counting down.
GTACCGCAAACAAAGCCGAACAAGGAACCGGCGAAGGGCAAGGAGGCATCGAAGGAGCCCCGGAAGCCCAGTCGAGGATGGCAAGAGGTGCAAAGGAAACCCCGCAAGGATCGGAAAAAGACCGCTCTCCCGAATGCAGTGGTTATCCAGAAGAGGGGACAAGTGACTTACGCCGAAATCCTGAGCAAAGTAAAAAAATATCCTAACCTCGAAGGAGTGGGGAAGCGAGTCACCAAGATCCGCAAAACAGCTACTGGCGACCTCCTGATTATCCTCGAGAACGCCAGCCCCACAGAGACGGCAGAGATGCGCTCATCTATTGAGGAAGCACTCGGTCAGGAGGCATTGGTCACGAGCAGGGTCCAGGAGACACGCATCGAGATCAAGGACCTTGACGAGGCGACGACCAAAGAAGAGATCTGCGAAAGTATCGCGCAACAGCTCGGAGTCGATAGAGAGTTTCTCAATGACCCGATCAAGAGCCTTCGCAAAGCCTACGGAGACACCCAAACTGCGGTGGTGACCCTCCCCACGGATTTAGCGAAGAAAATCGTAGAACCAGGTAAGATACACATTGGGTGGGTAGTCTGCCGGGTTCGCGAGCAGCTGAAACCAACGAAGTGTTTCAAGTGCTGTCAATATGGTCATCTGGCTTGTAATTGCAGAAGCAAAAACGACAGAACCAATAGCTGCATGAAATGTGGGAAGACGGGACACAAAGTCTCGTCATGCCAAGGAGAGGCCCATTGTGTGCTATGCGAAGAGGCAGGCAGCAAGAACATCGAGCATATAGCCGGTGGCAGCAGATGCCTAGTCTACAGGCGGGCTAATCAGGAGCTCACCCGAAAACGACGATGAAGGTATTACAGCTTAATCTCAACCACTGTGTGGCAGCACAGGATCTGCTCATGCAGACCGTGCGGAAGTTGAGACCGGATGCGGTGATAATCTCTGAGCAGCACAAAAACCTGGATGGAAAACCCTGGGAATCAGATTCAACGGGCAAAGCCGCAATTTGGTCGGGCGGTCAGTATCCATTCCAGGGGACTATGAAAAAGCCCGAAGCCGGCTTTGTCAGAGTAAAGATCAGGGACATCTACACATACAGTTGCTATGCCCCCCCTAGCCTGTCCCTCGAGGAGTTTCAAGGATACATGGACCGACTCTGTGCGGATATCCAAGGACGTAGTCCCGTAGCGATTGCAGGTGACTTTAACGCCTGGGCAGTAGAGTGGGGTAGTGCGGTGACAAACAGGAAAGGGCAGGCCCTCCTGGAGGCACTAGCATCACTAGACCTGGTTCTCCTGAACAGAGGTACAACAGCTACCTACTGTACGGGAGAGGCAAGCTCTATTGTAGACCTTACATTCGTGAGTGGCTGCCTGGCGAGCAGGAACAGTAGTTGGAAGGTAAGCGACATATACACGCATAGCGACCATCGCGCCATAGCATGGGAGGTCCACCATCAGAAGTCCAGCAGACCAGAACCGAAGATATCTAACTCCACCGGCTGGAAGGCAAGCGCTTTCGACGGAAATGCATTCCGCGTTGCCATGGAGGATAGCGTTATCACGGAAGGCAACGCAACAGAAAAGATGGAAGCAGTCATGAAAAAAGTCACTTGGGCCTGTGATGCTACTATGCCCAGATTGCGGAAGAATAACCATCATCCTCCCGTACACTGGTGGAATGATAACATAGCGGAGCTACGAGCGAGAAGCAACAAGGCGAGAAGGCTTTCCCAACGCGCCAGGGGAAAGAGGAACTTCGACCAGCTGGAAGACGAATATCGGAAAGCACGGGGCAGGCTAAAGAAAGCTATCAACCGAAGCAAGAAGAAGTGCTGGGATGAGCTGCTAGGAGAGGTGAACGAGGACCCCTGGGGCAGACCATACAAAGTGGTCATGTCCCGACTCAAATGTCAGCTAATGCCAGTGCCTACTTGCCCAGACCTCCTGCAGAAGATTGTCTCGACGCTCTTCCCCAAGCAGGCGGAGCACTCACGAATACTGAGTGATAGCGGATGAGAACGAGGCCATTCCACCAATAACACCCGAAGAACTGGCGAAGGCCTCTGGTAAGGTGGGAACGAGCAAGGCACCAGGTCTTGACGGCATCCCGAACGACGCTCTTAAGATGGCGATCAAAGTGACGCCCGCGCTGTTTACAGACATGTATGATGCCTGCCTCAGAGAAGGGGTTTTCCCCGACTTATGGAAAAGGCAGAGGCTAGTGCTTCTACCAAAAGGGAAGAAGCCTCCGGACGAACCGTCATCATACCGCCCGTTGTGCATGCTGGACACAGCAGGGAAAATCCTAGAACGAATCATCTATAATAGGATGGAAGCTGCTATTGGAGATTCCCTAGCAGATACCCAATACGGCTTCAGGAAGTCACGCTCAACAATTGATGCAATTAGCCTTGTCGTGAGCACAGCCACGGAGGCCACTTCAGGAAAGCGCTGGAAGGGGGGCGCCAAGATGTACTGCTTGGTGGCCACCCTTGACATTAAGAACGCCCTTAACTCGGCAAGATGGGACTGCATCTGGACCGCCCTGAACGGATTAGCAATGCCACAATACCTGAGGAAAATCGTTATGAGCTACCTGAACAATAGGTTCCTTAAATACGATACAGCCGACGGACCCCGAGAATACAGGGTAACGGGCGGCGTCCCCCAAGGGTCGGTGATGGGGCCTCTTCTCTGGAACATCATGTATGACGGACTGTTAAAGCTGAGGACACACGAAGACGTGAAACTTGTAGCTTTCGCTGCCGACGTTGCAGTCGTCATTACAGCAAAGCACCTAGAAGAGATAAATTGTACCTTCGGAGAAACATACCATCGAATACAGCACTGGATGGATTCAGTTGGGCTAAAACTGGCGGAACATAAAACAGAAGCAGTACTGATCACGAGCAGGAAGACAGTCGAGACTATCACGCTGACAGTTGGCGAGCACACCATCACGTCGCAGCCCTGCATCAGGTACCTTGGAGTGCTGATAGACACACGGCTCAACTTCAAAGCGCATGTAGAGTACGCGAGCGGCAAGGCCGGCACCGTGGGAGCAGTTCTTTCCCGGTTAATGCCGAATATAGGCGGCCCGAAACAAAGGAGAAGAATATTGCTAACCTCAGTGGTCACTTCGGTGCTCACATATGCCATAGCAATCTGGTCTGATGCGATGGAAGTTAGAGAATACACCAAGAAGGCAAGGGCAGTCTATCGCCTGAGCGCACTAAGAGTGGCGAGTGCATTTCGCACGGTGTCTGAGGATGCGGTATGCGTCGTCGCGGGAATGATGCCCATTAATATCTTGGCAGCTGAGCGGCGATCACTGTATGAACAGAGAACGATAACAGAATTACGACGGAATGAGAACATGCCCCTAGTCAGGAACAGACGCCTAGAGCGCTGGCAGACGAAATGGGACACCTCATCCAAAGGAAGGTGGACTCATCGATTGATTCCCCGCGTGAAGGAGTGGCTGAACCGTGACCACGGGGAAGTTAACTATTACCTGACGCAGTTACTATCGGGTCATGGATGCTATCGAGCATACCTCCATAAGTACAAATACGAAGAGTCCCCGAATTGCCCGCAGTGTGAGGAGGAACTGGAGAATGCAGAACACGTGTTCTTCCAGTGTCCGCGATTCAACACGCTACGAGGCGAGGCAGAAGACGCAGTCGGCGCCCGTATAACCGCAGATAACGTGGTCAACTTGATGCTGGCGTCAGCCTCTGGATGGGAGGCAATAAGTACCCTCGCGGCGGAGGTCCTGAAGGAACTGCGCGGCGAAGAACAGAAGAGAAAGGGTACATTCCCGCCAAACTGAGGAAGAGCTACGGCTGAGGCTGCCCTCGCGAAGTAATGCTTAACGGCGGTCCCGCGGGGGCATCATACAGGCCAATGACGATAAGGGGTTAAGGGTTTTAGTCGGTAGGGCACACAGTGCAGAGTCCGACACACGGGTGCGCACTACACAACACCTATGGTGCGTAACGCATTTCCCCCCTCTTTAATTAAAAAAAAAAAAAACACACACACACACACACACATTCTCTGGGCCCGACGAGGTAGGTGAGCGTCCACTAGATATAGTCGGTAGGAGAGAAATCTCCCGCGGACCTAATAAGGCAAACGGGAAGGACACCCGTAACAAACCTAGGGGAGAAAACCTCAATTAACAAATCACGGGGAGGACACCTCGTTTCCCAAACCAAACATGGAGAGTCTCCTAGAAGGAAATTTGTCTACGGTGCAGAGCAGGGGTACCTCAGTGCCGGCGTCGGTCAGGGGTGAGCAAGCGGGTCCTGCGACATCGTTAGCCAGCGACCGCAAAAATGAACAGGAAGTAGATGGCCGACCAGCCAACATAGGGCAGGGGAAGGGAACACAGGTCTCCGAGAACCTCCGGCTCTTTGATGAGCAGTTCTTCGACCTCGTGGATGTCATCCGTGGGAAGAAGAGCCTTCGCAAGGAGCTGAAGGATACGGCCGCAAAGGCGGAACGAGCCTTCAACCGGCTGAAGCAGGCGATCGGAACCGGAGCGACGTCCACGCACACAAAGCCGCAATGCTGTGCTGCGACGCAGCCGTCGCCGGTTTTTGCCACGGCGAAGAAAATGAGTGAGACGCGTCACCCGAACTCACCCCCACTGGCAGAAAAGAAGGAAGGAGCCAAGAAGGCGCGGCCGCAGCAGGACTCTGCGGCACCAGAAGAGGCCCCAGAGGCTCCCACCAGGTCGGAGGTGGACGGCCGGAAATAGAGCGAGGTCGTCAGGAAACGACGACGCCCTGGCAGCGCAGAGAAGGCGCCTGTAATAATGAACGAGGGACCGCCGCCCACGAAGACGGCAAGCTCCACAGTGAAAAGAGCACGCCGCCCGGAGGCTATTACGATAAGGGTTACGGGGGAGGCAGCGTATCCGAACATGCTGCGAACAGTGCGCTCGGACCCGACCTTGAAACCACTGGGAGACCGGATCACACGCATCCGGCGAACCAGAGGTGAGGAGCTGCCGCTCGAGCTAGGGTAGAAAGGTAAGGACGGCCAAAAACTCCAAGAGCAAATCGGAGCGGTCCTGAAGGGGTCAGCCGAGGCAAGACGGCAGACTCCGAAAACAATGATTGAGGTTCGAGACCTGGACGAGGCTACGAACGCTCAGGAGGTAGCTGTGGCGATCAACCTGACGGTTGGACCTGGCACGGTGCTACCGTCAGAGATCCATCTTAAATCCTGATGAGACAACACCCAGACGCCCGGGATGTTTCTCCCTGCAGCAGTGGCCATAAACCTACTGCGGTTGGGAAGGCTGATGGTTAGCTGGATTAGGTGCCGGGTTAAATAGCGTAAAGCAGTGACTCGCTGTTTCGAGTGCCATGAGACCGAGCACATAGCGAAGGACTGCAAGAGTGAGGTTGACCGGTCGGCCGAATGTTTCCGCTACGGCAAAAATGGCCACACGGCTGCGGATTGTCGCAACAGAAAAGCAGGGACCGAGGCCCAAGTACTTACCAGCAATGGCTAGGGTACGGCATCTGAACATTAATCACTGCTCGGACGCCCAAGAACTGCTTGGGCAGTTGGTCCGAGAAGAAAATGTGGATGTCGTTCTGATGTCGGAGCAATATCGGGACCTCGACGGAACGAACTAGCTGAAAGATGCTACCGGCAAAGCTGCCATGTGGATCTGCGGCAAACTCCATCTTGCGTGCATACCTATCTCTCCTTCAGCCGGATTCAGCTGGGTGGAAGTAGGGGGTGTAAGAATTGACAGTTGCTACTTTCCCCCCACTGCATCCATCGAGGAGTTCCAGATTAGCATAGACGATCTCGTAGCCCGTGTGAGAACCTCCCGGCTGCCACTGGTCATCGGTGGGGACTTCAATACATGGGCGACAGAGTGAGGTAGCGCGAGAACGAACCACCGAGGCCGTGTTCTTCTCGAGGCTTTGACGATGTTGGAGCTGGAGATCGCTAACACGGGTGACGACCCGACTTTTGATCGGTCGTCCATGGTTGACTTGACTTTTGTTGATGTCCGTCTGATGGGCGACCAGCTCAACTGGCATGTTAGCGATCGGTATACCGGGAGCGTTCACTACGCTATCGTCTTCAGACTAGGAACGATGAACCGACCTCCTCGGAGGGTGGCTGGTGATGGAAGGGAAAGATGGGCAGCGGCCTCATTCAACTGCGAGGCGTTCCTCACCCACCTTGAGGGATTATCCGTGAAGGGGAGCGCGGAAGAAGAGCTGTATGTCCAAGAGGAGTAATCCTCGAGTTCGACCACCAGTAAGCTGGTAGGACGGAGATATTGCAGAAATACGACGAAAGTGCTTACGGGCTCGAAGACAACACCAGCGAGTGCAAGGGCCTCGCCGACAGGAACTGGTCGCCGTCTATGAGCAGTGGCAAAAACAGCTGAAGCTATGTCCGTCGCAAGGAGACATAGAGCCGCCGGATATCAGCCTAGGCGAACTAGCGACTGCCACACGGAGAATAGCCAGTCAAAAAGCCCCGGGCGTCGTTGGAGTGCCTGGCTTGGCCATAAAGTGCGCCGCTCTGAACGCCCCGGAAATTTTCCGGGATACGTTTAGTGCGTGCCTGCGGGAAGGAACACACCCGGAGCAATGGTAGGTACAGAGGCTGGTGCTCCTTCCGAAGGGAAAGTAACCCCCGGAAGAGTCCTCCTCTTCCCGACCGCTCCGCCTGCTTGACATCGCAGGGAAGTTGTTTGAACGCGTTCTGTATGGGAGGCTGGAGGCAGAGATAGAGAGAGCCGGGGGTCTCTCCGACAGCCAGTTTGGCTTCAGCCGAGTGGTTGGCATTGCTACTGATGCTATCAGCGGTACCCGGTGTACAAAGTGCATGTGTGGTATAATCGCTCAAGACACCCGGAATGCCTTCAACTCGGCCAGATGGGATAACATCATGTTGGCATTAGAGGATATGAGGATACCACTCTATCTGCGGTTGATAGTATCGAGCTATCTGTCCAACAAAACCCTGTTGTATAACACCGATAGAGGAACCTGCGCCTACAATTTTACGGGAGGGGTTCCGCAGGGTTCGTACCTTGGTCCCTTCCTCTTGAATGTCATGTACGATGGTCTCTTGAGACTGTCGCTGGGGGGGCACGGTGGCCTGCGCCGAGGATTGCTCACTGGTGATCATTGCGAAGAGCGTAGGAGAGATAATGTACCTAGCAGGCAAGGCGATAGAGCTGGTGTCCTCGTGGTTGAACGATCATGGCCTGACATTGGCAGCGGAGAAAATGGAGGCGCTGCTCACTGCACGCACCAAAAAGCGGTTGAATGCTACCTTCACGGTAGGAGACCAGATCATCAGGTTAAAAGACACTGTACGATATTTGGGAGGCACACTGGACGGTCGATTGTCGTTCAGGAAACACCTAGAGAATGCAGGCTTCAAGGCGGTAAAAGTGGCGCGTACGCTCGCGGCCATAATGCCGAACATCGGCTAAGCTAAGCACTTCCATAATATTGTACAGAGCACTAATATGGGTCAGGGCTCTGGCAGAAAACCCGAGCTACGGCGCTACTTGCCGACGAGCCTACAGGATTACGGCGCTCAGAGTGGCAAGCGCTTACCGCACGTTGTCTGACATCGCCCGTTCGGTAGTCACAGGATGCCCACCTGTGGACTTACTGGCAGCCGAAAGGGCCGATCGCTATCGGGAAGGGAGGCAGCGAACGGAGGATTCCCCGTTGGAGCCTCGATCGAGGTGGTCCCGAGCAACAACGACGAGTGGAACAGTGTAGCCAGATCGTGCGATTTTTTTACCCCCTCTCTAGCGCTTCGCGCGCCCGGCACACATGTAATACAGTGTGTCGGTGAGTCGGAAAGCCGAGCAGAGTCGAGGGAAACCGAGAACGACCGACAAGCTGAGGGGAATAAAGCTCTCTTCCACGCGAAACGGAGAGGTAACGCACACAACTGTCAGCCTCCGTCCGTGTGAAATTCTCGGAATCCGACTGTTACCGAATTGTACGGCGGGAAAAAATAATGCAGCAAATAGTATTACAATTAAAAATATGTGAAGATCACCTGAAAAATAAACAATACCTAATTTAAATAAATTAAATTATTTTAAAGAAATATTCTCAATATCTTTTAGGAAAAAAACCCCAACATTTTTTTTCCAGAATATTTTCATGCTTTCAATTACAGGTAATAATAATAATATCAACGACAACAACAACAATAATTATAGTTATTACTATTAGTCTTGTATCTTAATTTTTACCCCCTCTCCTGAGCCCAAGATGCCTCGCACACACTGCAATGTTGTGTATCGGTGTGTCGGGAAAGCCCGAGAAAAGCCAAGGAGAGCCGAGCTTGGGCAGCGCAAAAGCGGAGAAATGTATCCTCACCACCCGCTGCAGCGAAATACACGATACATATTATTTGTTCACGTGTACTTTTTTCAGGTTTTCAGATTTTTTTCTTGCAGTAAATGAAATTAAAATAGAAAAAAAAACAAGCTGCCACGGTAGTGAACAGACTTATAGTGAAAGGAATTATAGTGGTTACCTACTATAAGACCGTAACTTTCTTTCTTGTACTACTGTAGCAGTTCATTAATAATAAAGACAGCAATACAGGTTTTGAATGGTTACACGACTTTGTACGGGAATTTAAATTTATTTGCTGATTTATTCAAATGATTGAAGAAAATTCAATCAAAAAATTGATAAAAAGGCGGCATAATCTAACAATAAAAAATTATTTCGAAAAAAAAACCCAAGTCTTGGAATTGAACCCTGGACTCGGTGTATATCAGGCCAAAAGGTTACCCAAGCAGCCATTGTTTTGTCTCAATTGAAAGACATAATTTAAAATAAGAATTGTGTTTGGGAATTCCAAACAGTAATTATTATGATATTTACTAATTAAATATTAAATTTTATTATTATTATTATTATTATTACTTACCTTTATATCATTGTTTGTATATAAATATAAGATATATATCACACACTTATAAATATAAGACGATTGCAAAAACTAGTTATGTGCATGCGAAGTTGAATACATTTTTTATAACCTAATTTTCTGGTTGTTAACAAAATAAGTTATTAATCCTATTTAATGATTAAATAATAAAAAATAAATAAAAAATTCAATTCCACGAAGAATTGAACGCAGGACTTTATGATCATGGAGCGACACCTGAAACCACATAGCCGTAGTTGACTTATTGTTAATGTAGAAAATCTAATATATAAACAGCGTACTAGAATAACGGCTGTTATCAATAATTATTATTGTAATTATAATAATTTTCGAAATTATAATTGTTTTTTTTTTCTATTTTAATTTCATTTACTGCAAGAAAAAAATCTGAAAACCTGAAAAAAGTACACGTGAACAAATAATATGTATCGTGTATTTCGCCGCAGCGGGTGGTGAGGATACATTTCTCCGCTTTTGCGCTGCCCAAGCTCGGCTCTCCTTGGCTTTTCTCGGGCTTTCCCGACACACCGATACACAACATTGCAGTGTGTGCGAGGCATCTTGGGCTCAGGAGAGGGGGTAAAAATTAAGATACAAGACTAATAGTAATAACTATAATTATTGTTGTTGTTGTCGTTGATATTATTATCATTACCTGTAATTGAAAGCATGAAAATATTCTGGAAAAAAAATGTTGGGGTTTTTTTCCTAAAAGATATTGAGAATATTTCTTTAAAATAATTTAATTTATTTAAATTAGGTATTGTTTATTTTTCAGGTGATCTTCACATATTTTTAATTGTAATACTATTTGCTGCATTATTTTTTCCCGCCGTACAATTCGGTAACAGTCGGATTCCGAGAATTTCACACGGACGGAGGCTGACAGTTGTGTGCGTTACCTCTCCGTTTCGCGTGGAAGAGGGCTTTATTCCCCTCAGCTTGTCGGTCGTTCTCGGTTTCCCTCGACTCTGCTCGGCTTTCCGACTCACCGACACACTGTATTACATGTGTGCCGGGCGCGCGAAGCGCTAGAGAGGGGGTAAAAAAATCGCACGATCTGGCTACACCGGAGTACTGGATGCCAAAGCGTGGATCACCCGACGGCACGGACTCGTTAATTTCCACCTGACCCAAGTTCTGACTGCGCACGGTGGTTCTCGGAGCTACCTTCGGCGCTTCGGAATTTACGACAGCGCCGAGTTTTGCCGGGTAAGGGACCGCTTTGGCGAAAGCTGAAGCGGACCCCTGACCCCGGACGGATTGGGTCAATGCTTGCTAGGTTCCGAAGAAGGATCACAGGCAGTGGTGCGGCTGACCGCGGCCATAACGGGGAAGCCTCAGGAGCAGCGAAAAGCTGAAGAGCGAGCGAGGTGGCACCGATGTACGAGACTGACCGTTCCTACCACCCCGCGGAGAGACGAAGGCGCCGAGGCGCAGAAAAGTGCCCTTCCACGAAATAATGCCTCGCGGCCGTTTCGGCGGGAGAGGAAACTTGGCGCAGGCGAGAGAGGAGGTTTTAGTCGGTAAGAATCCGACACTGGCCGACCACCACACGTACACGCCCTTTTGACAAACCGGGGAAGTGAGTGCTTGGAGGATCTATAAACAGGTCTTTCCGAAAAGCGAATGCCTGAGCACCCCTATAAACGGGGTCACCCGAAAGCGAATGGAGGGGATCTTTATAAACAGGCTCTCGCCGTGAATGCAGCCCGGTTTCGCCACCATGACCGCTCACACTCACGTACACTACCCGGGGGGGCTTCGGGGCCGTGCGTTGTCCAAGCGCGGTACGTGGAGTCACAACCACGAGGGAGCTTAGCCTGACGGGATAAACAAGCATGGAAATGCACAAAAAAACAAAGGAACTAGCTCAAGTGGTAAACCCTTCTCAGGGGGAATTCCGATCCAGTTCTGATCGGGTGAAAGCCCCGGTGGTCACAGGCAGCAGCATGGATTTTAAGGGCCGCAATTTGTGCACGGTGAAGAGGAAGACGACACTAAACAAGGAAACGAACAAGACGCTACTAAACCTACCGGAACGAATCAGGACAGACAGCCCATCAGACGGCGGTAGCGTAATGAGCTACACCTCTGCCGTAGACAGACAAGTACTGACGACTTGAAAAGCACCCACGACGACGAACAGCAAAAGAGACCTGATTGAACTGCTTCGGCTCATACACAAAACAGCGATAAAAATAGCCGAAGCAGCAAATGTCCAGAAAAATATGAATACGACGGTAACGACGGGAATCAAGCCGATCCTTGAGGCCGTTGACATCGCGCTGCATAAGCAGGGAACCAACAGAGACAAAACGGACACGCTCGCCGACCGGAACCACGTCTGAGTCCTCTCAAAAGAGGCCGACGACGACGGAACCACCTACAGACTGGCAGACACCGATACGGAAACGAAAACAAAAAAAAAAAAAAAACCGACGCAAAAGCCCGATCTGACCGAAGCGGACCGGCCCCCGCCAAAGGGGTTTGGCCGTCCTGGTCAAACCGCGCACCGACACGACGTACTCCGACATAGTACGAAAAATACGAACGTGCCGGTGACGACGCTCAAAAGACGAAGAACGGCTTGTGCCTGCTGAAGCTCCAAGCAGACGCAGACAAACCGGACAGCCGCGACGAGTTTGGACAACAGATCCAAGACGCGATCGGTTAAGCGGGGAGTGTCAGAGCTATGACCTCGAAAGACCAATTGGAGATTATGGACCTGGACTGTGTCGTGCGACCCGAGGATATAACGGACGCGCTGAGACGGAAGACGGGACGCGAGGCGGACTTTAGGATCCACATCTTCGGCCCGAAGCGTGCCGAGCAGTACATGGCGGTCTTGATTCGCGGGAAGCCGACGCGTTGCTTCGGCGCGGCCAGATCGGCATAGACTGGGTGCATTGCCGCATCCGAAAAAGACTGACGGTGACGAAATGCTACAGATGCCTGGGATTCAGCCACGTGAAGGCCGAATGCCAGGCATCTGGAGATGGCCTCAAGGCTGGATCTAGCAGTGGTAAACGCAGGACATAGGCCGACGTACAGACGACCAGGGTTTGGAGACTCCATCCCTGACGTGACGATGACGTCGGACAGTATCCTGCCATGGCTGAGGGGATGGCGGTGATCAAGGACTATACAGCCAGCGACCACCAGTACATCTCCTCCGAAGTGGTGGCACGGACAGAAACCAGGCGACCGAGGAACCACCACCCCTCGCGGTGGAATCTCAACAAACTCGACGGACAAACATTTTCAGAGGAGCTGATCGCAGCGGCAGCCCCCGTGACGAAAATTCCTCCCGAGCTGACTGGCCGGCAAAGGGCACAAAGACTAACAGACGAGACGACCAGACTAACAAACGGCTTGTGCAACAGCACAATGCCGAAACGACGACAAAGACAAAACAAATGACCACAATACTGGTGGATGGACGAGATAGCCGATTCGCGCAGGATATGCCTGGCAAATCGTCGGCGAGCGACGAGGGCTGGGGTGGAACCGAAAGGGAAAATCTCCAGGCCATATATAAAACAGCACGAAAGACGCTGACAAAAGCAATCCGGCATAGCAAGGCGCAATGCTGAAGGAAGCTCTGTGAGGAGGTGAACGAGGACCCGTGGGGAACCGGCTACAAGATCGTGACCGGCAAACTAGATGCCCGAGTTACACCATAACTCAAAGACGCCGAAACAGCAGGACAGATTGTCGACGGATTGTTTCCGATGCACCCGACTTGGACAATAGAGACGGACGACGCAGAAGTACCAGCGGCCCCGTTTTTGTAGCTGCTGAGCTCACCATAGCAACGACGACAATGGAAACCGTTGAGGCGCCGGGACCACACGGGGTACCGGCCGAGATTCTCCGGCTCGTGGCTGGCCTACGGCCAGAGATACTTATTGACCTGTCCACCACGTGCTTGATGGCAGGGAAGTGCAGCGATCGGTGGAAAGAGGCTCCTTATCCCAAAAGGTAAAGGCGACCCCAACACGCCGTCGGCCTGCCGACCCTTGAGTTTACTCGACACGTCAGGTAAACTCTTTGAACAATTACTGAGACCGAGACTAACGGACGCGATACAGGTTGGAGGGGATCTCTCAAACCTGATGTTCGGTTTCAGGACGGGTCGATCGACGATTGGAGCGATCCAAAAGGTGGTCGACTCCTTCCTGGAACTGGACAGACACTGCCACACAGCACGACCTATCGTGCTGTTGGCGACGCTCGACATCAGGAATGCTTTCAACTCGGCCAGGTGGGTGGACATCTTGGAGGCGCTGAAAAGAAACTTCGGGATCCAACCGTACTTGGCTCGGGTTATGGAGGATTACCTAAAAAACAGACAGATAACGTACGAGACGACCGAAGGACGCGTAACGAGACAGATCACCGCTGGGGTTGCCCAGGGGTCGATACTGGGACCTGACTTTTGGAACGATTTATATGACAGTCTGCTTCGGCTGGATATGCCACCCGGAGTTTCCTGAGCTGGCGCAGCTGACCTTGAACCAGACCATGAGACGAGTTGGTCGATGGATGACAGACCACGGACTAAAACTCGCAACAGAAAAGACGGAATCGATGGTGCGGGGGAAGTCAAGTACCTGGGCGTGACCGTCGATACGAAAATGACCTTCTGGCCTCATATACAGAAGACAGCCCGGGGGGCGGCCCAGAGGATAGCATCCTTAAGCCGCCTGATGGCAAACACGACGGGACCGAAACCGGGGAAACGGCGACTGCTAATGGCAACAGCCCACTCGATCCACCCTATACAGCGCGGAAATTTGGGCAAACTCCCTGAAGACCACAAAATACCGCCACGCAATGATAACAGTACAGAGACAGGTTGCACTAAGGATCGCCTGCTCCTGTCTCTGCACAAGCTGTCCTGGTGGTGACGGGCGTCATTCCCGTGGATCTTCTGGCTTCCGAGCGCAAGAGGATTCACGGGAGGAACGCGGACACGAGACGACAGGACGCGGCAACCACCGGAAGAAACAGAACGAAACAGACATGGCAACAACAATGGACAGAAGGATTTACAGGAAACTGGACGAGACGGCTGATAAGGGACTTGAGGCCGTGGCTTGATAGGGAATTCGGGGACGTAAATTTCTACGTCACCTAGCTTCTGACGGGTCATGGATACTCCAGGCGGTACCTTCACAGCATGGAAAGAGTACGGACACCCAACCGCAAGACTGCGGACACGAACAGAACGACGCGGAACATACGTTCTTCGACTGCGACCGTTAGACAGCACTCAGACGAGGACTGAAGACAACGGTTGGTAACATCAGCCCGGACAACATTGTCGGGGTGATGCTCCAAACGACGGATCGTCTACATGAAGACAATACTTAGACGAAAAAATGCAGACGGCTGCCTAGAATGACAGAGCAGCCAAACTGACGGGACACAAAACGAATGAACAGACGGACAGACGCACACAGACAGCTCCCCTAATCAGAAGTAATATTAACATATTTCCTGGTTCCCTTCACGAAATCCTTTCAGATCTCATAAAGGGCAAAAAAGAATCTATCCACTAAAACCGAGGAATGAGGTTCACATCGACGCGAGTCAACATGGATGAGAAGCAGTATTGATTCAAGAACGAAACGATTGTCGTATCCACTCGATATCCACCCTACACAGTAGAAAGACTGCAAAGGACGAAGCAAAATATCATTCCTTTGAATTGGAAACGTTAGCAATTCTCTGCTCCCTCGAACAGTTTCGGGTCTACTTGATTGCTATCAAATTTGTGATAAAAACTGATTGGAACAGTTTAAAGCTGTTAGAAAATAAAAGACACCTGAAACCGCGAATTGGTCGATGGTTCATCAGATTGGCGGAATTCAATTATCAGATTGATCACATTGAAGGGGAGAGGTACGTAGTCACAGATATCTTGAGTCGATTCTCTGTCGGACCGGATGAAGAAACACCGATAGTAGGTATACCGATTTTGGGAATCCAGGTGAATACGTATTGGATCGCAGCAATGCAAAGATCGTGGCGAGAGATTCTGACGATTCAAGACAATTTAGAAGAAGGCGATGCTAAAACACACCAAAAATTTAACATGGCGAACGCAAGAGTGCACAAGGTAACGAAAGGTCGGTGGCGATTGTACGTGCCGAAGGAACTACGACAAGATCTAGTAGAGGTGACTCATAAGAGTCTTGCTCATCTTGTGATCGATAAAACTTTGGCGAAGTTGAAAAAAAACGTCTTATTTTTCGGGAATGCGCGAGTATATGACGACTTACGTAAATCGTTGCATAAACTGTTTGTATAACAATCTCCAAACCGGAAAGAAAAGTGGGTTTTAACATCCAATAGACAAGGGAAATATCCCCTTCGAAACGGTACACGTCGATCACTTGGGTCCATTAATCGAAACGAAGCGAAATAACAAATACATTCTGGGGGAGTATACGTGTACAGTAAATATGTAATAAAAAAGAAAGAAAGCACAAAAACTAAATCCAGGACAATTAGTTTTGGTATGAAATGAGGGACCTCTCGAAAATTGAACGAGATATATCGCGGGCCTTATGAAGTTGTCAAAGAAATAGGAAACGATAGATATTTAATTCACATAATCGAGGGAGAGCAGCAAAGCCAGCGGTTTTATAAAGGAATACTAGCAATAGATAGACTTAAGGTTATACCGAATGAACAATAAAAGAAAAGAAATGTTTTCGGAATTGTATACAAAAAAAATGCATTACGCTGTACTGAAATATACGACAATATCGTCGAAAAAGCCGATACATCAGGAAGGCCGAAATTGTGGCATTGTTACATCGAACGACCCATATTTTACTGGACTCGTGTTATTAAGGAATATCAAATGTTTGTTTGAAAAGCGGCGTAGAGGAGAGTTTGTCGGGACACTTCCTGCGAGACGGTTGTAACTAATTTCAATAAATATTACTTTTGTAAAAATTGTCTCGGGCTGTGAATTATTTCAAACGATCCTGACAAAGAAAGCAGCAAAGTGTGCGACATATCAATGAGATAAATGACAATACCAAAAACACTAACAATAATAATATATCTAATCAAGCTTTGGTGTATAAAAAAAGGATTAAAAGAAATTTAAGAAAATGTTATCGAGAAGATGACAAGTTGAAAAAAAACAAACGTAGCGTTGAAGAAAAAAATTGGCTGTCTAGAAAAAATGCATAGGTTAGCAATAAAAAAAACTATTTCCTTCTACGTCTCCAAAATCTGCTGTTGGTAAATTTTTAAAAGGTAAACGTGTGACAATGATATTACAAAAAAACTAATATTTCATGACGTTGTTAGTCAGCAAAATTAAAGATGCGTATAAAAATAGTAAAAGCAATAGGTTGAAACAGACTTTGAGTCGCGTAATGACTAATAAGATTCTTAAAAAATATAAACAGTTGTCACAAGTTAGGAAAGCTATTATCCTATCACTCGCTTTAAGAGATTCCAAATATCAAGATCCTTCAAATTACATAAAAAAGCTAAAAGAAGGTCAAAAATTTATTCAGTCTCAAAACAAAACTTTCTTTGAAAATAATTGTCCAATTGATCCTAGGAAAAAAGGTTTTTTCAAGTTGAATGGTGGAAAAATTTCAAAACGATACATGAACTGCAATATTATTGATATGCACGCCAAGTTCTGTGCTCAAAGTACGTACAAAGTATCATATTCAACATTCGCCAAATATCGTCCTCGTTATTGTGTAGAACCGTACGTAACACAGTGCATGTGGGTGTATTACAGCTGAAAATTTTTCTATTCTAGTCAGTGCTCTTCATCGAGTGAAAATAATTACAAAAAAACCTTAAGAAAAAATGATCAAAGCCTAGTCTGTGTTAATCGATCAGAAAAATGTCTGTCTCAAAGTTGTAATTTTTGCAAGTATAAGGAAATCGAAATGAACTCGATTAAGGTCGATGTGACAAGTCAAATGTATTTTACGAAGTGGGCATTATCGTCGGAAGACAGAATTAGTGGAAAAACTATGAAACCAGCTACTGTCAAAAGAACATCGAAAAATAAAATAACATGTATTGTAGAAGAAGCCATTAAACTAGGAAACCGAGAAATAATTGCATTTGTTGCTCATGAGTTTAGAATATTTCATAAAAAATTATTTAATAATACGTTGTTGGATTACTTGAGTACGGTTGAATTAGTCGTTCTTATCGACTTCAGTGAAAACTATTCATGCAAATACGGAACTGAGGTCCAATCTGTCCATTTTAGAGCTAGCAGAACACTATGTAGGATGCATACGGAAATGATTTATGGTCAGAATTTTTCTCAGGAATTTGCTACCCTATCTCAATTATTACGACATGATCCTGTTGCAATTACTACCGCCTTAAAGCAAGTCCTTGACTATAACCTCTCACTGTTTCCTCGTATTAAAAAAAAAATGGATTTTATGAATCCGACAACTCAGTATCGAAACCGTAAAATGTTTTACATTATAACTCAATATTTTCCACTTTGCTATCCTCAAATTCAGTGTATATCTTATAATTTTAGTGAAGCTGAATCCGGAAAAACCGCACTCGATCGTATTGGAGGCACTCTAAAACGTTTAGCTGATAATCAAGTGAAATTTGGCAAACACATTTCTAATTTTGATCGGTTAGTAACAGCTTTGCGTGGCTCTAGTAAATAATACGTATTGACGTCGTAACTACTCGTTGTATCCCAAATTGTATTCAACTTTTGAAAGTAACAGAAGTAGTAAATAAATCGTAGAATTTAGTGAGCGACACTTACCGGCAAATCCACTGCGCCACGAAGCCGAGAATGTAGGAATTTTCCGAATAAGTACAGGGTGTCCCATTTTAGACAATCCACACAAATATCTCCGAAATTTGACAACTCACAAAAAAATGTTCCACACAAGATTTTTCAGCTTTGAAGGGGGACATCTGCTGGTCACTCCAGAATTGACCTTGAGGTTGACCTTGAATGTTTTATCAAGGTCAAATCCACTTTTTTAACGGAAACGCATATTTTTGACTCCACCATTCGATAGAGCAAGAAATTTTACATGGAAATATGCACTAAGTTTATTTTTTATCATAGAGGTCATTGGGGTCAAAATAATTAAAAATCCTCGAATTGAAAAAAAATGACCAAAAATCACGCAGAAAGTAATTGGGACTGTAAAATCATAATGACGAAGGGACAAATTGACAGTTTTCCACGATTTTAGAAAATTGAATGTCAATTTGAAGGTCGATTCAAGATTGAAGTTGTTGTGTACCAAAACATTGTTCTCATATCGAAACGCATCTAAAATTTCACCGCCGGCATTAGCATTACCCGATACTCACCACGAGGAGGTTGCTCGGTCGGATTTTGAGTATCGTGTAGCCCTGAAAAGGGCTGATTTGATGTAAAAGCTTACCAAAAAAGTAATTCAACAGATGCTCAAATGTTGCCCCGTTCACTTGACGGCAGAATTCGATTCGCCGATGGAAATTTCTTACGGTATTCAATAATACTTCACGTGGGATGTTTAGGCACGTCGTCCTAATTCGCTCAACCATATTTTCCCTTGTCGTAGGTCTTGTGCGGTAAACTAAATCTCGTAGATAACCCCACAAATAAAAATCCGGTGATGTTAGGTCCGGTGACCTTGGTGACTATTCAACAGAGCCCCCTCTGCCTAGCCATTGACCACGAAACGCTACGTTGACCAAGTCTCTAACAATGCGAGCATAATGCGGACTTGGGCCATCTTGTTGCAGCCAAATTCTCACCCTTGTCAATAAGTCTACGTTTTCGAGCAAAATTGGCAGTTCGTCTCGGAGTAACTGCAAGTAGCTGTGTCTATCGATATTGCCATGAAAAAAATATGGACCTACCAAATGGCCATTGATGATCCCACAGCAGACGCTGAAACTCTAGCGATGTTGGTGATCAATCACTTGTATCCAATGAGCATTTACCGGAGACCAATAGTGAGAGTTGTGCCTATTCAATATTCCAGTACTGCCGAACCTGGTCTCATCGCTGAAGAGCACGTAGCGAAAAAAATGACGGTCATTCGTGATTTGCTGAGCTGCCCAATCACAAAATATCATGCTGCGGCGATGATCTTCTTCAGATAGAGCTTTATTGAGAGTTATGTGGTATGGATGATATTTTGAAGCCCGCAAATATCTGCTTGCAGTTGCTCTTGGAATACCCAAATCTTTTTCGATTTCCCTTAAACTAGTATGAGGATCCAAATGGACAGTGGCTAGTACAGCGATTAATCGAGGATTATTCAGATAATCGTTGTCAGTCAATCTTCTCCTTTGTCGCGAAAAATTTCTTCGACGACTACGAATCTCACACTATGATTAGGATGTTGTCGTTGAGGAAATCGTTCACGATACAGTGCGGCAGCTCTTCGGTAATTCCGTTGACATTCTTCCAAAACGACCAGAATGTCAACAATTTCGTTAGCCGTATATCCTGGAATTTTCTTGAAACAGTAATTTTCAGAGTCGAGTATCAGGTGATTGTCAGGTAATACGATAAACAGGAGAATTTTTGTCAGATCCGGTAAATTTTTACGGTGAAATCACAGTAACTGGTAAATTTGTCCGTTCATTGCTTAGTAAAAGTAACTGGCATTTCCTTGGTGGCCATACACGAGTAACAATACTTTTCAGAACGCAAAGTAAGAAGTAAAAAACCCTAGAAAAAGACAAACAGAGGTTTCCTGAGTTACTTTTACTGAGTAATGGATAAACTTAGAATGTTCGATATTTTGAGGGAACGAAATGTAATACTCCAATAGTTAGTGTGATTTAACCGTAAAAATTTACCAGATATGACAAAAAAATTCGATCCACCGATCTACCTGACAATTGACCGATACTCGACTCTGAAAATTACCGTAAGAAGGTTCCATCGCCGAATCGAACTCTCCCGAGAAGTGAACGGGGCAACATAGAGCATCTGTTGAATTAAAAGTTCACATCAAATGAGCCCCTTTCAGAGCTACACGATACTCAAAATCCGACCAAGCAAGCTCCTCGTGGTGAGTATCGCGTAATGCTAATGCCAGTGGTGAAATGTTAGATGCGTTTCGATATGAGAACAATGTTTTGGTACACAAAAACTTCAATCTTGAATCGACCTTCAAATTGACATTCAATTTTCTAAAAACGTGGAAAACTGTCATTTTGTCCCTTCGATATTATGATTTTACAGTCCCAATTACTTTCTGTGTGCTTTTTGGTCATTTTTTTTTTCATTTTGTGGATTTTTAATTATTTTGATCCCGATTACCTCTATGAAAAAAATAAACTTAGTGCATATTTCCATGTAAAATTTCCTGCTCTATCGAATGGTGGAGTCAAAAATAAGCGTTTCCGTTGAAAAAGTGGATTTGACCTTGATAAAACCTTCAAGGTAAACTTCAAGGTCAATCCTGGAGTGACCAGCAGATGTTCCCCTTCACATCTGAAAAATCTTGTCTGGAACATTTTTTTGCGAGTTGTCAAATTTCGGAGATATTCGTGGGGATTTTCTAAAATGGGACACCCTGTATATACATGAAAAGATCGAACCGTCCTTTAAAATGTGTATATTGGAGATGTGCGAAAGCGTATGGGTACTCGCTTACAGAATAAAAGAAAAGCCGAGAAACTTGGGGGAAAGAAGGGACTAACGGAGAGTGTCCATAAAGAAATTGACCATTTACTACGGTTTGGCAATTTGTCGAAATGTGAATTCAGTACAAGGTATGAAAAGAGCTATGGCAACAGTAAACGATTATTATTCCACCGATAGAGATCCTCGGCATGAAAATTGTCCAGAAGGGGCGGAGAGTTGGTGCGAATGACGCAAGGCTCAAGCGGCGAATAATCTGGCATATTTCAAACATCCGGCAAGATTCATTAATGACAATGTTGAGAAGCACATTCGTCCAATTTACGAAGAACTTTCTAAAGACGATTTATTGACGCGGTACTTAGCCGGACACACTCAAAATTCGAACGAATCGTTCAACTCGATTGTGTGGCGCCTAAATCCAAAACACGTAAATTCCGGTTATAAAATCGTCGAAATAGCAGCAAATATGGCTACAGGCATTTTCAACGAGGGTTATTCAGCTGTACTTGCTACCATGCAACTCCTCGATATTGTTATCGGGCACCAGTACAAAAATTTCGCTGACACCGTCGACGCTGAGCGCATAAGGCGGGAAAACCGGCGTGCCTCATTATCCAACGAGGACGCTCGTACAGCTCGAAGATCGGAAAGCCTCCGCCAAAAAGAGTTTTTTGAAGAAGAGGAAGGATTCTTCTGTGGCCCGGGAATAGCTGATTAACATCTAATTAGTGTAAGTATCCAAAAACTTACACCCGTCTTCTTAAGTCCGATCGAAAAAAATCAAAGTGATCCTAGTTTCAGTATTAAATTATCTACTATTTGAACTGAAAAGGTTACACAAAAGTACTATTCAAATAACTTGTTTTGCAACTTAAAGTGAATTTTTATTTTAAAAAAGTGAGTTTTTTTCAGACTTCGAAAAAGTTTGTAATTTTATCATTCCTTCGGTATTTTTTTAGTTCATATAGAAAAGAAACTTATTAAAAAAAAATTGGTTCGACTGTTTCAGATGCATCGCACGACCTCCATCACCAGCACCGGTTTACAAGTACCGACTCCAGGCGCCCCAGAAAAATCGCTACAACTTTGACAAATTTCAATATTATATAATAAAAAAAAAATGTTTCTTAAAGCTTTAATATAATGAAATATCGTCTCCAAATCCCGTTTACGGCAATCATATTCTTTTATTAAAAAAAAAATTCTGAAAAAACGCTTTTTTCGGCTTCTAAAGCAGACCACTGCCTTAAAAAAAATCTTTATATCTTTGACTTTGCTCCACTTTGTTTGCGTACTGAGTCCCTTAAACTTCGTACAGTGATAAATTGCGTGTTCACCTCCGCAACTCGGACATGTTTTTGTATCGTTCGTACTTTGTTCGCCTTTACTGCTAATACATGCGACTGACTCCTCGGCTTTCTTTGAGGGGTACGCGGGTTTAATGCTGCGTTAAGAAATCAGTCAGCGACTTTGGCGTTGGAATTGTCTCGTTGTTGATACCCGCTTTCCACTTTCGACGCGTGACAGGATCGAGCTTCGTGGTAATCATGTAAATAATTCAACTGTCCCAACTATCAACCGGCTGACCGAGGGTCTTGAATGCACGGAAATGCTTGAACGCGTCATCCACAAGCCTGGGCAATTGAGTTGCCGATTCTGTCTGGATTGACTCGAGACCGAATAATGCCTGTACGTGATAGTGAATTAATAAACGTTTGTTTTCAAATCTGTCTTTGAGCAACGCCCACGGTTCTCTGTAATTTCGCCCGAGTCAAGACTCGCGGTTCATAAGGTGGAGGCGTGCAAAAGTCGAGATCACGCCGGCGTCGGGGAATCACCTACGCCCAAAAAAAATTGAACTGCAGCCGATGCCGATCGAAAGAGCAGTTCGCGGCGTGCAAAAAACAGGGGCAACTCGTCTCAATCGGATAGTCCCAGGGGAAGTTATGCCCCCAGGAAGTCAAAACACCTTTTGTGGGGTTACTCGAGAACGGTACGACCGATCGCGTAGAAATTTCTCGTGGAGTCATTGCTTGTGACTCGCTACAAAGAAGAAATTGTTTTGGGGCGAAAACGTTCCTTGTAGACGAGATCCAGACTTAGAATAATTTTTGCAATAATTTTCATAGTTAACTCGAAGTTTTTCAACGGCAGCAACTGCTGAAAATTTTAAAAAGCAAATAATCGTCCCATCATGTTTAGTACTAAATTGGAATGGAAAACTTTTTGATGATTCAGAAATTGTCAAAAAAGTTGAGAGGTTTCCGGTAATAGTAACAGGACTCGATTTTGAGCATATTTTTCGCGTTCCTAAACTAGTGACTGGAGATAGTAACAATCAAACCAATGCCATGATTAAATTATTAGATGAATGGAAGATTAAAAACAACATTAGGGCTTTATGCCTCGATACTGCTGCTGTTAATACGGGTGAGAAAAAGTACTCACTTGAAATAAGTGGAGAAACGCTCGAGCCGTTGTCAGAGAAGGACGTGTTTATGTTTGCGCGATATCGCTCGAGTGGTGCTTATATTCAGTGAATCCTCAGTGCCGAGAGCTATTATACACCGATGGGCCATAACGGCATGGAAGTCGGTGACGATTTCCCGAGGACGGCGATGACGCCAAAATGCGAGCGGGGCAAAACCGCAGTGCAGGAAGAGAGCCGGTCTTGCACATAATTATTAATCGGGGGCTGGACCATAGTGACCAAACCACATCACCAACATGGCAGGTAAATGCCAGCAGAAAAGTGCGAGAACCAGTGATCCCGATAGCGACGGTGAATCATCCACAGCCATACCTAACACGAATAGATATGGAACTCTTCCAGACGAGATTGACCAAACAGTCAACAACTCTAGCGATCTAGCGACAAAAGAAAGCGAAAGAGAACCGAAGCCCCCGTCAATATTTATACTTGGCGGTAAATCAATTGCCGAATTATCTAGTCTACTGAAAGAAGTAGTGCAAAACAAAGATTTTACACAGTAAACTCCAAACAATAGTGGACAATTAAAAATAATGGCAAAAAACAAATTGTCCGCAAACTCGACAACGTAAGTGCTGCTTTCCACACAAGTGAACTTAAACAGCAGCAAGATTACAGAGTTGTCATTCGATATAAAATAGCTGATATAAAACAAGCAATCGAGGAACTTGGTCACCCTGTACGTAATGTAGAAAATAAACGCCATTGGCAGACTCGAGAGCCCTAACCATTATTCTTCGTAAACCTAGAAACGAATCGGAACAACAAAGAAATTTACAAGATAGATCTCCTACTAAACGTAAAAATACAAATCGAGCCCCCAAGAAAAACAACTATAATCGTTCAGTGTACTAGGTGCCAGAGCTACGGTCATACAAAAACCTACTGCCGCAGGCAATACCGATGCATTACATGCGGGGTTGAACACAAATCACTAACGTGTACGAAAACCAGTGAAACCCCTACAAAATGCGCACTATGCGGGGGAGACCACCCAGCGAATTACAAGAGCTGCAAAATCTATCAAGATATCTCAGAAAAATGTAACAGAACCACGCGAAGACCCCACTGGCACGGATCTAATACAGCGAACGCAAATTCGACGGGAGAGACGCAGACTGGGAACACTCCCGCAATGGGCCAATCGCGCAGAGAAAATAATTGAAGCTTTACGAAAGCCACAAACACAAACTGAGATTTGACACTGGGATACCACTCGAACAAGAACAACAGCAAAAACAAAAACAACAATACCAACAACAATAACATCTCTGATATAGTAGTCGTTCTCGAGAAATCCCTCAGTGAATTCAAAGCCGTGCTAGTGCAGCAAAACCAATTATTAAACACACTGCTAAATCTACCGACAACAGGACTATCAAAGACTCGCTGAAATGAACCAGTTTCATAGATTAGCCCTATGGCATGCCAACGGACTGGCACAACACCGCCAGGAATTAATTAAGTTCATTAACACAAATAGGCTAGATATCATACTAATTTTAGAAACAGACTTTACCGATAAAAACTACTTCAAAATTCCAGGCTATAATACCGACTCCACAAAAAACGCGTCTGGAACTGCCCATAGAGGGACGGCAGACATAATAAAAAGAACAATAAAACATCGTGAAATTATAGAAATCGAAAAAACCTAGCTACAAGCCACGAGCATCGTAATTGAAGACTGAACACACGGCTCCATCGTCGTATCTGCAATCTACTGCCCTCCGAGATTTTCGACCAAAAAAGATAAGTTTGTGGAATATTTTAAACACTAGGTCCTCGATTCTTAGCTGGCGGAAACTATAACGCAAAACACCCACGCTGGCAAGACTGACCACCCCCAGACGCCGAGGGCTCCAAAAAGCCATGACGCAGCAAAATTGTGATCATCGGTCGACTGGTCAACCGATATACTGGTCTACAGATAGAAACAAAGTTCCTGACGTACTAGATTTCTTCGTTACTAAAGGGATTTCAAATACGTACACCCACGTTGAATCAAGCCAGACTTATTATCCGACTACAGTCCAGTGATACTAATGCTAAGCAGTGGCATCGTGTACAAGGAAACATTGCCCTTTCGTCACAATAAACAGATAGACTGGACCATCTTTAGCGACAAAATAGAGAGAAACATAAACCTGCGTATGTCATTAAGAAACGAGGAAGAAACAGAGGACGCTACAGAGTACTTTACCAAACTAATACAAGACTCTGCCTGGGCGGCAACACCTGAAGCCTCCCCCAAAGAACCGGTTACTAGTTACCCAAGAGACATTAAAGACAAAATCGCTCAAAAAGGAAAATTAGAAAAGCCTGGCAACTAAGCAGGAACTCAATTCATAAAACGAATCTCAGAAGAACCACCCGCGAACTCAAAAAACTAATCTACGAATACAATAACAACATCGTGGAACAGAACTTAGCCAACCTTACCAATACAGCGAGCACTGACTACTCTCTGTGGAAAGTGGCAAAAAGGCTAAAACAGTCAAAACAATATAACTCATCGATCAACAAACCTAACGGAGTTTAGGCTAAACGTGATGTCGAAAAAGCAGAGACATTTGCCAATCACTTAGTCTTAGTCTTCACACCTATACCGGCCCAACTGGACAACGAACAAATACTGGGGTCCTTGGTTCTTTGGTTCTTTGGTTCCTTGGTCATGAACCTCCCAATTAAACGTTTCTCTCTCGCCGAAGTAGAACGTATAATCCTTAATGAAATCGAGCACTCTGAATTTCCTGGCTACGACGTAATTACCGGTACCATTCTCAAAAAACTGCCCAAAAAAGCCGTAGTATTTTTAACCACACTGTATAACGCAATCCTTCGCACATCTCACATCCCTGGTCAATGGAAAGTCGCTCAAATTATTATGATTCCAAAACAAGGAAAGCGACCGAGTAAAGTAACTTCCTATCGGCCCATAAGTCTGCTGCCAATTATGTCAAAGTTATTCGAAAAAATTCTATCAAAAAGGCTCAGAACCCTAATAAATGACAGCGAACTCAACCCTGACTACCAATTCGGCTTCAGGAATGATCACTGAACTGTCGAACAAATGAACAGAGTTTTCATCACCATCTCCAATGCCATAGGAGAAAAAAATACTGCTCCGCAGTTTTCCTGGACATACAACAGGCATTTTACAAAGTCTGGCATGATGGCCTACTCTACAAAAAAAAAAAAAAACAAAAACTATCGCAGTATTTTCTCGTGCTAAAATCGTACCTAAGCAACAGATGATTTCAAGTCCGTCATGGCCAAGACCTATCTGAACTGCATCCTATCCAATCTGGCGTCCCGCAAGGTAGTGTCCTAGGGCAAGTTCTCTACACACTACACACCGCTGGCCTGCCTATAGGAAGGGACATAGTGGCGGCGACGTTTGCCGCCGACCCAGCAATACTAGCGGTACACAAAAAAACATCAATTGCATCCAGAATACTGCGAAGGGGGCTACAAGAAGTCGAAAATGGGTTGGACACGTGGCGTGTAAAAGCAAGTGGAGTCAGATCCGTACACGTTACCTTCACTACGAAAAGAGGCAACTACCCCGGGGTCATACTGCACGGACATTCATTGCCACACTCTAATGAAGTTAAATACTTGGGCATGTATCTTGACAGAAGACTAACATGATCAAAGTTCATCAAAACCAAAAGAAAAGAGCTAGACTTAGAAATACGCCGAATGTACTAGCTAATCGGTCGCAAATCAAAATTATCACTGAATAACAAACTAAACATATCCAAAACTATTATGAAGCCTGTCTGGACGTATGGGATTCAGCTATGGGGAACGGCCAGAAATCCCAACCTGGAAATCCTACAAAGGTTTCAATTTAAAGAATCGAAAATAATAATCACCGCTCCCTGGTACGTTAACAACGCCATTATCCATAGAGACTTCGGTATGAACACGATCACGAAAGAAATTCAACGATTCAGCGAGACGTACGAAGGACGACTACAGTTCCAATCCAACGAGCTGGCCAGAACTGTCCTAGGCCCTCACTAAATTTCCCGCAGGCTCGAGAGATACAAGCCCATCGATCTATGTGCAAGATTTATCTAACCGACCAAATAAAATTACAGCGACATAAAAAGAAATAAGCGTCGGTGGATGCTTTTCTAACCTCGTTTTTCGTCAATATCACAATTATTTATTGTTATGTATATAACTGCTTATAATTCTCCAATAAACAGCTATAAAACAAGAACCTGAAATGTTATCCATGTGCTAATTTAAAGTAATTTTCGTAGACTTGAATAATGGAACATGCACACAGCCTGAACGTGATTTGAATAAAAATCTTCTTCATTTGGGTTGTCGACACCATATATACGATTTGGCGCTCAGAAGTATCGCGAAAACTTGTTGGTCGGTCACAAGTCATCCTAATGTTGCAATATTCAATCGCTTCAAGAATAGTTGGGAAATCATGAACAAAGAAACATTTGACACTGGAATTGAAGATTCTGAAATTGATACAAACCAGAGGCATCAGACAGAAAATTCTACAATTTATGTCAAGTCAAATCAAGCTATTATATTTTGATTTTGTCTGTAATTATTGATTTTTCGTTCATGTAAATAATTTTCATTATTTTAACTGATATACAGGAATATCAGCCACGAGCTGACTACAAAGAACTGTTCGACTTGACTTATATTTTTTTGGGAGGAACTCCTTCTCAAGGCTTTGCATTCAAACCACTTGTAGCGATGCACCATGCAAGATGGTTATCGAAAGCTATTTATTGCCTGAAATTTTATGTTTCAGAAACAATTCAAAATACATGCCAGAGAAATACCTCACCTACGTGACATATGTCTATTTATCGTTACAATTTATGTAAAACCCTGGTATCAATGTCCTAATGCCATTAAAGCTCCTAACCAGGACTTACAGTATTTAAAAGACATAATCAAGTACAAAGAAATAAACAGAAAAGTTTCAAGTGCAGCTATAGATACCTTCCTCAGACACGGGTGGTATTTGTCAGAATCTCTCGCGCCACTATTGTTTTTCGACGACTCAATATCTCGGGAGATTCAATTGAAGATGATTCACTCATTTAAACATAAAGAAAGTGTTTCAGGAGCTAATCAAATCAGAGTACAAATATCTGGAAATATTTGTGCCCCATATATGAGTGAATTTATTACAAAGAAATCGACAAATTTATTTGATTCTTCGTGTGATTTCATTGATGTGGATCCTATGTCATGGTCTACGAATAAAAACTTTATTGATTGATTAAAACTCTTCAAAAAACTTAAGGTATCCAACGATATAGCAGAGCACGCTGTTGTTTTGATTGAAAAGTATAAGGCCACCCTAAAAGATTCGAAAACTTAATTTTTTTTTTCAATTCCAAATGGTCTCTTAGGACCTCAAAAATGATGTCCTAGAAGATTATGGCCGGAGAAAACCTTTAAATACTCGGTTTTCGAATTTTAGTACAAGGCCATCTGGTCCGCAGTGAGCTCCTCTTGTGAGCACTAGGGGAAATATTGGGCTAGAAAAAAAAGATATCGAAGAATATGTGCAGTGGGCAGAAAATCATGCAGAAGAATGCGCTGTGAATCACGATGGATCGGGAGGAAAAATGGAAGTCGATTCAGTTGTTGAGATGTTTCGCCGCTCTGACACTTTGCACCAGCTCAAATATAGTCACTACATTGGTGACGGTGATTCTAAGTCTTTCAAAGGCATTACAGATGCTAAGCCGTATGAGGATTTCACAGTACTCAAGAAAGACTGCATAGATCACGTGCAAAAGCCAATGGGTACCCGACTAGGTAATTTGAAAAAGAAGACAAAAGGTCCTGGTGGAAGGGGCAAATTGACTGGGAAAGTTATGGACGAGCTATCTATTTATTATGGATTAGCAATTCGTAGAAACAGTGATTCAGTTAAGAACATGAGAAGCAGTATATGGGCTACACTGGATCACAAATTATCTACTGATGATAAACCGCAGCACGACAAATGTCCTATTGGAGAGGATTCATGGTGCTCATGGGAACGCGCTAAATTTACAAATACTTTTGCTGAGTACGAATAAGCCAGATCGTGCAATTGAAGTCTGTGAAGCTATCAAACCAATCTATGAAGAACTGACCAGTGAAGATCTTCTTACTCGGTGCATCGGTGGTTACACACAAAACAATAATGAAAGATTCAATTCCACTGGGTGGGCATTGGCCCCGAAATCCATTTCGAGTGGTAAAACAATCTTGGATGTAGCCACGGATATTGCAGTTTGTGTGTTCAATGACGGGTTTGTTTCAATTTTGCACATAATCAAAGCAATGAACTTGAAAATCAGTCCGAACAGCTACAAAATGTGCCTGGAGATCGACAAACATCGCATAAAGCTTGCAGAAAGATCGCTGTCCGACTGGGTAAAAGAGGCATCGCTTCAAGATCAAGCATAAGCATAAGATAATCTGGAAGGCCAATTGTATAGTGCAGGCATCGCAGATTAAAGCTATTGTGAAATTATTCATGATTTTCTACTACTCAAAACTTTAAACGCGTTTTTCTCAATACTGTATTTTTCAAGTTGGCCGGGCTCGTAACTCAAGCAATTTTCAACCGATTAACTTGAAATTTTGAAAATATCTTGAAATATACATTGTCTATGGAAGTACGTAGGATTTTTTTGTTTATATTGCGTAGTTCATCTGTTATTAACAATTATCTGATAATTTTTCAGGCAATTTTTGTCACCTTTCACTTCAGAAGGGCGCCATTTGGCCAAAAATCAATATATCGCAAAATCCTACATACTTCTATAGCAATTAGTATATATAATGGGGAAATTTATTTGCTCATTATTATTTAAAAAATTACAGGACCTGTTAGTCCGGTCGTGGACCCCGAAAAAAAAGACGTCGTCGCAAAAACGCTGGAGAGCCACCATTTTGTAATAAATCGCTTCAAAAAAATTATTGTAAGCAGTCACTGATATAGATAATAAAATCACGTTTCTGTTATCTCGATTTATTTTGTAGTTTTTCTGAAAAAAAAAATCCCCAAGAAGCCTATTTTTTTCAGTCTCCAAGGTGGTCTAAGGCCTTAACCAATTTGAGATCAAAGATGAAGAACAGAAAGAATATCTGCTACAAGTCGTTGCTGATCATCGGAAAAAATATCCCAATTGTAATAAGAAGAATTGTTTATAATTATATAAACAATTATTGTAATTTTTGACCATCATCAATAATTACGATTTTGATTAATTTTGAAATAAATACATGCAATTACCAAAAAAGTTCTCGAAAAGTTGAGAATTATTTTAAATCCTTAAAAATTACATGAATGATCTAGCAATAATCTCAATTCCTTGAAAACGTTGCTCTGAAACTATTTTCTATCAAATTTACACAACAGCAAGTACTCAAAGCTTAATAACTTTTTATCGGTTAGGATGACGAAGAAAATACATCAGTACTTTTTTGTAGAGAATTAAATTTCCTACAATCATAATTCATGCAAAATGCAGAAAAAATGTTTGTTTTTAGTTTCACCGGATAAGAACTTAAAAAATGTTTACTACGTGTTATTTCGATAGGAAAATAGAAATTCTTTAAGCTTCATGCAGAATTGAGATATCGAGATATCGCTTTGGATGGAATTTTTCTAAACCTTGAGTTTAAAGAGAAGATTTTGGGATGATAGACAAAAGAATTTTTTTTTACCACTCTAATACATACTAGGGTGTTTCACAAAAACAAACAATTTTGTTTTTTTCTTATGGTGTTGACAAGTTTTTTTATTCTTTATTTTATTAAATAATATTCTTGTTAAGTGCCATCTATTATGGAATAATATTCGGCAATTGTTGAGATGTAGTTAATACTGGTAATTGGTAATAACCCTGACGCATATTCGTTCGAGTGATTTTCAATGCTTATTTCTTATCCTTGGCTGTGGTATTGTATTTCGTTTTTGACCGTGTCGATTTTAAAGTCTCTGGGTATGTTTGTATTACTCATCTACCATCGTGCAATTTTAATCCTGCGTAATGTGTTTGATTGCATTTTCTGTAGTATCTCGATGTTTCAGTTGCTAGCGGTGCACCATATCTGTATGCCGTAGGACCATATTAGCTTAATTATTGTCTTGTAGATTATTATTTCGTTCTGTAGCGGTAGTTTTGATTTTTTACCGATGAGCCAGTTCATTTTTCTTATTCTTTGGTTTAGCTCCCTTCTTTCAGTTTTTATGGGTTTCGCCCAAGTTAGTCTTCTGTATAGGTGCATTCCTACTTATTTGACTTCTTCTATGTTTGGCAGCTGTTGGTTGTACAGTGTGACGTTGGGGCAGTAGCCGTTCCTGGTGACAAACTTGATGTGGATCGATTTAGTTTCACTGGCCTGTATTCGCTATTTGTCCAGCCACCGCTCGATGGTATTTACGTGTGTTTGTAACATGTTGCTAGCAGTTGTAGGGTTTTCATGCCCTGCTAACATGGCTGTATCATCAGCGAACAGTGCTACCGTTGAATCTCTGTTGGATAGTAGGTCTGCTGTATAGATGGCGTACAGGACAGGTCCGAGAACGCTCCCTTGTGGTACGCCTGATGTGATTGTGAATAGTTGCGACAATTCTTGACCCTGTCTTACTTGGAATTATCTGTTGTTGAGGTACGATTTGAAAAGCAAGAAGTACTGTGATAGTGTTCTTTCTATTTTGTGGAGCAGCCCCTCGCGCCAAACCTTGTCGAAAGCCTGCTTGACATCCAGAAAAACGGCTGAGCAATATTTTTTCTCTTCTACTGAGTTTGAGATGACGTTGTATATACTATTGACTTGTTCGATCATCGAATGATTATTTCTAAATACAAATTGATGTTGTGGGATTAATTCATCATCGTTTATGATGGTTTTCATTCCCTTGAGTAGTACTTTCCCGAATACATTCGCCAGAGTTGGTAGCAGACTTAAAGGTCGGTATGTCGTAACCTCGTTGGGGGTTTTACCCAGTTTTAAAAAGAGAATGCTCTGCGTTATTTTCCAGTGCGAGGGAATGTGTTGGTGTCGAATTATTGCATTGAAAAGTGACGTTATGAAGACAATGACTTTCTTCCGTAGCACACTCTGTGAGAGTTTTGCCGTCGATGAGGTCATATCCGGTTGGTTTTCTTGTTTTCAGTTCCTTGTCTATCGTTCTTTGAACTTCGGCTAGAGAGATATGCTGAATTGGAAGCATTATTGGTAGAGGGATTTCTGGAAATTCCAGTATTTCGGTGTCGTCTGCAGTAGTTGGAAACGGTTCAAATACGTCAGCCGGCTGGATGGCGAAAGCTTCTGCTTTTTCTGCATCGCTTCAAGGCCAGCTGTTATTGGAGGTTTTTATTGCGGGACTTTATTGTTGTGGTTGTTTAAGTCGTTTTGTTACCTACTGTAGGGAGCATTCCGTGCTCGATGTGCTCGTTAAGTTTTGTAAGCTCTGTTAAATCAATTCATTTTGGGAAGCTTGGATAAGTTCTTTAGTTCCCGAATGGGTCTATTGAGATTATTTTTATCTATGGGATTTTTCGTTAACTGCCGTTTTTTCCTCTGTCTTCTCTTATTCGCTATTTTGTCTTTTATTTCCTTCAGGGAGAAGATGTCCGTGCTTGTGTTTTTTATTTGAGCAGTGACTGCCCTTGCGGTTGTTTGAATTGATTCGGTGAAGTATTCAGCGGCAGAGTTTATTTCGTCGCTTCTTTTTAAGGAGATGTTTAATTCATGTCGTTGTCGATTTGCTCTCTATATGCCTCCCAGTCCGCCTTTTTGTCATGCAGGAAGAGTTTTTTCTTAGACATGATCCTCGTGGTAATTATAAGTATAGCAGGTGTATGATCGGATGATGCTAGATTTGAAATGCGTATAATTTTTTGCTATCCCTTTCATCACAAAGAAATCGAGTGCATCTGGTATTTTATTCGTATCCGTGAGCCAATAGGTAGGTTGCCTCGATGATAATTGCTCGTAGTTCTTTGCACGCATGTCTTCGTATAATTCTCTGCCTCTTGTAGTAGATAATCTAGATTCCCAGTGCATATGTTTTGCATTGTAATCTTCCATAGTGGTAAAACGTGGTCCGATAGTTTAAAAGTAGTTTGCGAACATTTCAGTCTTTATTTTGTGCTTAGGGGGGCAGTATACTGCAGCTAGTACTATAGGTCCATGCTTCCGGTCTTCGATAACTGTGGACGTTGATTGGAGATATTCTGTTTTAAACTTAGTGGATTGATGGTGGTTTATTGATTTTTTTATTAGGATAGCTGTGCTACCGTGAGCCACGCCGTCTGGATGTTTCGTATTGTACACGTTATAATCTCGTATTGTGAGGAAGCTTCTTTCTGTAAAATGGGTCTCTGAGATGAGCATGATATCTAATTTGTTTGTGTGTAGATAGTTGGATAATTCTTGGCAATGTTGCACCAAGCCGTTCGCATTCCATAAAGCTATGATGTAAAAATGATTCATGGTGAATTTGTAAACTTTGACAGTACCGTTGAGAGTTTTTACATAATATTTAGTAGTTCGTTTTGTTGGCTCAGAGCACATTCAAACTCGTTGAGAGGTTTTTCGAGGAATAGCGAGATTTCAGAGTTGTTAGAGATATTATTGTTTAGGTCTGTATTTGTTCTCGATCTTGCCGTGTTCTGTTTGATAGACCGGTACGTGTGGTTCGTGTCTGTTGAGTATTGCGGTTTTCATTTTCGAGGGTCCTCGATCTGTGCCAGTGGGGCCTTTGTATTTGTGCATTTCTTTTTTATGCCGGTTTTTATGGCGGTAGTCTTTTAAAATAAAACTTCAATACAATTATAAAAGAAGTTAAATGTAAAAATCATATATATAAACAAGTAATTAGAGACAGATAATGAATGACAATAAGGTAATTATGGAGAAAAGGAGACAGATGTGAAACCATTAATACTGTAGATTTAATGAGTAAGTAGGGTGGAACAATCACGACACAAAATGCTATATCAGTCGTTTATCTACTAATACTGGAAATGTCCCGGATAAGGAATATTACGGGTGTAGACTCGTAGCAAAGTGAGACACCGATGACACGAGTAAACGATAATGAACGTGAGTGAGACCGAGAGTTTTCACTTGAGTGATTATGCAAATTATGAGTTAAAACCGTAATTGAGTCTATCGTTTCTTACAGATGAGATAGCACAGGTATATAGTGAGTTGCTGAAAATCTACTTGAGTTTAATTTCATCATTAGTAAGATAGCACCTAGAGGTGAAGAGAGTGAGAGTTCACGTGTTATTAGCGCGCGACAACCATAGAGTTAGTTGCTGCCTCCGGCTACGCCGTGCGGTATCGAGGGAGAGAGACAGGGCCAAAGCAAAAAGGCTTCTAATGACTCCCTTCACATTACAGTAATGTCGTCTCAAGATAGGCGAAACTTGCCCCTCGATCCTTCGTAGTCAACAGCCAGTGAAGAGATTGGTGAGACTAAGTGTCTCGCGACTTAAAAATTGAACAAATACTCATATACAGGAAATAATTAAACGAGTGTCAAGTTACAAATGTATGTCGAAAGTTGCTAACTTTGCAATTAAGGGTTGTACAGCTTTTGTTGAAAATTGTATTGTCATAAAATTTGCGATAAAATTTAAGTGTTACCGACTAGAAACGTTAAAAATATCAGAAAACTACGGAATTAGAAATATTATATTAGTTAATCAAAGAAAAGTCTTATGTTCTCTATCGTTTCATCGAGTTTGAGTATATGTTGTGACGTTTTCTTCTTTTATTTTTCGCTCACCACTGTGAGTTTGGGCGGGAGAGAAAGGGCAGGCAAAAAAAAGGGAAAAAGAAAAAAAGCGTGAAATAATTAAGAAAATATTTTACTGAGATACATCAGAAAAAACTAAATAGCAGATATAAACTCAGCACTAAAAAGAACTAAAACTAGGCTTCAAATAATATAATACGATTCGCGCCAGGAGGGAGATGGGGGGGGGGCTGACCGGGGTCCCTCCCAAAAGGGACTCGGAATGGGCGCCAGCTACTTATGCGGCGTAGCACCGTGACCGAGGGGGAAACGAGGACGGAGTTAGCGGCTGCCGAGAGTGTTTATCAACACTCGCGGCAGCGGCTAACTAGTGAACGAACGACGGGGGGACGAGGGATATGAGACTCCTCAGGCTGCAGGAACACTGTAGAGGGCTTCTTTACGATATGGCCTCGGCGCTCGATAATTTATAAAATATTTCAAAATCCAAGGGGTCTTGGGGATGGACACGGGATATACCGCAGAAAATACCGCCACTCACGCGCACTAATTACTCGTGACAGGGTATTAGACAGGTCTAAAATAAATTTAACAAAATCAGAATGCAATGCGAAGTACAAAAAGAAGAAACTTAGAGGCTACGAGAGAATGGACACGGTGAATCTTCGGGAGAGATCGGAGGGGAGCGGATAACGCAAGGGTAGTCACTCACTCTCGCGCTCGCAACTCCTATATCAATTTTCTTCGGGGGCTGGATGGATCCCGGTCGGGGTCATGCGTGGTATCCCGGGTCTTGCCAAATCGTCGTATAACCCGAGGTAATGTCCGAAGAACTATCGACTGGGTATAACCGGGTCGTCGTATTATAATTCCCTTTGTTTCCGAATACACTTTCTCTCTCACGCACACAATTTCGCACACAGGGCGTAGCTCGAAGAGACGAGCGGTCCTTAGCGGCTTTTTCACCGGTCGTCGGGTCGGTCTTCGGGGGGCTATTATCGGGTAGGCGATTGGTGGGTGGTCCTGGCGGGGTGGCGGTTTTCCTCGCGCGGCACGGCTTCTCTTTCCGTCCCCCTTACCTCTTTTCTCGTCACCGTGGATTATATTGGGGGGGGGGCTCGCGGCTGTTGTCTCCGCGCGAGAAGCCCGGCGAGAAGGGGGTCCAGGCTTCATCGCTCGGTACACAGCTATGAGTGCTCGCGTTCCGAGGCTTTTCGGGCTATGTTCTGGCTTCTCCTCGGGCCTGTCCTTGTGTCGTCGGGTCCTTGGGCCCTCTCTCTTATTCCTTCGGTGTTCTCTTCTTCTTTCTTCAACAATTGGCGGTTGAGTGAAGGGCTGACGGGCAAGGGGTAATGGGAAAAGTCTAGGAGGAAAACAATTAACCTCAAATAACAGTATGAACTAGAAATGAACTTATCCTTAAAATTATTCTATTTTACACTCCTTGTGAGTGGCGGGACTTCGAGCTGGGCCAAGGGGAAAATATAACGTAACACGTTTTAATGTATGTTCCTGGAAATCATTTCATGATCGAGATCACACATCTACATCTTTAAAATTCGGAAAGGGTGTTCTCTACTGAAAATCGATCATCATTCGATTCTGCCTCGAATATATATCCCGTATTTACGAAGGACAATCCATTTCGATAACGATATATCCATCACACATCAATTGATTTACTCCATCATTCATTGTGAGGCAAATCCATCACAATCATATCAAAAGTCTTGAAACTCATGATCGACATCTAAAATATTATTTCTCCGGATTATTCATTTGTTAACGTTTATTCGCAATCACAATAGAATGAGATAGCCGCGTATAGCGGTTCATAGGATGGAAATAGTTAACCTCCAGAATGTTCTTACCGAGTTTAAGAATGACACGTAAAATTTTAATAATTTGCAACTCTGTACCGAGAAATAAAACTCTATCAATAATAAATATAGAAACTATAGACTCTATCCCGGAATATATGGTGAATGGTAGAGTCCCAAATAAGATTAAACCCTTGATAAACCGTTTTCTCCGAACAACGTGGATAGGAAGAATATAAATTCGTTCACCGAGATGGAGTGAAAAGTGCTGATCGAGTCATAACTCATGTCGAGAAAATTTTATTACTGAAATTGTAATTTTGTAAGCAAATTAATTTTCGATCAATTTTTATCTGACGAGGACGGAGTAAGCCGATGCATTGTTTTCTATAAGCCGACTCAGCTGCGGCTAGTGTTTGATCGGTATAACTGTCTTGACAGGTTAAAATAGAGTGGTCGGCTTAAATAGTTTACGCGGTTAAAATGGCCTGAGCCGCTGAAGTATACAATCAATTAAACGGATAAGGTATTTTCGCCAGGTAGGTTGGCTTTCGTGACACGACCAAACGCTATTATTTGTTCACTTAATTACTATTAATTTTTCAGAACGTTCGGTATTCTTTAATCGCCGAACTATCATCGTTGATTTTAGCCATGTACTATTATTATTTGTTTGCACCAATGTTACAATTCGAACGCCTGTTCAAGCCATTGTTTTGTCCCGTTATTATTGTCCGTTTCATAAAATAACTATTATTTGATCTATGGATTTCGATTGCGGGACGAATAGTTGCTAGTATTTGGATGTCGATTAGCTATCAGTCGACTGCCATTTCGAAGAATCGATCGAAAGAAAAAAATATATTCTTATCCAACCCGCAGTTCGCAAATCATTACTGAAATATTGTGCATCTTGCTGGCGAATTATTTCATTTGATATAAAAGTAATGAGTCATAAAAAAGTTCAGAATCTTTACAAATTATTCTATTCTTGATAGTAATCGACTATGAACGACGTAAGAATTGTTTCATTATTTTACTATCATTTTGATTTCTTTGGTAAAGACTTGTTTTTTCTACCTATTGCAATCCACCATCGATTCTTACTGAACTGTAGCAAAAGATAAAGTCATACCTATATTCAAGTGACACCCGTAATTATAATTTTGCCGAAGGTCAGAGATTCTAATTACAAGGTATCGGGAATTTATCAATTACATTACATCTGAGAAAACAGGCATTTCTAGAGCTGTCAAGATGAATGCATAGTTGTTGCTGTAATTAATACCGGGAGTGATAAAAATCGTTTCGCCTTGTCCTGACCAGAGAATTTAATGAATAGCAGAGCAACTGGTGCGTGGAACCCGGTAAAGTATATATATCGACCTCGTTTAAGTAAAAGTTGAATTATTTTAATGAAGTTATATGAATGAATATCACTACTTACGCCTGGTGTTTTTCGCGTGCCATTCCGCATTGTTCGCCAGACCTGGTATTTTCATATTGTTGTTATTAAATTTGGCACATTGTTCTTCTCTTTAACATAAACACATGACAATTAGAATATGTTGCATATCTGTGTATAGTTCAATTTATTATGAAACCCGTGATATCGGTTTCTCATTCGTATCACCTGAAGTCGAGGGCATCCAGGGAACATTCGTTGGTTGCACAACTTCGATCTTCCACCCGTTCACCGATACAGTAATCTCCACCGTTTTGTGGTGAAGGACCGTTACATTGTCGATATCTTTTTTGTATGCCTCCTCCACATGTTCTTGAGCAATCACCGTATTCTCCCCATTCTCCCCATTGCCCATGTATTGGTTCAAGATTCTCAACGGAAACGCACTCACCCCTATGGCACCATTTCAAAGTCGATTCTTCGTTACTACAAGGTGTACCATCTGCCCATGGCATGTTCAAGGTCCGACAATCCACATCATCAGCGGTCATACACCAAAGTCTTTTGCAGACTACCTAGCCAATAACAATCCATGTGTTAAGTTTATCCCATAGTTCTGAAGAAGGTAATTTTAAAGAATAATTTTAAAAATAATTTTTCTCCGATATTTGTCAAATTCGGACGTAGTAATAATAAAAATATCTAATCGTACGCGGGTAAGCGCATCTGACGCATAGAGTATCCAACAAGTAGAATGCCTCCGATTGTACAATGGAACGATATGCAGCGGCACGCATCGACCGTTATCGCTACGAAATCGTGACGAATTTTACGGTCTGCCCATGACTCAGCAGTGGAGCAATCCCGAACGACTCGGTAACTGGAGCACCGGCTCAACGATTACCGAATCAAAGATGTTGAAGAAAGAACATACCCCAAATCACGTTCTCAAAAAAGCAAGGATTTATAAAGAGATTTGTTGATAGAAACTTAATAAGCCGTAAACATTTAGATAACATTAAGCCGACATGCGTGCTCTCTTATACTTATACAAGGTATAGGGAGCAGCCACTCATCAGTCAGATCA
Source organism: Listrodromus nycthemerus (assembly GCA_963978505.1). Lineage (NCBI taxonomy): Eukaryota > Metazoa > Arthropoda > Insecta > Hymenoptera > Ichneumonidae > Listrodromus > Listrodromus nycthemerus. The sequence continues at coordinate 9,819,120 of OZ021679.1, read as the reverse complement.
GAGTTCAAAAACGGTACGGTTCATTACGGATAATATGTCAGTTTAATCATTGGTAAGGAACTAGCAAACTACGTTAGGTTTTTCAAGGCAAAAACCGTGAAACGACCAACTTATCGTAACGAGGACAAATGTACAAAGTATATTTCGGTTAGTAATACCAACGAAGATAGACTCCTATGGAAGTGTACGGCCCGTACGAGACTTGAGGCGAAAAAGTTGCGGTAATGTGGCCGTAGTTATCACTCCAACGGATTGGTGGCGCCGTTTTTCCATTTCGTTGTGCGCACTCACCGACAGGCAGAGACGCATGCGACTGCATTGGCGAGTTTAGCTTCGCCTCAACGACCAATCACGAATTGGGGTGATCATGCGTCTCTTTCGTGTCCACTTGAAACTGTTGTGCACGCTGTCTCACACTCGATCGATAATAGACCGAAAGTGCGGGTTCAGCTGACGCGGCCATGCTGTTCCTCTCGCACGTGCTTGTGATAATAGTGTGTTTTGTCACGCAAGCGTGCCTCACCAGCAGCGCTCTACTCATACATTTTTATATGTGTAGAAGCCGCTGCAGGACCCATCAGGAACTGGAGTGATCATGAAATCTCTCTTGCACTCATTTAGAACGATGGTGCGTGCTCTCTCACACTCCATCAATAATAAAATCAAGTGAGAATTCCAGATGATTTCTCGACACTTGGTTTGTTTTTTCAGCACGCGTTTTGCAGTAGGGGGCAAATGAAGTGGAACAAAGTGTTTTTTCGCGATCTCGGCGACAATTTGACCGATTTCGAAAAACCAAAAATATACTTTCTTGCAAATTTAATAACTTTTCGAATGCGACAGGTCCCATCCCGATCGGTTGAGAATAGGGCGATTTAAAGGGGGTGTACCGAATCGATGCAAATCGGTGTTTCGCGGAAACGCCGTAATTTGCTATTCGCGGTTATCGAGCACCCTCAGAACCGATAGCAATCGAAAGAGCATCTCTTGTCATGCAGAAAACACACCAAGCGAGTCCCAATCGGATGACTCCAGGAGGAGATACGGGCCCCGGAAGTCAAAAGGGTTCTTGAGACTTTGCTCGCAAAGTTCTTGACGGATCCTTTTAAGATTTGTCATGGGGTCGTTTTTTAACATGCTCTCGAACCTCACTTAAGTACCGACATGAAAATTGCTCTCGAAGATGATTTTCCGGGCCTTGCGTGCGCGCGCCTTCTCGTTCATGCGAACTTTCATCATGAAAGGAAAAAAATTTCGAGATTGAGAGTGTGTTCACCTTAAAGAGCATGTTTCAACGATCAAAATGCGTCGCCGATCATTATCGGGAACACCTTACACGAAAAATGGAAAAGTTTTGAAAAATGAGGACGAAATCTTGAAATTTCGCGATCTTAGCTCTACGCGTTCCACGGAGCGATTCAACTATTTATGCCAGGACCGAATCGGGTGGAGCCGGTAGTGGCGAAAAATCCTCTCTCCACGAGATCTCAGTATTATCGCAGTATTGACAATCGTCAACGATACACAATTAATCGTTAACAATAATGTTTATAAACATTTGTTGATTATTGTTTATTGCCAAAAAAAATTATTACAACATGAGAACAACGAAAAAAAGAATTATAGAAAAAATCTTTGCACTAGCCAATCGCTCGAATAAGCAATTGTTGTTTACGATAAATGCCTAAACAATTTCTTTACAGAAAAAATGCTTTCCTGTGTCGTGCAAAAAAATTGTTTACGCGCACACCGCGCACACCGTTAAAGATGCGTTTAAACGAATTTTTGAACGCAGCGGGAATCGTTTACCTGTTTGTCTGCAGACCGATAAAGATAAAGAATTCATCGGTAAAGAGCTACAGACGTTTCTCAAGAAAAGCGATATCAATTTTAGGGTTACACGTAACCCCGATATAAAAGCGGCAATCGTCGAACGCTTCAATCGTACACTAGAACGAATGTGGCGCTATTTCACACATCGAAATACACGACACTATATCAATGTGCTTCAACAGTTTGTTTACGCATACAATCATGCCAAGCACTCGTCAATTAAGATGGAGCCGGCATGGGTGACGTTATACATTGCGGATAAAGCGTTGGAGAATATGACAAGCGCTTCTTTGAGACAACGTGCGAAAAGACGTTCCTCTCTGGTTAAATACAAGTGCGGCGATTATGTTCGGATTAGTAGAACAAAAGGCACGTTCGAGAAGGGTTACGAGCGAAACTGGAGCGAAGAAATTTTTCGTATCGCTAAGGTTGTAAACCGCCAGGGGATACGCGTCTACGAGTTGCAAGATCTTGAAGGCGAGTCAATCGACGGTTTCTTTTACAACGAGGAAATAACGCTTGTACACGAGAAACGCGTGACACAGAATCAAGAGTTTAAAATTGATCGTGTTTTAAAAACAAAAGGACGAGGCTCGAAGAAACAACTCTTTGTCAGCTGGATCGGCTATCCGTCAAAATTTAACTCCTGGATACCTGCTTCTAACGCCCACAACCTCGGTGCCTAATGTCACGAATACAGTCATCATGTACAACGATGAAAATTTTTATCTAGTGTTACCTAGCAACAGCAGTATGAGATACTTTCCGGATAACACGACGACGCGCTTCACTGCTCAACTTTCACGTGAAATAACTTTGAGTGGTCAATGGGCCGTTGGCTTGTCGGAAATACACATACCCTTTACAATGATACACGTGCAACGAGCCGAGACGGCAATTCAGTGGACGGTGTGTGACAAAACAGAGTATATAACAGCACATATACCCCACGGGCTCTACAAGAATCATGTAGAACTTATGGAAAATATAAATGATCTACCAGGTTTGCGGGAGGCTGGTATACGGCTTGTCGATGCTGAAAACGCTCATGGTTACACGGCAATTAAGGGGGACGAGTATGTGGAAAAGTGTGGGAGTAAAGCTGTGGCTTCCCCAAATACATTGGGTATGAATAAAAAGGTTGCCCGTATATTAGGCTTTAACGCTACAGCTGTTAATGACTGGGAAACATCGAAAACTGTATGCCTACGTTACGAACGGGGAATTCAGCGTGAAGGACAGATGCCTCCTTGCATCGCTCCCGGCCTCCCTGAACAGCTTTTTGTCTATACCGATCTATGTGTACCGTACGCGGTGGCGACACTCAGGCCTCTCTGCTACGGATCGTCAATTTGAATACCACACAGTATACGTACGGGGCGACACAGGTGAAATATTTTTCACCCCCAAATTATATACCTTTGCTCAATAATTGCTTTCGTAGCGTCGAGATAGATATAAGGGATCATCTGGGGGAGCCAATCGCATTCGAGTACGGTACGTTAACCCTTACGCTTCATTTTAAACGGATTGGTTAGACAATATGGCGGTCCATTATACGAGTTATTACGAGAATCAACTAGGCGGTGGGGCCGGGCGTATAGGTAATGTTTTTATGGGTGCACTGTACCAACGGGGTCACGGTATCGGGAGGCTTCTCGGTGGTCTATTCAGAAGTGTACTACCGCTGCTGACAAAAGGCGCTAAAGCCGTGGGAAAAGAGGCCTTACGGGCTGGTTTACACGTTATCGAGGATGTGAGCGGTAACCATATACCATTTAAGGAATCGCTTCGGCGGCGGTTCATGGAGTCTGGGGAAAATTTGAAACACAAGGCCAATGACAAAATCGCTCTACTCATGAGAGGCTCCGGTTATAATCGGTCGATCAGTACACGAACAATGCAGTCGTTGACGGGCCGTACACCTGCACGTACCCGCGCCAAAAAAAGGACCACCCGCTCGAAAAGAACAAAGAGGAATACCTCTGTCGCACCAACGAGGAAAAAGAAGAGAAGGACAGCCACGGGGAAAGTGACGTAGAGACGAAAAAATACCAAGTGTCAGAAGAAGAAGAAGAAACGAGCAATTATCGACATTTTCGGAAGTACTTGAACATCGTGTCTTTTTTACATTCACACTCTTGTGAGTGTATGAAATCGGAGCTCGACTTGTTCACTATACCGCCAACGCAAACTTCCATAGAAGCCTCTCAATTGGTCCATTACAAACCTGTCTCTTCATTGTCGGACGATGGCCCCATCGAGTTTGTTATACCGGGTCATGGTGACGACTACTTGGATCTGGCCCACACTATGATCAGTGTAAAACTGAAAGTACTAGCCAACGGTGACTCGTTGTACAAAGTAGCACCTGTTAATAACTTTCTACATAGTCTCTTCAATCAGGTTGATGTATTTTTCAACCAAAAACTTGTCGCACCGCCTAATAATGCTTACGCCTACCGGGCTTACATTGAAACGTTGCTCAATTATGACCCGGCTGTAAAACAATCGCATCTGACAACGGCTTTATGGTTTAGGGATAATCAGGGTAGCTTCGAGTCGATGCCTGGTGCGAAAACAGAGCCTATAAATTATGGACAAGAGATTCGCTCTAAATATATCAGAGGCGGCAGGACTGTTGATATGATTGGCCACTTACACTGTGATGTATTCAATCAAGACAAATTTTTGATAAACGGTGTAGAAGTGCGGCTACGTCTCGTCCGTTCAAAAGACGAGTTCTGCCTGATAGAGACACCGGTGCAAGGCGTGACACACAAAGTAAAAATAAACGATGTGACTCTGTTGGTACGACGGGCAAAAATTACCCCTGGCGTACTCATAGCACACGCCAAAACTTCTACGAAGACGACGGCCAAGTACCCTATTACACGCGTGGAAGTTAAATCTTTTACCATGCACAGTGGGATAGTAGGCGATACATTGGACAATGTAATTCTTGGGCAATTACCGAAACGTATTATACTCGGTTTTGTATACAATAGAGCTTTTAACGGCGCTAAAACTTTGAATCCCTTCAATTTTCAACATCATTGGCTAAATTTTTTATCGCTCTACGTTGATGGACAGCAGATACCGGGAAAACCGCTTCAACCCGACTTTACTGGGAACGAAAACTGGGTCCAGAGTTACCATACGCTCTTTTCCGGCAAAGGTATACATTTTCAAAACGAGGGACTGGAAATTGATCGTGAAGCGTACGCTAGAGGATATTGTCTGTTTGCCTTTGACTTGACACCCGATTTATCGACAAACTGCTTCACCCACTGGAACCTCGTGAAACACGGCAGTGTGAGAATCGAGGTACGCTTCGCCCGGGCTCTCGGCGCTACAATAAATTGCGTCGTTTATGCCGAGTACGATATCGTCATTGAAATTGATTCTGCCCGTCAGGTTATTACAGATTTTAGTGCCTGAGCACAGCATGACGACCGGGGCTAAGAATTCACCTTCTCCAACCATAAAAATGTCACGCCTCTTTGGGAAAGGCCCCACTTGGAATGCCAGTCTGAAATGGTATTCAAACCGTGAGATCTTGGTGTATTCCACAACAGTTTACATCCGACCTTCATCATGGACACTATAGTGGATATTCAAGCCCTGTACAGAAAGAACGGCGAGTTTCTGCCCAAAGAGGTTGCCGTAACATCGCTACAGGGCGATCATTTTGATCATTGGGTGATCGACGCGCCATACGAATTTGGCGAGTTGCCCAAAGATGTACGCGCCAGTAATAATCGTTTAACGTGCTTTCATCACGGTCTCGAGTGGGTTGACGGTGATACACCATTGTGGAAAGTCTACGCAGCTCTAAGAGCCATGTGTCGTTACGCGCTTCGCATCTATACTCGCGGTGTACAAAAAGCTGAGATCTTACGCGATATTCTCGGCCGCGACATTGTCAATCTCGAAGAGTACGAAGGGCCCAGTTTCAGAAACATGCCTGCGTACGATACCTGGTGCATTTATCACGGTGTGGCGAAGGAAGATGCTGCGAAATGTGCGTTGAATAACGTTGGAAAAATTAAACGATGGCTTCAGACTCAACTTTTTGATGATGTCAATCCCATTTACACGGAACCGGTTGGCGCTGCGAAGAAAAAAGATCGACCAAGCGACGCTATAAAAAAAACGGTCCACGACGACGACGAGATCCCAAAAGATAACAATCCCGCATCTGTCGTGAGAGAGTATATAACAAAGGCGGCAGCGACCCTCGACAACAGTGCAACCTTAAACACCTGTGACAGCACGGTACCTGCAGAAGAAATAGTAGCCCTCTACCGTAATAAACTTAACTCGCCACCGCCACCACCGAGACGTCAAACATCGGTATCTGGAACCCGTGGCGGTATCCACCAATCACCAATATCGTAAACGTCGCCCCCACTCAGGACCCGAGAGTATTTATAATGAACAGTCTGGAGGTACTGGAGGCTCTACAGCACGTAACAGCCCAGACGAAAGGAGTCTTCCCCGCCGATCGCATCCCGAGTCGCTAGTCTAGACTCGCTGCAATCGTCGCCAACACCGATGATCATACGCAACCCGGAACACACTGGATCACCATATACGTGGACAACAATGGCCGAGGCACCTTTTTCGACAGCTATGGTCTACCCCCTCTCGTCGGCAAGCATCATAATCGACTACGGCGAAATACCATTAATTATGACTGGAATACCAAGCCGCTGCAATCGATCAAATCTAAAGTGTGTGGAGAATATTGCATTATGTTTCTTGATTTTATGTCTCGTGGGTATAGCCTGGCTGCTTTTTGCAGCATATTTTCAACGAATAAAGTAAAAAACGAAAAAGACATCATGTAAATCAAACACGTTTGGCTCCTTGAAAGGGGGGGCGGCAATAAATGTACACCTTCATGTATCCAAACGTGCACGGCCCGTTTCGGATGCCATCTATAAATAAACTTGATAAAATCGACTGCGTCTTTTTGGGAATACAGTCCCCCCCTCCAGTCTCCTTTGAATAATATAAAAGCAGAACTCACGAATCGGTGTTACACGCTTTGAGAAGAACTGTAGCAGTGCTGAGAACCATGTATTTCATCGACGGTATACTTGTGATCGACTGCGGCAAAGACCCTTGGGAACTCAGCAGGGAGGAACTGTCATATATACCCAAGCCACTACTGCTAACACACTGGAGCGACGCTATCCCTTACCTATGGACGAAACTACCCACGCATATTGAAGACGATGCCGAAGTCGCATCATTTCGACTCTGCGGGGAGCATTGGCCTATATCGGATCTCAACCCACGTGTCGAAGGGTACCCTCCGACCAGGAGGGAATGCGAACAGTGTCAACGGGATGACTATGAGAAAGAGTTGCATTCAGCGCTGACGTCACCCGCCACTACAACGCCCATTACGACACTGGAATCTGACGGAAAAATATCCAAGACGTCACCACTGCCCGGTGCTACACCCACGCTCGGCACGTCACCAGCAAACGTAACAGATCTGTAAAATCATTGTACTACAAGATGTCTATACGCAAATATGTAATAAACGAATATTTTTTAAAAAGAGTGTATCTCTTATTGCCGGTAAACGGTTATCCTTCGGGTATGATAAAATAGTGAGCGACTTTACCGGCTGTAGAATAATGGTATAGTTTTAGACGACTGGGTAATGTTTCCGCAGCTGCGGGACAACTCTTAGGGCCCAATCACAACTCGAGAATTTACAGGGACCAATCATGGCTCGGGGAAAATCATTGGCATCCCCCCACTACCCATCGGACCCAACGCACCATCACGGTTCAAGAAATGCTTGGGGGGCGCGTGACGTCAGACGATAGGGTAGAGGGAGAAAAACACGTTGAATCGCCCCCCTCCCTCTCCCTCTCCTCTCTCTCTCTCTCTCTCTCTCTCTCTCTCTCTCTCTCTCTCTCTCTCTCTCTCTCTCTCTCTCTCTCTCTCTCTCTCTCTGCAGCATGCCCCCGTCAGTGGTGCAGAGCAGCTGTGGGAAAACTCTTAGGGACCAATTACATCTCGGAGAATTTACAGGGACCAATCACGGCTCGGGGAAAATCATTTACATACCCCTACTGCACATCGGACCACAGCATCCCCGTCCAGACGGTGGTGGAGAGCATCACGCGGAATCTCTCTCGCCCCCCCTCATTGCGTCCGCTACACCATCCATGGTAGTGGGGATACCGTCTGACCGGCGGGAGGTGGGGGGGGGGGGCAGATCCTTCTATCACACTCACCATCCCCCACCGCTACAGCATGCCACTCCAGTGGGTGGTGGGGGCATGACGTCCGACATGGGGGTAGTTGGCGGAGGGGGAGTACCACATGACCCTCTCTCTCGCACTGACTGCGCCCCCCACCACAGCATCCCGGTCCAGACGGTGGTGGGGGGCGGTGCCAGACGGGGGGGGGGGGGGGCAGCAGATGGGCCCCTGTCTCCCCAGCCCTGTACACTACTACTTCCATCGCTACCACTCTTGCTCGAGAGCAATGATCCTAAGCAAATAAACTCATTAACAAACTCTAAACCTGCAAGTTTCCCGGTTCTAGAGTATTGACCAGTTCGGTCAATGATCATTATCATAGTTTTGTTTTAGTTGATGGTAAGTCTAACTAGTCTACTCTCATATTCCACTCTTCTAAAGATTTCAGCAAGTTCCGCTTCTGTTGACGCAAAGAGAGTTGTGTCGTCCGCATATCTTAGGCTACTTGTTTAACGCTTCCGATAGAGATTCCACCACCCCATTCTAATAAGGCCTTCCTCATAATATATACGCAATAGATGTTAAATAGAATAGGTGATAGAATGCATCATTGCCTCACTCCTTTTTCGGGCTTAAAAGAACCAGAGATAGTGTCATTGATTTTCACCATCGAGTCACCATTCTAATATGGATTCGCGATTAAGGTCACAAGATGTTGAGGCACTCCCAGTTCGCGTAGTATATCCCACAGACGTTCCCATTTAACGCAATCAAAGGCCTTTGAGTAGTCAATAAAGCACATTAGGAGGGGGGAGTTAAATTCTCGACATTTCTCAATTCTGTGCCTGATATTGACTATTTACTCTCTCGGCCCACGGTTTTTAACACAACTGTTTGCTCTGTGGGTATTTGCTACTGTAGATATGCTTGTAAGCAACTTTTGATGACCTGAGGGAGTATCTTGCTCGCATGTGATATAAGTGCCACTCTACGGTAGTTTTTGCATTTTTTCATTCACCCCTTTTTGTGTATTGGTACTATCCTTATAGTTTTGTTTCCTTGTTATATAGGGATTGTTTCCAATCTGTGACCCATTTAACGGACCTCCACACCTGATTACACAGCTCACACATGATTTTAATCCCTTTGTCACCAATGTTTTTCAGCTCTTCAGCAAAAATTTTATCTCTACCGGCCGATTTATTGCTCTTAAGTTTACGTATAGCTGCTTTTATTTCAGATTTAAGTATATCGGGTTCCATGTTACTTTGCTCGATGTCAGGCATACGTGGCGGCTGTTCATCAGGGTCTTTGTATAGAGATTCACAGTATGATCGCCATCTTACTGTAACTGCATCTATCTCGGTCAATAGTCTCCTATCGTCACTTTCAATAGCCCATGTCCTCGGTTTAAATTCTCTTGTTATGGACTCTATTTTTATAAAAAGATCCTTGGTATGAAATCTATGTGCATGTTCTTCAATTCCCTCGCAAGTTGTTATGATCTCTTCTGCATACATATTGAACCTTGGCCGATTGTTTACGGTATTCTGAGTCTACATGGTCTGAGCCTGCCTTACCCCTTATAAGTTTCTTCTGTTTCCTTATGGCGTTCCATGTTTCCTCCGTTATCTATATTTTTCGTGGAACGTGTACCTCTGAGCTGAGAACTTCTTTTCGTGACGACAGTATCAGGGCGTTAAACATATGACATCATCGTGGTTTATCTCGAGTTGTAAATTGTCTAATTTGGTTTTTAAGTTTTGGCAAATTATCTTTAGTTGTTCTCGATTAGGTCTTTTCGATAAGCTTTCGATGTTCCTATGGCACTTTTTTAGTTAGAGACACATTTCTGCTACTAAAAGTTTATGATCGCTTCCGCAATCTGCTCCTGGGTAAGTTTTGGCGTTGCCAATGCATGACCTCTACCTATTTGTGACAGCGATGTAATCTATTTGATTTCTTGCGCGGTTGCCAGGCATGACCCACGTATATAGTTTTCGTGGGTGATTATTAAAGCATGTGTTCGCTATTGTCAGAGAGTGTTCTGCGCAAAATCGTAACCACATTTCACCTCTGATATTCCTTTCGCCTCGCCCATATCTTCCTCTAACTCCTCTCAGATGGTCATCTTTTTCTGTGATACCCACTTCAGCATTTAGGTCCCCCATTAGAAGTGTTATATCTCTTCTGGGTAAATTATTCAAAGTGTCCGAGAGTTGGTTATAAAATGTTTCAATTTCACTCTCTGTTGACGTGGAGGTAGGTGCGTAAAGCACTATTGAATTGACACGGCATGGTTTTGTGTTTATCATCAGCGTCAATATACGGTCACTTACTGGACTGTATCCTAAAACACGCCTGTTTATTTCGGTAGAGATAAAGAGAGTTACACCGTTCCTACTCTCATTTTCAGGGCCCGAAAAGTAAATTGTATTTCTTTTCCAGTACGCTTTATCCATTTCTGACAATCTCGCCATTACACAGACCCTTTTGTGTAAAGGTTTATAACTTTTACAATGAGTACAAAGAGTTAAACTTAGCTTCTAGATGCTTGATGCATCAAAATTTCTGGATGTGCATTTTTTTAAATCTATAAAACAAGAAAGTAAATGCGCCGTTCGATTTTTTATCTTTGGTGTTTATCGACGTTGTGACAGTCAGACAGTCTTATTGTGTAATGGCAAGGTTATCAGATGTAGAAATGGGGAGAGCTCTCGAAATGGCAACTGAATGTCGAAGCCAACGCGACATCGCAAACCAATTCGGGACGAATGTGTCGGTAATTAATCATAAATTTCCCGTAATAATGAAACGGGCAGACCGCGGTATCAACATTGTGAAGGCAGACAACGGGGGATGACACCGCAGGAGGATCGGAGAGTCTTTCAGCAAGCGTAGCAAGTACCTGCAATTACAATCGACGAAGACGCACGATGAGGCGAAGATTGGTGGCGCATGTTGTACGTTCTCAGACAGATTCGCTGACAGACATGACAACTAGACTCCGGAGCAGTGACGACAATACCTCTTCAGTAATGACGCAAAAATTGACTGCCGTCGTCAATGGAGCTACCAGCTGCAATCGTTGTTGAAATTACAGCAAATGTAACAGCATGCATTTTCAATGAATTGTATTGTGTATTGCCCTGTTCTCTTTCTTGAATAAAATGAGCATCGCTACAAGCACAAGTGCTCACCAGTGGGCACACCTAACTGATGAACTACGAATAACCCGAATAACAACGAAGACAAGGGCAAAAAGATACATTGCGGGTGGTGATTGACAGTGTTTTACTGTATGGAGCTTGCAATTATGACTCGCTGTATTGTAATGTGATTTGTCGATCACGGTCACAAGAAGGCAGAGGGTAGTATCCTTTTGCTACCCAGGACTACCGTAAGTAGACTGGTACGCTCGATTTACGGTACTCTCGTCGGTGGAGATACCGCGTAGCTCTCTAAGAGAGTACAAATCCTCCGGCTTTGGAACTCGGGAAGGATACATGAGATGACAATGTCAAAGATCTTGTTTCGGGACTTCCAGCTAAGGTGCAGAGCTCGAATCTATTCGGTGGAGGGCATCTCGACAAAATGAAAGACCCGAATGGGGGAGAGCCCAACGAGTCGTCGTCGCAAACACCTTCGAGTCCGGTGCAAATCTGGCACTCCGTCAGGTGATAGTCCAGGGCATTTGAGAACAGGCGGCGTTGAGAGCGTTGAGGCGAGAGGGAGAGGAAGAGGGAGAGGGAGAGGGAGAGGGAGAGGCAGAGGCAGAGGGAGAGGGACAGGGAGAGGGAGAGGGAGAGAGAGAGAGAGAGCCTTGTTTTCATGTCCTGAACTTGGAGCAATGATCGCGAACAGACTTCAAATTATGGCATTACAGTCCGGTTCTCGTTCCAATTGGCCCCAGTAAAAATGACGGGGCGGAGAGTACCAGCTGAGGTTCCCGAAATGATTATATCCTTCGTTCAGGATTTATGAGAAGGCAAATTGGTCTACCGTGAGTTGTCCTCGAGGCAACTCGGACCTCTCACGCTCCAGTGTGTTTACGTTCGCAGTTGTCTCGCGCGGGTGGGGTCTACTGTGTCGCTCGCGCTCTCCGAGACTCCGGCTCTTGCTCTCGCTTCGGGCATGTGCTACGTTCGATGTTGTTTGGTTGCGTATCCGCAGAGAGATTCGGGTGCGGGGTTTGACGTGGGGGTCCCGTGCAGATTCAGCCTCTTCAGTTTTGTGCTCGAGACGCGTAAGGAATTTTTGATCTCGAAGAGCAGTGGCTGTGGTTGAGTCCCGAGGGCATCGTGCGATGCAGATCCCGCTCGCGATTGGATTATGCCTCGCCATCCGGTAAATCTCTTGTAATTTAAAGCCCGGGTCGCGTACCGATCTCGCTCCCGCTACGCTCGCTGCAATCGTCCGATCAGGGGAGGGCTCTCGGTGCAGGTACTTGCGATCCCGCGGCTTCTTAGCCAACGAAGTATTCCGCTCCCGATCGTTACCGTTGGAGATTCGGATCCCGGGATTTCTTATTAATTTCATTGGCCAACGATCGCGACCCCTCTATCATAATCCATATCCTGAGCAGCCGTGCATTTCCGGCACCGCTATTTCCGTGGGTGTACCCGGCTTTATCGTATCCGAGCTCTCGCTTGGATCCCGATACCGTTTCCCTTCGTGCTTTCGCGTGTCATTCCTCCGTTGGTCTGGTTGTTAATACCGGCTGAATGGGTTAACTGGCACCCACCGGGACGCCGATGCATCCGCCGGGGTGGTGATCGAAGGTACCGTTCGCGAACTCTAGATTAGTTTTTTTTGTTCACGTTTAGATTTCAGAAAAAATATCCGTTACAATATGTTGTAACGTGGTACGTTATAATTCGCCCTCAGCCTAGCTCAAGTCCCGCCGCTCACTACCGAGAAAACTCAATAATTATGAATAAGATAGGATTAGGTAGAAAGAACAGGAATGTAGCATTAAGGACAATAATTTAGCAATAAGAAACCCTTCCCCGAAGTCAAATCCCCCCCCCCCCCCCCCGCCAGCGAAGAAGAAAGAAGACGAAGACACTTGGAGCGAACACCGAGAAGACCGAAGACCCCACGGAGGCGCACACGAAAATCCCGCTACAGCCCGGAAACTCTCAGTACGCGTGCACCTATTCCCCGTGTACCGAGCGAAGCCATGGGAGACCTCCTCTTCCCGCCCACCGCCTCGCGCTACAGCCAGACCGGCCGTCCTCACCGTACTCCCCCCGGTCAGCACCCCCGTGTCGTCTACCAAGGGAATTGCGACAACACGCGGGGAGACGCAGGAGGAGCGGCAGAGCGCGAGGGAAATCAGCCGGGAGGTCCAGCCAATAAATAGGCTAATTGTCGCCACCCGAGGACCTCCCGCCTATCGCTGACCCGGAAGCAGTCCCCCGAAGACAGCCCCGACGAGCCACGAAGGAGCTGCGAAGACGGGCTCTTCACTTGAGCTGAGGCATTTAAGCGGAACGATTGCGTGTAGAATCCCCGAGCGAACATATTGTGTGTGGCCTACGGGCAAATTGAATCAGCGACAACCATTGTGTGTGGCCTGCGGGCATTCCCGAAAAAGGGACGCGAGACTCACGGCGGATCGTGCCGTGAGGTGTGTGTGCACGTGTGGGTGACTTGGTGCCCACGGATTATATTAAGGATTACCGCCCCCCCCCCCCCCCCCCCCCCGACACGAGTAAGTACATGCAACGAAGATAGACTCCTGTAGAAGCCCACGGCCCATAGGAGAGTTGAGGCGAAAAAGTTGGGGTGATCTGGCCGTAGTTATCACCCCGACGGATTGGTGGCGCTGTTGCTCCTTTTCGTTGTGTGCACTCACCGACAGGCAGGGGCGCACGCGACTGCGTCGGTGAGTTTAGCTCCGCCCCAACGACCAATCACGAATTGGGATGATCATGCGTCTCTCTCGTGCCCACTTGGAACGGTCGTGCGTGCTCTCTCACACTCGATCGATAATAGACTGAAAGTGGGGGTTCAGCCAACGCGGTCATGCTGTTTCTCTCGCACTTCCTTGCGATAATAGTGTGTTCTGTCACGCAAGCATGTCTCACACATGACTCATCAACAGCGCTCTACTCATACATTTTTATATGTGTAGAAGTCGCTGCAGGACCAATCAGGAACTGGGGTGATCATGATATCTCTCTTGCAGTCATTTAGAACGATAGTGCGTGCTCTCTCACACTCCATCAATAATAAAACCAAGTGAGAATTCCATATGATTTCTTGACGTTTGGATTGTTTTTTTAGGACGCATTTTATACTCGTGGAAATTGACATTTGCTTGTTAGATTTCAAAGTACAGCTAAATACAATAAACAAAATTAAGCGATGAATTCACTGCATAAGCTGTCAAGCTACACCCCAAGCAGGACTGCCACTTAAATATTAGAAAACTACCTTTATAATCGAAGGATGTTGTGGCCAAGTGCTCAACGCACAGCGTTGCTATCTTGCAGGACTGAGTTCGATCCTCTTTCCGTTTAATTTTCTATCATTTTTTTTTGCAGTTGTATAAGTATATCCTTATGGCTATACTATCCGTACCTATAATTTGTTTGTTTTCTGTCACCCACATTAATAATGATGAAGAAACATTGCATGGCTGCACATATATTCCTGGGATGGTCGTCTCATCTCTCTCGTACACGCTTGATGTCATGTGTGGTATCTCTCGCATCACAGGCCTCACACGCACAAAGCCGCGCTCACGGGCGTCACTTTGCATGTAACGTGTTTACGTGTAGGTCTATCCAGTGACCAACAAACGAGCGATCGTACCATCTCTCTCACACTCACTTAGAGCATTCGTGCGTTCTCCCTCGCACTCACGGACTGCGCTCGCCCGTAAACATCCGCGTCTCTGTCACACAAATGGTAGTGTTTCTTTCGCGCATCAGCGCATCAGCGTTCATTTTGGCCGTACAACACACAAATCGTGAATCAACTGTTTGGTTAACTATTCAAGGTGAGAAATTCGCAACTCGGAGGATCGTGGTTCAAATCTCACCGCGGGTAATTATTTATTTTCATGTCATTCATTTCTATTTCTGTTTGTTTATTTCTTCATTACTATTGTTCAATAGTTCATTAATAAATAACGATCTCCATTTCATTCAGAGGGGTTCATTAATATATTTCATTTTTGATTTGAAAAAAACATGCGTTTGCATATACCTGTACATAGATAATTTTTGCAGATTCTCATTTGGTGGCGCCTCATCCATAAATGTTTCGCGACATATTTAATTAATTGTATTAGAGTTGAAAAAGAAACGCGTACAGGTACATGCGTGAGTGCTATAGGCGAGCGTATTTCCAAGTGAGTGCGAGAGACATGACAGATCACGCCAGTTTGCGATTGGACTACATACACATGCTTGATGTGCGATCGGTGAGCAAGCCTTCGGAGGGAGTATGCCGCGATAGGGGAAGCAACGAAATAGGGGAGGAAACGCAACAGTTGCATTCCCCACCGTGAACGCCTTGTCGACAGCAGTCGAGAGCACGCCACGAGCACGAGGCTAGTAGGCGGAGCTAATCGATCGGTCGACAGTGCCGCCGTCACGCGGCTATCTACATCGCTGAAAGCTTTGCCTCAAAGCCCCCTATATCCGTACGCTTCTATAGGAGTCTATCTTCGATGGTACCTGCATCCATTCTTTACCCCCCCCAGTACTCTTACCCAAAAATTAACCCGTGCATTTCTCCCTCGCCCCCCCCCCCCCCCCGTCACTAGTTGCTAATTAGAAATAGAGTTAATTTAGCTATTGTAATCGTCGGTCGCCACGAGAGCGACAAGGATAGCCGCGAGTAAAAGCACGCGAGCGACGGTATTCCGTTGTGCTGGTATAGAACCCCTCCTCCCGCTCCCCGCTCTTCCCATTGCCGCGGAGTCCGAACGCGTCCCCCTTGCTTCTCCCCTTCCCTCCCCTCGAAACTTGGAGACCAAAGCCCGACCAGAATATTCGAGAATCTTCTCGAATATTGTGCCGAGGCAATAACGTTAAGAAGCCCTGGACGGTGTATGCCACGGCCTAGAGAAGTCTTATCGGTGTCCCTTCCCCTCGTTCCCCCCGCGACCCGTGCCAATCAGCTGAGCTGCCGCAAGTGTTGATAAACACTTTCGGCAGTCTCCACAGCCGGCTTCGTGCCTTCCGCTCCACCTCCTTTCCCCCTCATCGTGGTGCTACGCCGTATAAGTAGCTGGCGCCCATTCCGCATTAATCTTTACTTATTTATTTTATTTTATATTCCTTCGAGTTGACCCGGTTCTGTAGTATTTAAAATTTTATATCACCTCTTTATTTTTCTATTATTATAATTCTTTTTTTTTTTTGGTTTTGTTAGTACTATTTAATTTTTATTAAACAAAATCCTTTACGTCTCCGCCTTGTATTATTTTCTTTTTTTTGTTGCCTGCCCTCCCTTCCTCGCCCCGACTCACCGTAGGTGAGAGATTAATATAATAAAATAAGCGTTGCAATGTATAAAAAGTTGTGTCATTTTATTGATGGTTTATTCCAGATTTTTTACGTATAACTACAAATCGATTTTCCCGAAGACGTCATTTTTGGAGTTCGTGAACATTAGAAGCCAAAATCTACTGAATCGATTCTTCTAAGCATTTGAACATTACTTTTTCGCATAAATCAGCAGATCATTAGGAAGAGTTGTTTTTGTTTTTCATTTTTTTCTATATTTAATATCAAATTAACCACGATTTTTTTGGCTAAAATCGCGTTTTTTACTTCCAAGTGGTGCAATAAATATTTTTAAATAGTCTCTCTGATTGCCTCGAGAAATACATTACTTTTAAAATACATATGAAGCATTTTTTGTTTCCGGTAACAAGTTATAATGTTCACCGCAAAAACACTTTTTTTCAAGGCGCCTCCGGAGATTCACCGTCGCCGGCCTATTTATCAGCATTCTTCATTGAACATTTTTTCTGACATAATGAAACAGTTGTACAATAATATGTCATTAAATTTCATAAATAATTAAATTACTATCGTCCATGATAAATATGTTTCTTTTTCCTTTTAAAACCTTCCCCTGGCTTTATGAAGAGGCTGAAACCGTGCAGCGAACGACTGAGTATCTGAGAGAACGCAATTTGATTTCTGAAAGGGCAAGCAAAAGCAGGTTTAGACTCCCTTTAACGACTGATCGCAGTTCTCACGTGTTGACGGATCCAGATTGTGTACGTTGCAGTGTACAAACTACATCATCCTACCAAGAGACTGGGTGCACCAGACTTGTCAACCCAGCAATCGTGTCGGTGGCCGTGTCCAGAAATTGTAGTTTTTCATTAACTAATTTTAATACTACAGGGAACCATACCATTTAGTGTGATAGTGTGTAATTATAAGTTGACCAATACATGCTATATCAAGCTGACGCCACAACATGGGAAACAATGGCATTGCCGAGACTTTTCCATCCAAATTCGATAGGCTACATTCAATGAGCGGTGAAGCGAAGGCGGCACATATCTTGAGCATGTCGCGGCCTTTCAGAAAACGGATAACCTGGTGTAACTCCAGCAACAGCAAAAATAACTTTTTTCATCATGATATCAGTATGAAAATCTAAGCCACTTACCATCATCGACTCTGTGAGTGCAGATCTTGGAACCTCGTCCAAAAACGAGTTCACATTGATTGTTTCCTGAATAATCCTCCCCCGGCAGTCGTATCGCATCGGGCGTTATGAATACTTCATTTGGCTCGTTTAATAGGCAATTTGCATTCCTGCAATAATATATTATCATAAAGTATTTTGCTAGGTATAATGATACTATTCACAGAATGCTTGTGAACACACGGGCAAGCGCAAAGTCATACCGAAATGAGTATGAGTTTCCACTTCCAATTTATGTCGATTTCTGCATCCCACATAGCTCGTTTCAGGTCTGCTCAGACTGTTTAACCTTTTCTTACAAGGAGCTGAAGGTGAAACTGGTTTAAACCGCTGGATCAATGTCCAATTACAGAATTTTTTTAGCGACTTCCGGCATGCCAGCTACGTTTCTTCGTTTACTTATATATATGCCACTAGACTTGTATGGTTTTAACGACACTCCGCAACGAAAGATCTAAACTTATTGAAATAACGAAAGATCTAAACTTAAGTATCCTAATATTCTAGTGTCCTTCAAAATGGGTGTGACAAACAAAGTTATTGATGAAAATGGTTGACAAAATGAAATGTTAAATAGCAAGTGTAGCGATATAACAGAATTGCGCACTTTTATTTGCAACATTTATAATTCCGCAACATTGTTGCGAAGGACTTTCCTGACTTCCACCTAGTGCAACACAGTTTCGTCACACATACGGTCCGGAAAGAGTATTTTCGTGAACCGAAAAACTAAATGTACTTCGCTGCTAGAATTTTGTAGGCATCGCTACAACGTGAATATGGAAAAGCTCCCTATATGATATGGTAAATTGAGATTATTCGGCTAATCAGGAATTGCTGCTAAAATATGGAAATCACTTATCGACGCTGTACCGGGTGTTGCGACGTAGTGTATCGAGTATATCCGACAGTGTGTCTAAAACTGTATATTATTCCAATACACATGCCCATACTATTGTGGGATAAACGTCCGTGGAATGTGCAGTTCTTGATATTCGCCAAGCCGATTCCTTTTATTTCGAGTAATAGACAGTAATTATTCGTTTAGATAAAATCGGAGAGAAGAAATTGTTTGCTAAATATATTTTTAATTATGAATTTTTTATTGTGATATGCATCAATTGTTTCAAAACAACGCTTTAGTACACAATAGTACTCGTAATTCAATTTGTTTATGGAATCACTGTACATGATTCGAGATCGTTAGAAAATGAATAATCAAAAATGTTGTTTTTAGATCGTCCATCTTGTATGTTCTCTGTATGGGGTGCAGGAGTTGTACGAAACAGTTTCTAAGTAGACATCAGGGTGAACAGTACTGTTGCCGTAAATAGGAATCGGCCAGGATTGGGCATACATTTGGGCAAGCGTATCCAAAAAAAATCCAGTAATGGTAGGAATCACAATTAAAAATCGTTACCCAGTTAGTTAACTCGGGAACTCTTAGCCTAGAAATCGTAATAAGATAGACAAAAATTTATATATGAACAATTTTTAGAGATTCCCGAAACGTTTCGAGCATCGTTGATAATTGTTCGGAATCGATAAATTATTAAAATTTTAACAATTCGCATAGTAAAAATTGTACAATACGAGTGGAAATCGAAGCTATAATTAATATGTGCTTGAAAATCGCAATGTTGCAGCCACGAAATCACTAGAAATTTTCGTTGTATATTCATGTACACCACCCAGAAATTGCTCTCGTATTGTAACATTGATTAAATCGATATGGATGTAGTTATGAGTCATGTGCGTACTCCAAATAATTATAAAGCCTCCTAAGCAACCCATAGCTAGCTCCATATAACTGATTGTGATTCCACATAAATGCAACGAGGCACTTGCTCTCAAGCAGATTTGCAAAGGCGATTAATTTTTTTGCTGAACATTAACGAGCTATATTTAATTGGATTATTATTCTTAAATATCCTTGGAAATATTTGCCACGTTTTACGCGAATGGATTGTGGGAAAGAACTTCTGCCAGCCAACGATGACGATTTTGTCAGTCATCTGATATTAGAAGCCCCTTATTTTTCATGGCAAACCTTTTTTTCCCCTCGATAATTATCGTTAAACATTCTAGAAAATATTGACGAAGATGTATGCGAGTTGACCTAACGGAAGAAGTTCTAGGAGCCAATAATGACGAACTTAAGGATGTTAAGTCGCAGATGATAAAATTCCGAATGTTTTTGCCCGAAGTATTTGTGAGGCAGAATTAAAGTTTCACGTCCATTAAGAAACTGGTTATTAAGAAATTGAAACTCGCAAATTACACGCTGCATTATAGAAACTGAAGTAACTTGAGAACTGTTAATTTTGATTTCGCGAAAAATATAAAAATGAAAAAAAATTCCCGTAAAGAAAAACATATAAGAAACTTTGTTCAATGTTTTCAATACCATTAGGAAGCTTGTCTCTCAGTAAAAAAAAAAACGAGGGATATGATTTTCACTGCAAGAAGCAAGAATATAGCGGCAACGCTGCATAGACCGAAAGTAAGGGGAAATTCAAATATTTATTTTTGTTCATATACAGGTCGTTTTTGATATATTGTAAATGAATAACGATGATTAAGATGATGTCATATATTAAGGTTTTTGTCTTTGCTAAGTGATCGCCGAATGCCTGATTTGTTTTCTTATATTAAATACTTACATCAACTATTCTTTCCTCATATTTAATGAG
This sequence comes from Listrodromus nycthemerus, assembly GCA_963978505.1. Classification (NCBI taxonomy): domain Eukaryota; kingdom Metazoa; phylum Arthropoda; class Insecta; order Hymenoptera; family Ichneumonidae; genus Listrodromus; species Listrodromus nycthemerus. Next base: position 9,798,677 of record OZ021679.1, on the reverse strand, counting down.
TAATGATTTTTCAAGGGAGACAAAAATTTGAAAATTTCTGCTGACCGTTGCGAAGAAGTTTTTTTTTGCACGAAGTAATCTCACTTTTGATGCCATTGGTAAGCTTTTTCTTTTTGAAATTTTTTTTACTCCTCTATCACTTATGGACCATTATAACGAAGATAACAGCATCATGCCCTCCATCCATTTCTAGTGACAGAGGTAATGTGGCTAAATAATTCTCACGCTTGCGTTTTTTGCTTATAAGTTTTCTCGTAAAAAACAACGTATCAGTGAATCCTGAAACATGGGTTCCAAAATCTCGAAACAAAAACGTTCAGACAATAACTCGCAATAGGCGAGGCGAACCGAACGTGTCAATATGAGAACCTAAGACGCATATGCTTCCAAACGTTTTGAGAAAGAACAAAAAATCTTTCAGCACTATTTCTAAACGTATTGATTCGACAGGACGTCCGTGTAGCATAAAGTACCCATTCTCGTCCGTTAGCCCATTAACGTTCAAAGCTCCTTGGAAGGTATGCCGTTACGGGTTCGCATACGCCGAAAAACTAAAATCGCCACTTTTCACCTTTTTTGTGAAAACCCGAGGTCTCCATAGAAAAAATACGGGGGTTTTCGTTAGAGCCGCTCTCTCCATTTTTACCAGTATTTGTTCTCAAAAGTCCTATATTGCTGGAGTAAATTGTACCCGCTGAATTTTCGTTTGAAGTTCGAAGACGAAGTTTCTTTTTTTTTTTCTTCAAAATAAACGTCCTTTCTTTTAAATTTTTTATTTCTGAGGCTTATTATTTCTTAGGCTACCAATGTTGCTTGTTCGATTTGTTCGACATGCTCTTTTGTCAGTCCCCGGCAAGTTATGGTCAATTTTTCTTTGACTAACCCAATATTTTTACTGACAATCGTATGGTTTCATTTTCTTGTCTAGAAGCGCCAGCTTCAAAACGATCTCCATTTTTTGCCAGTTTATGAAATAAAATTTTCAAATTCTCGAACAGTTGCTCGGGGTTGCTAGATTTCTACGATGCTTGCACCGTTCCCCGCCCTGATTATGTTGGTGGAAGCAATGATACGGAATATGTTCGATCGCAGCTACCGTTGCTTTCTTGTCGACCTTTATTTTATGTAATTGCATACGCAAAAAAGCATCGAAGCTTATTAATGTATCCGTCGATAAATCGTTGTGATTTTTTTTTCATGTTGTACAACTCTTTGACAACACCCTTTGCAGTATGATTAATGTCTAAGTGTTTTACGATGCGATAATACAGCCACGACGTACTGCTGTGGAGTCATAATCTCCCATTAAAACGCCAACCCAAAGATTGTTACCTCAAAAGTTTGGCTTGTAACTCTCTTACACAATTAATAGTAGGAAAGTCCCGTGTGGACCTGGTAGTAATCACTGCTAGAGCTCGGAAGCTACAGTTTATGTGTAAGAATCAGCCACGCAAACCTTCATTTTTCGCGTGACTCGAAGATCTCTCACCCATTAAGGCCTTACATACGTCGAGAATTTTCAAAAAATCGATATTTTTTATTTACAGATTATTATTCCTTATAGTCTTAGGTGTATTTCTGGGTAAGCTGATTGTAAAAATTTTCCATAGTTCAAAAGTTATTGTCGGTAATGTGACTGGCCGATTAAAGGACAAAGGTCGGACGCGCGCCTACCTGAGTAGAGTTGTTTGAGGTAGCTGGCCTGTACCCTCAGACTCTTTTAGTCTACTCGGTCTTTTGTTATCTTTTAGTACGTTGAAGGGAGTTTATAATGTTTCTAAAAAATATATTCATATTATTTAAATTTAAGGTTAGTTCTCTTTGAACGTTATAAGTGAACAGTTGTGTATCGTAAAGAGGCCAGAACAATTCGTCGATTACAAAAAAAAACAACAGTTTTTTACTGACAAGAAAGGCGTACAGTATGAAGCTGGAATGAGAGATTAGACGTAAGTTAACTTAATAAATTTAAAAAATTCGTAAAGTTCTTGCTCCAGCCGCGCGCGACATCGAACGGAGCGCGCTTGAAACTTGAAACGCGTTTTTCTCAAAACTACTTTTTCTGACACGGTCGGCATGAAAACTCGTACGGTTTTTAATATTTTTTAATAATTTTTTAAGAACTATTCGGAATAGTTTTTTCTATCGTCTGACGAGCCGGATTTTCAAAATTATAATTAGAAAATGTTATAAAAACAATTAAAGTGTGGCTCTTTTTACACAAACTTAAGATTTTTTTTAAACTACCGTAAATTGTTGAATTTTTCAAATTTCAAAAATCTGGCTCGCCAGACTAGAACTACTACCTTATTTTACAAAAATTTCTTTACATTTTGCAGATTCATCAACATTTGAGGAGGAAATACTGCTGACCGTGGAGCAACATTTCTTTTACAGTGCTTCAAAAAATGTGATTTTTCATGTTGTAATTTTTGAAAAAAAAATTGAAATAAATTTTTTACAAACTTAACATAGTAATAAACAATGTGTGAAAATTTTTTAAATCTATTTCTGTTTTTATCGCCCCTAAAAACAGTTTTTCTTTTGGTACGTTTCCGGTACCGCTGGACGTATGTAAGGCTTTAAGAATATACGCTACACCTCGCCCTAACGACTACTGCAGCGATGTTATATAACCTCAGAATCGAAGTCAATAAAGGTGTCACCAAATCAACTACCATCAACGAACACGGTGATCTGACGAGCGAACATATACTCCAGGCTACTCTACTCCAGGTCCTGGAAGCAAACGGGTGAGACGGTCGCTTATTCAGTGACACGCACCTTTCGGCAGATAGCTGCGGCGAGAAAGGCCGTTCCTCTCGGCACGGGTTTGGTACATTCGCCTTGAGAAAGACGAATACGGACAAAAGTTTTCCAGAGAATTAAAACTGTTTCGTTGAAGTGTCGCGACAAAAGTTCGGGTGTTTGTCGGGGTTTTCGTGTTGTACACTTCTTCGGTGTATAACGGCATGTTTCGGTTTTTTAGCAGCAAGTGCTAACACGTGAACCGTGCAATAAGCGTATTCCAGGATAAGTATAATTTATGTGATAAGTAGGAGAAGATGTTATATAATAAATAATGCGTTTTTTGTTTCTTTTTACGTTTCGACAATGGAGTCTCGCCGTGGTCAAATGACGAGGAATTCTCGAGAAGATGTTCGTCCAAGGGTGCCACCAGGGAGTCCGTCATCGAGGGTTCTGGACGGAGAGCCCAGTGTGCTACGTTGCAGGTACAGGTAAGTATTTTTTTAATTATATTTGTTAGCTTAGCTCAAATATCACCTTTTCCTCCAGGTTTGTCTATGAAGGTGTCGGAGGAGGTTTCTGTCGTCGAGGCTCCGCCAAGGAGTCTCGACGTAGGTAAGGTTTTTATACTGTTGTATTATCTTAGTTGATAAAGTTTTTATTTTAATACTTGGTCTGTTTTAGGTTTGCCGGGGGAAAGCTCTGCATTCGTTGGCGCCTCGGAAAGGCTTGTGCGAGCCAATTGGTCGTGCGACGGAGGCTGTGTCGATTGCAGTTGTGACGAAGGCTGAGGTGCTCTGTCGCCAGGCTTGGACTTTTATTTAATTAAATTTAGAAGTGTTTTTGAAAAGTCTGATTGTGTTTTCCTTTTCGTTTTCGGATTTTCTAGGTTCCGGCAAGGAAAGGACGGTCGGCGTCCGACACCGCTTCAAGGCTCATTCCCCATATGCGGTCTCTGTTGATCACATTAACCAGCGGTGGACATGTCCTGAGAGAACCACCCCCCCCCCCCCCCCCTCAACCGAAGTCAACGCGGAACCCATACGTAAATACTTCTGGGGAACAACACCCACAGCATTCTCCACGATGAAACTTGCAACCAAGTCTCTTCGACGAAGACTTTCCACCGGATCGTTAGCGTGGTTGCTGCTCTTACAAAAGGCGGTACCCATCGCCGAAACAGTGTCTTGTCACGTCGCTTGATGGAAAGTTTCAGTGAATTGTCTCGCATGACTCGTGGAAAAAAGTCGCAACATTGCATGATCGAGTTCGTCACAGGGAATATTGTTTATCAGACTGTCGGAGTGCAGAGGATGTAGGGTTCTTATGGGTAACCTGAGGTTCTGGAAACGCTTTTTAAGGCTCGAGAACTTATCCACAGTGTATGATGCTCATTACTCCATGAAGAACTCCTTGACCACGCTTCTACTAAGTGAGTACGAGCAAACCCAAGAAGCGCAATCGCGCTTTGTTAAAGGGACGCATGCCTACGGCAGGAACAGCGTTCCTTATTTTTTGTGTCCTGTCGTTGTAAGATATCCCAAATCCCGAAATCCTCGTTTTTGTTGATCGCTCCGTCACATTTATTGTAGTCGGCAAAGTAATTATACCTTTTCTTCCGTGAGTATTTCTCGTTAATAATTATGTTTAAAAATGGCTGCACGGAGTAACGCAAAAAGTAACGCAAAATTAATCTAGTATTATTGTTCAACTATTGTACATCTGTTATATTCCCAGAAAGGTTTAATAATTCAAATGAAAAAAAACTATGAGCACAATCGGAAATCCGTCAGCTCATATACCAAACGACGACGATAACGACTACATTGTTCCTGTAACGCACAAACGACAACTCATTCTGATTATTTTAGAGGATAGCGATAGTGATTCATCGTATCAGTGTTCATTGAATAGTCAACACCTTGCTAAAACTTTTATTTTCAACATGATTCTTGCGAACCTACCGTAGAATCTGGTTCACGATGTAACTTCTCTTGCCAGAGTAACCCTATTCTACTTCGAACTATTCATACATTTTACAGTATGGTCACTAATCTTCGACGAAAGTAATAAGTATCCAGAGTTTTCGAGGCATTTGTGTTGTAACGTGGAACGTTACAGTTCGCCCTCGGCTTAGCTCAAGTCCCGCCGCTCGCTACGGAAAATAAGCCAAGTTTCATTAATAACATAGAGTTAAGTAGAACAAGATATTAAAAATAAGAATTTAGTTTCAAGGATAGCAATTTAGCATTAAGGACCCCTCTCCGAAATCTCATTCCTTTCCCCCTTATCTCCCCCACCCCTGCCCATTCGCCTAAGAAGACCGAAGACCGAAGGAGCGAGGAACGAAGAGGAAAGAAAGAAGAGAGAAAATCCCAAGGAGACAGCGCACGAGAAGCCCCGACACAGCCCGGAAAGTCTCGGTACATACGCACCTATTCCATGTGTACCAAGCGAAGGTATGGGAGATTCCCTTCCCACCCGACTCCTCGCGCTACGGCAACACCGGCCGTCCTCACCGTACTCCCCCCGGTCAGCACCCCCATCTCGTCCACCAAGGGAATCGTGACAACACGCGGGGAGACGCACGAGGAGCGGCAGAGCACGAGGGAAATCGCCGGGAAGTGCAACCAATAAATAGGCTAATAGGCTAATAGGCTAAACAGGCTAACGCGTGCAGTGGAATGCCCAAAGAGGATATTATAAGGATTAACATACCCTAGCCACGAGTAAGTACCCTGCATCCGTTCTGCCCCCCCCCCCTCTAGTTGCCTAGGTATAGATTATAAGTCTTAGAACTATCATTTTTCGGTCGCCCCGAGAGCGACAAATACAGCCGCGGGTAATTGCGAGCGAGCGACGGTATTCCGTAGAATTCCGTGGTACAGAGCCCCCCTTTTTCCCGTCGCCCCGTTCTTCCCCTCGCCGCGAAGTCAGAGTTCTTCCCTCTTCCCCCCCCCCCTCCCCGACCATTGTGAAACATCGGCCCGACTAGGATATTCGAGAATATTCTCGAATATCGTGCTGAGGCAATAATAATAAGCCCTGGACGGTGTACGCCACGGCCTAACGAGAGTCTCACCGGTATCACTCCCCCTTGCTCCCCCGCGACCCGGTCCCATCAGATTAAAAAATATTCTCATTTATTTAATACCTGTTTATGTTTTCCATCAGCCCACGAGAAATATGATCCTTGCCCGAAATGTATACCATTTGTTGAAGACGCTGATATCGTATTCCATCTATATTATAGTCGAACAAAACATTATCTATTGATGATCCGTTAGTTAGGACGCTGTGCCATTCTAGCATAACGCAATATTTGCAATATAAAAAACGTCATCGTTGCGAAATAAAATTCTGGATACTGGATGATTCCATATCAAACTATTTTTTAGCGTTCTCTTGCTACAAAGTCGCAAAAGAATCAATTAGTAATGATAGGAAAATGTTTGGACGTAAATAGGATGTTATAATTGATTGAAAAAATAGTAATTGTTTGAACAAGGGAATTCATATTTTTGCGAACAACTTTCTCACTGGCGTCAAATTGGCAAGATATTTATATTTGATGAACCCTCATTTAACTGGAACTATTTAAAAAAATAAGAAATGTATTTTCGATAACTTGGAAGAAACTCATCTAAATGAAGTAAAAGATTTTCGAAGTAATAAAGTATTCTTCTGTGCGTATAGTGAAAAATTCCTGTATTATTAATTTCTATGAAAGTAGAAGAGCAAAATGGGGCTAAAACAAAAAATCGATATAGCAGTGAAAGTTGTTTCAGAAAGCTCGCTATTATTCAATCTTACAATCTTTTATGGGTGGTGTCGATGAATTGGATAAAATGCAGTATACCTATTTCGATACTATTTAATATAATCAACCTGAGAGTTTTTCCTACAAAATATATCGTTTCGGCGATGTGCATATTTTTTGTTTTATTATAATTGAATTAAACGTAAATTGGTTACAATCAAAAAACTTTTATTTTTAAAGACTTTTCCGTTGTTGATACAGTTTTGATAAAAGCATATCCAATTTCATTTTTTATCGGCAAAAAAGTATGTAATGACTGTGTTCCTTTAACGGTTTTTGATAAAGAATATCGTACGTCTAATACAGTTTTTTTAATTAAATAATCATCATTCGTTACGAAAGTGAAATCAACGCCTGTAAAATTTTTGATTGCCCAGGAATGTAAATCATGTGGAGTTAGTATGTGATTTTTATTTTCCATTTGTAATGAAGCTCTAGCTCCATATCGTTTTACTGAACCTGCAAGCCCGTCACATGGTCCTTTGCCGTGGGCAGTTGCAAAAAAATGCCACTCAGCGTTGATTCTAAAGTCAGCATAATGATAACATAAATTAGTAAATTATTTTTTATTCTTAAATTGCTGTGGTGCTCCATCTGAGAAGTAAAAAATCTTATCAACAGTAGCAAATTTTTTCTTCAGTAGAGTAATTAATTGTTCTTGAAATAAGTAAATTAAAACTGTGTCATGTTTAAGGCAATCTGAGATACCAACTAAGCTAAAATGCTTAATAGTATCATTTTCGTTATAATAAACTACCATTGGAAATACAGTGGCTTGGTCATTATTCGAATGGAAGCCTTGAGCAGCTTCTTGCACAACAAATGCATAGTTTTCTGCAAAATCAAAAACTACCGCAAATTCACCACATTTTAAATTTAATTTCGTATCAGAGAAAAACGACTTTGAATTTTTGCTATATAATCATGTTTTAACAGTTTTTCAAGTTGTGTCACTAAAGAGTCGATAAAATCATCGGAATCTAAAGTTACGTTTACAATAGTACATCGATCGGCCGATGTCCACATTTTATATTGGATTTCATTTACATTTGATCTTTTAAACGAAGTATCAAAATAATTAATGATCTCGTCCTCATTTGGACACTCATTGCAACTTCTAAAGAAGCACGATTCCGTTGGATTATCACAAACCAATTTATTTAATAAATTTTTAAAAATTGGCTGAGTTTCCATTATCCAATCTGTACCTTTAGCAAATTTTGGAAAATTACATCCTAAATAAGAAAATGAAATTGAGTTAATAACTTAGTCAAATGCAGTCATGACAAATATTTAGTACTAAATTACCTTCCAGCATTAATTTCACATTTTGGCGTATAGTACATACACATACAACATGAGTACCACTACTTCCAGCAAGAATACAATGCGTAGGTCTCAAGCTAGCGAACTTAGAAAATCCGATTGGTACTGAATCGTATTTTGATTTGAAATTTTGGTATAACTCCTTCAAATTACATAAAACCAACTTATTTTGTACTCTGGTTCGAATGCCATTGCAATCTTTCACAGATTTGAAATCTTTCATGCCCGCTAATTGCTTAGAACTCTCTTCACTCTCATAGAAGTCAATCACAAGTTGCTTTATATCCGAATGAAGTGGCTGATTACCCGCTGGAGCTTTAGAAGGATTATAATCTCCAATACTCATTTGACTAGAGTTCAAGTCAAGATTCTCTGATACACCGATCTCTTTTTTGGAATTCAATACCAATGTTCGAGAACATTCAAACTCACGTACTATACGACTGACACTCCAACTATCAGGCAAAATTGAGAGTAATGTTTTTTTTATTGATCTGTTAAAAGTAATAAAAAAATCATTATCAAAAAATCTAGAGATTTTAAAATGATCATATGTGATGAAAATTTACTTGTCACTTTCAGCATTATATAATTTTTTCATCTTGGTTATTATTGAACAATAATCTTGATTTATTTGACTGTACGTAAATTCAGGTACTATTCCAAATTGTGATTTAAACTTATTATCAAGAGCAACACAGCACTCATCCAGTTTTTTTACTTCGTAATTTTTTTCAGCATACAATCTAAAATCGAACACACAGGAGGGTAATTAAGTACGTTTTGATTCATCTTTTTCGATGAAAGGAATTTTTAAAAAACACTCAAAGGAATGATCATTAAAATCAACAAGGTTGTCACTGTAATTACTAACAGTTCTAGATAAACTGCTTTCTGGAGTACTAATTTCGGTTGATATACTCAGACTATCAACACTTTTTTGACTCGCAATGATATCTGCTTCCTCTTGTACCGCTGGATTATATTCTTTAACACGAAATCTACAACGTACACATAACATTGCAGTTTCATCAGCGTCAGGGAATTTCCAACGATCTTCATCTGGGAATTTTCGTAAATCCTTTACTTTTTTATCTGTAAATTTCAAGTTTTAAGTAATTAAAGACTGATATTAAAAATTGAGCTACTGATTTAATCAATTAAATTTAGAGGTTATAAAAGTGAGGTAAAATACATCGAATTAGTCACTTACGTGGCTCGTTTAACGGATTAAAACAATTCACTGTCAACGAATATTTACAAAACAAAAATAAATAGAGGGAGACTTGAGCCCCATCTGCATCAAATCAGCGCAATTATTTAGCGGGTAGTTTGAAATTATTAAATATTTTATTTTAAATATTCAACAGAAAGTTATTTTACTATTCTAAATAATCGGGAAATACTTACAGGATATAATGTTTAATTCAATTATAATTAAAAAAAAAATATGCACATCGCCGAAACGATACATTTTGTAGGAAAAACTCTCAGCTTTTCAAAAAAAAAATCAAATTTGAAGTACCTAGCGCCGCACACCCAAAAAAAAACGATTTTTACACTTTAATTGGATATTTAAGGGTCTATTGATAAGTTTATGATAAAATGGATATTTTTATTCGAAAACTGAAAATTTTTCCCATAAAATATAGTGTTACGTAAATTTGTATAAAAAAGTTTTCCTTGTCAAAACAATTGATGAAAAAGTTGAAAAAATTTTTTCTTCAAAATTTCAAAAAATCATAACTTCAAGACCGCTGCGTATTAAGAGCTGAAACTCTCAGGAAATTTTTTTCTTATAGTAGAGAACACCTCCACAAATTATGAGCACGATCCGAGAGGGTCGCCCCGTAAAAATAATTTTATTTGGTGGAATGACCCATATGTATAATCTACAAGTAAAGTGCATAAACGAAAACCAAGCACATAGTTGTGTAAAGGAAAAATCATTTGGTTTAGTAAAGTTGCCACATCGTAACTTGCGACAATGCATGGTATGCAGCACCAAAAATTCAACAAAAAGATCGCATTTAATTTGCGTACTCTCGATTGAAAAATTTTGTTCATAAGAAAAAAATATTGTTCATTTGTAATTCGTTATTTTATGAAGGACATCTGGGTTACTGTCGGTTCATAAACATTTTTAGTTTTGTTCGTTTAAAATCGTTGAAAGAATAAGAAAGAAATTAAATTTTTATTACATTTGTGTTATATTTCTATAAAAAGAATCTGCGTGATAAACTGACGTTAATAATCATTACCGCGCGACATCGACAGTCGGCGACGCACCGTCAGTTGTCCATAATGCTTGAAATGTGCTGGGATTTCTCGATATCGAAACTAAATCGCGCGATCGGGCTGCTTGGGACTGAAACGGTTAGTGTATAAGATTCAAGCACGAAACGTTCCTCTTCTGCTCAATCCGAAGGTCTCTCGGCCATCAAAACCAAAGGCAACAATTCTTCCTCCTCGAATGAAACGGCTGACAAGGTGCGCTGTCTTGGAAAAACCCGGCTCGCACTTGGTTGGGCTTCCAGCGATCCGTCAGAAGTCAAATCCTTCGAAGTTGATTCTAGTGAGGGCCAACGAATAGACGGAGTCATGAGCACTGTACTCAATCCTCTTATTATACCACGTGATTATTGCGCCTATAAAAAATCGCACCGACCACCGCTGTGTGTCTAGGGTCAAACTAATAGCCACATCAACCAGCGATGCCAGGGAACTCACTATTACGCAAGGCGGTCGTTTATCGAACATGGTCCACGGACACGGGACTACTGGATTACGATTCGCTCAGATACCCTGCTTGCTCTTGCCGTAGAAATGGACACGTGCCTCACGTGTATGTATGTCGCACCCCAGACCATGGAGTTTGTGAGCCGTGGCGATATTTTTCACATACACACTCATTAAGATAAAAAGAGATTCCGGGCATACTGAGGTAACGTTCTGTCAACACGTTTCACAGCTCAGCTCGAGAACTCGTCCACAGCATAAGACCTTCATCGTCTCCTATTTATGTACGCATTCGTCAGGAGCTACAGATAGTTGAGAGTAGAGCCCGTCGGACTACTTGGCACGCGCGCGGGACAAGTCGGGATGGGACTTGTCGCATTCGAAAAGTTATTAAATTTGCAAGAAAGAATATTTTTTGTTTTTCGAAATCGGTTAAATTGTCGCCGAGATCGCGAAAAAACACTTTGTTCCACTTCATGTGCCCCCTACTGTATATATAATGGCGACCGCGCGCAGACGTGAGACCGCCAGAGATCAACCAAACTGACGTAGTCACCGACCAATATAAGACGAAAGAGACGACTCGCGTGACGAGAGTGACGAGTCGTATGACGAGAGTGACGAGTCGTATGACGAGAGTGACGAGTCGTATGACGAGGGAGGCGAGTCGCGTGACGAGTCCCTGCATTACCTCTTCATTTAGCATCGCCGGGAAAAGGCTTCACCTCCCGGCGAAGAAAATAGCCACCGATCGACAGTTCCCTCGATGGGGTGGGATTAAGTTCCCAAATCGCTAAGATCCAATGGTGCAAAACCTCAAACTGAAATATGTCACCCATTATAATTTCAGATTATTTAAATCCACCGTGCGTCTAGACATTCGATAGAAATGAACCTAGAGTAGTGTTGGCTTCGGAGGACAAATTAGACAAAATGAATTCCATAGAAAGGGTCTACTTTCGAAAAGCTTGGAACACACCATAATTATACCGCGAAGAACTACACTTCTCGCAAAAATTAAGGGAACAAAAAAATTTTTGAAATTTTTTGGTGATTTTCAACAGGCTGTATTTCAGTGAAAAATGGTCGTACAAGAAATTGAAAAATAAAGCTTTTGAAGCTTGAAGACTCTAGTTTTCGAATTTTCTGTTTCAAAATTTTTCGAAGCACCGGTAGCCATGCAATCCTTGGATAAAGCACAAAGAAAAAATTTTCAAATTTTTTTACTTTTTTTGTTCGCTCTACGGGCATGGGCAAATTTTCCCCAGCTGAACCAATGCATAGGTCGCATATCCTGTTTATTCAGCTTCAAGATGCTTCTTTTAAAACCTCGATACCACCATTTGTCTTCGAGATATCGAATTTTGAATGCAAAATGATCCTTTTTCACTCAACTGCCGATATCCCTAGAACTACTGGTTGCCTAGCGAGCCGAAGGGCAGTTTCTTTTTCTGCAGAAAATTTCCTATAAAAATCTGTCATGGTTCATGTCAAAAAAAAAAAATTTCCACCTGTAGCGTTAACGTGGAAAGAGAGCAAAAAAATACCAATTTCCCTTTTTTTTTGGATAATCGACTGTATCTCCGTCAATATTGGGGGGAAAGCTTAGGTTAGAAGAAAATTCTACAGCCTAATGTATCCCAAAGGCCCTCCTAAATCGGTAAATCGATCGCTTGAGCGGTTTTCCTGGACCGATTGATTGAAATTTTGAAAAAAGTGAGAGAACAAGGTTTTTGTTCCTTAAACTTGACCTAATCCTTTTAAAAATCAATAATTTCATTTTTTTTCACTTTTTACTCAATTTTGTGTTTTTTAAAGATTAATTATCAAAAAAAAAATTAAAAAAAAAAAATTTTGAAAATTAAAAAAAAAATTCGAAAAAAAAACTTTTTTTACGATTAAAAAAATTCCGTAAAATTTTGTTCTGTAAATATCGAAAAATTAAAAAATATTTATTATTCTTTAATTTCAAAAAATTCAAAGCAATTATTTTTTTAATTTAAATTTTTTTTTTTTAAATCAAGAGGCCATTGCTGACTCACAATAAGTTTGGAATCATAAAATACTGTGGAGCTGACGAACCACAGGGTCTCATTTTTTCTAAAAAATCATAAACACACGTGCGTAAGCACAAAAGAAGCGTAAATTCGACCGTGCAACCTCCACGTGGTATGCTTCGGGTAACGCTAATGCCGGCGGTGAATGAATCATCAATCAAATTTTTTGTCAGAAACCTTAATTTTCTTAAAAACGAAAAAGTTTTTTTTCAAAAATTTTTTTTGTTTAAAAAAAAAAATTTTGGAATTTTTTTTTTGATAATCAATCTTTAAAAAACACAAAATTCAGTAAAAAGTGAAAAAAGAATGAAATTATTGATTTTTAAAAAGATTAGGTCAAGTTTACGGAACAAAAACCTTGTTCCCTTAATTTTTTCAAAATTTCAATCAATCGGTCCACAAAAACCGCTCAACCGATCGATTTGCCGATTTAGGGGGGCCTTTGGGGTACATTGGGTTGTAAAATTTTCTTCTAACCTAAGCTTTCCCCCCAATATTGACGGAGATACAGTCGATTATCGGAACAAAGGCAAATTGACATTTTTTGCTCTTTTTTCACGTTAACGCTACAGGTGGAAAACAATTTTTTTTGACATGAACCATGACAGATTTTTATAGGAAATTTTCTGCAGAAAAAGAAACTGCCCTTCGGCTCGCTAGGCAACCAGTAGTTCTAGGGATATCGGCAGTTGAGTGAAAAAAGGATCTTTTTGCATTCAAAATTCGATATCTCGAAGACAAATGGTGGTATCGAGGTTTTAAAAGAAGCATCTTGAAGCTGAATAAACAGGATATGCGACCTATGCATTGGTTTAGCTGGGGAAAATTTTCCCATGCCCGTAGAGCGAAAAAAAAAAGTAAAAAGTTTTGAAAATTTTTTCTTCGTGCTTTATCCAAGGATTGCATGGCTACCGGTGCGTCGAAAAATTTTGAACCAGAAAATTCGAAAACTAGAGTCTTCAAGCTTCAAAAGGTTTGTTTTTTAATTTCTTTTACGACCATTTTTCACTGAAATATAGCCTGTTGAAAATCACCAAAAAATTTCGAAAATTTTTTTGTTCCCTTAATTTTTGCAAGAAGTGTATAATTAAGAAATTAGAATAATTATGGTTGAGGACGATGCACAAATTCAAAATTCAATTTAGAGAATTGTAAAACTGTGGACAGCCTAAAGTGACAGAATTTCTACGAACGAACGGTCATGTTTGCGATATTGACAACTCAAAACTGTATTTTTTCAATATTCACAGCACTGAAAGTAGATTCACGTGTTGGGTGAAATTTCAAAAGTAGATTCTCCTAAGGGGAAAATCTCCGAAAAGAAATTCTCCTCGAAAGAGGGATCCCCAAAAGTCTATTCTCCAAAATAGATGATCCTCGATTGTAGATTCTTCAAAAGGTCTTGTCTCTGAAAGTAGATTGTCTAAAAGAGAAAGTCTCCGAAGGTCCGTTCTCAAAAAATCTGAACTACGGGCTGAAGCTTGCGCCTGACCTGGGAGACGATGTACGCACACCGATTGCCGGCCACGTAAAGCGTGCTTGGCGCACTGACAGTTACAGAAAAAATGATTAGGAGACAGGGTTTTAAGATAGAATTCTGAACAAATTTGAGATGCGCATAGTACAATATGTTGAAACTGACTCGAGGTCTATGGTTTCAAGCGTTTTGTCGGAATAAATAGATGTTGAAATATAAATGGGTGTACTATATGACTTTCAAGACGCTGCCTGATGACTCGCGTAGCGACCAGCGCTATACTACAAATGAAGATTGGAAACTGAAATGTTCGTGGCTTGGTGACAAATCCCGGTAAACTACTAATCACAGAGAAGGAGATGATTAGATACTCTGTTGACACTGCTGGCTTATGCGAAACCCATTGGCGAGGTAGCGGTCATTTCATGTCAGACCACCATTATATCTACCACTCCGGCAATCAAGATAAGAGCATAAATGTTGTTGCGATCATGATCCCAAAACATTTAAATAACTGTGTTCTGGGCTACGAACCGATCAATGACCGAATTATCTCAATGAGAATTAAAGCAAATCCAATGAATTTTAACATTATACAAGTTTATGCACCCACCTCTGCCACAAATGACGAGGTCATTGAAGAATTCTACGCTGTTCTAGAGAGCACCATACACAAAATCTTCAACAGAGAGATCCTCATAATTTCCGGAGACTTTGAAGCAAAGATAGGTACACCAGCGAAAGGGGAGCTACCTGATGTGTTAGGCCTCTATGGTCTCGGAGTTAGGAATAACAGAGGAGGAAGATTAATACAGTTTGCTGCCGACAACGGACTCATAATCGCAAATAGTCTTTTTCAACACCACCCACGAAGAATGTACACTTGAACGTCGCCGGACGATGTAACGCGAAACAAAATCGATCATTTTTTGGCGAGATCGCGCTGGCGTTCATCGATCAGAAATGTGCATACATTGCCGGGTGCAGATTGCCGTTCAGATCATCAGTTAGTTGTAGCCAAATTTAGACTTAAGCTGCCAGGTGCCAGAAAAACCACAAATCAGGCAAGAATGTGCATGGGAGATGACTCAGAGTTTAGGACAGTCCTTGCAAATAGGAGGAGTGATTAGTGTGATTAAAATTCATCTAACAACTCTGTGAAGCTAGATTGGAGGAAAGCAAAGATGATCCGCTTAGAGGTGGTAAAAGCATCTAAACCTTCTGTGTCCACTAGTACTAAACGACAGCATTGGATGACTTATGAAACCTTTGTATTGGTAGAGGGGCGTCGGCAACTTAAAGTTTCAGGAGGTAGTCAACAAGCCCAAAACATGCTAACCAGTCAAATACAGGCCGCTTGTAGGAGGGACAAAAATGTATTTCAACAAAATTTATGCATAGAAGTTGAACCTTATGGCGAGAAACACGAAACAGGGGATCTGTAGAAGAAAATACGTTTTATAACCAAGAAAGGCGACTCTAAAGCCTGGGCTGTCGAGGATATCCATGGAAGGACGGTGACGAATCTAGAAGAGGTCCTAGAATTGTGGAAAACCTACTGTCAGTCGCTATGTCATGATCCAGGAGCGCACAACTTCTCATCCTTGGAGCTCAGAGACCAGTATTTATAACCAGACATAGATAAAGAGGAAGTTGCACCTGCTATAAGACATTTGAAAAGTGGAAATGTCATTTCAATCGAGATTGTCAAATGTAGCAGCGAATATGGTGTGGAACTTTTTCATAAAGTCTGTGACAACGTTTGGAAAACCGGAATCTGGCCTCAACAATGGACCCATTCAATCTTTGTGCTTCTTCACAAAAAAAGATCCACTAAAAAACTGTGGCAACTACCGTCTGATCGCTTTAATAAACCACTCCAGTAAAATTTTCCTGCACATTTTGAATGAGAGACTGAAGGCCTTCGTCAGTAAAGAGATCGCTCCGGAACGAGCTGGATTTGTGAGAGGCAAAGAGACAAGAGAACAGATTGTCATTCTGCGACAGATTACACAGAAATCCAGGGAATTCAACAGACCAACATACATCTGTTTTGTCTACTTTCAAAAGGCATTTGACTCGGTTAAGTGGCCGCAGCTATGGGAAATCCTCTTACGGATGGGCACTCCATATCATCTCGTCCATTTGTTGCGATAGCTCTATGAGAACAACTCTGCCTCAGTCAAGCTAGACAAAACAGTGTCAAAGAAACTCCACCCCTCAGCTGGGGTCCACCGTGTATTGTCACCCGTGCTATTCAATATCTATACTGAGCACATAATGCGGATAGCGCTTGAAAGTGGACTGATGGTGTGCGAATAGGCGGGAAAAATATTTCAAATCTACGGTATGCCGACGACACCTTTCTCCTGGCAACAAGCGAACATCTAATTGCAGCGCTATTGCGTCGTGTAGAAACAGTAAGCTCCGGTTTTGGTCTGAACATCAATAGACTGAAAACCAAGATGATGGTTGTAGAGCGGAACAGCAACAATACTACAACAACGATTGAGCAGTGTGCGGTTGTACCGTCATACATATACTTAGGTTCACTGATTTCGGACGGCGGCGGTTCGGAGGATGAGGTCAAGCGACGCATAGCTATAACTAGGACTGCAATGGACAAGTTGTCTAAGATCTGGAGAGACCGTAACATTACGAAAGCAACAAAGACTCGGCTTGTAAGATCCCTAGTGTTTCCGTTCGCTCTACGGTGCAGAAACGTGGACGTTAAAAGAGAGAGAACGTTAACGTATAAATGCCCTGGACATGTGGTGCTGGAGAAGAAGGTTGAAGATTTCATGGACTCAACGCCGCACTAATATCTCCATTCCCGAGGAGCTTAAGATCACGCAAAGACTCTCAGCGATGGTTCATTCTCGGATTTTGAGTTACTTCGGACACGTTATACGCAAGGAAGACGACACTATAGCGCGACTTGTTGTCCAGGGTAGAGTTAATGGATCCAGGTCCAAAGGACGCTCTCCTTTACGATGGATGGACCAAGTGAAAGCCCTAACGGAATCGTCCCTAAATGTGTGCGTGCGAAGTGCCTTGGTGAGGGAACGATGGTGGGAGACTGTCAAAAAGGCTGTGCTACGACCCCCATGACCACGACTACTCTGCCAAGGGTATACGACTAAGAAGAATATGATATCAACGATAAAAATGAAATAATATCAAACTCATAATTGCATTGCAGGTTTGGTAATTCTCGTGAGAGCTTTATTATTAAAACCCAAGTGTTGCATCCCGGGTTAACGCCCGATTTTCCGCGCATGGTCTCGCACCATAATCGCGGAACGGTATGAACGCGCAATGCACCGTTGCGAAATACTGTCTAACTATTTAGCCAAGCCAGCGATTGCGGAACAGGGAACCGGACAGGCAATCCGGAAACAGTAATTGTTTATTCAATATCTAAATAGCCGACGCTATCAAAATTGAGTTACGCCTACTCATGTCCCTATAAAAAGGATGACGAACGCAGGCACTCGACCGGCTAATCTATTTTGGATCCAGGCAACGTCACGGCCAGATAGTGGCGCCGTAAAATATATACTCTCTTTGGAAAAAAGAGAAGCGTATAGAGTGTACTTAACAACTATTAGTAAATAATCTTAAACAAATCTATTGTCCTTGAAATTCTCATAAGAAATCGTGCTTTTATAGTTCGCTTGGGTTTCAACGCTTTACTGGATAAATCCCAAAACCTATGAGCTGACCGCTCCCGCAGTATTCACAGTAGCTAACTAAGCTTCCGCGGATATAACACGAGTTTCAATTCGAATTTTCGAGCACGTGGTCGAAAATATATATCACTCGGGAAAGACCGACGTCACCAACTGGAAAAATCGCACGAATATTCTGTAGGCTATTACGAATTGGATGGCCCAGGTTTTTTTTCTAGGGACAGATCTTTGTTGATAACACGGTGACGTCGGGCCTATACGCGTCACATAAAGATCTGCAATCGCTTTCACGAGAAATCGAAGTTAACATTTTTTTTGTTAATAACAAAGAACGGTTCTCGGGATAAACACTGGGACATCCAATTCCTAATAGTCTACAGGATATTCATGTAAATTTCGAAGTCCATGAAATCAGTCCCATTCCACGTAGTAGTACATACGTTTGCGAGAACGCTGTAGTATATGCTAAGCTAGTTGCCCCTGCTATACTAAGTGGTGAGAGCTCTGGCGCGTACAGGTCCGCTAGCTTCGTCGGAAAGTTTACGTCAGAAATATTGAAACTTTGATGATCCGGCATGCAATGTTGCTAAATGTTAAGCTAATAGAGAGATTATTTCCAAAATCAACATTTGTTGTAGATATTAGGCGTACAACTTTGCTTCCGCCGCTTTTTTTTCGAAATTCAAGGTTTTATTGTGAAAAACTGCTCATACATTTTAAATGCAAAGTATTGTTAATCTCTGGCTACCACCTTCTCCCATCTTTCGAGCAGCGTACAAATCCCGCGTTGAAAAAACTGGTCATCTTTTAAAGCGATCCACGAATCGATCTAACGTTTTACTTCATAAGACTGCAAGTGCTGGTCAGCCAAGCCGTGTGCCATTGTTCGAAACAAGTGATAGCCCAAGAAAGCAACCTCTGGAGAATACGGCCAGTGGGGTAGGACTCCTCATTTCAACATTTCTAAGTATGCTTGACCGTTTTCGCCACATGAGATAAAGCACTGTCGTGGTGTAAAATCACTTTATCATGTCTCTCATTGTATTGCAGCCGTTTGTCTTTCAATGCTCAGCTCAAACGCATTGATTGCGTTCGATAACGATCGCCTGTGATTGTTTCGGTCAGTTTTAACAACTCATAATACACTACACCGAGCTGGTCCTACCAAATATTGAGCATGACCTTCGAACCGTAAATATTCGGTTTGGCCGTCGATGTGGTAACATGGCCGGGATATCGCTATGATTTTCTGCGCTTGGAATTATCGCAACGAACCCATTTTTTGTCCCCAGTCCGAATACGATGCAGAAGTCCCTTCGTCTTCGCCTCGCCAGAAGCTGTTAACAAGTAAACAGACGGCATTCGACATTTCTCAGATTCAATTCGTACGGCACTCAATTTCCCTGTTTCTGAACATTCCCACGACTTTTAGGCGTTTTGAAATTATTTATTTCGTCACGCCTAATGATCCTGCCAATTCTTGTTGTGTTTAACACGAGTCTTGATCATGTATTCCTCCGATTCTGCATCTTTGAAAACCTTCTCTCTTCCACTGCCATGCTGGTATTCGACGTCAAAATCACCGTTATGAAGCGTTAGTACCGATCTTGGCACGTTTTTTCACTAAAAGCGGCCTCACCATAGGTATTTGAAAACATCCAATGAGCCTCAGCCGCAGATTTCTTCTTATTAAAGCAAAAAATTAAAACTCCCGTTATTGACGAGACTTTGGCTCGTAAGCTAACGTGTTTAATCAAGAATAACTTTATGATGCAGACACAAATCGTCGCGCATAGGCGACGCGCGCTCACTCCTTCACTTTAGCTGCTGAGGCAGTCCCCCGTGACGTCAAGGGGGAGGTGCGGTCGGTAGCCGAATCTTCTCGCACCGCGCGAGAGATTGCGGTAGCGCTACAGGCGCGAAATTCGGATGCCGTCCGACATGAGGAACTGGAAGAGGATTCGATGATCTCCGAAACGGCCGTTCCCGTTCGCAGTTTCATTAAGCTGTCACAGGAGTCCTATGAATGGACAACCGGAGCTCCGGTGGTCCATTCAGTCGGCGCGGAATCGCGGTTCATAGGGGTCGGTAGCTACCGAGCGGACCGTGCGCGACCCACACTTATCGGGGGCAACACTGCCAGAATCGACCTTACGGCTGTGTAGCCAGATCGTGCGATTTTCTTACCCCCTCTCTAGCGCGTCGCGCGCCCGGCACACATGTAATACAGTGTGTCGGTGAGTCGGAAAGCCGAGCAGAGTCGAGGGAAACCGAGAACGACCGAAAAGCTGAGGGGAATGAAGCCCCCTTCCTCGCGAAACGGAGAGGTAATGCACATAACTGTTGGCCTCCGTCTGTGTGAAATTCTCGGAATCCGACTGTTACCGAATTGTACGGCGGGAAAAAATAATGGAGCGAATAGTATTATAATTAAAAAGACGTGGAGATCACCTGGAAAATAAACAATACCTAATTGAAATAAATAAAACTATTTTAAACAAATATTCTCAATATTTTTTAGGAAAAAAACCCCAACATTTTTTTTCCAGAATATTGATATGCTTTCAATTACAGGTAATAATAATAATATCAACGACAACAACAACAACAATAATTATAGTGATTACTATTAGTCTTCTATCTTACTATTAGTATTACTATTAGTCTTTCGGCTTCAAACGCGTGGAGTCCCGTGTTCAAGACTGCGACGCACCACTTATTTTTTTTTTCCTTGACGAAGATCATTTTTTCTCGATTTTTCTATAGACTCTTCTGTATCGCTTTTCCTTTAGGGATTATCGCTTTCGTTGCGATCACAGGATTCCGCATTACCCTGGAGGTACTGTGCTTTGGAATGCGTTCCCATTTTTTTACATGGTGAGATCCCCAGTAGGCCTGTACCATGATTAAAATAAAAGCAGTGCTGAAGGCTTTTGCTTTTTTGTCAGTTTAAAATTAAAACAAAAATATTGCAAAGCCCAACTTTGACTAGAGAGAAGCTGAGCCGAAGGCAACAATTATAATGGTGATTACTATTACTAAGAATAGTTGTGCTAAACAATTGTAATACAATTGTAATCTTGAAGTCTCAAATGCAGTTTTGATACAAAGCATATTGTTTCACATGTCAGCGTCTGATAGAAGCGAGCTTAGTCTTCTGGCTTCATGCGCGTTGAGTCCCGTGTTCAGGACTGCGATGAACTGACGAATCACTTGTTTTTTTTGTTAATAATTAAAACATTTTTTTCTTCTTAATCGATTTTTTATAGTTTAATTAAAGATTTAAGCCAAAAAAAAGTCATAGCTTTCAACTGTACTTTTCCTAGTCAATAATGATCTCATCTTTTTATGTCCGGCAATAAAATAAGTTAACAAAGAAACTACAGCTTTTAGCTTTGCTTCTTTCTCGTCAACTTTAAGATTTAATTATATTTATTTCGTAGCGTAGATTCCAAGAAAGCTAAAGCCTCTAGCTCAGCTTCTCTCTAGTCAAAGTTGAGCTTTGCAATATTTTTGTTTTAATTTTAAACTGACAAAAAATCAAGAGCCTTCAGCTCTGCTTTCTTTTAATCATGGTATAGGCCTCCTAGGGATCCCACCATGTAAAAAAATGGGAACGCATCCCATCATACAGTACCTCCAGGGTGATGCGGACAGCTGTGATCGCAACGAAAGCGAAAATCCCTAAAGGAAAAGCGATATAGAAGAGTCTATAGAAAAATCGAGAAAAAATAATTTTCGTCACGGAAAAAAAAAATAAGTGGTTCGTCGCAGTCTTGAACACGGGACTCCACGCGCTTGAAGCCAAGAGGCTAATAGTAATAACTAATAGTAAGATAGAAGACGAATCGTAATAACTATATTGTTGTTGTTGTTGTCGTTGATATTATTATTATTACCTGTAATCGAAAACATAAAAATATTCTGGAAAAAAAAATGTTGGGGTTTTTTCCTAAAAAATATTGAGAATATTTCTTTTAAATAATTCTATACATTTAAATTAGGTATTGTTTATCTTCCAGGTGATCTTCACATATTTTTAATTATAATACTATTCGCTGCATTATTTTTTCCCGCCGTACAATTCGGTAGCAGTCGGAGTCCGAGAATTTCACACAGACGGAGGCTAACAGTTGGCTAACACCACACACGCAGATGTAAGACGCCTACCCGCATGTGACGGGACCCATATTGTCTTTGCCGTGTTGCTTGTAGTCCCTACCGGAATGGTAACCGAGGTGACAGTCAAAACGACGGTGGTCACGAAGGGTGGTGAGGCCCAAAACGGAGATAGAAACAGGACTAAGATATACGGAACTGATATATAACAGAGGAATAGCTTCATTATAACGCAGAATAGGTTGTCTTAATTCCTTAATGATATTCGATAGCCGCCATCAGATAGTGAAGCGGGGTTACCAATAACCGCAGAGAGTGTGAGATCGAACGTGTTGCCGCCCAAGGTTGTAAATTCGACAGGATTATCGAATTCTACGAGAAAATGTGACAAACATGAAAAATATCACGTCAGGATATATTTTGGCAGTTCGGAATATTAAAATGTCATATTTATACAGTTGCAACATAAAATATCAACGTTTTCCTGCGAGTAAACAGTTACTACTGTCGATATTTGAGCGTTGTTAACTTTGTATAAAACATCGAAAAATTAAGCCTCGCTTGTAAAAAGAGTTTTTGAATTGAATATAATACATAAAAACGACTTTTCGATCATTAATCCGCAAAAATATGAGATTTCTCACACCAACGTTGTTACAATAAGTATTTGAGTATTCATCAGTTCCTATAGAAGTAAAAAAAAAAATTAGATGTGGCACTGAACTTTTCAATGGAATCATACGGAATCAACATTCCTGAGACACGTGATATTCGACGCCCCTTGATTTTCTTAGCAAACGTTCATGAGGCAAATTAGAATGGATTATTATTGATAAACATCTCCGGTAGTATTAATGAAGACTTATGCGAGCCGATCGACCGGAAGGCTCTCCTATCCGAAAACAACGATGGTCGTGCAGTTTTTATCAGATTTTTAATCCTCCTATTTTTAGCAAGATTAGCGCTGTTCGATTAATATATAACTTCCAAACGGCCTATTATTGGCTGCTAGAACATCTGCAGCACGGACTCGCATACAACTTTGTCAATACTTTTGAAGATGCCTAAAAATAATGATCAAGTTGAATCTGGCTCCTGAATGTTTGCAAAAAAAAAATAAAAGGACTTCGATAACGAGCTTTACGTTTGTATGGAATTCCCATTATCTGTATGGAACCAGCTCTCAATTGCTTAGGAAGCTTCATAATCATTTGGACTACCCACACGGCTTTTAACGACATTCATTTCGATTTATATTATAATACGAGGTCAATTTTCAGATCATGTACGTTGAATAAACGATTGGCAGTTGAGGTCATTTGGTTGCTACAAGGTTGTAGTTACCTCGACTTGCTTTACGAAATAACTACATAATTTCTAATGTATAACATAATCGTTTTAACCTGCACCTCCTTTATTACGGAATTATTAATTCATTCAAATATCTCTCAGCTATTTTGGCAAAAAATATTCCATGGCAAGACTACAAAAATTCCGGTTGCATTTCATAATTAATGCGAGAAGGAGTAAAGTAGAGGACATTGTTTCATGAGCAGCGGTTATAAATAGTACTCGATATAAAAATTGGTTAAATCTAAGAGGAAGTCAGATATTCCGCAGTTTTCATACGGATACGAGTGTGTAGTAAAAAGGACGTTGACTATGTTGAATCACTTACTCGAGAAACTCGGTGATGTAATGACGAGAACACTTAGACCATTCCCAACGGAAACTGCTGTCATCTAGCCTTCGAGTCATGAAGTTATGAACATCGGAACTGACCTGAAATTTGGTGCACTTTGGATCGTCATCATGAAGCATATTTAGTCTGAAACAAAATCACCATTCCATGTATAGTTGTTGCTAATTGGTTCAATGGTTTTCAATCTTGGAGGTTCACAGAGAGTTCCTCCTATATTTTAGGGGTTCAGAGATTCTAGGTTAAGAACCGCTAAAGAATTCGAATGAAATGATATACTCTAAATAAATTTTTCGAGAAACTATAATTAATAAGTCAAAGTTACGACTTAGAAATGGATAGTAGTATGTTTAAAAAACTTTCATCTGTAGAAGAGAAACAATTAACAAAATTACCGACATGTGCTGGGAGAATATAGAAGAAAAAATTATACTATCTAATAAACAGGAACGGTTTTACGATACGATATTTATATGCGACATAATCCAGCGGGTCATTTTCGACAACGTGCTGTATGCCCGGTGACGTGCCCTCGGGCATCACGTGATAGCCAGACGGTACGACCTTCGCGTAATTTTACGGACGACTCTGTTTTTCGAATAACCCGCTATATTACCGGAACGCCGTAGATTCAAGCTTTCCGGCGGTACGCCCCTTCTGTGGGAAATACTCGTTCTATAGATTGGTATTGCATATTAAAAACTCGGTAGGGGTAGTGCAAACCGCACCCTCACTTAGCCTACCTTTAGTCGTGCTTCCGGTGATCGAGAAAAATTTCTGGGCTCACGATAGGCTACAGTCTGTCACGATTAAATTATAATTTAATTAATTACCGTCGCGTCATTACGATTCACTGAGTACTAAAACTAACCAACAAGACCTATTTTTTCTGCTTCATTTTTCAAAACATTTTCTACTTCTGTTCACCGCCGTCCTACGTCGTCGGCAGTATCAACTCATGTTGCTCCACCTACCGGTAATTCTTCTGGGAATCATACCCATGCTACATATTAATCGTTCCCTTTGTTCGAAGAGATGCTGGCCAACGCAATCGCATACGTGTGACATAAAATTCGTTAACTGAGCACGCGCATGCCGATTTCGTAAACGAAAACTTCTCTCCAGGGTCCGAGCTTGCTCGTATAATTCGGCCAGCTCACCTTACACTTCGCCTTACTCACACAGCGATCGCACTGACCATCGGACGCCATTAAAGGCCAATTACTACGAATGTTTGGATTTCTTTTTTCGAAACGAGCTTGCCCTCAGAGACCTCTTGGTTTACCAACCCACACTTTTAAGTGCGTATAAATTACATTCATACGGCCTTTCACGGACCCGCTTATCTCATTAAACCCGCACTTTTAGTACGTAGGACGTAAATCTCTCCATAGGTCTTCTACTCGGCTCAAATCTGCTCTTTTAAGAGCGAGGGTTGTCGCGAATCCACCCATTCTTTTAAGGCCATGATCAACGTAACCCGATTTGAACTCAGTACTCTTCTTCCTTTACTTGGGTGTTACAAACACCCAATATCCTTGTTTCATCCTCCTCCTCTCCAATCACCGACCTTGGCCGAATTCCGTGCTCCCTTTTGGGCGCACAGCTGCTAAGTTTCGGGAACGAAAACGATCACCTACTCTCTTCGGCCCGTGACCCCTCTTTGCCGCCTTCTCTCGCTCGTGAAACGTCTTTGAGCTCCCCGGTTCGTCCATGCCCGGCGCACTCTTCCACGGCGGTAGTCTGGTTCCTCTCGAGCGCTGGCACGTCATGTCTAGTGCCCGTTGTGCGGCCTCTAGACCGGCCTCTCTGGGATTAGCGCAGCAGAGAGGCCGCCACCGGCACACGAGACACACGTCTGCTCCCGTCTTTACAGGACGTAGACAAATGGCCGAAATCTAGGCACTTAGAGCACCAGTTCACCCTCGACATAATCCCGGACGAGACAGGAGTGTCAAGCCAGGAGTATGCGCAGTGGCCTCCAGCACCCAGTTCTTCACCTTCAGGGCCGCCGTGCGTTCCTCCAACTCCCGCGCGACCTGCACGGCCGCGTGGAATTCTGCCACACTCATGGCGAAATGCGAGTCCGCCCAGAACGGATCTCACCCCCTTTACGCAGATAGAGGCCTCACCGGGGTTAATGACCAAGTTCAGCTTCGCTATAACTTCCATCGGCGCCAACGATCTCTCCGCTGCGAGACGTCAGAAACTCCAAATCTCTGGTTTTTTACATTGTCCTTGATGTACGAGACTGCGCCCTGCCGCCCCTTTTTATCGGGGTTCATTTCTTGTGTTGGTGGCGCGGTCAGCAAACCCCGGTGCAATACTCGGTCCGAAGACCTCTCGCCCGCTAAGAGCATACGCAATTAAACCACCCATGGATGACCTACTTTCCTTTGACAAACACTGACGAGGGTGGACAAGGCTTGAAAAAATTCCGCTCTCACGTATAACGGATCATGGAGCGGATTGGACCTATTCTGACTTGCGACGGATAGCGACCCTCCTGGTTCGGCTTCCGGCGATCTGACCGAAGTCGAATCCCTGGAAGTAATTTTCCGTGAAGGCCTCGCGGAGTCGAAGTCGTGAGCACATTGCTCAATCCATTTACAGGATACCCGGAAAATATCCGGGTAATTATGGGGGGACTGGAACCCCATAGGGCTGCCTTGAATAAGTCGTAAAATAAAACGACCCCTGCGCAGTTCAAATGCAGATGCAAAACCGTGAAAGAGAAAAGAATAATTAGTCTTATGATTCGTGACTAGTTACCCTACCTATCTAAATGCCACCTAGGTTAGCGGGTGATCCGCGAAGATTATGGACGTGCCAAAGTAGTAGTGTACAGGGCTGGGGAGACAGGGGCCCATCTGCTGTCCCCCCTCTCCCCCCTGTCTGGCGCCACCCCCACCGCCGTCTGGACCAGGATGCTGTGGTGGGGGGTGCAGCGAGTGCGAGAGAGAGGGTCATCTGTTACTCCCCCCTCCACCCCCCTCCCACCATGTCTGACGTCATGCCCCCACCACCACCCACTGGAGTGGGATGCTGTAGCGGTGGGGGGGAGTGATAGAGGGATCTGCTGTCCCCCCTTGCGACTACCTCCCACCGGTAAGACGGTATCCCCACTACCATGGATGCTGTAGTGGGCCCAATGAGGGGGACGAGAGAGAGATTCCGTGTGATGCTCCCCACCACCGTCTGGACGGGGATTCTGTGGGCCGATGTGTAGTAGGGGTATGTAAATGATTTTCCCCGAGCCATGATTGGTCCCTGTAAATTCCCCGAGATGTGATTGGGCCCTAAGAGTTTTCCCAGAGCTGCGCTGCACAACGCAGCATCCCCCACCCACTGACGGGGGATGCTGTAGAGAGAGAGAGAGAGGGCAATTCAACGTGTTTTTCTCCCTCTACCCTATCGTCTGACGTCACGTGCCCCCCAGGCATTTCTTGATCCGTGATGCTGCGTTGGGTCCGATGGGTAGTAGGGGGATGCAAATGATTTTCCCCCGGGGCCATGATTGGTCCCTGTAAATTCTCCCCGAGTTGTGATTGGGCCCTAAGAGTTTTTCCTGCAGATGCTTAAAAATATTTGTTAATGCGTCCATGATTATTAATTTTGACGTTTTACGCGAAATGAAAAACAAAATTATCGGAGTATATGAGTTTATTAATTACTTATGCGTCACGTTCCATCCCACCTGCATACATTGGTCTTAATATATATCGTACAAATAAGATAAAATACGCATACATATACCTATACATATATATACAGGATGTCAAGAGGCTGTCCAACAAATACCGATTAGTATTAACGAATACGTATACACCTAACTATAATAATGGGCAAGGGCAAGGGCTCGATTGTTTAGAGTATTAACGAATAGTTGAAAAACTTCCACGGAAATGCGAAAACGACCAATGTTAAAAGTATAACGACGATAATAATACTGATAAATAATTTTATGCATGGGTAACACCGTTTTTAAGCCGTTCGTTTCGTTTTAGTAGCAAGTGCTTTCCGCAACTGGTTTGCGATGTACGCGGCACACAGTACAGAAAACTCCAAGAAAACTATGTCGAATGTAAATTCGACAAATGCAGGATCCATACGGAGTTGAGTAGCTTCTTTCAAAGATTTGAAATTATTCTTAAGCAATTCTTTGACGCGTATCTCATCGATTTTTTTGGGGTCTTCTTCAGCGGGAATGTGTAGAAGTAATTCAGCGCACAGAACATTGACACACTTTTCCACATGTGTGACATTTCGCTGTAGACGTCTGAAGCGTTCGTCGAGACACACCAGTATGCCGAGCAATCCATCGAACGACGATTTTTGCATCACAACAGCCGGTAAATAATTTTTACGCTTCTTCGTTGCTGGTTCGGGATCCCGCTGTGATCCATCATCTTGGAATGTCGTATCTTCTTCGATAATCCGATCAAACACAATGGATTTGGAGCCGTAACTCGAGGTGAAGAGTATCTCACAATCACCGATGCGTGCGGGTTGCGGTGTGCGCCAATTCTTACCCCAGGCGATCTTTTGGACACCGTCGAAATACCTCGAAATTTCAGGTAGTTTTGTCTGCAGCAAATGCCAATCGGTCGATTCAAAGACAATACCTCCAGCCGTGGTATTGTTCTGAAGTTTTACGATCGGGCGTATGCGACCATCGGCACACGTCTGTAGGGCGATGTGAACTTTTTTTGTCTCCGAGGGGTTGAGCGTATACGTTGTACCGAGAATCAGCGGTGCTTCAAGACGCTTCTTCTCGTCGTCCGACAGTATACGATACATGGTTTCGGGCTGTAGATCACTGTCCCTCAGATCTTTAACACCGATAGCCTGACTCATCTCGAACGAATAGTTTGACGTTACAAGGGGCAAACCGTAAAACAGAAATTCGAGGGCTTTTATCCCGACTTTTTATAACGAATCCCCGGGCCGGACTGCCGATTTTTCATAGTATCGTACTCTTATATGTGTTTCCGTGAGACCGTGGCGCTAGCATCGTAACTATAATGACATGTGTTAGAGGGGAGAGCCGGTTTTGCCTGGTTAACATGGTCACATCTCCAAGATGTCGATGGATCAACCGATCCAACGTTAACATGCTTAAAATACACGGTGACATCTGTGAATATTTTCAAAGAATAAAAGATACTGATCTTCTTTTAGTTGTAGGTCGTTATATGGTCGGTCCCATACCACGGCTGTTGCACCGATTGAAGATAAAATTGCGTGGTCACCCCGTGTAGAAGTCGTCGATCGTAAAAATCAGAATGAACGACCCCGTGGAACAATGAACACTCGTTTACCCCAATGCAGACAGTTTACGGGATTACCGCTGACCTGCTATCATGGATGCAAGATCGGTTTTGGGACAAGCGTCTATAGAAATCGGCATAGATACGCAAGGTGTCACTCACCCGTATATCTCGTTTTTCTCGGAAGCTGGTGGGTGTTGCTCGCAATACGCGGTCAAATTCCATACGCCCTATGCAAGAACCCCTCCCCCCCGCCGATATAAATCTGAGAGATATACATCTACCTCGTGAGCCTTCGGATCGTAAAGGTTTATACCCGCGCAACAAGTTTGGAACTCTTTAAGCGTGTTTGTGAAAATCTTCGACCACCCGCTGCTACTGCATCATCGTAAAAATAGTTGGAAAGCACCGAAGGCAGTTCTAGGTATGTCCCGTCGCCAAGTTTACACTAAAAAGTAGGTATTGTTTCGGTTTTATAGCGGTTGGGCGCGACCGAGTTTTTTCACAGGGAGTTACTTGTACAGACAATGGAATCGTCCGTGCCACGATCATCCTGATATTTCGAACCGACTCGTTACGGTGTCCCCAAGATGAAAATCATAGGGCTAGTGAAAAAAAATTCTAGCGAAATCCTGTGTAACAAGGTTGTATTCAGTTAACGAAGGTAGTGTTACCGTGAATTTAGCGATACTCCCCCGCCAATGAGGGAAGAAAGAAAATGTAGTAGGGGTGTGGGCAAAATCTATAAAGTCTTTCGAAGTTTGTTTCTATTTTAATTCTCTGTCGAGAAGTCTACCAAAGCACCTCGCGTGATAGTTGTCAGCGTAGAGCAGACAAAGTGAGCGTATTTTTTGGTAGTTCTGTGACAGTTTTCCCCGTGCAAGCGACAATCGCGGTGAGTGAGGCTTTCCGCGATATTCTTATTCCGTGTTTGCCTGAGCGGGGTGTATGTGCAAATAAAAAATATTTAACGGGTTTTTACGAATCTTTTGAAAAACTTCGAAATGAGTTGTGTGAGTCGTCTCATTAAAGCCATCCGTAAAACGGTGGCTTTAACGCGCCTACGTAGTGCTGTGATCGCGCGTCGTTGTACGTTGCGCTGGGATTCAAGGTTGAGATCGATGAATCTCCAGCAGGCCCAGCGAGAATTCCGTGCCATTCTTCGTCAGTTGGCGGTGCGGGTCATCGGGCGTGCTTACGATCATGGCGCGTTCGACGACTCGAGCGATGCCATACATATCGCTGTACAGGTGGTGCGCGAAAGAGGCGGCGCAGGGCTTCATGTCGTGCGTGCACTGATGGAGAGCCATGGAAACATCCAGCGGAATGTTGAGGCGGAGGCTACACCCCTCGAGGATGATGTCGGCATCGACGAAAGCGGTGAAAATCCGCGGAATCCCGAGGCCATCGAGCGGCCCGAGTCACCAGCTCGGGACGTCGTCGTCGTCGTCGACGAACTGGAAAGTCCGGAGTCTCCAGATTCAGTGAATGGAATCGCGTATCGGGCTGTTTCCGATAACGATTCCGGTCTGGAGACGGAAGGTGACGAGTCCCATTTAGATAACGTTCATTGCGTTATTCGCATGGGACCTCCAGCGTCACCGGATCCGGAGCCCCTTGAACACCGCGGTGGGTCAAAAATGGTCATTGACGACGACGACGACGACGACGACGACGACGACGACGACGACGACGACGACGACGACGACGACGACGACGACGACGACGACGACGACGACGACGACGACGACGACGACGACGACGACGACGACGACGACGACGACGACGACGACGACATCCACATGTGATGCCCAGCATCACCCGACCCCATATCCGATCGCGAAGATGAAGACTCCGAAGCCGAGACGGTCTTCAATGACGAAGCTGATCGGATGCAGCGAGTTTCGTCACCGGAATCGGGTAAGTTTTTATTATTGTCTTTCGCCCCCCCCCCTGTATACATAAACACTCATATATATCTATATATATATATATATATACGCATTGCAACGGGACTTTATGCCCTT